>JAWZYV010016191.1:1200000-1948476 GCA_038373885.1 Cheiracanthium punctorium | reverse complement strand
ATTATATTTTATACAACTTTTCTCCGTACTGAATAAAAATAAATTTTCATATATTGTTGCACAAATATCATCAAAATATGTTTCAAATAGCATAATTCATTATGGTTTTAGTTTATAAAATGATTACTATGTGTCCATTTTGCCAGGAGCGTCTCTGATTTGCCAATTGCTTATGTGCTGGTTTAATTTGTTTTCATAATTGTTAAGGTAATCTGGAACGGTTTTCCAAAAAGAAGTGTGATTTAAAGTGCAATGCAGATTTTATATGTCGAGTTTTCTATGCCAAGTTCCACACGAAGCCCCCCCCCCCCCGGCCTAGATCCCTCACGCAGATAGTTGGCCATAACACCACATTTCAACATTTCTTTTCATTTTTAATGTTATTGAAAGATTATATGAGTATTCTTAGTTTAATGTAAAATGAAATTTTTCAGTATTAAAATGTTTATGAAGACCTAAAATAGTGTAGACTCTGAATTTTGATATATTCTCGCACTTGGATTTCTTTGTTAAATCATTTTTAAATGTTAACAAGGATGATATTATTGAAAAATTAATTTTTTTCCTGCTGTGAAAATACTATGAGAATGAATTTAAAAGTATATTTTATTTATTTATTTGTTTTTACAATTCAAATCACGGAAATCCGTTTAAAATGTATGTGTCGAAGAGAGGACTTGTAACTTTGTATGATGGTTTGTATATTTGTTTGATTTGTTTTAATACATGGAAAGGAGGTATTTATTACTTCTTTGTTTATGTTTTTTTAAATAATTTTAAATGTAATCTGTAAAAAGTTGTCAAAAATGTAATTTAAATGTGATCAGTTTTTCTGTCTTAAAGTAGTGCGACATTTAATTAAAGTCGATTCAATTTATGGGTATTTCATCATGTAGTAAAATAAAAAATACTATTTTATATTAGTAAAAATTATCTCTGATGAATGTTTGCAAGTAAATAAAATAATCCAGATTTTAGTATTTCGTCTCGTTTGTACTTCTAGGGTATTTTGAAATATTAGCTGGAGTAATGTTTTGCAGAACAGTTTTCCACATTTGACTGCATGCATTTTCTTTCCTATGAAATTATCATTAAATACATTTCGAAAAAGATTTTACTTGTTTTGCTGTTATTAACTTAATTAAAATTCAGTTGTTCTTTCCGAAGGGAGATTTGCTTTCTCCATATGTGTACTGAAGACTGATTCGAGATCTTGAGTTCAAATACTTAATTTAAAAAATGAGTTCAAAAAATTTTTGAAAATTTATTAAATGGAATTCCTTTTATTTTCATGAAAGTGTTATGTTAAAAAAGCACATTTTGAAATCTCAATTCTAAAATTTCTGAACCCCTTAATTATACTGACGGAGAGAAGGATTTTGTGTCCCCCCGTCCACCTCCGTAAGGATACGAGCCCCCCCAGTAATTTTTAGAAGTCGGCGCCCGTGATGGAAACAGATGTTATTAAAGAAAGTTTAGACCTAGGTACGAGACTTCTAGAAACTAATGTATCAAAATATGAAATATAATAAAACCGATTTTGACTACCTCTAAATTTAATTATAATATTCAGCCTTCAGCTGAAATTAGTTTCCCCTCCGCTAAAGAGGTTTTTTGACAGGACCTTTTAATTTGTATTGGCAGCCATGTACAGGATGTATTTGCATGTAAATCAAACGGGGAGAAACCAACCGTTCTTCCAGTGGTGTCAAGTATTTTAAACAATCCGGTATTTCGGGGAATTCGAAGCCATTGCTTATAGCTAATTCTGGTATTGTCAATTTAATCAAACAATCGTAACATGTTTTGCAAAATTTGCCAATATCATCGATATCTTTGTAAAAGACTAGTTTTATAAAGTCCGTTGTCGCTCCTTTGGACAGTAAAGTTGTTTTGGAATGGGTTCTTATTGACTTTTTGAACCACAGTCGATCACAACAATAGCATTGGTGGATTGGACCATCAGCAACAGCTTCGAAAAATTTCTCAGCTAATTTACGAAATTCTAGTTCTTCACACCTTACATTTAGATCAGTATCTGTTCTTGGTCTTTTCGATGGTATATCTAGACAGAGTCGTAAACGTTTTCTGTCTTGTCTTCTGGATTTGGATTCCGCTTCTTGAGCACGAAAATCTGGATCTTCCCTTTTTCTTTGCATAAATAGACGGTTAGTTTCACGATGACTTTCTTCCGGATTAGACAACTGGCGAGGACGGCCAGCGCGGCCTTGAACAACAGTCCCGGGTATATTCTTCTGATATTTAACGATGTAATACTGAACAGTAGAGCGTGAAATACCAAGCCTACGAGCTATTTCACACTGATCCCGCAAAAATGAAAATTTTAGAAATGCCACGACAGAACACCACCACTTGCTCCGAGGAGGGACAAAAGTTTGAACGCGACTCTGGAAACAAATCCAAGTTCTGAAAAATGAAATCGGAACCTCGGGAACTTGACAGCCAGTCGCAGACGCTCTGACAAAATCTTACAGTTTCCCCTTTTGTTTCATCTGACGTTACTTTGAAATTTTTCAAGTATCCATTATTCCAATCATGTGTCGGATCTTGGTGTGTTTCAAATTTCCGTGAGATCTGTAAGATTTTATTTACTATCAATTATCATCCACGACTTTTTTCGTCTGCCAAAAACTATTACCCTCTTTAGCGGAGGGGTAAAAAAAAAAAAAAAAAAAATGATTCTTTTGGTAAATTTTCCGGACCCATTATCCAATTTCCCGTTTTTTTTCCAGACTTTCCGGAGCGGTAGACACCCTGTTATTGTATTGTATGAGAGATTCTTGAGTAATTAATAGGTACCTGTTTTGCTCGTTTGCCTTACCACATGACCGATTTTGTTTTTATTTGAGGGTTGAGCAAGTGCGGAATTCAAGAGCAGAAAATATAAGTTTCTCTTTAAATTTTTAAACAATTGTTTTAAATCAATAGATTTTGAGAGAAAGTCGCCTCTCCCCTCCTCTTATGTAAAAAAAAAAAAAAAAAACTCATCATACTCTATTCTAATTTCATATTCAGCAAAGCTTTATTAAAAATCCGAAAGATGGCGCTGCAATCGCTGGTTTGGCTAATTTTCAGAAGCCGTTTGGCTATTTTCATAGATTTTGATCTGGCAACCCTGGAATGGCGTAAGATCGCGTTGATGCTATTAAATTCTAAACATTAGGTTGCATTAAAATTCGTAAAAAATCATCTAATTGACATAATTTTTTTGTTTTCTTATTAAAAGAGGTAGAAAAAAATGTTTCACCATTTGTGAAAATATCAAAAAGTTATGACGGATAGAATTCAAGATGCGACAGTTTTAAAATTATTTTACGAAAAATTCGTGAAAACAGATACTTAGTAAAAAAATTCCTAAAAATCAGTAAATCATGTTACGTATTCCGAACAAACTGTTTTTAAAAGAAAATTTTCTCTTCTATCCGATGATACAACTTCCGTTTTGCTGCGAACGTAATTTCCGCCGTTATTACGAATTAGGTGAGAAAAAACGCCAAAAATCGCATAAAACATAAAAAATCTAGGTCGAATTTTGAAAAAAATCGCTTCGAGGTGCACAACTACATGTATAGATCTTCCCGAGTACCAAATTTGGTGTTTCTAGGTAAAGCCGTTTGTCCTTAACGCTGCCGACAGACACACAGACAGACAGACACCTTCTTTTATAATAAGTAGAGATAACAGAGTTTTGCACTTCGCCTAGGATTGGGCGATCGCCCCCACCGCCCTTCCCTTGGATCCGCGCCTGCAATCTACATAATATATTAGGTATTACATGACAAGGCAGTCGCCAACATGTCTGGGAAGGGACTCAAATTCAAACAAAAGTCGACCCCTTATTTCCTATGCAAATATATTCCTGCCTATGTCCAGTCTATATCATTCGGCTCGCGGTGGAGCAGCGCTTGTTCGTTAATTTTGCAGTCTTAATTTGAGACCTGACCCCAGTTGCAGAATGAGAAGTGACATCAGGCATGTATATATCTATTTAAAAGGATGTTTGTAACTTGCTCCTTTGTCTAGTAAACAAAAGAATTTCTATTCTGAATACTTAAAATCGTTAGGTACTGTTAAATTTGTAAGGACAGAGACTAATTTTAACATTTCTCCAGCAGGGGCTAAATAGTATCCCTGGCAGGGATCAATTAATATTTCTCTAGCCAGGGACATTATGTTTTGCAGCCAGGGACAATCCCCAGCATCCCCCCCCCCCGTCAATTCGCACCCTGCAATTACCGCGGTTGTAAATAATTATTTGAATATTAGACCATGGCCACTATGGCATAATTCCTCCTTTCCTTTATCTCTCATTTCTTTCCTGTCTCTCCCTTCTTTTCTTCTTTTATTCAGTACTTAGGCCATGTTTAGTGTACATATTTGTAATATATTGGTTTTTATTAATGTGTATTTGTTTAGTATTTATTTATTAATTTGTATTTGCTTATTGCGTTTATTCATTACTTGCTTAAATTGTGTTGTTAAGATCTATTGTTAAAGGTTGTATTGTAAATATTTGTGAGACCTCCTAACTGACGATTATAATGCCCGAAACATACAGTCTTTCGGAAAGGGGCAATGTTACGAATTTCTGGGTCTTTCTTCCACTTAAAGGTTTAAACTAATTTAAAATTCGTATTCTACTTGTCAAATAGTTAAATTTTGCATTTTATTTCATCAGAATCGGTTAACTAGAACGCGAGATATGGAGTTTCTCCATTGTTTTATATAAGGTTTTCTAGAAATATCGATGTTGGAGCTTCGCTGCCCTCACTTTTGGGCAGTGGCGTAGCTACAGTCAAGGGCGCCGGCAGGATCATTTCCAGGGGGGTGCACCCAAGATATATATAAACATATACAGGGTGTTCCTGAATTCATAGGCATAACTTTAAGAATAAAATGCATATAAAGAAGCATTTTTTGTATAGCAGATTAGCAGTGTGGGGTTAGAAATAAAAATTATAGATGGAAATATAGAAAATGCAAAAGAAATGAAAGAGCTCTACTGTAAATGCTCAAATGTGCTGGTAGCGTCTGGCAAGTGATTGGCGTAATCTTTCGAAGATGCCGGTGTTCCACGAACGGTTGCAGCGGTTACTAAAGTTTTGCAATGAGGCCCTCATCTGTGTCAATTGGAATCTCGAAACGAGTGCCTTGAGGTGTCCCCAAAAGCAAAATTCGATACTTGATTAATCTAATGAACGTCCTGGCCAAGCGACTATTTCAACTCTTGTCCAATCGATCGAGGGTCAAAGATGACAATGGGGTAATTACGCACATTATTTGAGAAATAGGCTGGAGCCCTATCATGCTGAAACTAGCTACAATTTTCATTTCCGACCAAACGTTACAATGCAGAAAAATGCTTTGTATGTATTTTAATTACCTTCAGGGACACCCTGTATACATACATATAAAAAAATTGACTATTTGGCGTTTGAAGGAAGAAGAATCTTGACTGGGAAATGTAGCATCAATATGTGAAATAAACATAGTTATTTTGTCGCAGCTGAAAAGTTCTTAAACTATTAATTAGGCCTAATTAATAATACCTCAATTTAGGTATACTAATAATTAATTATTTAAATTGTATGCAATTTTGATACCATTATTTTATATTTAAACAGACGAATTTTCCCAGAAAAACTGAAGCGAAATGTACTTTCTCTAGCATTGATGTATATGGCAATTTTTGACTTAGGGGTCCCCACCATGTCCAGTGCTGAAAATGGTAGATGGCTGAAATGTGAAGGTCTTCTGGCCTGCCGCGCGGCTGTCAATCTAACGATTTTGAGTTTTGGCCGATTTTCTCTACATGTTACGTGAATACGCGTTAGAACCCCTTAAAAAATCCTATGCCCAAGGCACCCCCCCTTCCATGGCAACCCTATTTGCAGGTTTGCCTTAAGTGCACTTGGCAAGGACATCCACATATTAAAACAAAGCCCAAGTTTCGAAAAAGGCGCAGTGATGCCTTCACTTAATATTTGAAAAATCACCATGTCAAAAAATTCTAAATACAAATTTTCATCTAATAGGTTTGAGTTTGAATCTCTAAAAAATTAACTCTATGATGTTAAAAAGAAATGTGAAATTTTAAGCGTTAAGTCCTAAAATAATTACATTTAATCTTATTCACAGTAGAGTCGAATTTCGATTGTTCTAGTTTTCCCATACATCTCAGTTAGTGAAAAAATCGGTTTAGCTTCCAAATGCTAATACCATGACCAACACATATAAAACAGGCCATTTTTTTAATTGCACGACAAAAATTCAAATATTTGGTGCACCCGGAACCCAGTGTTGGGCGTTAATCAATTAATTTTTTAATCGACGCGCTAGTTGATTAAAAAAGTAATTGCGATTAAATCAATTATAATTAAATTAACTGCAATTAAACTTTTAGTTGCAGGTTGCAATTAAATTATTTGGATTAATGTATGTTAATCATCATTCGCAATTAAAATAATTGCAATTAACTTTTTTAATTATTCTATGAAACAATTAAAACTAACAATTAACTTACTTACTTATAGTTTGTATACGCTACAGCAAATTTTCAAAATTAAAGAAAAAAAAGCTTGCTTTTATATAGGTCATTGAACATAAAAAATGCTATTAAAGTGAACGAATTCGATTACATACATGAGTATTTCGCGTGTATTGCGCCAGTAGCAGAAGCTCTAAACATTATGCCTGTATGAGACTAACGCATACTACGGAATAGTTCTGCCCTGCCTTCTGGCGCTAATTTAAAAATACTGAAAATTTAAAAGAAAACTTTTCTTTTTGCCGCAATTTGATCAAGACATACAGAGAGGGTGTCGAAAAAAGGTTTGAAAAACTGTTTGATGTCAGCCCTCCTGAAGTGGAAAATGTGATTATTGCCGCATTCACATACGCCAGATTTAAAAATAAATAGTCAGCTTGTTTAGAGCCTGCAGATCGTACAAAAATTCTAAAAGTTTTCAAAACCAGTATTTCCAAACAAATGAATGAATATGTAGTAGCAACAGTGGCAATAAAAAAAGTACCGAAGAACGCATTGTTTAAATTTTGACGCTGACTCCAACTCATTTTCAGCGACAGAAACAAGCCGAAGCACCAACAACTAAAGCAGAACTTTTAATGTCGCATTTACTTGTAGAAGAAAGTCACGATTTGTAACTCCTCATTAGATATCCTGAGATAAAAAAAAACATTTTTATAAAATACAATACACCTTTACCATCATCAGCTGCAGTTGAACGCCTTTTTTTTTTTTTTTTTGGCGACAATGACAAATCTGCCGAATAGCCACAAATTGTCCGACAGTATCTGAAAAAACACTCAAAATACTGGTGTTAAACGATAAAGTAATTAAAAAACTTTGTAAAAAACACACATAAGAAGTAAAAGGAAAGAGGATACGCGTTTCGTTCAAAAATTGTTTTGAACTTCATCAGTCCAAGCCCTTCGACGTAAAGAACACAGGGAACTGTGTTCTTTACCCTGTGTTCTTTCGTCGAAGGGCTTGGACTTATTCTTTCCCTGTGTTACGTCCACGTAAAGAACACAGGGAAAGAATAAGTCCAAGCCCTTCGACGGAAAGAACACAGGGTAAAGAACACAGTTCCCTGTGTTCTTTACGTCGAAGGGCTTGGACTGATGAAGTTCAAAACAATTTTTGAACGAAACGCGTATCCTCTTTCCTTTTACTTCTTATGTGTGTTTTTTACAAAGTTTTTTAATTACTTTGTCCGACAGTATGTTCGAAAAGAGAGTCTAATTAAAATGCAAATTAGAAATTAAACCTGCTATTCATTACCTGTCCAATCATGTTTAAATTAAATTATTGATGATTATTAATATTAGTCTTACTTTTTATTATTATGCGTTTCAACCCAAACTATATTATTAAGCCTGTCTCTGTTACCTTTCACGCCTATCCTCTGAACCGACTTTGATGAATTTTAGTGCAGTGATTTATGGGACCTCGAGAATGGACATATCCTACTTTTTGTCGCTAAAAATGAAGAGATCCACACCAGTCATATTTTAATTGTTAGTTTTTATTTAAATTCATAAAACAATTGAAAATTAATTAATTGTTAACTGTAACAAATGACGATTGACAATTAATTAATTGTTAATTGCTGCTACTACAATTAACAATTAAAAAACTGTTAATTGCCATTTTTGATAATTACAGTTGATCGATTTTTAATTGTTACAGCCACAATTAACTATTAATCAATTGTTAATCTTTAATTGTCCTTACAATTAAAATTTGCCCAACACTGCCGGAACCCCTATCAGAAATCCCTCTCTCAAAGAAAGTGGGTGTATTTTTTTCTGTAGATATCCTCATAGACATTTCTGTGCAGTGCTGACATGCTGCTTAGGCAATGGCGCGATACTGCTGTACGGAAACGAGTTACCGTGTCAATTCAAAACAATTGACTTTTATTTTCCGATATTACACTCATGTCCATAAATTAAGGATAATGAAGTTCAGGCAAAGAAAGAGAAAGAAGCAAAACAAATTTGACTTATTTGTAAAGTCTATTTATTAAACAAAAAGTAAAGAGCAAAAAAGATGCTATATGTTTGACATAATTAATAAAAATTGCAAGTTTTACTCCCTTGACCAAATTTCAAAAAAGAACCTATTTACAAAAAACAGTATAACATGGTTAGTAGGATGGTTAATACGGAGTATGTCTCCCGGACGATGCAATACAGGCCTGACAACGCCTAGGCATGCTGAGTATCAAATGATCAATCTGATCTTGGGGAATATTACACCACTCATCAAGCAATGCACTCCGAAGTTCCGGTAGACAGGTGGGAGGGGGTTGACGGGCTGCAATTCGTCGGCCAAGCATATCCCACACATGCTCTATTGGATTCAAGTCCGGTGAGTATGCTGGCCAATGCATACGGGTGATATCCTCCGATTGAAGGCATTCGTCTACAATGTTTGCACGGTGAGGACGGGCGTTGTCATCCATAAACACAAATTCAGCACCCATGGCGCCCCGAAACAAACGTACATGTTGTTCCAGAATGACATCCCGATAGATGTGGCCTGTCATCGTTACACTCCTGAACTATGCTGGTCAGTTCTGGAACCAAGAATAATTCCTACCCAAACCGAGCCTATCCTGACACCACCGCTAACGGTGTCTTTCACTGGTGTATCTTTGGTGGTAACGGGTTACCTGGTGCTCTCAGATGGAATGTCCGGCGGAATCAGACTCCAAACTTACCAGGACTCGTCGGAAAAAACAACCACAAAAACTCATGTTGCGCGCTGTCCACTTACTCCAGGTTAATCGCAGGCGACAGTGAGTTGCGGTATGAGAACAATCAGACAGACCTACGAGGCATATAGACATGTGCCCTAAGCGTCGTACACGGTCTGCCTTGAAACTGTCGTACCGGTAGCTGAAGAAGAGCTGACGCGACAGGTCTGATGCCTGTACTCCTCAGTTTCTTTTGCAGTAATGCCAAATAGCGAGTCCATCATTCGCGTTGTACACTCTGGGGTGACTGTGCTGTAGTCTACCTAACATTACATCATCTTGGAATCGGTTGCCAAAGCCAGGAGGATGACAGCTCTGGGCGATTCCCAGCTTCCTGGATACTTCCCAGCTGGGTACGTCCACATTCAGTCGTCGATAATTCCTTGCCACGGAAAAACATCATCCAAATGCCTCCTTGGCCATAACTATGCGGTTTTTGCACTGAAAGGCTTTCATGGCGCTTGTGAACAATATTATACTTCTTTGACTCAACCCATTCACTAATATACCCCTCTCTTACGCTCTTCGTCATTGTGAACGTAATTCACACGCCATCAGGGTGGTTTCTGTTAATTCAGCATATTCTTCTTCAAGATGTGTGTGATCCATTCCCCAGCGTGAATTTTTATTTTAGAGAAACAATTTCTGTGTGATTTGAATTATCCTTAATTTATGGACATGAGAGTATTTAGCACTGATCTAATCGTAATGTGATAAATGTAACTTATTTTTATTAAATATGCAACTCAAATTACAAAAATTGTTCTCGTTTTCCATTTATCTGTTTATTATCTTTAACTGATTTCGATAGTTCGAGACGAAGCCCGAGTCCATCTACCTCGAATATTATCAGTGCACTTTCAAAATATTTTTGCCAAAATGCGGGCATTATGCCGTGCGGCTATTCCAACCCTACTACGACCGTAGCGTTGGTAAACTACAAATTATGGGGCTGATGTCTGTCGCCTAGCATTATCCAATAATACAAATGTGGAATTGAATTCTCAAAGTTTTAAAATTTATTTAAATGGTAGAAAAATATTAAGCCTTTAAAACAGGCTAAACAGCTAATTTAATGCGATAGTTACCCTTAGAATTCAAACATATCACACACTCATTCAGGCTCCTTTTTTTTTTTTATATGTCTAAGGGTTAAACAATAATTAGTTCTACAGGTCTAATTATACTTTTGTCAATCTCCAGGGGGGTGCAAGTGCATCCCCTTTGCACCCCACCTCCGGCGCCATGAATAACGTGTTTGATTTCGGTGCATGAACTCACAAAAGGTATTGTTGATGACTACCCGACTTTATATTTGAAGCATCTGTGAAACGGTGCAATCCCATCGGTTGTTCAGAAGCCACAGCTGATACAATCAGTACGCTGCTAGGTTACCAACACCATATAAAACCTACGAAGTATTACGACCATTTTGTTTTGGGAGCATCCATCAAGTGTCGAGCTTTACCCCTATCAAGGTAACGGACGGACGGATAAACACCCTAATCTTTAGCCGGAAACGGTAACTAGGTCCCAAGGTGTTGGACCAGACTGGGTGTTAGCCGCACTACTCTACATGGGCGGTTTTACGAAAATGTTTTTTTTTTTTTTTTTTTTTTTTTTTTTGGCACCATAACTACTCGATGTTAGTGACGGTGTATGCTCGACAAGTTAACATTTGCAGTTGCCTTCCACGACAAAATGTATACAGGAAAACATGGTGAAAAATGGTTTTTAATAGATGAGCCAAGAGACTTGCGTGTCTCGCCCTTTATTATTTTTAAGAACCAAATTAAGTATGGGTCACAAGGACATTAGAAACTGGAGTCAAATTCTCAATGGTATCATGTTTCTTTTACGATGTGCAGTTTAACACGTGATTTTAATCATTCTTTTACGTATGGAGAAAATCAGGAACACTCGATTTTTCCATGAAAACATTACTCAAGCACGTGCCAGTTTCGGTAGTCCCACTGAAGTTCATGATCGCAGAGGAATAATGTTAACACCCTATCATATTTTCAGCAAAAGAAGGTGGCTGGAAAGGATATATCAGGATGCAATTGTAGAAATCTTACGTAATAATTTTCGAGGGGCATACATATGATTGACTTTTTAATTACAAACTGGAATGTTTCGTTCACATCGAACCACAAACTTAATTGACGATATCATGACGTTTTGGCTACTGAATGAATCCCAGCAAAATTTTGTTCTTGAACCAAGATATAAAAACATAGGGGGGCTACTTTGCAAAGCAGTTCGGGGAGAAATTTTCCTTTTTGAGATATAATTGACCGAAGAAAACACATTTCCTGATAGAAAAGGAGCCTAATCTTTCCAATAACTTTGGTTTAGCTTAACAAGCATTGCTTTATTTATTCCCGCGAGTACATTGTTACCATACTTTTAATATTTGATAATGTATGGTATTGTAGCTGATTACTTGCTTATCCTTATTCAAATAGTTTAAATCGTTTGAAGTGACTTTCTTTTATCTTAATCTTTATTCCCTCTACAATTTATTTTTATTTCTTTTTAATCTATGGCTATGATTTTTTTTCTTTGGAAAAAAAAAAAACACACAACACACACAAATGCATGCTGACGAAAGCATCATGCCGTAAAATTTATGCATATGATATCATATATTTGTATGAATAAAAAATGAGAAATAAGCTGAAGTTGAAAAGATTCATGTTAAAAAAAATAAATAAATAATAACATCCAATTGTCAATTTTTATGAATTGTTTTCAGCTCATTATTTAGAGTTAATGCTTTGAAAAATATATCTTTCATTCAGAAAGTAGTATCTGCTACACTGTAAAAAAAAAAAAAGCATCAACATGTACAAGTTTTGGATGTTTCCTAAAGTAATTATTTACCCTATTAGATTAACTGCGACGAAGTTCAAATTATTCGTAGCTAATGCACAAGCTATTATACAACCATTAACTACGATAATGTGTTGGCAGCATGGTTATGGTAACACGATCAGACAGCATTTAGGGATTGCTTTAGGACCACAAATATTTAACATCTAAAGACTATTATGCATACAACAACCATTCAGCATAATGATTGTTGTGTGCCCAAACACAGCACCAATGATTTACCATAACAAGAGTGGGCCCTTAACGTACACACGCGAGTAACCTATTGGCCGCGCCTTTACCTTTTATAGAAAGGAGTGATCTGACAAACCCGGTTTCAATTTTTATATTTAACCATCATAAAGTCTGATTAACAAACATCATTGAGATATGATTGTACAGATATGGTAATATGTACGAAAAATTAAAAATGGCATTAACGATTAAGAAATTTTGTTAAATCAATTAAAAAAATATCAAAGTAGTATAAAAAAATAAAAAAATCCCTTTATTCAATAAAGAAAAGAGGAAACAAGCTTTTAATTTTTAATACGCTTAAACTCCTCCAAATCCATCATCAGTTTTCGTATGAAAAATTAACAACTTGTTCTATCATTAAAAGTTATTTAAGCTGTAATTACATGTGACATAATAGCGTTTAAGTCCGATCCATGGAGTTTCCAAATATTCAGAAAAACAAAAATAATAGGCTTCACTAAAACATCTGAAAACCTTTAAAAACCAAAGCAATTTGTTTTCAAGCTCCACACAATAATTAATACTATAGAGTATAATGCACCTTATTATGAAATTTTTATGATATTTTTTATGTCCCATCATCTTTAATAAAGATTTTTATGCACAATAATTGTGCAAACATGAAGCAGAGAGGCTATACATCATACAGAGAAATATTACTTATTTAAGAATCCACCCCCCCCCATTTTTCATAAATCTTATAGATTAAACGGTTATAATAAGTGCTTAGCACACCTTGTAAAGTGACATTTCTATTTTTTAAAGCTTCTAGCATCATCGGAGTCTTCTGTTTAAAACTGTTCAAATTAGGCACTGTTCAAAACCAAACGGTCCAAAATTAGCATGATTCCTTAAAGAATGTTTTTAGCGAAAATCTAGCAATTTTTTTCGAAAATAATTGCAGTGAAGAAAGATATAATTTCAAAGCTCATGCTACTATTATTTAGTTTAAACATTATATTGTACCATTTGATCAAATATTATTATGGGCAATTTCATAAGTTCTTTGCTCAAGAAGATAAAGGAAAAAAATAAGAAAGAAAGATAAATTATGCCAAACGCACCGATTATAAACTTTCCAACACAACAATTTTTTGACACCAAATCTGGCGATGTATAGTCCCTTAAATCTGGCGAGTTTTCGGAGGTAAGATCTCAAGAGAAAAGGCTGCAATTATCAGTATAGAATGTAATTTTGGGACACCCTGCAAAAGAGTCTTTAAAGTCTTCCATTGTTTAACTAAAGAGTAAAATGTTATAAACATTTTTATACTTATTGTATTGTGCTTGAAGTCGATAAATGTCTCTTAACTTCCAAAGATCGTAATGTTCCGAATTATTTTAAGTGCTCTTGTATAAGAACTATTAATAATGCAAACACTATTTTTGATGGCAAATATTACTTTGTGAGACTTAATAAAATATAAGTCAACTTTGTTTACTTTGAAAATGCCTAAAATCTCTAAAATACACTTTGAAGAGCGACTTCCCATAGAGCGTAATGTTTTGGAAATCTTTTCAGTCTTCCTGTAGATCTATACACCATTTTTTTAATAGGATAAAATGGTACAGTACATAGAAATAATATACATAAATTTCGTAGTAATCGATGCATATTTACAGGAGTAAGAGCACGGACGAATAGGCGGACAGACAGACAGACAAACGGAATCATAAACACAATTTCAACCTTTGTTGGAAAGTGTTAACCCTTTGAGGCGCAACCCTTCTCCCCAATGCTGAAAAAAGGCATGCCGTTGCCACCGCTTGACTAAACTGACCAGCAAGATGGCGGACGATCGAAACGTTCATCGCGTGCCACAGATCTAGAGAGCCTTTTTTGGCGCAGCTGGCTGTGCGGCACAGCCGTTGCCGACGATGAACGTTTCGATGCGCCCGCCATCTTGCTGTAGTTTAGTCGAGCGGTGGCAACGGCTGCCCTTTTTTCTAGCATTGGGCAATCTATCCAGCTGTTCTCGTATTCTTCCATTTTTCAGCAGATGTTAGTGCTGTTAACAATAATCGTGAACCATATTTTTACGGAAATGACGTGCTAAAAAGCAAAGATTCTTAGTGTAGCTATGTCCATCCGCAACTATTTCTACAGAAATCAAATCTATTCTTCGTGACTGGCAACAGTCAAAACGTTAGAGTTTGGTGTTCCCAGAGCGGGAACACTGCGCGTTAAAGGGTTAAAAAAGGGGAGAAAAGTTATAGAACGTTTTCCAAATTTTTCTTTAACTATTATTACTCCTTTCTTCATTAATTTCCCCCCCCCCCCAATCTATACAACACTATTTCAATGAAATGGTCGCAAAGGAAAAAAATAGAAATAAGATCAAAATTTGAAACAGCATCAATAGTGGGAATACATAAAATGCCTGCTTTACTGGAAAAATATACAGAGTACCCCGCAAAATCTTTTATGCACTAAATATTCATTCACATTATACAAGCACCAAACTCACAGAAGTACAAGAAAAATAAACACTACCAGGAATAAAATTCTTTTCGCGGGGAGAGGCAGGCAGGAGTAGGTAAAATTTTGGTAGGCAAAGCAATAGAACCACTGGAATTACCCCACTCAAAATGACGTGGAAAGTGAACTTGGTTTCAGATTACACGATTCCCTCAGTAGAATCTACGCAAAGTTTTCTGATGCAAATATCAAGGAAAATTTCCTTGAAACATGAACTAGATATCGTTTCCTGAAATTGCTCTGCTACTTTAAAGTTTTTGAGTGATGCACATTCTGAAATGATAGCCCTTGCGTATAGACTCTTTTTTTGGAAGGAAGAAAGAAAGAACGTTCTCTTCCCTTTTCCTTTTCTATCATATAAGTACCACTAGACCTTTTCCTCATAGTCTGGATGAAGGTAGAATAGATTTGAATACTAATATCAGGGAAGTTTGGGTGATGGTTTTTCTGGAGGGTAGTTTTTCGAAGGTGGTGTACGTATATATAGCCCTCATAAATTCTTACGGAATGCGTTTACATTGCCTATACGTTTTGTGTTCAATAAATGAGAGCAAATTTTGAGAAAGACACTTGATGTAAGTTGAAACTAAAGCGTACATTACATTTTTTTTTTATTTTTTTTTCTGCATTTATAAGTGCATGAAAGCTAGGGATATATTTACCACTGCATGGCTCAGGACATAGTTTTATATCGCTGCCATGCGCTCTAGAGACAAGGTGTTTCTGAAATATTTTGTTACAAAGAAAAAAAGAGGAAACCTCAATATCATTGCATTTGCATAAAACGGAGCTCTCATATAGACATCATGCGCGGGTGGTAGCACGCAAAGAAATTTGTGACTGCAAGCTATTGAGAAGGAAAGGTCAAGAATTTTTTTTAATTGCGAACCTGTCAGCAGGGTGAAAAGTCAACCTAAGTCCTCCGATCTAATGCTAGCCGAAAACTGCGAAACTTCTGATGTTCCTGCTGAAATGAGGTGAAGGCCCAGTTTCCTGGTATCATCCTCATAATGTTTTATACACCTTATCCATTACAAATATATGCCTATTTCGGTCACCCCGACTTGCTTCTTCATTTTTTAATGATTTTTTTAAAACACCACGCACAAACCTTAAAATAGATTAATATCTCTAAATTACTCTCTAAACAATTAATATTCGTATACCGTAATACGTTTCCATATAACCCTTTGAGGCGCAACCCTTGCCATCGCTCGACTTAACTACCAGCAAGATGGCGGACGATAGAAACGCCCATCCCGTGCCACAGATCTAGAGACCCTTTTTTGACGCGCACAGCCAGCTGCGTAGTTAAGTCGAGCGATGGCAACGGCTGCCCTTTTTTTCAGCATTGGGAAAAGGGTTGCGCCTCAAAGGGTTAATACCATAACAACTGGTGCATATTTACGGCAGTTAAAAGTGCGAAGAGAGAGAGGGACAATTGTACAGACAAACAGAAGTAATAAGCACTTTTCAAAGACTGAAAAGTATTACTATTATTATTATTTTAATTTACTATAAGTGTTCTTTACTTATTATATGCACATATTCGAAAGTATAATAAGAGATGTTCTTTTTTGTACATATATTTGTAAACATAATAAGAGAAGTACAATGCAACAGTTTTAACAAGAAGCTGTTCTCCCTCCTCTCTTTACAGGAGATAAAAGCTGTATTCCAACTGCAGATGACATATAATTTTCCATATTTATAGGTTAAAGCTCCTTAAAGTGCTCCTCAAAACTTGAAAAAGGCCTATTAACCCTAACCCACCCGTACACTCACAACGAGGGCGTTATGCATTCTAAAATGGTCTGGAAGGCGTATAATTACTCAGCAGTATCCTACAACAAAGTACCCTGAATTCGCTTCGTTGCATATAACCAGCTTCGTTAATACGGCATTTTCGCCGTGAAATGCTCCACAGTGTTCTATCTTTCTCTCAAATCCGCTTTATCCTATTTTTTTTCTCTTTATTCTCCTTAATTACAATCATTCAGCACTTTTCATCTCAACTCTCTCTCGCACTTCAGCTGTCAGTCGTCGTCTGATACACTCCGTGTGGAACCACCTATGGGCTACGCCCCACGTATGAAATAATAATAAAAAAAAATTGAAGGGAAGGGGGGGGGAGGTAAAAATGGACGTATTATAAAATGTTGTTATAGAGGAAGGGAGGGGGAGGGGGCAGAAAGAAAAAAAACGTGCAAGTAACCCATCTCGGAACGGAAATGAAGCAGACTTCAAAATCCTGCAAACAACGCATTGGGTGAAGGAGGGTGAGGAAAATGCATTCATTGAACCGTAAGAGGTACTTCTTTAATACTTCTCTTGTCTTTTCCATCTTCTTAACGAGATATTTTTCAACTGCTTCTCGGTAGCAGCGAGTTAAGCGGATCTTTCGCTCTCTTTTCTTCTTTCTACAGTTCAAAACGCTGATTTTTAGTTTTTCATGTTTGAACTACAGGATGATCAAACGTTTTCCAGTAACAACTATCAAAGGAGTAAATGGTTAACCCTTTGAGGCGCAACCCTTTCCCAATGCTGAAAAAAGGGCCGCCGTTTAAGGTGCTATGTCGCACAGCCAGCTGCGTCAAAAAAGGGTCTCTAGATATGTGGCACGCGATGAACTTTTCGATCGTCCGCCATCTTGCTGGTAGTTAAGTCGAGCGATGGCAACGGCCACCCTTTTTTCAGCATTGGGCAATCTATCCGGCTGTTCTCGCATTCTTCCATTTTTCAGCAGATGTCAGTGCTGCTAAAAATATTAGTGACCATTTTTTTACGGGAAATGACGTGCTAAATAGTAAAGGATTCTCGCGGAGCTATGCCACCCGCAACTGTTTTCATAGAAATCAAATCTATTCTTCGTGACTGGCAACAGTCAAAACGTCAGAGTTTGGTGTCCTCACGGCGAGGACACCGCGCGTTAAAGGGTTAACTGTCAAATTTTGATGGACTGCGGAAATCAGGGAAGATTCTTTAAGAAAAAAAAATGGCGATAGAAAGTCAGAGGTATATAGGATAAAAGCTTCGTAATTTATTTTTAAGATATTCAGTGGTATGTACAATCGATTCCAAGAGGCAAAATCTAAAGCTCACTTTAATTAGAAATATATAATTTAGTCATAGAATGCTTATAGTCAGTATGATGTGTGTCCGTCATAGTGTTAGTCATAGAATGCTTATAGTCAGTCATGTGGACCAGAAATATCGGTATTGTCTGCTAGAAGATTAGACACATTCAAGTACATAATGGTTATTCGAAGTTCTTTACTCCCCATTTCACGAACATCAGATAGAATTTTATTTACTTATTTGTTTTTCCCGAAACCCCACAAACAATGTGATTATTTTTAAAAAACAGCTTTTTTGTTGCGAACCTACCTTTTAAGACAGACTTACAAATTTGTGTAAAAATCATGTAAACACTAAATCTTCCCCCCTTTCAAACGACATTGTGTAATCGCTATTATAATGAAGATGAACATGATGGTGAGTATAATCACGTCCGTTAACATCAGTATCTGTTGATAACAGACATTATGTAACTTTACGTCTACTAAATTGTACACATCTTCGACGCTCTTCGTTTAAAGTTATTTCATTTGAAAGAGATATAAAATACCTTAGTAATATAAGGGTTTGGGTATATATCGCTAAATATAAAAGATATCGCGGGCTGGGTTGATGTTTCTAACCTTTTTTTTTTTTTTCAGATTTGGCCATATTTTGCCAATCTTGGCTACAGTTGGCAAGATTTTGACCATGACCCAATCAATGACTGCCAATAGACTTTTGATAAATTAAAAATGACCACAGACTTTATTAAAGTCTTTTCAGTGATCTTGTAAATACCTTACCCAGTGGATTGCGATTAAAAAAGGGAGGTTCAACAACTGAATGCTGAAACAGTCCTAAATACAAAATTCTACGCTCAACCGTTTTTGAGTCATACGAAGTACATAGCTGCGTGCAAACGTCCGGACCAAACTAGCCAAAATGGATTCACTGTACATTGAGGTGTCACAAACAAAAGCTCATCAAAAGGAATTTAGAGTTGGTCAAAATTGATTTTCCTGTCAAAATATGACTGGCTTTTTTTTTCCCTATTACAATACTTCCTTCACTTTGTACAAACAAGTAAAAATATAGGAAAATGTTTTAGAATTATTCATATTCTTTATTTTAGAATATGTAATTTATCTTACTTAAGGTACTACGTACCTTAAGTAAGATAATTACGTACCTTAAGTAAGATAATTAAGGCGTAGTACCTTTAAAATGCAAATTTCGAAAAATAAATCCAATTTTCTACTTTTAACTTAGTACTAAATCAGAATGCCGTAGCTTGAGTTACAGGGAATTCAATTGGTGTCATCTCATGGGAAAAGAGTAGTATTCAAGATTGCTTTCTCACCTTTTTTTTTTTTTTTTTTTTTTTTTTTTTATGATTTTGGAGATTTTGCTTTGTGGATAAAAGATCCTAACTAAAAAATATAATTGTACTGTTATGAAACTTTGCTAAAATACTCTCAAGGAGTTGATTTAGAGTATGAATCTCTACAGTGAATGCAGTGACATTATCTGGCATTTTCCAGTTGTTTGAAAACATCAATCGTCGTAAGTTTTCTTGATTTTTCTGGGAGTAAAAGCATTCCCTTGTTTAATTTTTCAAATCCAATTTTTAAAGCTGTAAGGGTAGTTCATTCTCCTAAAGGAATTTTCAAACGTCAAAATAGAATTTACAGAATAAAAGGATCTTAATTTCAGTTCTGTTGCTTGCAAAAGTGCCACTTTATAACAATTTTTATGCACATTTTGAGCATAAAAAATGAAAAGAATTACTCATATATATATTTTTAACATATTGTTATTATTTTTTTATTATATTCTAGCGCAAGGGGTGGCCAAAATATGGCGCAAGCTCTAAACTTGACGCACTGAACGATTTCAAGTGGCGCATTGCATCTTTGTGCCTCCTTACTGTTTTGAGATAGATTGAAGACCTTTGAAATAACTCCCTTCATGGAAATATTTTATTGCTTATAATTTATGATATGCCAAAAGAAACATTTGTGCACACCACAATACACTGCCATTAAAAAAAAAAAAAAGATATTATAAACTAGCCACCTTCGGCGACCAGTTTTGGCTGTCGATGGCCGCTTCGCGGCCAAAATGTGCAAGCTAGAGGACACGCGCCGCTTCGCGACTGGCTTGTGCATTACGCGCCTCTTCGCGACCGAAATTTGCAACATACTAAAATAATTCTATAACTAACTTTTTCGTTTAAAATCGATACCTTAATAAATACAATTGTTAGTAGCAAAATTTCTTTGAGAGGGCGGCTGGGTAGATTACCGTTGAAGAGAAAAATAACCTATCGAAATATTTATCACTATATTCACGCCTTGTTTCTTTAAAAATATTTTTCTTTGTAAGAATAAAACTTTCGCTTGAACATGCATTTGTACTTAAATAAATAAAATCAGTGAAAAATTAGTAAAATTAAATTATAATGAATGGCTTTATATAGTTTTTTAAATAATAAATACTACTAGTAAATTAATAAATTTGTTTAGTTAAAATATGGCTTCGAAATCATTTTGCGCAATTGTAAAATTATTTAATCCTCTTGAAACGGACATTTTTAATTATTTAATTAACAATATAATTCATAGATGTCGCCACCAAACAATCTGTTGCGCTTTTTCTCTCATCGATCGCTAGATCGATGCAAGTTTTAAAATGGTGAATTTTTTAGAGATCTTTCGAACTGTACAAAAAGTTTTTGCTTTTAGTTAGAGATAAAAATGTCGTTTTTATCAAAATTTCAACATGGCGGCGGATGGCAGATGCACCGGGAGAGATGAATCGATCTCGGAACCGTTATCGACAGGACTTTTATTATTTAGAGACACAGCTGCTATGCTTAATTTTAATGGATTTAGTTTCCTTGCTAATACAACTTAGTCAAAAATGCATTTTTAAATACGTTTCTGCAGCTCAGTGCAAATAAAATAAAAGTGTTGCGAGCAATTTACATACTTTAAAGTTTAACCCGCATGATAAACTCAAAAAAGTCCCTGAAATTCTCGAATTTGTGTTTTTTTACCAATTTTTAATTAGGTTTTGAGAATGTGCAAAAATTTCGTTTTTTCCCCCCTACAGCTGTTGAATGGAATTTGCTCAATTCTTTTATGTAGAAACATTTGATAACTGTATGTGCCTGATTTCAATTTTAACAGCTTATAAGTTAGTGCAAACTATCGGTTCGGAAACTACCGGAAAAAAAAAATACAAATTTACAGATATACTGGAAACACCGAATCCAATAATATCAAAGGAAAGGAAATAGTGTCATTTATTCAACACGGGAGAAAATGTTTTGCTGAATTTAACAAAAATTTGGTTAGCGCTATTTCAACTGGATAATTTATAGCATCAAGAAAATATTTCTGTATTTCCAGAAAAAGTCAGCGAAATTTTTTTTGATTCAATAAAACTTTTTAGTGAGTCTGTTTACAGTGGAGTCTTGACTTACACAAAAGATGCGTTTTGAGACCCTCGCGTTAAGTGAAAATTTCGCGTAGGGAAATAGCGTATATATATATATATATATACATATAAAACTTTTTGAAACATACACAAAGGTAATTTCGACACTTATAAACGCCCCTCAAACCATTTTTAAATATTCCCTAACTATGTATCACCATTTCGTAGATACTGTAAGAAATAGAGTCTGGTTTAGACTGGGACGGTTAAGGTGCTTCCGCCCTCGGCGATGCTACGGAAGGTGGAACACCGTTTCCTGATTAGCTCACGTCTTCTTGGACCGAATTACGAAGACGATGCTTATCCCTCACACCCCACATCTGTTTGCACTTCTTACTCATGGTGAAAAATCTCGGATTGCGAGCGAGGAGTCTACGTTAGGTCTGAGATATGTTAATCATGTAAAATTCGTGTAATATCGCACTCTACTGTGTGGTTACGCTGATCCCTGACTCAGTCTGTAACCATTCCGGGCAACCACTTCAATATAAATATTTTACCGCCATTACTCCAAGAAGATTAAAAAGTTCGAAAAGATTAAAACGCAGGAAAAGCGTAATGACATATACACCGTTTATACGATCCGTTTTAAATTTTTCATAATCATGTTTAAAAATATAAAAACAATCTGTGCTATTCTAAAAATCTGAAAATCCACCGGTTCCCTCATTTTTAAGCAATTCTTTGCTATTTTCAGGTCCCTTTTATTTCCGAGAGTAAAAAAAGGTGACTCATATGCACGACAAAAATAGGCTGTTGCAATCGATATCACGTCATATTTTCATCATGGTCATCAGGCTTTGAAAGGGAAAAGTGATTCCAATTCCTTTAAAATAGTTTTTCCAGATTGCTTAGTTTAATTTCTTTTCACAAATATATTGTCTGCATGGATGTAAGAGTGGCTGTGTACACAAAACGAAATCTTTCGAATGCCAAAAGTTTCCTCACTTTCTAGAAGAGCATGAAATTCGATTTGGGTATATAATAAAAACTGAATACGAAGTTATTTATTTCAGCTGGACGAAAGTGAAATATACTGAGCAGTGGCGTAGAAAAGGGGGGGATAGGGGGAACAACCCCCATGAGCAATTTTTTGCCATCCACAATGTATATTCTTCACTTCCTTATCACAGACACGAATACATATATGTGAGTTGTAGTAGTCGTAACCCCCCCCATGAAAAATTTCTGACTACGCCACTGATATTGGGTGTAGACATAATTTCTTCAAATGTTTTTGTTCTAGCGCCCGTTGTAATAGCCTCCTGGACGGGCTTTGATTTCTAGTAAAGATAGATCCGTTGTAGCGCGAATCTACTGACTATAATCAGTTTTTTATGTTCATTCATTGCAGATTAAAGCGTAGTAACACAAAATTTATCGAAAAACATAGTTTAAAACATCAATTTTAGAAATTAAAAAGGAAAAAGATTTACGTGGCAAAGAAAACATTAATAGAGGGATTACAAACAGAGATTCCCGTTTTACCTCTCTGCAAACTCACCGTCATGTCTCTGATCGGTAGGTGATAAGAAAAAATGAAACGAGCAATCGCCTGCTGATTGAAAAAAAAACCGACGATTGCGTGTCACTTGATGTTTTTATTCCACGAAACACATTACGGGTCTTTTGCAGTTCTTTTTTTCAGAAATTAAATAAAAGGAGACTTTAGCTTTGACATTTTAAGGTCCATTATAGGGGACGTTCTTTTCAGTTTTATCCTGTGTACTTTATTTGATCATATCTGTGGCAACAGATGTTTGTTAGCGTTCGCAATGTTCTTTTCTCCTCAAAAAAATGGTTGAGAAGATCATATATTTCTTTAAACAAGTGTAGTGTGAAAAGGTGACAGTTGTGGTAAACAGATTTGATATTATTGAAGTTACGCTTTTTTTTTTTTTTTTTTTTTTTTCAGAGATGTATGTGTTGAGGGAATGGAGATGTTAAGGGAGCCGTTTGATAGGATTATTGGCATATGAAAAGCAGTCTTAAATGTATGAATAACATTTCTTTCCAGGTAATGCAGCTACTTTTTTCAGAGGTATGGACTTCACAAATTCTTTTCTTTCTTTTAAGGTGTGGTGCTTTTCAACTGATGAAAGTGTCAGACATGAAAGAACATTTTTAGCCTGGTTTCGATTCCTGTTTATGAAAATGAATGAATAGAATGCGTTTTCTTTAAGAATATTTGAATGTCCTCGTTTATGCCATGCCAATAGATATCAAGAGGAAATAATTTCAAGAATGTCGTGTCAATGAATTCATTTACCTCGCGCAACGTATACATAGTATACTTTTCAAGTCATTTTGAATTGCTGGATCCACTTTTTTGGCGCAATGTATCTGAATTCATCATCAGTATTTCGAAAGGAGGTAGAGAACAGAAAAAAGCTACCTTGCATAGGGCGACGGCATGTAAGAGGGCAACAAGAGCCCGGTTAAATGACGGAAACAAAAAGCGTAATCGGTTGTGCAGACTTAATATCCGCATAACTGTCACATAATGGTGCTGAAATGGTAAAAATTTGAGCATAATGCTCGGTTTGAAATCCCGACCTTTTGTTCAAATGCGTGCATCACAATAAAGTTGTATAAACAACCGCACTTACTGGAATCTATCAAGAGGGGCTCGTACACCATATTTTTCACTCCCCTTTAGACAATTATTGTGTACAATCCCTGGAGCTGAAATTTTTTTCTGGTCAGGTAACCGCGATAATTTTTAAAAGCTTGAGGCGTTAACACCTCTTCTGGCCTCATATAAAAATAAACTTTTAAAAATTAGATACTATTTTAAGTTTTTTTAGCACTTGAGAATGCTATTTCTTTCAATCACAGGTTGGTTTTTTGTCTACACGAGCGCGCCGAGTCACTTTTCAATTTTTGTTGATTTTAGGGATTTGCGTAGGGTTTTCTTTAGTTTTCGGTCTATATTCTTGCATTTTGTGTGGTTTTAGTTGTGCACCTCCCCTTTTGGTCTCAATCGAAGGGATAGTTTATGTACAGGACCGCCCAAAACATTCGAAATACATTACGCTCTATGGGCCGAAATTCATTGAATTCGCATATCTCAAAAACTATTAGGCGTAGAATTTTGTGCGAAAACTTTATATTGCACGAATTTGGCGCGAAACTTTATATTTAGGATTGCTGTAACATTTAGTTGTCCACCTCCCCTTTCGGTTCCATTCGACTGGATAGTTTATCTACAGGACCGCTCAAAACATTCGAAATACATTACGCTCAATGGGCCAAAATTCATTAAACTCGCATATCTCAAAAACTATTAGGCTTAGAATGTTGAAACTTTATATTTAGGATTGTTGTAACATCTAGTTGTGCAAGCACTTCCCCTTTCGGTTCCATTCGACTAGATAGTTTATCTACAGGATCGCCCAAAAGATTCGAAATACATAACGCTCTATAGGCCGAAATTCATCAAAGCGTATTTTAGAGGTATTGGGCTATTTCAAACGACTCAGAACTGATATATGCTGTTAAGAGTTACAAAATAAATTTCTCCATTAAAAGAAGTATCTTTATCATTTATAGTTCTGCTACAGGAACACTCAAAAGATTTCCAATACATTACGGTCAGTGGCAATTTTAGGGGCATATATCCATTTCAAGCACAATACGGTCCTACCATATAAGTTAGGTAATGGTCCGACCACGGTCAAGTGCCTCCCTCAAGAACTACTCTAAAAGTCGCCAAGCTTGGCGACTTTTGCTGTACGTGTGTATGTATTTAACTCTCAAATCTCAAAAAATTTTAGTCGTAGAATATTGAAATTTCATACATAAGATTGTTGTAGCACGTAGTTGTGCATCTGGATTTTTGGTTCCAATCTAGTGGAGAGTTTATTTACAGGACCACCGAAAAAAATGTCAATACTTTAATGTCTATATACATCTTCAATATAATTTAACTGTAGACAGTCATTGTTTGGTCCATGCCCAAAATCTCGCCGTCTGTCGTCGACCTTGGCGAGTTTTTCCAAAATATCGCCAAATTTGGCGGTAGTCAGTCATTGGGTCCATGCCCGAAATATCGCCATTTGTCATCGTTCTGGGCGAGTTTTGGCGATATATCGCCAAATTTGGCGATAGTCTGACGGTGGCGGTGGTTTCAGTTAGGTTGACAGACGCTCGATAAGACCCGCTTCACGCTTCGGTTGCCTATTATTTCCAAGGACATAACCACTGCGCCATGTCGAAGCATACGTCATACTTGGAACCGACAGATAAAATCTTAGTGGTTTCGTGTGTGTGAGAGAGAGTAAAAGCACACTCAAGTGCGTAAATAAAATCTGGAAGAATTTCAGATTTTTTAATGTCTTTTCTTTTTTTTTTAAGTAATTTCTTTTAAGTAATTGTCTTTTTTTTTTTTAAGTATTCAGTTAATTTTCTAAGTATCTCCGCGGATGATTAATATCTTATATTTTTATATTTTTCAGGGGTAGCTTGTTAATGCACAGTTGTGTATTTGTCACCTTAAATACAGCGGAGTTGCAACGAAGCATTCACGATTGTTGTCGCCGTACAAGAGCTTGAAGTCTGCATAATTGTTACTATACGAATTAAGCTCTGTATTGGTATAGTTGGAAAAGATTTTGAAAAGCTTTTTAATATTTTGGTTATAGTTTTGTTATATTTCTACAAAGTTTTGGTATATTTGTACTTTTAAACGACCAAAAAAATTATTTATTTATGCATTGTTTTCTTTCGTAATTTACGCATGACCCTTGAAACACCATCATACAACATAATTTTTTGAGAAATCACACACAAGCATCAAAAAGTATTTTGATATTTGAACCTTTTAATCATAAAATGCTGAAACTTTGTACATCACACTTTTAATGTGTATGTGTGGAGCACATTTTAGTCAGTGGTATATTATTTGTATGGGGGGCTGTAAAAAAAAGTTTAATTTTGTATTTGTTCGAACTTAATGACCAAAAAATTTTAATACATTTCATAAAATTCTGTTTTTTTAAGGTAACTTTGTAAGTTATTTTATAAGTCTAAGATTAAAATTTAAGGAATAAAAGTCATGTTTAATTTTTTTGGGTGCCCAGAAAACTCATGCATTCGTTAAAAAAAATTAAAAATTGCTAACTTGATGTTTTACTATTTGCAAAATGCAACGTTAAAGTTGTAATAATAAATTTTAATAATAATAATAAATGTGACATTTTTAATAAATTCAATCACCAAAAATGTTTTTCATTGTGGTTTTTCAGGTTTTATTTTTCCTTTTCTCCCTCTCTCTTTCTTTTCTTTCTTTCTTTCTTACCTAAGCAACTTTCAAAAACATTGTAACAAAGTAAACGATAAAAATAATCACTTAAAAATATTACAATGTAATTAAAGCGGATGTTTTTCCCTACTAACCCAAAATCGCGATTAAAAGGGGAAAAAAAAAATTATTTGTTTTGAGCTTTCATCGAAGGCATAAAAGAAAATAATACCGTGTAGAAAAAAAGGATAAAGCAAATAAATATTTATTTAGTGACAAAGGGTTTTTTTTTAGTTTTTATTCACTTATATTTTTTAGTTGAGAAATAAATTAAGGATAGTGGGTAAAAAGCGATTTTCCATCACAGTAAACAAATAGTACTATTTTTTACAACACTTTTTACCGAACTAATTCAAAGAAAACTATATAATTGACGGAAAAAGTTTTTTAAAGAGGATTGTTCCCATACATATTCATTATAAAATTAGACGATGTAAATTTTTAAGATTTAACTGTTTTTTTTAAGATTGAAATTTTTAAATTTATTAGAAACATTGTTCCATGTATTGAAGAGTGTGCTTTGAAATAAGTTAGATTTAGCAGCATAATAGTTTATTGTTAATAATATTTATATTCGAGAATTTTTTTTAATTGATCTGGCAAAGATTCTTCAACGTGTTTTTAAAAAGTTATCTAAAAAACGTATTCTATTTAAATTAATCTCTATTCTAAAAAAAAGTAACGGCCGCTGTCAAGAGCTTGTTCGGCTATCTTCTCCTAAATCATGTGGATTTGAATTTCGAGAAACGTGTCCGCGGATTCGGAAAACTCCCAGGAACCTGATAAGCTGACGTAAATTTCGAAAATCGAATTATTTTAGAAGATACTAATAAACAACTGAAAAAATAAAACATAATGTTTGCCAGATTTGGCATAAAATCATTCCTTTGCAACGAAGCAGTTCCAAGTATGTAGAATCGCGTGAAATTGACAAACATGAAGTAGAATTACACCCATTTTACGCCAAATAAAAAAGTATATGAAGTAAATAACTCAAAGTGTATTACTATTTGAAATTGTCAACTTTGTGTAAGTTCGCTTAGACACGCTAGGAGTTTAGAATTAGCGATTATTCGTTTTTCCAAAACAGAATAACTAATTGTAACTGATTTTAAAAGCGCCATCTTGGCATTAGGTACGATCAGGGCCGGACTGGGCCGGTGGTCGTGTGGGCCGATGCTGTAGAGGGCCTAAACACGACATCGACCCACAAGGTTGCTACGCAACATGCGCAAGGGGGAGGGGGGCTTTCTGTTTTGTATGATGAATAGTGCTTCCCATATCTAAAGTATCTGTATAATTATTAAAATTGCAATGACCTATATAGAACATTTCAAAAATACACATTAAGAGTAGAGATCTGCACTGCCTGCAAATTGAGTCCCGTCCCGGCCTCAGTTCGACGATTCGTGACCTTGAAGGTTCGTCCCAAGTCCGAAATACATTTGAAACAAACGTACGACCCGGCCAGTACGGGCCGATAATTGAAAAAATAAAAATTCCAGAAATTAAAAAATATATAAAAACGATCCAATAGATCGATCGATAAATAAATATTTTTCAGACATTTTATATTATGCAAATTTATTAATATTAATTACTACATCCAATCAATACTATTCAAAATAATGATAATGTAAACGATAAAATAGTCATGTAGTATAAGTACATGCATTCGAATTTAAAATTCTACATTTGTGTAAGGGTTTATTATTTGGGCTCCTAGTCTGGGAAGAGGGCCCACTCGTCGGGCTAAGTCTTGCGCCACTACAGGTAAATAGTATACAAAAGGAGAACGTACGGTTATGTTACGACATCCTTTTCTATGTGCAACAAAACTTGAAAACTTTCAAACGCCACGGTCTTCCAAATTAAACAGAGTAATAGCTCAAAAAAACACTTTTTTTGCGGGTTGCAGGAAAGCAAAAAAGAAAAAAAACTGTTATCCCCAGGCAGCACAGCAAACTTGCTGCAAGCTTGAATTATCAAGTCAGTAAACTTGAATTAAGCTTGAAAATTTCAAGCGTGTAAGCTTAATGCAAGCTTGAATCAAGTGTTTTAGTTTACACTTGCCCAGCTTGCATTAAGCTTGATATTTCAAGCTTGAATCAAGCTTGACATAGCAAGCTTAAAAAATTTCCTAAATACACAGGGCGCCGGTCGGCGAACTCGACCCACGTATTTTACTTTGCCACGCATTTTCCCCTCTACGCTGAAATTTCAATTTAATTTAATCTGTTTCCATAAAGTGTTCGCAGCTGGAATAGAACCCGGGACCTTTGGGTTGGCAGTCGAGCACGCTATCCGTTCAGCCACTAAGCCTCGTGCAGCTATGACTAAAGTTTGAAGTGACTTATCACGCTGTTTTCTGGCCAGATTGATAAGTGGGCAATGTGTTATTTGTTTCTTTTATTTTTCCATGGGATGCATCAAAATTAAAATAATGTTATGTGTGATTTAGAGACTCTACTAATAGGGAAATAAACATAATATAAACTTAAAAGCAGCACACGTTTTAAAACTTTTAAATCGAGACAAACGGCTGATTTTGAAATCAATTTCGTAGTATAATTGTATTTTATTTTGAAGAATTTCCATATTTGGAAATATAGAATCTTTTTTTAAAATTCTATTGTCAAGTACATTTATGACTGATTAATTGTTTTGTGGAGGCCAGATTACGCCTCATTCTACCACCCATAAAGTGAAGTATATTAACGAACTAAATTGTGTTAATTATATTAAAATTTATTTTTAGGGCTAATTAATTAGTTAATGGAATTACTAATGTTAATTAGATGTAAATAAAACTAAAACTCCCCTCGTGTTACACTTCAGAGGGGCTTATCCCAGTCATTCTTTCCCGTTAGAGTTTTCAATGTCCATTCTCCTTCTCGCCTACAGCAACAGATGGCGCCATCAGCGCAATAATCAAGCTAATAGATTGAAATGTCAAGCTTGTATTAATACGTCAAATTCAAGTCAATGTCAAGCTTGATTTAATCTTATGTGCTGTCTGGGTCACAGGACACAAGTCCAGCCAGCCCGGTCCGTTGACAAAAGATTTATTAAACTCGTATCCATACCCGTCCCGAGCAGCTCTTTTGGGACAAGCACTTTACAATTTGAGGCTGGCGCGACGATCCGCACCTGCCTTTAACAGATAGTTGAGAACGACAGACATCTAAAAACTTTTAAACATTACTATCTACAGACCTTTATATAGGTTTCGGTCATACCGTACCCATAATGCCTCAAAATTGTCTTAAAAACAATTGCCAGAATTGAAAAGTGTGTTTAAGTAAACAATAGCATGCCCATATTCCAGTGAGAAAAATAAAATAAATACAGAAGAAAAATAAAATTTACAGATTATTAAAATAAAGGTAATTCTAAATTCATAATGGCACAAGCAGTGAATCAGCGAGGATGGGTTCTCTCGAGTACGAGAGAAATCGCGGCATTCTGATTTCCGCCCACCTGTGAAAAAGCCAGAAAATTGCAAATTACTGGCTGCCCTTGGATAGTGTCTGTTCCGTGATTTTTTACTTTTGTACTATGTTTTGAAAAAAAAAAAAAAACCTAAGATTTAAACCAATGAGTCTAATTAATATTCGGATTTAATGAAGTCATGTTTCACTCATATCTATGTTTGTTTTTCCCTTTTTATTTTAGTTTAAATACTCACCTCTGCACTTCAAATGTAGTATATAAACGCAGAATGGCTTGTTTAATCTCTTCTTTACTTTTGAATATAATGAGGTTTTAAACCTTCATTTCTTAGAAGTTCACATCCTTCTAATCTCTCACATCTGTTATGGTAGCTGATATTTTTTCTTTTTTTTTTTAAATAATGTCCAACGCAATCGATACTGTTTTTAAGTGTTTTATAAGGTCTTTTACTTGTCTAAGAAAATTAAAATCCTGAATAAGATTTACAGTGTTTGGATTTACAGTGTTTTGGACATTTTTCCTTACGAAGATTGTTGCCTTACCCACAAATTTTAGGACTTCATCTAGGATTCTCTTTCCACTTCCGTACGTTGACAGATTAAATAGGACACATTGTACATTTAAATTATAAGTACTATGTACCATCTTATAATTTCCTCAATTTGCCATCCATTTTATTAATTGAAATTCTTATTCTATTAATTTATTTAAATTATAATATACGTTAATTATAGGCACACTTATTATATGAACATTCACAATTTCGCTATGCATTTAATATAAACTCCGCTTCAGAAGGCACTCTTAGTAAGTCATTTTTAAGTGGCTTCGCTTCGAGAGTAATGTACCAACGAGGTTTGATTGTATTATGATCACCTAATACCCAAAATTGAACTATGACCACCTTTGGCTCACTTGCTATACATTTTAATAAATATGTATACTCTTATATCATTCTTTTATTATACGAATTAAACTTTATACAACGAATTAAAAATTTTATGAATGTATTGTTCGCTTCATTGATGGGTGGTCAACTAAATAACAAAACAAAAATGTTGTTTTGGAAACTCAGTATTATTTTGTTCCATTCTCATACTTTCTGAGGTATGTTACAGGCGTAGGCGCAACCATGGAGGAAGCTAAAGCGTCAGCCTCCCCCTCCTAAAGATAAAAAGTAGAGTGAAATTTTTTTAATTTGAGAAATGTTACTGAATCATTGAATTAAATTATTTTAAAAGTTGTCTTTGAATTATTTCTAAAAAAGCTTCAATAAGTATATGGGGTGTTAAATAATTTTTCTCGGTTAATGCCACAGACAGTTGAACTCGATTTTAACGTCAAAGGGAACAGGCCATTCAGGGCACTATAAGCCAGTGACGTTGTAAATGAGCTTCTGCACTTTTGGCGAGTGATTGGACGTACGGAATATCTTAATCATCATAAAACGTTATCATTAGTATAACAGTGTTCAACTGAATTTGCGCATCTAACCTCCCCCCCCCCCCCCCGATATAATATCATAGATGCGTTTCTAATGTTGGGGGCCGGTCTGGTCGAATCGCCCGGGCCGTTTCAGCTGTCCAGTCCGGCCCTGGGTACGATCTGGAAAAATGGTATCTTTCCAAGCAGGATGAATCTAAACCTTGAGTTCAAAAATGTTAGAACCCAATATCTTGAAAATGAAAAATAATTAATTAATTATTTTAAAGCCGATTCGGTCCATCTGGAGTATTTGCTACCAGTAGAAACATTTGGTGGCGTTAACTATGCCATTATAGCAGTTAGTACACTTTGCATATTTGCAAGCGTGGCGAGATGATATAATTCGGAGTGTTAAATACGCCAATCTTTAAAGGATTATGTATATGAAAATATGGATAATGGCTTTCCGGGAACCTTACATGAGCAGTAATTATAGGTTGTGAGCATGTGTAAATCGCCAAATAATGAAAAGTCGCTATGGGTGGCAAGCTATCCTAGCTGTTCCGTAGTGTTTATCAAAGAAAACATATAAAGTACTGTTTTCTTAGAACTAATTATTAACTATACAAATACGCAAGTCGCAAAATTATGAAAAATCGTCATAATTGGCTAATACGCAAGGTGTTCCATGGGTTTCACATAATTAAAAATAGTGCGAAGTTAAAATTTTTATGTTCCAAGGAACATGCAAGAATCAAGCAATATGTAGCTATTCTATCTGATCCTTTGGGTTTGTTTGTTGAAATTATGCCTTTTTTACGAATAACCCTTGTTATTGGCCGAATGCCTCGTACGAAAAGCGAGCGTAGCGAGTCTATCTGATCCCCTAGTTCTATGTCCCCTAGTTCTATAAAAAATAATATTTATGTAACAGTTAAATGAATGTTTACAGATAGATACATGTGTAATAAATTGAGTATTTGTAGGAGTGCAGCAAATTTATGTAATTGAATTTGTTTTAATAAAAGCATTCAATATTTATATTTATTTTACTTGTGTTATACATTAGTATTAAGGAAACCAAAAAGTCATGTCTTTTTAACAATTTTCAACAAAGTTCAAAAGTGTTTATGATTTCGGTTTATCTGTCTGTCCGTCCATCTGTCCGTGCTCCATGGGATTAAGAAACTTAATTTTTCAGAAATGTATACAAGACAAATGGCAGCTAATTTTGCTGGTAAGAATTACTGAAGATTTTAAAAATCCATTTCATTTCAGGATTGATATGATTAATGGTAAAATCATCATAATGAAACTTGTCTGCAATATTTTGAAATGATTTCGTTCTAAACTGATATTAATTTTGTATAAAAAGGGACCTAATAATATATCTTGCATATGTGTATCAAATGTGTACAGATCTCTATATTTAAATGTACTATTTCTAATTTGGAGAAATACAGTTTTACATTTTAATATGAAAATTCATGTGCATGACAATTTTTAAGAGTAAAAATGGATTAAACTATTCATAGATGATATGAACTACAATGATAAAATTCACAAAAATGTATAAAAAAATGTTAGCACCGTTTAGACATGAAAATGTCAAAATATTTTACTCAAAAGGTTTTTTAATTTTATTTTTAGGTTTACTGAATGAAAGTTAGCTATTGTTTTTGATACAAAGCTGCATTTTATACAAAAAATAGTAATAGTAATTAATTTTTAAAAAATACGGCATTTGTAAAGAAACTGATATATTTAATGAGATAGATTGTTTATATTAAGGTCCTCACGGAAGTGAAAATAATTAGATCTAAAAAACTCTCTGTAAAAGCTTGAAGAAAATATCCTCATCCAATTTTATTGTCATTGAAAGAGGAGTACCTTAGAATCGTACAAAGAAGTATTTTCGAATTCCTTGAAATGACTTACTACGCAAACTAATACGAAAGCTTTGGAAAAAAAAAAAAAGTTAGATCTATTAGAGAGCAAAATGTTTCACAAAATAAATGCAAACATGATAGGAAATAGAATTCAATTTTTGCTATATAATTTAATCTTCGAGGCAGACATGTTTTAAAAAATACATGTTAGGAAATCTTTTAGGACTACTAAAGAAAGTTTTCTAAAAGAATATTATGGATATAAGAGGTGGTCCACCTCCCTCAATAATATTTTCAAGCAATTATATTTCGCTAAATTCAAACAAATAAATTTGATTTCTAACCATCTTAGTTATACAGAGTGCTTATTTGTATTTAATGCGATTTTTGTCTTATTATCAAAAATATTAAAATTTACTTGAATAAATAATGTTGCAATGTATGAAACATTTTCACAAAGTATCTACAAAATTTTAAGATTATTATCATTTACTGAGTGTTTTGGGGCATAAAACTAAATATTTAAGGAACAAACACATTAGAACTATCTGAGGGGAAAGAAAGAAAAAAAAAACTCAACTGTACCATTCAACTCAACTGACTGTTATTACTATTATTATAATAGCAGTCGATTGTTTATTTTGTGTTATGGCAAGACTACATGAGGTTCATCCACCTTTGGTGGAGAACTTTTTATTGGGTTCTAACGCGTATTGACGTTACATCTGGGGGAAAACCGCCCACAACTCCAGACCATTAGATCGACAGCCGCGCAATATGCCCGCGCGCGACTCGAGATGTTCACACTTCAGCCATCTACCATGTTCAGTGTCTTATTCGCTCGACCATAGTGGGGCCCATAATAGCAATCGAAGATATATATACTTTTTTTTTTTTTTTTTTGCATTAATCTTCAAATAAGTAAAACATGTTTTTCATTCCATATGAATAAATAACGACTTAGAATAATGACTGATTCAATTAATTTGATAAGAAACTGAACGCTCTATACACACCAAAATTTATGAAATATGTAAGATAGTGACCTATAATATGCACGCCTAATTTGAGGTCAATCGAACGCTCTTTCGAAAATTTGCGGCTATAGGCGTAATGTGTAAAAAAAATTTCGTAGCCCTGTGTAAAAACTATAAGCCCTACACACATCAAAATCAAGGCCTATAATATGTATACCCAATTTGCGCTTAATCGAATGCACCTTTTAGACTTTAACTCACTTTCAAGAATTTCCGCCCATAGGCCATAATGTAAAAGCATTCTTTTTTGTAGGCGTATAACTCCTGCACACACCAAATTCAACACCGGTCGTGCGAGGGTAGTCTATAATATATATACCAAATTTGAGCTCAATCGAATGTACCGTTTTGGAACTATCGCGTTCATTCATATATACACACGCACACACACATATATACATACATCACCGTAAAAATAGCATAAACGAATTCAGACGACGAATTCAGACCTCAAAACGTATAAATACAACAAAATTTCAAAGTCAAAATTTTTTTCCTGATTGTAATACTTTCCTTACATGGTACATGCTTGGAAATTAAAACAGAAAATGAATTTAAAGAAAAAGTGGAAAAAAACAAGCTTATCTTCCTCACAGGGGCGGCAAATAGAAGGCGAGAGGGAGAGCGGGCGTACCCCCAAATTTAATAAACATTTTATTTATTCCATACTAGCCGCCTCCGGTGACCAATTAGTTCGACATCTTAATAAATCTTGTTCGGAGAGAAGCCTGGCACTGAAATCTCTCAGATTCTGAATGGTATTTAAAATTAAGATGGTTACAAACAGGAGCGGCCCTAGGGTAAGTGGCGCCCCCTGCTAACGTTAAAAAGCGTATTATAATCCATGGGTCTTCCCTATTTTCTTTCCTCATCCCATTAAGTCGGAAAGAATATCATCATTCATGGGTGTGATTAAACAAAATTATAATTGATATTTCTAAAATCCTTTTTCTGGATGAAATACATTAGAAAAAGATGGGAAAAGGCTGCACAGAAAAATGCACAGTTCGAATTGAATGAAAGTTTCAAAAGCTTATTCAGGTGTATTCATAATCCAAGTAGCAGACGATAAAATGCCGATAAAGAATTATTTTAGCATCATTTAACGATGATAGAGCATCAGTCACGTGATACAGTGGGTTTCTTGCAAATTTATATTAAATCAAAAATACGCTCTCATTAAATTGCGCCAAGCGCTAGAATCATATTCTAAAAATCGTATATGAACCATTTTATTTTTCGCCAAATTAAAAAGTTGCACATTTTTGTCTCGGAAATTTTCCAAATCCTATTTTTCTTTTGAGTATAAAATATTTCATTCCTACTCGGATTTCACATGCACACGATATTTTCATTAAAAAATAACCTTATAACCAAATAATCTAAAAAAAATCGTTAGTCTTCTATTTTTACTTCGAGTCTGAATCATTTAATAAACTTGCCAAATATGGCAACCTAGATATGCTTAATCCTCACTTTTTCCACTGCGAGGGTTACAATTGCGAAATGGCAAAGAGCAAAAAAATTAGCCTATTGAAACACGTTTTTTATCGATATCTTCTAAAATAATTCGAAAAAATCGCTTCGAGGTGTGCCGGGACCTGTCCTCGAGAATCTCCATACAAAATTTGGTAGATTCGGCTACGATCCCCGTCCGGGAGCTACACGAGACCCAGACAAACAGACATTTTACACTTCGTTTTATTTATATAGATTCTGGATTTTAATACATCAGATCTCGCACCCTCAAGTGAAAAACTGAAATGCCGTTCATGTCCCTCATCATTAATACGAAAAGAGAAGAATGTAATAGACTGAATTAAAATTTATCAATTATTCATGCTGTTTGAATGCCTGATGACATAACAAAGTAATTACTGGGACTTGATTCGATTTAAATATCATGCAGGTAGGGTATTTTTAAGCCGATACGATTTCTTTTTCCACCACTGATAAATCCACGTGAAGCACCTAAACTTGCTGCCTGCTAATGGGTTAACCCTTTGAGGCGCAACCCTTTCCCGATGCTGAAAAAGGGCAGCCGTTGCCATCGCTCCACTTAACTACCAGCAACATGGCGGACGATCGAAACGTTCATCGCGTGCCACAGATCTAGAGACCCCTTTTTGATGCAGCTGGCTGTGCACGCCAGCCAGCTGTCGTCAAAAAAGGGTCTCTAGATCTGTGACACGCGATGAACGTTTCGATGGCAGAGCCAGCTGCGTCAAAAAGAGGTCTCTAGATCTGTGGCACACGATGAACGTTTCGATCGTGCTGTGCCCGCACAGCCAGCTGTCGTCAAAAAAGGGTCTCTAGATCTGTGGCACGCGATGAACGTTTCGATCGTCCGCCATCTTGCTGGTAGTTAAGTCGACCGATGGCAACGGCTGCCCTTTTTTCAGCATTGGGCAATCTATCCAGCTGTTCTCGCATTCTTCCATTTTTCAGAAGATGTCAGTGCTGTTAAAAATAATCGTGACCATTTTTTTACGGGAAATGACGTGCTAAAAAGTAAAGGATTCTCGTGGAGCTATGTCACCCGCAACTATTTTTATAGAAATCAAATCTATTCTTCTATTCTGGCAACAGTCAAAATGTCAGAGTTTGGTGTTCCCAGAGGGGGAACACTGCGCGTTAAAGGGTTAAGCTTATCCGCTTGCGTAGTTTCCCTGCTTTCTGCATGGAAAAACTATTTGATAAAGTCAAATTATTTGTTTATCGGGCTCAACCGCACATTTCAGACAAAGTATGACATATTTTTACGTGTCTTTCACAAGGTGTTTATAGTATTAGATTTATTTAAAGAAACAAATGTATATACTGAAGTAGAAAAAAAAAAGGAAAACCATAAAATAAAATAAAACAAAATAAAAAGAAATCAGACTCAGGTGCTTTTTCGCGTACTCCAGTGAAAAATAGACGGAAAATCAAACACAGATAAGATTACACTGGGGACTTGTGTGCACGAATATGGGCATCGCGTGATGCAAGAAAGGGTGTTTTCAGCGCTACTTCCATCTAAGAGATAGAAATTTATGTATTGTTTTATTTCGCTCGCAGCTGCTCTTATAGAAAAATTTTATGTTACTACATTGCGTCAGAAAATAGAGTTTAGTGGTATAACATGAAAAGGGTGGCTTCTGATGTATCTAATTTAGATGAAGAAAAAAAAAAAAAGAGCAATAATAATAACATATTACTGTGTCATGGAGGGAAAAAAAAAAACTTTTTGTGTGATTTCTATGATTACAAAGATGACCTGATGAAAGTTCAGAGCATAAGCGTAAATTGAGTAGGTTATGAATAAAACGAAAAACATAACTTTATATTGCCCCTACATGTTTTTTTTTTCCCCTCAATGGACGGACACTTGCTCATCAAGCATTTCGCCACTACTAAGGCTCGAAATGCTGGCCATTTTATTATGGGGGCATCCAGTGGGCGGCCAGCGTCACCCCCTATGAAGGGACGGACAAGTAAACATCCAAGACCAGGTCGGGAACCGATCCCGTATCCAAGGTGTGATAGAGGGATTCTTTAGCCTCTACACCACCTGTTGCCCCAGTATGTTTGATAATGCATTTTGCTTAGCCAATTGCAGGACTGCGCGAGCGCTAGTTCAGTTTCTGATCTTGGTTTCCCGATTCATAAATTTGATGTAGGGTCAGGTGGGGTGAATACGACCACTTTTCGCAAATTTCAACTTTGTGTATTTTTAACTCTTTTAATTGCAAGAAATATGTTGTTTGCATTGATTAAGGGTAAACTTCAACCTTTTCAGAGCGCCGAGTAAATATTTTTGTTTCCATAAAATGATTTGATTAAAATTTAAGGAGATCGTCATAATTACTCAAACAAAATCACGAAATTGAAAAAGATGGGAGTAATTACGAGTAACATTGGGGTAATTATGACCGCTTGATTTCTTTTGATACTTACGCTTACCAACTTTAGTTAGAGCAATTGAGACTACTACTGCAGTGGAGTCTTGCCTTTCGCGAGGGATGCATTTCATGAATTCTCGCCTAAGTGAAAATTACGCGTATAACTACTTTTCGAAACGCATGCACAAATACTTTAGACACTTAGAAACACCCCTCTAACAGCTTTAAACTATTTCCTAACTATACAGGTAACTCGAGGTATTCCAGGTAAGGCGCGATAAGGGAGCCTAAGTGCTACAGTTTCAACCCCCATATGTATGGCCGAAAATCAATAGTTTTTTATAAAAGTTTTTCCTTGAATAACCCAAAATTTGACATTCAGTGCAATTTTTTAAGAATCTACTAATTAAATGGGTTTCGTTTTAATTTATTTTTTGGGAGGTACCAGGTCCCTATCGCTCACCCCCCTGGCTATGTCCCTGCACTAGAATATGGGTCATTCTCAAAAAATGTTATACAAATCATATCCTTGCATTCATTCAGGGAATTAAAAATGTTTTTTATTGCATAGAAATTAAAATTTCAGGATGGGGTGCTCTGAATATGTCCCGCGTAAATGAGTCATTCTCAAAAAAAAAAAAAAAAAAAAAAAAGTTACATATCCTTCATTCAATGGCATCCAATTTTCTCTGTTATAAATTTAGCATGAAGCTTGAAAAAGAAGATAACCTTAAAGTAATACTTTAGTTGTTTAAAAACTGAAAATCATCCACATAGCATCCGAAATATATATTTAATTTAGTATGTCTCAAAATCCGTTATCCCTCTGCCTAAATTAACGAATATATAATAAAAATACAGAAAAAAAAATACAATTTTTATAGATAGGACATAGAATGAAAGACTGCATTTATATGCTTCTATTATACTCTATAAATATAAATAACTAATTTTGGAAGAAAATAAATTGATTGAAATACTTGGTTGAGCATATTTATTCAGTGTCCACTATGTGATTTTCTTTATGTTAAACTGTTGTATCATTAAGATTAAAGTTAAACGACTTTAATCATAATGATATAACAGTCCATAAGACTCCATAAGACTTTAAAAGCCTTAAGAAGGTCTATGATAATAAGATAAAAATTAAGCGAAATGAATAAACCGAGTAAAAAGTATTTTTTGCTCTAATGTGTTACCGCATGGTCACTCTGTTACCCAGTTTAACTTACGTTAAGATTCAACGTAAGAGATACTTAAGGCCAGGGGGGGGATATCGGGATATATCCCCCCCCCGAGATTTTTTCCAGACGTATATCCCCCCCCCCGAAAAATTTTCCTGGCTACGCGCCTGCTTAAGGCATACATACGTTGTTAAAATCTAGTAATTAACAGCTCAATAAAAATTTATATTTAAGAAACAATATTTTTTCTTAGTAAAAGTGGTTATGCCTTGATTGATCGTAGTGAGGAGTTTCTCTGCAAATTGTTCAAGCTTTTGCTTTTTTTTTTTTTTTTTTTTTTAAATCGTGAATGAGACTGATATAGTTTTTTGTTTCATGATATGGCAATGATCTCAGAAGATTAATATTCATGTCGCAAACTTTACGCCAAGAGTCATTTTTTTTTTTTTTTTTAAGATTTCACATCACTAGAATCAATTTGAATTAGACATGTAAGAAAAAACTTTTGTTTACTACCGTGCGAAGAACGGGTGCGCAGCCAGCATATTAATAAATAAATTAAAGAAATGCATTTATTTAATTATAACTGACACTTTAGTGATACTAATTACCTGTTACATTATAAGCATTAGAATATTTTTAACCTCTTTTTTATTTAAATTAATGTCTGGTACTAGCGACATTTTTCATCTTTCTATTAAGCAAAAAAATAAATTTTGCTACTTATAATGAGAAAAGTGTTTACCCAGACAGCACAGCAAACTTCCATCAAACTTGCAGCAAGCTTGATTTATCAAGTCAATAAGCTTGAATTAAGCTTGAAAATTCCAAGCGTGTGAGCTTGATGCAAGCTTGAATCAAGTGTTCTAGTTTACACTTGCCCAGCTTGCATTAAGCTTGACATTTCAAGCTTAAAAAAATTTCCAAAAAAAAAAAAATTCTAAATACACGGGGCGTCCGATGGCTAACGCGCCCCACATAATTTATTTTTCCGCGCATTTTCCCCCTCTACGCTGAAATTTCAATTTAAGTTAATCTTTTCCCATCGAGTGTTCGTTGCTGAAACAGAACCCGGGGCCTTTGGCTTCATAGTCGAGCACGCTATCCATTCCGCCACCGGAGCCTTTGCAGCTATGACTAAACTTGAAGTGACTTACCACGCTGTTTTCTCGCCAGATTATAAGTGGGCGATGTGTTATTTGTTTCTTTTATTTTTCCATGGGATGCATCAAAATTAAAATAATGTTATGTGTGATTTAGAGACTATGAAAATAAACATAATATAAACTTAAGAGCAGCACACGTTTTAAAACTTTCAGTACCGCAACACTCATGAAGCAATACTGCTGACCAAAATCGAGACAAACGACTGATTTTGAAATCAATTTTGTAGTATAATTGTATTTTATTTTGAAGAATTTCCATATTTGGAAATATAGAATGGGTTTACTTAACACAAATTTTGTGTTAAGTAATCTGAAATGAAAGAAACAGATAGTTAAACGTAACTTCGAAATGCTATTTCACAGTTGCTAACATGTATGGAATACAAACACTTTAGTCATTTTTGTAAATATTTCTTAAAATAACAAATAATTGAAAAATTTTGCTATTATTTAACGCTAAAAATTCTCTTTACAAATGTGGTTAGTTATTTTCCTACATATTGGTATGCTATATCGATATAGAGCATTTCGAAGAATTAAAAATAAGTTTAAATTAATTTATACAAATGTAAATTTGAATTATTTTCATTGTTCATACTTTATAATTAAAAAAATTATTTAACTTCTGAATTTTTTTTATCCTTTGTAATTTTATTTTAAAACTACAAAAGTGTAAGATGTAAGATTTTTGGGCCCTAAAATCTGTTGGCCCTGGGCAGTTGCCCCGTTTACCTTGCCGGTAATATATATGGCACTGGTAATAAAAATAAAACACATGTTTTACGAACTTTTGCAAATTTGAGGACGCAAATTTGAGGACGCTAGATAATTAATGTCCATTCTCTTTCACAGATGGCGCCATCAGCGCTCCTTTAAAATGGAAAAATCACGCGAGTATAAATTTTCAAGCTTAAATCAAGCTGTATTTAAGCTTGACAATTCAACTTGACTCCTGCAAGCTTGCTGCCAGCTTAGAATGAGTTGAACTGTCAAACTTGCATTAATGCGTCAAATTCAAAGAAATGTGAAACTTGATTTAAGCTTATGTGCTGTCTGGGTAAATTTAGATACGTTTCGTTAGAACTGGTTTTGTAGCTAATAGTAAGTAAAAGTTGTAGAAAAAGGATTTTTTTAAAACACACATTGAAAGTGAAAATTGCAACTTTTTTGAAAGTGACTGACACACGTTTTGCTCAGAATATTTTAGCTGAGACTTCTAAATGTGTTTGTAACAAACATGCGAGGTTGTTGTTCTTAACAACATTGTAAGAATGACGGATATAAGAAGGGGATAATTATTGAAAAATGGTTATTTGACCTAAAAAAAAAAAGTACAATGGAACAATATGTTACCGCTATAAAAATTGGCAATGATCGGGGGCTGAATTCTCCACCAGCACTATAAGGGATAAACTAATTATTTTGTTTTGAAATATCCGGTTGGGATTGGCAATTTCTTTTTCTTAGAGGTAAAAATTGACGATTCCTGACTCTGCTGTCTGTACTTGTCTGTCATAGCTATGCTAATGGTCACTGATCTAACAGTCTAAAACACATTTCATAAAGCAAAATTTTCTAATGCACTATAGTTCGTCTCGTAATTATGTAAGCGAATTTCTCAAAAGTAACTAGCTAACCTTGAACCATTTATATAAGAGGACAATTTTTCTGCTTATGGAAAGATCTTCTATATTATTGACACTGGAAAAGTATAACTCTTAAACGGGCAGTGAAAACACCTAATTCCAGCGCTTTCCCTGCTAAAAAAAGTTAAGCATTAGTGATATTTCCTACCTCTGTTACTGAAATGTATACATAGTTTCTACAAAACAGCTAAATGACGACATAGCTAAGGATGATGCATTCCGTTATTTAGAGCACGCACTATCTTTAAGAATAACATTATTCATGAAATTTATGTCGGTTATTATGTCGGTATAGCAATCTCTTCTGGCATCTCGAAAAACTGGAGAGTGGTGCAAAAGTACTTGAGCTTCTAAGGATTAGCAATTTCGCTAGGTAGGGTAATTATATTCCTCCCACCCCTAGGTTACTTGTTGTCGATGAGATCTAAAATGCCCAAAATATGTATCTAAAGTTGGACGTAAGCAACTTCGCTTAACCCAGCAAATTTATTCAGTTTAAAAAGCAATGGTCGTTTTGAGATATATTTGTAGCAAAACGTACTTAAGAAAACAGTTTTAAAAGAATAAAACATCAAATTCACCCGAATGTCCGAATATCAATTTTCTGTTATCATTACCGATTCATCTTTAAAAAAAAAAAAAAAAAAAAAAGAAAAAGAAAGAAAGAAAAAGAAATCACCGTGGTTCACGTTTAGAGCATTCATTCAACAAACTGGCTTCTCTTACAATCTTCATTCATGAGAATAAAGAAAAAAAGTATTTCGCAGTTATCTTGTTATATTTGGCTCTGCACTTAACTTGGGTGATGACTTTGGCATTTTTATCTGCAGGTTTACTTTTCTTGATTCTTTAGAAAGAAAGAAGTATTTTAGATGGTTATGCTTTCTTCGATGCGTTATTTTCTTTGAGGAATTTCATTTCTATTTACTAAAACGTGTGCGGAAAAAAAAAAATCCTCTAGGGATTCTTAAAGTGTTTTACTATTATACCCGTTTGAAAAATGATCCCTACTAGAAAAAGTAGCAGGCGCAATGCGCATTCATTTTCAAAATTTATGCTTATGATACGTCTTTGGTTTCGATAATTCAATAAAAAATGCAACGGATTTTGAATTTAGGAACATGTATTTTATGCAGCCATTTCCAATTCTTTTAGAGGAGGGTTAGATATCTGACCTTATATGACATATTGTGAGTATCAAATTGACGTTCAAATAAAGGGAATAAAAATAATGGATATCATATGATACAAACTTGTACTTCAAGGATACATATAAGTGTTAGTATTAATGACTTACAGTCAAAAATTTGTTTCAGTAAGTTTCAAGTCAAAATTTATCAATGAAATGATGCTCTAATATTATAAAGCTTTTAAGCAGAAAACCAGTTTGTTAGTTTAAATTACATCATTTAGAAATCTCTGACACATTAAACAAATCATTTGGAACATTGAAACCACAATTGAAATTTTGTGCAGATAATTGAAAATTTATCCAGAAAAATCTTAGCAACTATAAGTGAATGACATTCTACATATTTCCTGATTTTTTTTCCTCTAAAAGGAAACATGTTTTGCACTGTTAAACCAATTAGCTTGGATTCTGCACAGGTAAGCAGAAAAGTAAGTTTTGGTTTTGAAAACAAGTCTATCCCTGTGTGAAAAAAATGGATATTCAGCTAGTTTAAATTTAAAAAAATCTAAAACTGTTAGGGGTCAAAATTGGAAAAAAAATTGAATTTTCATTATGGAAATATAATTAATAAAATATTTTCGATAGTGTTAAAAATATGCCATGTATGCAAAATGTAATATTTTCTTTATTTAAAAAAAATTGAAGCTTTTTAATCAATCGTCTACAAAATATATCTACAACACGAACAGCATTGATAACATAAAAAGATGTATAGCCCTCAAGTTTTAATGCACAATCATCACTCCAATTTCAATAAACAGATATAACACTTGTCATGTAAAGATGCACGCGTGTTTTCTTTCATTTCTATATATGCGTTTGCAAAAAGCACTGCCCAAACATCCACACACTTAATGCGGTGATATTCTTGATCCTAAAATGACTTTCTGTCTCTTGTGATCATACCACAAGTCGTTGATAGGGGAGAAAATATGGTTATCAAGTTATAATAAGCGGCTCAAAAAAGGCTGTCGACCCTGTGTTGTAGCACACCTGGCATTTGAGTTAATGCAGGTGCGAAAGAAAATAATAAAGGGTCTTTGAGGGGGGGGGATGGAGAATTTAGGGAAGGGGAGGGGCAATAAAGGATCGTGTGGCTTTCGCGTGGCCTAACCATACGCATGCGCATTTTCATCACACTTCAATGCGTAAAACTGCTAGATAAAAATGCATTTTATCTGGAAAAGATTTACTGTATCTTATATTTTTCCCCTCATAAATATGGAGCACAAATAATCTGAGCAATTTTTCAATAGTTTTAAGAAAATTTTTATGGTGAACACGTAGTAACCAATATTTCAAATAAGATCTCATGGTTTTTAGAAAGCTCAAAATAAGTCAGAAGAAGATGTAATAAAATTTAAAATCAAACTCAGAAAAACTTGCTCTGCATGAAGACTTTTAAACTTAATGGATCAAAAGTAATACAAAGGTAAGGTAATTTTTGTAAGTTGAAGTACGATCTAATCTTAAATTTGTACCAGTAGATAAAACTGTTAGAGCTTATTTTGTGATATAACTTTAATGACACTAAACACTATAGATATATATTCAGAACTAGCTGAAGTACCCGTTCTTCGCACGGGAATGAATGGACTTCTTGATATTACGATTTGTGGTGATTACTATTCATTGTAACAAACAGATATAGCAAAATGGATATCGCGTTATATTGTGTCCAATAATCATGCATACCGAATTTCAAGGCAATCGTTTGTACGGTGCAGAAGTCCATGCAGCGTAGCGCAATCTAGTGGCGAGTATTAGCAAAACGGATACGGCGAAAATATTCTTTGCATTCAGATATCGATGTATACGAATTTTCATGACGATCGGCTGGACAGTCCTGAAGTTCATGTGTTGACGCGACATCTAGTGGCAAGTTATAGGAAAATGGATAGCGCCAAACTCTTTCCCGTGTTCAAATATCTATGTATACCTATATTCATAGCGATCATTTGCACAGTCAAGAAGTGATACACGGCAGGGCCATCTAGTGGTTAATTAAAGTAATGATTTGCTACAGCGCCGTCAAGTGGCGAGTTATAGCAAAATGGATAACGCCAAAATAGTCTCATTGTTCAAATAGCTATGTATACTGATTTTCATAGCGACCTTTTGAATGGTCAAGAATTTGGCCTGCTGCAGCGTCATCTAGTGGCGAGTTAAAATAATAATGCATTGCAGTGTCATCTAGTGGTGGGTAACATCAAAAGGAACGCAGTTAGAATATATTCTTCGTGCTCAAATGTGTAAGTATAAAAAATTTTATGCCGATCGGTCGAACGGTATAGAAGTTGATGCTTTGCAGGGCCATTTAGCGGCAAGTTACAGCAAAATGGATAGTGAAAAATATTCTCCGTGTTCTAATATCCGCGTGTACCAAATTTCATCGAAATCGGTTGGACGATATTCGCATAGCAAACGGCTAAATGGAATAGAATTCGACGTTGTGCTGCGGCACCAAGTGGCAAGTTAAAGGAAAACGCAAAACGGATAGCATAAAAACCTTCTCCATGATAAAAGACTTAGGTGAACCAAATTTAATGTGATTGGTCAAACGGTGCTGGAGTTTTTCAACCTCATACACACGTACCAACATTCATTTTTATCTATAACCAGTGTCATTATATATACCAGTCTCAAATAAAATCCAGTTTCAAATCTAAGCCTCGCCAAAGTGCCAACATACGCCATTTTGCAAGAGTTTTTTCTGGGAATCAGTCGAAGCATTGACTTAGCAGCAATCAATATGAGAAATGGTTCGACCGCCAAAGAGTAAAGCACGCATTTATTTGAAAAGTGGAATCCCTTAATACAGCCGAATTTTTTTAAATTATCAACTATAACGTGTTTTATTCATCGTTACTCCGATGTACATAATGAGAAGATTTCAATTTTCTGAAATTTGGCGGAATTCCCCCAACTTAAATCAATGTACTCAATTGGCGAGAATTCTGAAGATAGATCGCTTGAAATCAGGGGCGTAGCCAAGGGGTGGGTTAGGGGGGTCATAACCCCCCCTCCCATGAGAATTTTTTTGCCATACAAAATGTATATTCTTCACTAAATTATCACACACACGTATACATATATATGAGTTGTAGTAGTCGTAACCCCCCCCATGAAAAATTTCTGGCTACGCCCCTGCTTGAAATCCCTTAATAACTGCATTATTTCTTCACGGATCATTAAAATTTAACGCTGTATTCTAATAAAACCTTTGCACCTGTTTTCAAAAATCTATTTCCTTAAGCTCTTAATAAATTGCGCCAAGCCGAAAACTGTGCAAACCGCTAGAACTCACTTTCTGGGCATTTGAGCCATTTTATTTTTTCGCCAAACTAAAAAATTTTACATAATAGTCTCGGAAATCTTCAATTCTTATTGTTTTGCGTATAAAACATTTCATTCCTGCTCTGATTTCCCATGCACACGATATTATAATAAGGAAATAATAATATTACAAATATAAACTAACAAAAAAAAATCATTATTCTTTTATTTTTGAGAATTTAAAACATTTTATTCGGCAAAATCGCCACACATGGCAACCATGATGCTTATTTCAGACTTTTTTGACTACAGGGATTACAATTACGGAAAGCTTTTTGCGTGGAGAACATAAAAAATCTCTTAAATTCCGGGAACGGGTAGACTTTCAAAGTTTTAAAGTGGACTATGATTTATTCTATATTATTTTTATTTTTATCTTTTAAAGATATGTAGTTCGAAGAAATAAAATCTTCCTCACGTTCTAAGTACACAAATTAAAATAAGGTACCAGGGGCTCGAAAAAATTCAGGGTGATTCTTTCGCAGTACTATCCACCGTAATAATTGAAACAACGGTGCCATTTATAAAACTTTCGGAAAAAAATTCTTCAACAAGGCAATGAACATCAAAAATTTTCGAAAATTTACACATCCTACTAAATTTTCAATTTTTAAGAATTTTTTTCTGAAAGTTTCGCTACTGATACAGGTTTAACGCTTATTGTAGTGTATAGTACAGCATGTATAGAGGTATTCCAAAATTTTTGAAGTGCATGACATAATTAGTTTATTTGTATTTATGTACCAAAATAACATGGTTTTTTTCCAACTACACCGTTAAATGACGAGTAAGCTGGTGTAATTCTTTATATACTTACTGAATTGTGTTTGAAACGAATTAATGCTGTCATATAGACCGTAAAGTATTGAAATTCTTTTGAATGCGTGTGCGTGATTCTGTAGAAGAATTATAAATAATCTATAATTTCAAGCATTTTCTGTTGTACAACCTTTCAATAAAATGCAAGCAAAGCTATTTCTGACACTGTTCGAAGGGACGTATCCAAAAAAAGTTTGTGGGAAAAATCCAAATGGTTGCAAAGGCCGAATTTTTCACAAAAAGACGTCATGATTATGAGTTTGTCAACAAAAAATATCGAAATTTTGGGAGAGGGATGTGTTCGGAACCCCTGGACCCCCCCCCCCTCTCCCTTAAATATGTCCTTGATTGTATGCACAAATATTCAAATGATCAAACCGAACATTGTTACTTGGGGTAAACTGAAATTAGATTCGTTTTTAGAACAGTCGCTAAGCAGCGTTGAATTTGTTTCAACGTTGAATACAGTATGTTCAAGACTAGGATAAAATCTTCATATAGGCTGCATGATGAACCATTACACTCACGCTTGAAATGTTAATAGATTTTCCACCTGGAAGTTAAAGTAGTGGGAGAAAAGAATCATGAAGAAGAATTTTATCGACTAATCCTAAACGAATGAATGCACTGTACAAACAAAAGCTATCTCTGATAGGAGACGCATAAATTGCCGAACGAATGATGAACAAACGGTCTCAGTGCCATATTACAGAATGAATCTGTGAGATAAAACTATATAAATGATTTTATGGCGCATTTTTATTGCGAGATGCGAGGGATATCACAAGCATATTGGAGCGCGTAATGAGAGGAAAGTACGATAATTACGGGACCTCAAACAAGACTTAAACTTGAATAAACAAATGCTTATCACTTCCTTTGTGAATGCGCATTCTGCATTTGGCATTTCTTAAAATAGTTACTGTTGCGATATATGAGCAAACGCTTTTGTACAGCTATTCCAATAAAATAATTTGCCAGTATTTTTAGAAAGCAGATAAGAACGTACCATCACGAGCCAGTTATCTTCCTTCACAAATACACAAATCATTACAGGTGCAATCAATGCACGAGAAATTTTTGAACTCAGATTTTCTCTTTCTTTTAACCCTTTAACGCGCAGTGTTCCCGCTCTGGGAACACCAAACTTTGATGTTTTGACTGTTGCCAGTCACGAAGAATAGATTGGATTTCTATAAAAATAGTTGCGGGTGACATAGCTCCACGAGAATCCTTTACTTTTTAGCACGTCATTTCCCGTAAAAAAAATGGTCACGATTATTTTTAACAGCACTGACATCTGGTGAAAAATGGAAGAGTGCGAGAACAGCTGGATAGATTGCCCAATGCTGAAAAAAGGGCATCCGCTGCCATCGCTCGACTTAACTACCAGCAAGATGGTGGACGATCGAAACGTTCATCGCGTGCCACAGATCTAGAGACCCTTTTTTGACGCAGCTGGCTGTGACCCTTTTTTAACGACAGCTGGCTGTCGTCAAGGGTCAAAAAGGGTCTCTAGATCTGTGGCACGCGATGAACGTTTCGATCGTCGGCTATCTTGCTGGTAGTTAAGTGGAGTGATGGCAACGGCTGCCCTTTTTTTAAGCATTGGGAAAGGGTTGCGCCTCAAAGGTTTATTCTGATAAATAAATGTTCATCGCTGCAAAAGGACTCTGTGAAACAAAGTATTCCACATTAAATCGTTTCCAAAGGAGTAAAAGTAGAAAAAAACGAAGGAAACGAACAGTTACAGTAAATAAAACATTTGTTTTTTAAGTAAATCTAATTATTCTGGTTGCTCATGATACTGCCCAGCTAACTAAATTTCCTTGGAGATCACTTCTTGTATTCAAACATTCTTCATTGTTTTAATTGAAAACAGTACCACAGTAATTGAATTAGCTTTGATGATATTTTTGTTTTTGTTCTGCGATGTTTTGATGTATAGATTGACTATGTAACAGGATTTCCTGTTTATAACACGATTTACTATGGACAGGTGCTTCTCAATCATAAAAAAAAAAAAGTGTATGTGAAAAGGGGGTGGGGAAGAATATGACCGATGTGCTGATTTACGGACTCATTCAAATCGAATGTTAAGGTTACCATCGGAAAAAAAAAATGGCATAATCACTGAAAATAGTTTATTGTTGTTATCGGGTGAAGAATGACAATATAATGAGAGCCATCTTAAAAGTTTAAACTCATTGAGTCGAAGTCATAAAATCGTGAAAATTTTTATGCTGGCCCACCCACGCGTCGCAAAGATCGCGGTCACCGACCGTTTTCTCCCAAACGAATCTATTGTGCACAACAGTAAAATTGCGTTCTTTCTCTAGAACTTACCTACAAAGACCAAGCTTATTAAAATATTATAAAACTGACCAGGCCCGCCAAGAGGGGAGGGGGGACAGGAAGGGCAATTGTCCGCTGGCCCGGAATTTAGGGGGCCCGGGAGTGGATGGAAATTCTATAATTTGTAAGGTTTTGTATATATGTGGCCTACGGTAAATTTAAAGTGTACTAATTCTACACTGTTATAAAAAAACTACGGGGCAAAACTACTGAAGAATTTTTTTTTCTTCTTCTTTTTGAGGGGGAGGGGGAGTTGGAGGAGGGGGGCTCGTTTCAAGGGCTCTAAAATCCTGTGGTCGGGCCTGAAACTGACCTCAGCAGTTAAAATGGGCAACTCTTCAATCAATATGTTTTTTTTTCAGTGGAGGGATGGGAGGTAGTGAACACTGTTAAAAGGTTGGGAACCGCTGATATGAGTGAGCTTAGGAGTTAAATTACATCCTACAGTGCTATTCAAAAGAATGGAGCAATATTCGTGCCAGATGAAATCATGAAAACTGCGTACATCCAGCCAAATGAGTTTGATTTCATGGAACCAATGTTCTCATCACCTTGCCAGTGCTGAGTGGTTATCAGAGGTTTACTTTCTGGTATAAAAAAGGACGGGGAATACGTTTTAAACAGTTTATTTTAATATCTGCATTTTATAAGAAGGAATACAATTAGTTTCGTCTTATCAACGTAATTTATCAATACTGCTTTCCTTTTGTCACAAAATAGCGTATTATGACACGCAGTTTCATAAATACTTCACTCCTTTGAATGACGTTCATAGGCGCCGGCAGCATAGGGCAAGGGGTGGGCAATGCCCCCCCTCCTGGATTTTTGTATGCAGTGGCTTTTCTTGCTTTTTTGCTCTTTCCAACATGGTACCCATACGTTGAAGTAGTCTGTGACCCCCCCCCCCCCCTTGAGTAGTCTTTGCCCCCCCCCCTCCTAACCCTGGGAAATATTCTGCCGGCGCCCATGATGACGTTATAGCCGATTTCGATTAGAAACAATCCCACTTACAATTACACGAAAATTAATTAGCAATGCGTATAACTGTGTGCATATTAACGCCAGGCACCCTATTTTAACACATTTCACATGCGGTATTTTTAAGAATTTACGTTGCAAAAAAAAACAAATCTTGGAAATTCTTCTGTTGCAACTGGAAATCAAACGTGCCATTTTGACATCTCTGTAACAACCTCCTGCGGAAAAAAAAATGTAATTTCCCATTGTACAATTCTTTCTGCTGACATTTCTCTATGATGGATGTGAGATGTCACAGCCCCCACTTCCGGTAAGTGACAGGCTCGAGCCCCCCCCCCCTGACTTCTAATATTTGACGTCAAAGGGAAGCTCGGAAATCACAAGGGGTGACGACTTGAAAGAATGCCCTATTGGGAACAGCGCTAATCTAAACACAGCTGGGAGGGCTAACGAGCTATAAGAGAAATTGGTTAGGCAGGCACCCGGGCTGCTTGAACACTGACTGTCCTTGATTTACTTTGTGGATTTATTCCTATGTGTGCCTCATTTTCTAGGTCACTGTGCTAGCCGATAAATTAGGATCAAAATCTATTTGATTTGCACACTATTTCGTTGCATAGATTTGAAATTCAGTGGAAATTTAGAATTATTAATGATGTGGAATGAGAGAGCGGGGAAGTTCCTCCCCCCCCCCCCCACACACTTTCTTTCGTTCTAAAAAAGCTGAAGAATAATTAATAATTGTTGACAATTTAGTGTTCATTTAAAAATTTAGTATACCTCGGTATACCTAAATCAAAATTTTTATATACATCTTGCATTCAAAAACGTAAAATAAGAGAAAAAAAGAAAAGAAACAATTACGATATTTAAGTATTAGCCCGTAGACCATTTTCACCAATATATTTCCTCTCAAATGACGCAGCTGAAGTGCTCTTCACATTTGGCATTAGATACCGTGTTTACTCGCGTAAAAGTCGCCTTTCTTTCGCCAATTTTTCATGGTGAAAATCTAGGTGTGACTATTATGTCGGGAAAATCTACTATATAATATTGTGACTCAAGCTATTTTTCTGCTTCAAAACGGGGTGCAACTATTATGCGAGAGCGACTATTACGCGAGTAAATAAGTTGTCCGAGTGGTTAAGACACTAAACATTGGTAGATGGCTGAATTGTGAAGTTCCAGGGTTCTAGCCTACCCAGGGTCTTTCATCAAAAGGTCTGGAGTTTTGGGCGATTTTTTCCAGATATAAAGTAAATGCTCGTTAAATTTCTTGAAAAGACCTCCGCCCAGGGCACTTCTCCCTTTGACCCTTGCGTGCTTTACCTCAACAAATTGCATTATATATCCGTCAACTTATTTAATGATATTCATTTTTAACCTTGCCTGCTGTAAAAGCATTTGCGGGTTATAACGTCATTCATTCGCCAAGCAACTGAGATACATTACCAAGTCACTGGTAGTGAAATCCCTCAAAAATGTTTGCAGATCTCACGCATAGTTGCAATCGTAATCCTAATGCGCCAAGCAAACTCAGTGGCCGTTATAACCCTGCATGCACCCGAAACAGCTTAGCCGCCTAAAAGGTTAACAATAATTCGCCACGATCAACGGGTTAGTTTATGAGTACCAACTAATCAATCACTAATACATACCAAAAGCTTTGCTTACAGCTTGTCAATACATAATTCCGCAGCATTTAATCATTTCCTGTTCGGCAAATTCCAAATACGTACACTGTTTGTGCTGTACATAAATTTTCTCGATTTGAACTAGCACAACTTTTTCTGGTCTCACCAGGACTTTTGGGTAGTTTTCTCCAAATGTAATATGGATGCGTGTGTTAACCCCTCAAACAGTCCTTCGCCCAAGGCATACCTCCCCCCTCATAGTCCCAGGCCGTGATTATCGCAGGGGCAAGAGGGGCATATGCCCAGGTCCTGGATTTTGAGGGGCCCCTTAACTATTACAGTGTGTGAATTTAGTTTAAGGTTTTTGCTTGTTTTTGTTTTTTTTTTCAATGTTGTAAATGCCTAATATTTTTCAATTATGAATTTACTACAAGTTACAAGCCAATATCTTTTTTTTTTTTTTTTTTAAATTCTACCACTCCGTAGGAAAAGTATCACTGCAGAATAACGATTTCTGCAAAAAGAAATGATAACTAGGGTGCCTGCTAGATTTTAAGTGATTACCCAGTAAGTTGCTGGACGGGAATGGGGAACCAATAAATAGAAATTTGCTGATTAGGATTAATAATATTATGAAAAAATCAAGATTTTAGTTGTATTTTTAAGTCTTCATTTAAGCTTAAGTATTTTTAAGCTTATTTCATAATGTTGATGTTTCATATGTTTATTATGTTCATAAACATTCTCATTGATCTAATATTAGAATATTTCATGTTGGATACACTTAATCATGAATAAGATTTATACTATATATATGACTAAGATTTATAAAAATTAATTTTCTCCAATTTTCTACGATAATTTCCGGAGATATTGCGAATTCTCTTTTGCACCATTTTAAGGGACTTACTGCAAATTGAAAGATGCTATTTGTAGGTTCCGAAAATTTCGCCTTTCATTAATTTCGCTCGTGAGAGCTAAAAGAAAATAAATATTATTGTTTTATTATTATTTTAGGAAAATGCTGTTTCTAGTCTTAAAGTTTTTTGTACTGAGAATATCAGGTGCAGAAATTAGAATATTTTGTCAATGGTCCAAATGCCCGGTAAGTCCATAACTTCCTTGGTTCGTAGACATGATTTAAAGGAAAAATGCAAATGACTACTCACGATATTGAAAATCTTTCTAATTTTGAAATTGTTATAGACTATTTCTCTTGAAGTTTCTCGTAGACAGGTGAAATGTTGCCAGGAGTGAGAAGCTGTTCTCTGCTCTTATGACTTCAAGCATGAATGTTGCTCAGCGAGGGTTTAACTTTAAGAATGGTTTTATGATTGAAAATTTATTTTTTTGAATTTCATGTAAAAAACGCAGTTACTTTTTTGTCGACCCAATATTATCACTGTGTTTGTTATTTCACTTTCTTTATTTAATATTATCGTCTGCAGTGTGCAATATTTTTATAAGACTTTTGGCGGTATTTTAATTTATAGTCAGATGAAAATTTAGACAAAAAAATGTGGTTTTGAATGTTCGATAAAATATGGGGAGTCCAAAGACCTGATGTTCCCGATATTAAAAAAGGTCTAATTCATGCCTGGAATGTTGAGGATGTTAGTTTTTCAGAAATAGGACGTTGTATTGGAAGACATACATCTACTGCATCTAATTCTATAAATGGGAAATATTTTATTTGGGGGGATATGGTAGCAGACACAACAATTGACGCTTTATAGAATCACCATGAAACTGTAAAAAATTCTAATTTATTTGCTTCAAAATTTGTTGTTTCTTTACTACCGCTATCTTTTACTGTGTTTTTGCACAAAATAAATATAATTTACGCTTATTTTACTCAGTTTTCAAAAAATTGTCACTTAATAAATTTATATATGGTCCCTTAACTTATGAAAAGAACACATTTAATATAAGTTAAACTACTGAACGTAAAAATTAGAAGTTTTGCACAGCCATGTAATATTACGTTCTGCATCTATTTCCATCGAAATTTGGCTTGGTCGCTATTCATAATTCTTTTGAATATTAATTTAATAATTAATAATTCATATTAATATTTTATTAAAAATTATAACAATAGTAAATTATATTTGGGTCGTTTAGTTCTAATAGAACGAATAAGAACAAGCTTCCTATTATCAATATTACATGAGATGTGAATTAATGTATGAAAAAAATATGGGGGGATTTTGGAAGCTTATAACCCACCCATTTTCAGTTCAAATTTATTGTGGTATCCCGAGTTAAAGTGAGCTACATTTTTGAAATGTGAAGTGAAATATACTGGTTGCTAATGGAGGGGGTGGGGGGAGTTGGTGCGAATTTTAATATGTAAAAGACCCCTTATGCAATTTTTATGTATAGCAAATTAAAATGTGCGTCAATTGTAAACGATTGGTATCTATAACTTTGCTGTACGACGAACGGCAGCCGAAAAAAGTACAAGTGTTTTTTTTTTTTTTTTTTTCTCGCAGCTGTGCATATTTATTTAATACATTTCTCAATAAATAAATAAATTCAGTTTTGCAATAAAAAATATTGACGAAAATACTGTATATGCTGAGTAACTCTAACTGCATTAATAATAAATGTGGTTCAATGAAAATATATCTGCTTTTATTATTATTAATAATAATAGGCTAGACAGTTCACATCAAGTTCCTTATGAGCGTTTCGAATCATTTAACAGTGGTTGATCCGAATCAGTTATCCGCAGACGACGACCCGAATCACGAAGAGATCGATCTCAGCGTGAGGAGAGGCACTTTCCCAAGGTACACTAATTTCTTTTCTGAGAACTTCAAGGCTATATCTATCTGCAAGCACAAGGCTTTGAGTGAAATAAGTGTCCCAACTGTGATAGCGTTTAGATAAATACGATGGGGCCACATCCGGTACATGGGTAAGGAGAGGTATATCTTCTTGCTATTTCCCTTATCAAGAGCAGAGCAAAGTTCGACATATTTATTACGGCAGAGGTACCAAGTGTTTGCAAGCTATGTGTACATTTTGCGCCGGAAAAGACTGGAGCACCCATACTGTTTGTTATGTACTTAAGCGAATTGGATGCTAAAGGACCAGAAAGCCCAAACGGATGCAACAGACAATACAGCGAAGGGTGATTGTTCAATAACGTAAAATTCTTAATTTGTACAGTTACAAAAAAATAAATGAAAAGACTTCAGAAAAACAGGGACTTTAAACAAATTATCACAAAATCGTGAAAAAAAAAAAAAAAAAAAGCATTTTTACAGAACAGTAAAATCTCTATTTCACAAATTCCAAATGAAATTTCATGGAGAGTGAATTTGTGATATAATTTATTTTTGATAGAAAAACTTCAATCGTTATTAATGTGAAATATTTGTAAAAGTAAAGTTCGTGGTACACAAAATTTTACTATGTATTAAACTTCTTCTTTTTTTTTTTACTCATACATATTTTAAAATATCCAGACTTAAATCTTGACATTTGCTGATTTTGGTACCCGATAAGCACATTCGTACAGAAAAAAAAAAATATTTATGTATGCGTCAATAATTAGAGAAATTAAAAGTCTTCACAGAATTTTTAAAAAATTCTTAAATGTGTAGTATTTTATGCGTTCCCAGAAATAATAAAAAAAATTCGAGGTTTCCAGAATCTCTAAACTGTATATTTATGGTGAATATAATTACTACATGCTACGTATATAATAATTAATACACGGATTGGAGTGTAGTAGTAGTTTTATTCTTTCCGCAAAAATACTTATATCTAGATTTTAGTCTGAGTTTTCGCTTACTTTGAAAAAAAAAGAAAGTACCGTGTTTACTCGCGTAATAGTCGCCCCCCCCATCCCCCGTTTGAATCAGAAAAATATCTTTAGAGGTACAATATTATGTAGCAAATTTTACCCGTATAATAGAGACTTTCACCATGAAAAAGTGACAAAAAAGGGCTACTATTACGCGAGTAAACACGGTATTTCGTAAGTACTCTTATCACTTTTAAACGATAAAGAATTATAAGCTGAATTCTCATTTCCGGAGGTTCGGATGTGGCGCAACAGTCACTTAAAATGACCTTTTCTATGTTTAACGCTCTTTATAGATTTATGCCTCTTGTTTAATTTTATTTATGGTAAATATAATTATATTTAATTTCTAAAAAATGATTAATCAAATTATTAAGATCAACACTTTTCAAGAACCTAAAATATGACAAATATTTCGAGCCACTGAGCTCTAAATATTGATTTGTTGCCAAATCGAATGCGGCAAATACGAGGTACGTCCAGAAAGTAGTGTAAGTTTTATAATTAAAAATAATCACTACAGATTTTGTAATAATTTTTTTTTCACACGTTTGTACATGCATCAAGCTGATTTTCTACACAGTCAAACCGTACCTTTACCCATTGTCATACAACAAAATAAGATTTCGTATGCCTTCACCGGGGGGCGGAAAAAGCGCATGGAAAAAAGGCGCACCAGAAAAAAAGGCGCATCCGGAAAAAAGCGCCACGGAAAAAAATGCACTCTATTGAAGGGGTTTATTTTTTTAGATGAGTGGAGGGGGAAGCGTGAAATAAAAAAATGTAAGAAATTAGTTGGCATCCGAAACGGCGCAAACCGAGGTACATTGATGTATTTTGTATTTATCTCTATTGTAAGTAGACATTCAGATAATTTTCCAAGGACAGTGGTCTGATTTGTAAATACACAGTATGCACAGTAGTCCCTTTCCCCCCTAGCTTTTGGTGAAGTGAAATTTTTTAAGCATTTGAATTTTTTTGTATCATTTTTACACTAAGATGTTTCACACTCTGGATGCTCCCCCCTCCCCTCCCTTCAATAGAAACACTTGTATTTTCACTTAGCATTCAGTTAAATACTGGGTTCAAATTTTGCAGAAGAGGGGCGTAAGATCATTCAATTGACTAATGGGCTCAAATTTATTTTGTAAAGTGTAGATGTGTAGTAATTTCTTTCCTTAGTCAAAAAACCAAAAATAAAAAATAAATGAATGACGTTTCCCTAATAAACTAAGATTTAATTGAAATCTCGAGGATTGTGGGTAACGGCTTGTTTTCTATACGTTTTGATGAATTTTCTATATGTTTGTGCAGATTTACAGAATACAACTTGTATGAATAGGGTAGGAAGGAGATGGTCAAAGTCACGCTCACGTTTTTCCCAGAAGCACAAACAAAGAGCTGTGTGAGGTCAGAAATCGCCCCGGGAGAAAAAAATTGTACACTAGCCATTGCTATTTTTCTGTTACATTAGTCAAAGTAGGCTTCTTAAATTTTGAAAGGGCTTACACAAGGGCGCACATACAAATGCTTCTATTGGGAGGAGAGCCATTAAGAGTATGAAAAACCTTAGTATAAAACGGAAAAAATTCACACTACTAAAAAAAAAACTTCATCAAAAGCTAAAGAACAATGAGGCGTTTCGGACGGCCATGGGGCTACTGTGCATACTGTGTGCTTACAAATCAGGCCACTGTTCTTGAAAAAATTACCTGAATGGCAATTTTCAATAAAAATAAATACAAAATACACAAATGTACCTCTTCTTACGCCCTTCTGGACACCCACTGACAGGCGGCTGAAGTGTGAAGGTCCCGGGTTCGGGTCCAATCGCGCGGTTGTCGATCTAACGGTCAGGAGTCTTGATAGATGTAACCTGAATAAGCGTTTAGAACCCTTTAGAATGTCTTTCCACGAAGGCACAAATCCCAACATGGGTGCCGGCAGCATAGGGCAAGGGGGCGGCAATGCCCCCCCATGGATTTTTGTATGCAGTGTTTTCCCTTGCTTTTTTGCTCTTTCCAACATGGTAACCATACGTTAAAGAAGTCTTTGCCCCCCCTCCTTGGGAAATATTCTGCCGGCGCCCATGCCTCCCAACCTTGGCAGATCGCCCAAGCGTAGCGTTACCATAATCACATAAACAATTAACAAATAAACAAACATGGTTTAGATGAAAAATAGTCATCTTGCGGGTGAACTCAACACGCGTGTCTCGATTTACACGAGTGTAATCGGTGAATGTGAATATATCCGTAGCAGGATATGGTGAATATATCCGTAGTAGGATCCGTAGTAGAATAAAAAGGCATGGTATCCAGCCATGAAATCCTTCTCATGGGAAAATGACTGGCGCCCATGGAAGCATCTGATTATGTCTTTAGTACATAATTTTATCTGACAACTATTCGACCACCAACGACCTATTTACAATCCCATCAGATAATCTCGACTGCCGTGTGTGTGTAGCAATCCGCCGGCAGTTCTCAGCACACTAACGTCTTTTCTACGTCCTCGCGTACTCCCTTGTTTGTTCGGGTACGCCCGAATCTCTCTGAACATCCTCTCCTTCTCCGTTATCTTAGATAAACTTTCGGCCACTTCATCATCATTGAGAGCGAGAGGAGCTCGGAAACGCACATTCACTTATCGGCGGCGGTGCCGGAACCGGGCGTCCGGGGGCGTCCCTCCCGAATCTTGGGGGCCCCGTTCTTCTTCTCCGAAACCGAACCGACGCCACAGCTATGTCAACAATGGCTGCGGCATCGCCACTGACTTAGAAAGGGCCCCGCTGCGAATTCCAGGCGTTTCGCGAGTCTGCGGGTCCCACTCGTTTAGATAAATCGAGAATTTCGGAAAGGAATTTACGCCGTTATTTTTCTTCCTTGTCCTTTTTTTTATCTTCTTTTTTCCCTCTTCGCTGATTTAGCCGTTTTGAGCGACAGGGAAGTATTTTGGGCAAAGGTTTTTGGCCCTGGGTGTGCGTGTATACTTCCCATTCTGGGAAACAAGTCCTGCTAGCTTAGTTATGTAGTCTGACGGCATTATATGACTGACGTGCGGTGGGAAAATGAAGTAAATTGATCGAATAAAGGCGGTGTGGTTATGTTTCGTCAAGGATGTAGCTAGGGGGTGGGCCAGAAGGTCCTGGGCAGACTTCGTGCCGATTGCAATCGACTGTACTCGATGACTAAAATAGTACTTTACAAATTTTACAAAAATGCTATGATAAAATTGCGTTATTATCGAATTCTTTTCTTATTTGATTTCTTTAACATCAAGATTACTGTTATTTTACTAAATTAACATTCACTAGTCATAATCTTTTTGGAAATTGTTAGTAATCCTAATCCTAATCCATATCACTTCTTGTAATCGATTACAGATGATCGTATAATCTCACGAAATCTGGTCCTGGGCAACTCCGAAATATCGATTTTTTTTTAAATGGTTGTCAATAAACAAGCTTTTTCGTGAGAAATTCTACTTTTTCCCCTTTTTGGGCCCTCCCCGAAAGTTTTTTTCTCACTACGTCCCTGTGGTTCGTACTTCAGTCATTAGAATAGCAAGAGAAAATGAAGCTTTTGTAAAATTCCCGCTTACGGAGATGATAGTATCTCTCTATTCTAAAAAAAAACTAAAGGCCGCTGCTGGCGCTGTCAATAGTTTGATTGCCTATCTTCTCCTAAACCGTGGGGATTTGAATTTCGAGAAGCATGTCCACGGATTTGGAAAATTCCGAAGAACCTGATAAGCTGACTTAAATTTCGAAAATCGAATTATTTTAGAAGATATTAATATAAAACTGAAAAAATAAAACATAATGGTTGCCAGATTTGGCATAAAATCATTCATTCCTTTGCAACAAAGCGTTTCCAAGTATGTAGAATCGCGTGAAATTTACAAACATGAGTTAGAATTACGCCCATTTTACGCCAAATTAAAAAGTATATGAAATAAATAACTCAAAGTGTGTTACACAAAGTTGACAATTTTTAAATAGTAAGCTCGTTTAGACAACAGGAGTTTAGAATGAGCGATTATTCGTTTTTCCAAAACAGAATAACTAATTGTAACTGATTTTAAAAGCGCCATCTTGGCATTAGGACGATCTGACAAAATGGTATCTTTCCAACAGGATGAATCAACCGCGAATTCAAAAATATTAGAACCCAATATCTTGAAAATTTAAAATAATTAAAATGCAGATTATTTTAAAGTCGGTTCGGTCCAGCTGGAGTATTTGCTACCAGTAGAAATATTTGGTGGCGTTAACTGTGCCATTATAGCAGTTATAGTACACTTAGGATATTTGCCAGCGCGGCGAGATGATATAATTCATGGTGCTAAATACGCCAATCTGCAAAGAATTATGTAATACATGGATAACGGTTTTCCGGGAACCTTAAATAAGCAGTAATTATAGGTTGTGAGCATGTGTAAATCGCCAAATAATGAAAAGTCGCCATGGGTGCCAAGCTATCCTAGCTGTTCCGTAGTTTTTATCAAAGAAAACATACGAAGTATTGTTTTCTTACAGTTAAATATTAACTATATATATATACGCAAGTCACCAAATTATGAAAATTCGTCAATAATTGACTAATACGCAAGGTGTTCCATGGGTTTCACATAATTAAAAATAGTGCGAAGTTTAAATTTCTATGTTCCAAGCAACATGCAAGAACCAAGCAATGTGTAGCTCGGTAACATTCAATCTGATCCAACCTCTGGGTTTTGTTTGTTGAAATTATGCCTCATTTACGAATAAGCCTTATTAGGGGCCTTGGACCCTAGTACTTTTTAAAAAATCTCTGATTGTTTTTACGAAACTTTATTCTGTCCAGAATTAGTGTAGCTAGTTAAGCCAACGATTTTAGTATGTATGGACGTCGGCAGCATACCGCACTTGGACGGCACTTGGCATCCCTATAAACTATCCCTAAAATCCAGTGGCGTGGCCCCACAGAAACACGCCCCCTGCTCTCTATTTGCCTGTTCGTATATAAGTCTAGGATAATTATTTACATATTTTTTATATAAGTTGGCGCAACTTTTACTTAACAGTTGATATCGTGAATGGACACACGTTTTGGGGGCTCCTGAGTTTTTTTATTTTATTTTTTAAACTGAGGGGAAGATAAGAGGATGGCAACGATGGCAGTAAATGGTTTGAAATAAAATGGAAATGACTGATGGACGTATGAATTTATAAACAAAACACCCCCCCCCCCTTAAAAAAAGGCTAGCATCACGTAACAAAATATAATAGAATCTAGATTAATACCACAATTAATAGGAATTTAAATTTAATTAAAGGGAAGTCCCCCCCCCCAACCCCAAAGAAAAAGATCTAAATTTTGTTTTTGAAAACGCAACAGTGAACGTTTGGAAGGACCCATTCAGCTTGCATCCCCCCCGTTCCTCCCTTGCATATACCCCTGATCATACCAGAAAACTAAACATTGTTTCTCTCTATTCTAAAAAATCCTGATAAACTGACTTAAATTTCGAAAATCGAATTATTTTAGAAGATATTAATAAAAAACTGAAAAAATAAAACATAATGGTTGCCAGATTTGGCATAAAATCATTCATTCCTTTGCAACAAAGCGTTTCCAAGTATGTAGAATCGCGTGAAATTTACAAACATGAGTTAGAATTACGCCCATTTTACGCCAAATTAAAAAGTATATGAAATAAATAACTCAAAGTGTGTTACACAAAGTTGACAATTTTTAAATAGTAAGCTCGTTTAGACAACAGGAGTTTAGAATGAGCGATTATTCGTTTTTCCAAAACAGAATAACTAATTGTAACTGATTTTAAAAGCGCCATCTTGGCATTAGGACGATCTGACAAAATGGTATCTTTCCAACAGGATGAATCAACCGCGAATTCAAAAATATTAGAACCCAATATCTTGAAAATTTAAAATAATTAAAATGCAGATTATTTTAAAGTCGGTTCGGTCCAGCTGGAGTATTTGCTACCAGTAGAAATATTTGGTGGCGTTAACTGTGCCATTATAGCAGTTATAGTACACTTAGGATATTTGCCAGCGCGGCGAGATGATATAATTCATGGTGCTAAATACGCCAATCTGCAAAGAATTATGTAATACATGGATAACGGTTTTCCGGGAACCTTAAATAAGCAGTAATTATAGGTTGTGAGCATGTGTAAATCGCCAAATAATGAAAAGTCGCCATGGGTGCCAAGCTATCCTAGCTGTTCCGTAGTTTTTATCAAAGAAAACATACGAAGTATTGTTTTCTTACAGTTAAATATTAACTATATATATATACGCAAGTCACCAAATTATGAAAATTCGTCAATAATTGACTAATACGCAAGTGTTCCATGGGTTTCACATAATTAAAAATAGTGCGAAGTTTAAATTTCTATGTTCCAAGCAACATGCAAGAAACAAGCAATGTGTAGCTCGGTAACATTCAATCTGATCCAACCTCTGGGTTTTGTTTGTTGAAATTATGCCTCATTTACAAATAAGCCTTATTAGGGGCCTTGGACCCTAGTACTTTTTAAAAAATCTCTGATTGTTTTTACGAAACTTTATTCTGCCCAGAATTAGTGTAGCTAGTTAAGCCAACGATTTTAGTATGTATGGACGTCGGCAGCATACCGCACTTGGACGGCACTTGGCATCCCTATAAACTATCCCTAAAATCCAGTGGCGTGGCCCCACAGAAACACGCCCCCTGCTCTCTATTTGCCTGTTCGTATATAAGTCTAGGATAATTATTTACATATTTTTTATATAAGTTGGCGCAACTTTTACTTAACAGTTGATATCGTGAATGGACACACGTTTTGGGGGCTCCTGAGTTTTTTTATTTTATTTTTTAAACTGAGGGGAAGATAAGAGGATGGCAACGATGGCAGTAAATGGTTTGAAATAAAATGGAAATGACTGATGGACGTATGAATTTATAAACAAAACACCCCCCCCCCCCTTAAAAAAAGGCTAGCATCACGTAACAAAATATAATAGAATCTAGATTAATACCACAATTAATAGGAATTTAAATTTAATTAAAGGGAAGTCCCCCCCCCCACAACAAAGATCTAAATTTTATTTTTGAAAACGCAACAGTGAACGTTTGGAAGGACCCATTCAGCTTGCATCCCCCCCCCTCCTCCCTTGCATATACCAGTAGTAGTAGATAAATGGGGGTTCTGCCCAGGGGGTACCATGTTAATTGTGGGGTACGCCGTACAGGTGCTTTCCCTGGGCTGAGAGAGAGAGGGGGCGTGGTCGGACCGGATGTGGGGAGAGGATGTTCGAAGGGTTGATAAGAATTTTTTTTCCTTTTTTTCAAATAAGGGGACTTATAATTTTTTCAGACTTTAAGATATTTTTTAAATAAGGAGACTTGTAATTTTTTCAGACTTTAACAAACTTTTCAAATAAGGGGACTTGTAATTTTTTTCAGACTTTAAGATATTTTTGAAATAAGGAGACTTGTAATTTTTTCAGACTTTAGCAAATTTTTCAAATAAGGGGACTTGTAATTGTTGTAGCTTAACTTTGATATTTTAATTTAGGATATAATGTCGATCAGAAGAATAATCATAATCTATTTAATACGTGTTCAATAGATATCCTTTACAAAGTTCCAATGCGTTTGTAAAAATTAGATTATGTTTTTAAGTAGTAAACATCTTCATCCATAAGTCCCCATTTTTGAACGTAGAATGAAACACGTGTCCCCACAATTCGGTATCCCCCTAGCACCCTCCCTGGTTTTATCTTATCGGTAAACTGGCCAACTCTTATTGTACCGGCTCTGTAGAGCCTCAAGGCACTTTCTTATCTCTTTCAATTTCTTATCAGCTGTACTAGGGATATGCACGTGGATTTTACTTCAATCATTGTTTTGTGAATTATGTGAGTTTTTTGTTATTTTCACCTCTCGCGTGTACAAGTACAGGGTAAGTGTAATATTTTCTATTATTTTAGTTACATATAAGTTGATACCGTAATTCTAATTGAAAATAATTATGTGGTTCTTATAGTTGCACTTTTGATGTGTTGTACTTTTAAGTGTGATTTTTTTTTGTTAATGCATGTTTTTCTGTATTTTGGTGTTTTGCGAAATTTTAAGTTGGTAATCCAGTGTAATTAATATTAATAGCATTATCGGTAGAAGTACTTTATGCAGTTTGTATACAAAAACTGGGGTTTGAGGGCTTTCTCCTAATAGAAAATAAGGCATGCATGGTATTTGTATTTCAGTAAATTCTAACTAAGTTTAAATTTTCGTTTGCTAACTAATTTTATCCTACATAAAATAGTATTGTGAATCTGGTAAATTGTTATAAGGAAAAAAATTACTTTTAAAGCGTTTAATATCTTCAAATGTGTTTTGTTTTTAGTGTCAAAATAATATACCTATTTCAGCATATGATGGTATTAAGAATGAATGAAAATGTGCTAGTTGGACCGGGAATTAGGGATAATGTATTTTAAATCATTATTCGATTTTCCGGTCTTGCTAGCCGTATAGATGTTGGTACTTTGTCCAGAGACTAGAAGATTTAGAACGATGTCCCTTCACGTAAGTAAAAACCTTGTATTTTTTAGTTTAAGTAATGATTTTCGATTTAAACTGGCATTTTATCTAAGTATTGAAAGATAAACTGTGCATGCAATTGTGCTAAAACGGATCTTCAATTTTTATTTCCAATAGTTCAACTTTCTAACAATAGTACTACCTAGTCTAAAAGTTTGTGCTAATTATGCTCACCTTTCTATAAAATAGGTTAAGTACATACCTCTAAAAATATTAATGCATGTATACAATTATGCTTTCATAGTCAAACTGCAATGAGTGTTGCACATAAACAATCTAACTCGTATCGTATTGAAATTCTATAAATCAAGTTATACTACTTGGGATATACAGTAAAAATGTTTTGTAGGATTACTAAAAATGCAATTTTTTCTCTAATTGATCTATAGAAAATATAAACTAGTAAAGTCGTTGCCTAAAATTTATCAAAAATGTGTTGGTAAGAAAAAATGTTTAGATAAATACTTTGTTTGTTTGTGCTTTAAGGCAAACCTGCAAGCGGGGGTATCTGCCTAGGATGAGGGGTGCCTTGGTAGGAGGACTTTCTAAGGGGATCTAACGCGTATTCATGCATTTCATATACGAAAACTTGAGTTTTGGGGGGTATATGGCTAAAGTGGTTTTCTCGCAATAAAATATAAGACTATATCATTATTTGTAAAAATCTTTCTATGGTATAATTTTCTCACTTGCCTAACAGTAGATTAAATTTGTAGAAAATATATGGGTATCCTAAATCCTACTTTAGTGTTAAACGGCTACTTAACAAAAATACGGTATACAAAAAATTAAAACTCTTGATTAAAATTTTTTTTCTTGATAAATTAAAAACACTTGATTAAAATTTTTTCTTGATAAATTAAAAACATTTGATTAAAAAAATATTTGTTGTAAAATTATTTAACTTAAAATTAAAACTTGGTTAAAAAATAAATTAACTCTTGATTAAAAAAAATATTTGTTGTAAAATTAATTAAAAAAAAATTTGTTGTAAAATTAATTAAAAAAAATTTGTTGTAAAATTACTTATTTAACTTAAAATTAAAACTTGGGTAAAAATCTCTTAAGACAAAAAAAAAAAAAAAAAGTTCATACACTATCTAAATCATTATTTGTAAAAACTATAGGTACTAAAATCGTTCTATGGTATAATTTTCTCACTTCCCTAACAGTAGAAGAAATTTGTAGAAAATGTATGGGTATCCTAAACCCTACTTTAATATTCTAGTAAATTGTTACTTATTAAATATATGCTATAATCAGTATACAAAAATTAGAAGTATGTATTAAGCAGCATTTATTCAATTTGCATTGGTTCTATTACTAAATGGTAAAGAAAACTAAATCCTCCTGGGGATGTTGTTCATTTCTTTGCTCCACATAGTTAATTATTATTTAAGTCACTCCTACAACTTCACTCGACCAATTCATTTTGAAAACTAAAGTATAACACAATACACCTACAATTTTATACCTGAAGGATTCTCGGCCTAATGGACAACAATCATTAGCCTATGAATTCTTTTGTAGGTTGCGCGTTCAAATTTGAAAATTTTTTTCCAAGTCCCCTTATTTTAAAAAATATGTCACAATCTGAAAATTTTTCCAAGTACCCTTATTTCAAAAATATCTTAAAGTCTGAAAAAATTACAAGTCCCCTTATTTGAAAAAAAAGGAAAAAAAATTCTTATCAACCCTTCCAACATCCGGTCAACTTCCTCTCTCAACATCCCTTCCGACCACGCCCCCCTTCCCCGCTCAACCTAGGGAACGCACTCATCCAGGCAGCACCGCAGAATTAACATGGCACCGCATGAGCAGAACCCCCATTTATCTACTACTTATACCCCTGATCATACCAGAAAACTAAACATTGTTTCTCTCTATTCTAAAAAATCCTGATAAACTGACTTAAATTTCGAAAATCGAATTATTTTAGAAGATATTAATAAAAAACGGAAAAAATAAACAGAATGGTTGCCAGATTTGGCATAAAATCATTCATTCCTTTGCAACAAAGCGTTTCTAAGTATGTAGAATCGCGTGAAATTTACAAACATGAGTTAGAATTACGCCCATTTTACGCCAAAATAAAATCTATCTTTCTTCTATATTAATAAAACAATGTGTAAACTGTTAGTTAGTTTGTTTGAATGTGTCTCGCGGGGATCGTAGACCTACCAAATTTTGTACGGAAATTTTCCATGACAGTTCCCGACACACCGTGAATTTGTCAAACATGAAGTAGAAATACACCCATTTTACGCCAAAATAAAAACTATATGAAATAAGTAACTCAAAATGTGCCAAAATTTTCCAAAACAGAATAACTAATATCTTGAGAATGAAAAATAATTAAAATGCAGATTATTTTAAAGTCGGTTCGGTCCAGCTGTTATTTGCTACCAGTAGAAATATTTGGTGGCGTTAACTATGCCATTATAGCAGGTATAGTACACTTTGGATATTTGCTAGCGCGACGAGATGGTATAATTCGTGGTGCTAAGTACGCCAATCTGCAAACGACTATGTAAATGAAAATATGGATAACGGTTTTCCGGTAACCTTAAATGAACAGTAATTATAGGTTGTGAGCATGTGTAAATCGCCAAATAATGAAAACTCGCCATTGGTGGCAAGCTATCCTATCTGTTCCGTAGCTTTTATTAACTTTACATGTACGCAACTCACCAAATAATGAAAAATCGTCATGAGTGGCAAATTCGCAAGGTGTCCAATAGGTTTTACATTATTAAAAATACAGCTGAAACAAATGTTCTGATTTTATTACGCTTTAGCTCCTAATTAATATAACTTTTGAATGGCAACATTAAATATCATTGTGTTTCTGAGGAGTGCAAATAATTTTTCCAGCGATTATAAGCGGAGTCCGCACTCCAGGTGGAGTATAGCTCAGGACCCGTACAATACGGATTACCATAACAAAATATCTTCCGTGTCATGAGGGGGAGGGTAGAGATGAGACGGGCTCAGCCCGAGCCCGAAAGCCCGAGCCCGAGCCCGGGCCGACTCGGGCTGGGGCTCTGTAATTCACGATTGCGTTCGGGCTCGGGCGGGCTCGGGCTCGTGAAAAATTTCTCCTTTGTTGAACATACTCCTTGAAACAGATCTTAAAAAGTGATTCATGGGATAAATAGACGTACTTATTTCAAAAAATAGCGGCACGGGGGACTAGAAGGTGTGTGAAGCTCCAAAATTTATTGTATCCTCTTAATGAAGTAGTTAATTTTATTTGTATTTAGCTGAAATTTCGGGCTCTGGCGGGCTCGGGCTCCAACTTTAATAATATTGCTCGGGCTCGGATTAAAAGTCGGCGGGCTCGGGCTTCAAAAAATGAGCCCGAACTCATCTCTAGGGGAGGGGGTCTACTGTAGTGTGAAGTCAAATTTTTATGTACCAATGAACATGCAAGAACCAAGCAGTAACATTCTATCTCATCCAATTTTCGGGTTTTGTCTGTTGAAATTATGTCTTTTTTACGAATAAGCCTTATTAGGGGCCGAATGCCTCACACGAAAAGCAAGCGTAGCGAGTCTGGGGGCCTTGGCCCCTAGTGCAAATAAAAAAAAAGGTAGACTAAAACTATACTGCATGCAAATGCCTTAATTATCATCGTTTTAGCCTATAATCAAATTCTAAAATTTCTAAGTGCAGCTTACATTAAAATAACAAAAATCTGAAACTTTTTTATTATAGATAACAGCTCGAGAATTCCAGCGAGAGGTATTCCAAATCCCTTTCAGAATCACTAACATTTAAAGCAGCAAAATTCGTGGAATATTTATTCATTCATTCATTCATACGAAACGGGATTACGGCGTCCTTTTCTTCTATCCACAATCACATTACGCTGTTGCTAGGCGCTCAGGAGAGAGGGCGATTGCCCTGACATCTGTCGGATGGAATATAGTAAATATCTGGAAAAGATTAACAGAACGAATTTAATATTTACTGGAAAGAAAATTAAAATCAGTGAGGGCTAAAGAAAAACTTCGTTAATAAATAGAATACGAATTCTCAATAGATTGCATCGCTTGATTTTGTTGAATATCTGATCAAATGTTATGTAAATAATTTATTTTTTTTCCCTTTTTAGTTCGTGAAAGTTGTTTTCTCCTGCATATTAGATTTGTATTAACGAAATGCGAAATGCATTTAGTGAGTAATTTTTGAAAATAAATTTTACTGGCCGTTTTTACAAAGTTGTTCAGGTATATTGCATTCAAAAGGAACACAATATTTGAAAAGTAAAAATTACTGACTTTACTTATATTTATTTAGGATTATAAAGTACAATGATATTTTTTAACGATATTACTACTTTTAAAACAATCCCCAAAATTGCTAAATTTATCAGTAGAATGAAAAATAACCATAGTAATTCTGATTTTATCAAATATATGTGCTTAAAAAAAAAAAAAAAAAAAAGTTTGCCTTGTTAAACTAAAAAATAAGTTAAACGTAGTTCACTGTGATATTAAATATTTTTTAATTAAAATAATTCCATCCAGTTTTTATTCATATGTAATTAAAAAGAAAGTTTTTGCTTAGAATGCATTTTGTTTATCGACACAGTATACAATATTATTATAACATTTTACAATTAACTTGTAACTGTTAGATAATTGTTAATTGATTTGATAGATAATTGATTTCATTTGCACGATAATTTTTGGCTTTTCAAGAACTTCAGATTTTAGTAAACAGATCCTGAAAGTTGTCAATAAACAAAAAATGTTTGACATGCTAACTGTCTACATTAATAGATCTTCCTAGCAATTTTTCCTCGTGATTTAACTGTTACCATAAAAGATCAAATTATCGGTTTTTCGCAAATATTTCTAAATTAAATATTCTCTCTAATGAACATCTAAGGATAAATCTAATTTCTTTTTCTGATTTCTCATTTAACTGGAATGTTTTCTCACATTTTCTTTTTAAAACTCCAGGAAATATGAGTAGCCGTAAATATGGCATGCTCGTGAAAATAGTAGATTTAAAAATGTATTGTCAGAAAAATGTTCGATACAGGTAGAGAATCGTTGTAATGTTGGTCAGGTGCACGGGAGTAGCCATAGCTTTCACATGGAAGGAGTCCAGCTATGGGAGGGAGGGGGTTACACTATAAAATTTGACAGACAAAGTGCATTGTAAGTTCACTATAAGTGTTTTATTAAATATAAATATTTTTCATTTACATTACAAATTTTTAATTATTTCAATTAATTAATTCTTTTAAATTACATTTCAAAATTCAATAACATTACAAATTTTTAATCTGCTTTATAGTAAATTTTCGTTATTACTCATTAAAACATGCAGTTTACAAAATTAATATAAATTTTGTAGATTAATATAAAATTTTCAAAATTTATATGAAATTAAATTTTTTTTCACCTACACTGGTTTGAGGCACGGGTATAAAAGTTGGGTATACGGCCGGAATTATCGCTTTTGCATAGACTAAGAGGTGGTGTTCAGGGCCCCCTATATCACCACCCCGCCTTAATTTATGTATGCCCATGGTAGGATAAATATGTTTTATAATCCGAAGATTTATGTTGCAAAACAATATGTATTTTCAATTTTTTTCTCATGTTTTCATTTCATTTACTCATTCAACTATTTTTTTAAATACCAAAACTGTCTGCTTGTTTCATTTGTATCTGCATCATTTCATAAAATAAAATTAAAAATTAGTTACCTTTCCTCTTTGTACTTCTCCGTAAGTAATTGAAGATATAAAATTTGAAGACCAGTTTCCTTCTACGTATTTGCTGTACAGAGAATTAGTCACAATCACGCATTATGCAACTTACGATAATTTACTAATACGCAACTTAATTACGCACTTTACTGCACATTCACGAAACACATTACTCGTTTTAAATAAAAAAAAGAGACCTATGCCTGTTGATTAAAAACGAGGAACCCTAAATTCATGGCAGCAGGAAAATTTTCAAGACGAATTACAAATTTAAGGACAAATTTGCGTTTAGTAAAGTACCTACTAATGTCAGATTTCACGTTATAAAGTAAAATCTAAGCTGGTCGTAATAATTTGTAAACTTCATTTAACTCCTCTTATGAAAATCAAATCCGTATAACACAGTTAAATATAATTTAAAGCACATACAATGAAACTTTTATAAGCGATCGACCCTCCCTCAACGACCAGTTTTAGAAAGCGCCGATTTTTGCCCCACATACACAATGTTAAAAACCTCTAGAAGAGACCACAGAACCCTCTCTCTATAAGCGACCGGACACTGTTCCCTCCCCGAAAATTTTCCATTCTTTTTCAGGAAGGAAAGTAAACATAATAACATAAACCACATTCCAAACCACACGCGTACAAATCTTGTAGGTTAGAGAATATATATGACTAAAACGTGTGATTTTATCTTAGGAGCAGTGGAATGATGTAATGTAGTCTGATGAAAAAGGAAATTTGGAGAGGAAGCTGGCGGTTACTTTTGGTTGCGGGAAAACCCAAAACGCAAATTTTGAAGCAAATAGGTTTTATTATGGCAAATTCAGAATAACAGAGTAAATGTTCTTTTCCCCGATGTAAAAAATAAAGGTGAAAGGAAAAAAAACATTGAAATAATCCGAAATTTCTAAACATTTTATTAAAATTTAACTTTAAAATATATATTTGTGTAGTTACTTACGTGTTAGTAGCAATTTCACAAATAACAAAACAAACAATATCTTTTAGCATTTTTTTTTCGTTGGCTTTCAAATGTTTATGCTTCTTTGAGCGGCCACCTCTCTTAACGACCGTATTTTCGCGGAACGGAGGGTGGTCGCTCCCGAGAATTTTCACAGTGATTCACTTCACACCATAGTAGAAAACGGGAAACATTTGAAAAGCTCGTTTTGCAACAAAATTTCCTCTTCGCGGCGAGAAATCTCGAAGTCGGAAAAATCCATCTTTTCAAAAGCACTTTCGATTTCATCTTTCAGCACAGAGAGGTTAGCTTAACAAGCGCAACCAAGTTCACTTAACGACTCCTTTATAAATCCTTCGCTCCGCTCTCTCTCCCTGTGGGCGCGGGATGCTAAAGTTAAACGGAGTTGACTTTCCTTGTTTGCATAATTCACACTGGTTGAAAGGGTTTACACACACGTGGGAGCTGGGGCTGCTGTGGTGATGAATTGAGACATGTTTGCTTACAGATGCCACGAGATGAATAGTAAGTAAATATAGTATAGTAATGTAAAATAAATCAGCGAAAGTGAACTTCGACGCTGTAGTCAACCGTGGAGATATTTGCGTTCACAGGTTTCTCCAACAGGTGCAGTTTTGAATAAAATTTGTAAACAGAAAGTGCAGTTTAACTATTCTCTTCACTGGGAGCTGAAGTACTAGACTTTTACGGTCCTGTTTAAGCATTCTGATCAAGCACTGTCTATCGCACTGGCACTTGATGGCTGTACCAAGGGCACACATGCAGGAATATTCCAAAAATTTGAGTTTACAGCTACACTGTTTATCAATAAGTAATTGGACACCTGCGATAAAACAGATAGACACAATTTATTTCTATTCAATAGTTGGTAGAGACTCCACCTGAGACAATTCTAGCCGTAACCCTCCGAGGCATGCTTTCCACAAGTGTTTGGATGGTGTTGTCGTTGTTGTTGTTACTTCTGCCCTTTCGACAACTGCATGCGGTGCCAGATCCCCCCAGATAGGGAGGCGATGGACAGAGGTGGGGGCGCCTTCAATTTTTAGGGTGACAGTGGGAGGAAGTCCGACTTTAGCCCGTGGTCCCCTAATTTTAAGCCAATTCCGGAGGAGGGACCAAACCCCCTGAAATCGGCACCTCCGGAGATATCGTTAACAACTTGGAGGACATTGGAGCCACGACGGATTTTACGTGCATCAGCTCCCATTAGCCTACACGGTCCCACAGCAGTCGAGCCAAGAGGGAGTTGACCCTCCCAAGCACTGGCCAAGCCGGATGCTGCTTCACTTGATGTGTTCTTATGGGGACGGAGTTTAGCGCCCAGACCACTGCGGGACTGTTTGCATGATGGACAGTGGTATTACCTTCCACTCGGCTGGGAGAAAACATGTCAGTTCTTTCACCGATTTTGGACGGTTGCTGCACCCCTTAAGTCGGCGATCCAACTCGCACCAGAGGTTTTCTACAATATTCAAGTGTGGACTCTGGGCAGGCCAGTCCAGACGATTCACCCCACTACTATGCCATGGTGGACCTCGCAACAGGTCAAGTGGCTTTGTCATCTTGGATGTAACAATGATACAACCCGTAAAATTGCCAGAGCGTAGGAAGCACATTGTCGTCTAGAATAGTGGAGTCGGAGTCAGCGTTGATCGTACCACGAATTGGGATCAAGTGTCTCAGTCCAGGCCACGGGAAACATTCCCAGACCATAAGCTCACCTCCGTCAAACATTACTGTAGGCACAATGCATTCTGGTAAAAGGCATTCTCCAGGCATGCGCCAAATCCAGACTCTGCAATCCAACTGATACAGATTGAACTGTGATTCACCACTCACCACTCCAGGGAACCTGTTTCCACTCATCTAGGGCCCAATTTCGACGGGCCTTGCACCACCTCAACCGAGGAGCGCGGTTGGATTTTGAAATCAAAGGCTTAAGAGCGGCAGCAAGATTATGGAAACCAAGCAAATGTGCTTCCTTGCGGATGGTATTTATTGAAACAACACAGTCCTGGATGCTTGTTGGAACTCCTGGATTATTTGGGCCTTCGCTTTTGTGCGGTTTTTCCGAATTTCTTAGGACAGCAATTGTCAGCCTGTATCTCTTAGTTTCGTAAGTCTGCCAGGTCAACCACATTCCAACAACGACCATTCACCCACCTTCCACTTCTTAATTGCAAAAGCCACTGTCGATTGTGGAATGTTTAACTCACTAGATATGTCCCTTAAGAAATTGCCATACTATGATATCAGGCAATTACGCTTTTCTCGAAGTCAGACAGCTCTGAATTTCGTGGCATGTTGTGTGCGACTAATGCTAGTGCTGTTTCGAACACGATATTTAAATACAGAAGAGGTGTCGTAGTTCAAGATCACAGATATCCTCATTTGCATGGGTGTCCAAATACTTATTGGTAGATAGTGTGTATCTAGAGGAAAAAACTTCTATATAGTCCAGTACCAAACCAAATGCTCTTGAGTCATTTTTGTTGGATTGAGGGATGAACTTTTCTCAACCGGTATTTGTAGTTTCGAACTTTTGTCCTAAATGTCCATACAGCCGACTAATCGGAACTTGGTTGCGCTTGATAGCTGCTTCCAAATTCGACCAAATGGGTGAAACTTTCTAAGCTGTAGCCTAATCGATCCTATACGTGCAGCAAATCAGAATTCTTGTTTCTTATTGAAGGCAACATTTGTTTTTTGTAGGAATCGGTGATTGTTGTTGAGGTATTACGGCCACTTAGCTATACGTGGGCTCCCCGCCGTGGGGGATTTTTCTAAGGGATATCTAACCCGTATTTACGCTAAGTAGGAATGGGTGGTGATTTGGTTTGCTTAACTTTCGGTTTATAATCATTTAATGTTGTTGTGAATTAATTCTGATTGTCTTTGTATGCAGAACGGCAACTAGTGTGTGTGTGAGAAGGGGGATGAGTAGAGGGGGGGGCGTGCCTGGTCGTCGTGCTGAAGGGGGCGTCAAAATAAAGGTTTGACCCGACTGACGAAGTCTCTAGTTGCGACATTATTGGTATGGATGAATTTTGGTCACCTTCCCTTTCATTAAATGAGAAATTCATCGTATATTGAGTTAATTAAATTCAACAATTCTAACACATTTTTAAGATAGGTGAAGTTTGTTTCTCTCACACTTTGAATGATTTTACTTGGAAGTATGTGAGAGCAGGCTATACAATGTAGTAACTTTATAGTGATAATTTGACTGGCAAAAACAATAAATCATTACACAGACAATTGCAGTTCTGTAAAGAGAGTCGATGTTTAAACAGTATAATCTGAAAGGATCTCAATCAAAACAATGAAAAAGATTTTCAATTAATTATTGTTACACTAATCATACACTTATATAAAATGGCGGAAAAGAAAAAAGTGCAGTAAGAAAAGGGTTACGAAAAAAACATGTTTCTATTAAAAACCTCTGACACAAATGTGTAGAGGACGAAAAAAAAAAAGACTGCTGAGATTCCCAGACAATAAAAGAATTATTTGTCTTTGAAAACTAGGAAAAAAAAAACTTGCATTCATCTTAAACCCCCAGCAATTAACGCCCAACACTCTTTCCCAGACGATCTTAAATTATTTATTTAGAGCATTTTTCGGCACAGATGCGTGACATCTTTAACCATTTATTCCACGTAACTCAAATTTATCACATCTCACTTACGAACAACAAGTCATGCAGGTATATTATGCGCGTTCCTTCTCTTTTCTTCATTCAGAGATTCCACCGCTGCACAACGAACGTCTCGTCTGATAAAGAATAAAAGCACCGCCACGGAAAGAGGGGGGGAAGAAACAAAAAACAAGAGAGTAAAATAATAATTCTACGAGCAACGCAAACGTCTGGCCCGTGTGTTGGTGTTGTGACGTTGTTTCAGTTCAAGCACCCCCTGTCACCCACTAGCCAAAATACTTATTTTTAGGTCGCTCCGTTCTTGTTTTATCTATTTATTTCTCATTTAGCGCCCCGTTCTTCTTGCAAGACACCCCTTAAATTCTTTTTTCCCCCTCCCGTGCTGCTGTATTTAGAATTCGGCGGCGGCTACAGTTTTAAAAAAGGGGAGTCTAGGACATTTTTTTCTACAACTTTGGTTTTTCGAGCGGATGATTCAGCGGCTTTGAATGGCTGTCTGCTTGCAAGTGACTCACAGCCATCGTCTGTCGCAGCAGATTTTTGGAAGTAGGTGTTCCTATGTTTATCCGAAAAGCTGTGGGTTTTATTATCGGGGTCAAGCCGAAATATTTCAGAGCACACCCCTTTAAAGTCGTTAGAGCGTTGCTGCACCATATAACTCTTCTCTGGAAGGGAGGACGTCAGTAAGAATTGGATACTCGTTAAAAAATTCATAGAACGTTCGTTAAGGCGTTTAGTCTCCGGAAGGAGAACTCGATCATTCCGATAGCGACACCTGGTGGCACAAAATTTTCATGCTGGGTAGGAGGGTCCGAACTTGTCATAGCTGACACTGGGGGTCTCCGCAAACACATGAGCATTTTCACTTTTCCGGGAAGATATTTTATCGCTAATTGTGGTCAAGCAGGATTGTCAGGGAGTGAGCGGAGGAAGGCTGAGACAAAGAATTTAAATAATCACTGGCTGAGAAGTGAAAATGGAAGTACTGATATATTTTCCTAAACTGCGGGCAACTGCCGATTATTTATTCGAATTTCTAATTGACTTCCGGAAATATTTTATCAAATGATTTTTTCCATAAAGTGTTTACGCCAGAGATATTCTAGCGATGAGTGTTGTTTGTGGCATGTAAGGCATTGCGTCTTGGGTAACACTTCCGAGATTGATGCAATGGAAGAAGCACTGAATCTGTTCGCTGTCATCATTGCAAGGAAGTGACAACAGCGATTATCACTTCTGTCCCCATCACGATTCTGTATCCATCCAAGAGGCTTGCTCACCATATTGTTACGAAAAGGTCCTTCTTGTCCCAGTGTTGCGTTCGGGCTGAGTTGATCTTCGAATTATTCTTCGAAGGGTATGCAATGATGAATGCCGGTTAACAACACTGTTTACAGAAGATAAATCTCAGTTTTCTTGTCTTTGCAACGAAGGGTAGGAACACTTTAATACATTATACCTGAGTTTTAAGATTTTCAGAAGTAATTTTTTTCCCGATTGCTTTTGTAAAAAGAAAAAAAAAATTGAAAAATCTTTATTTTAGCGCGGGGGGGGGGGGAGACGAAGAAAGATGTCGCAGAAAGTCTCGGCACAGCCCTGTCTCCCCTACTAGAAAATTTTGCTCGGTTATCATCGGTTGTAACCCGAGCAAAATTGCTAGTAGGATGTATGAAACGAAATCATCTTTCGAACGAAATCTGTTCTCTGCCATAAATTTCAAAATTTAAAATCCCCCCCCCCCCAGAAAATATAACTAAATAAATGTATACATCATGAAGTTTAGAATGTTTAAGAGCTGTACAAAAGGAAATATTTTGTTATTAGAATACAAATGGTTCGGTAGAATTTTTAAAAATGTATACAAGAAAAAAAAAAGGCGTATAAATAAGAGAAGCGCAAGTAAAGAAAAAAGTACCCCACTGTAAAAAAATTATTTCATGTATGGGTACAATTCATTTCATCAATATCAAGTTAACGAATATACATACTCTTTTATAAGCATAATAGGGAAGTACAAATAAGAGCCACCCCACATGACTACTCATGAAAAATTTGCTTTAATTTTTTTTTAATTTTTTGACAAAGAAAAACATTCTCCATTATTTATAGCCCCCTCATTTTATTCAATTTCCAAGATAATTTCCCGTTTCTTTTAAATTCAGCCAACAATGAAATAATGTTAATATCTTGGCATCCATCTGTGGAATATATCTGACAAAACTCTTTTATACGATTGCATATGTTTTCATGTTTGAAAGAGACCGTGGTATGAGCTTCCTTCCAGAACCCATTTCCAATAAGGCAATTTATCAAACAAATGTTGGCAACCAGAGCTTCTTGCAGGATGATTCGAACCAGAACTTCCCATTACTGCATATCGTTAGCATTTACTCAGAATCTTGAGGAGATTTTCTGCTGGCTTCGTCGAATCTCTTGGTTATGGACATTTTATTCTACGAAAATAATCGGGCTGAGTGTAATTTGAATGACCATTAGTATTCTTTTTATTCTTAAGGCAGGGCCAAAATAATAATCTCGTTGAAAGCTTCCGTGTTTACTACGTGATTTATTAAATCAATTGTTACTCTTGCAGATATTAATGATGATGTGCATTTCGCGCAAGGAATTAACTCATTTTCAAAATTTTTGCAGTAGTACGTTTGCACTAAAAAGATTTTCATTTGTTTTACATTGTTTTGTGAAATAAAAATATATCTGTACTGTGTGGAACTTTTGCAAATCATCAACCACCCCATCTTTAGATTGGTGCCAAGTATTCGATGCGAGCAATCATTAATAATTTTGTTTAATAGGATGATCATAGATAGAATACAACTGGCTGGAACTCTCTACACAAGCTAAACTTATTATGAATAGTTTTATAATATTTCGTATTCATACTGTTTAAAACCTGAGGGAAAAGGAATAATTTAATGTATAGTTAAGAATTTCATTGCGAATGGTGCTGTATACCATTTTTTTTTAATGAAAGAAAACACTCAATTTATACAATCTAAATTACAATAAATAATGAAATAATATAATTCGGCATGATACTGATTTAATCAAACACAGCAGATGCCAAATACCTGTATTTTAATAATGCCTCGCAATACAAAAGTACAATTACAATTGTTTGTGACTGGTTTGTTGAACAATTTACCGCCCCCAGTGAGAGATTAGAAATAAAATTTTGTTCTGATACGACATTTCGCGCGTTTGATTTTAATTGTTCACATCTAAATATATTGTTATTGATTTTTAAGGATTCATTACAAAGCATTAAATTTATACAAAATATAAAATGAGGATAATTCAATAGGTACTTAATTAATTTAACATCAATGGTTAGTATATTTCTTGATAGTAAAGTGCAATTATTATGCAGCAAATCATAAAACAAGTAATTAAATCCATAATATCATTTATTATTATATCAATATAATATTTAAACTACATATATAATAATTTAACAAATAAAAAGTTTAGTTTAATCAACATTTATAATAGATCTATCGAAAATTGTTTGAGGGTCAGCTAAATTTCTTATTTTAGTTTTGTGATTAACTTATTGGTTTTTCGAGAAAAACGTAAAATTCGAAGGAAATGTGAGAAATTTTACGATGAGCAAAATCATTAACTTTTTATGAAGAATAATGTTTCATATATTATTCTTCATAAAACCAATATAAGAAATTTGACTTGCACTATAATACTTTATTTGAGGGTGTGTAATTAAAATGTAAATAGATTTAAAGTTTAACTTAAACTCAAAAAACTGGTCACTTACGCAATTATACAAAATACAAAATCATTAATCAAAAATTACTGACGAAGCCAGGAAGTTTAGATGTCACAAACATATAAAGAAGCAGGCAAAAGACACTGAAAATTGTAAAATAGGAATTTCAATTTATTTCAAAATGCAAATATTAAAACTGTCAAGAGTTATTGCTAGTAATAATAATTAAAAAATACTCATCATAAAAACAAGTTCTTGTAAAAATTCTATTACAAGATTTTCTGTTTAAAAGGTTAGAGTTATTTTCAAAATAGATATTTATCATAGAAAAAAAGGGGAGGGGCAGTTTCTAGCAGAAAAATATTATTTAAAAAAGGGGAGATTTGGGAAGGCGGACGGGATTGAGTTCTCTGGCATTTTGCAGTATTTTTCAGGCTCTAGTTGTTCCGTCTTTGTTAGTAGCCTTAAAACAATGTATCAAGTTATTTATTTGTTTACTTATTTTTATTTATTTATTTTTATTTTATTTTATTTATTTACTTTTTTTCGCAGGGAACACAAATGGTCGCCATGTCTGTTTCATTTTCCAATCGTAGGCCAACTGGAATTTAGTTGTAATCACAAACGCATGTTGTAACCATACGGAATTTTTGTTGTAACCCATATGTTTTTTGGTGAAAATGAAGCGAAAGGCCAAAAAAAAAGTAAGTACACTGATAATTTCTGGAATGCACGTATAAAAGCGCAAAGAAAATGGTTATAATCCAGCAATAAGCCGAGCGATGACAGGAGGCTTGCAGTCGCATGGTAACTTAATTATTACAGATATATCCGTAACACGCGAAGGGTGGCGTGCCATCCTTCTGATATTAAGTTTGATACTTGTTTCCTGTCAGAAAGAATATGCAGTGATATTCCCTTAGCACAGCTCTTTAACAATATACTTACAAACAGCCGTTAAAGGTAGTATACTTAAAAAAATAAAAATTAAAAAATATTCCTGCCCTCCTCTCTGTTTCTCTTCATGCATAATGATTTTATTTTATTTTATTGTAAGGGGGGGGGGCACTAAACATATTTTAAATCTTACACAATATTTAGTATTTATTTCCTTCTACGATTTTAAATGGTGCAGTACTTCTCCTCAAGGAGGAAAAAAATTCCAAAAACAGGCAATTTCTTGGATTCTAACTGTCGAAATTTATTTATTTAGTTATTCGTATTTTCTGAAGACCATTTCTACTTTTTGACGGATCATCTGCATATTTTGAATTTTAATTTAACATTGAAATTTGCAATTTCTTTTTTTGAATGATTTATTATAAGGCCTTGTTAGTTCTAAATATGAAATTTTCAATAAACTAGTGCATACCCCTAAATGCATTATCATTACTTAAAAAGTGAATGTGAATATAAAGCAAGTAAATATATAACAATAAATTTTCGAAATCAGTAATTTAATGGTGTTTTCCTACCAATATCATAAATGTGAAAGTTTGTGGGTTTGTATGCTTGTTACGCTGTTACACTGAAACGGCTGGACGAATTTGGATAAATGGAGAATGGAGATAGTGTGTACATTGAATTAACGCATAAGATAACTTAAATTTCGAAATTCGAGTTATTTTAGAACTTTTAATTAAAAACAGGCCCGGACTTTCTAGGTTTGTTGGTCGGCGATTGCTGAGGGCCCCTGGCCTAGTGGGGCCCTAGCGAGGCCTCCCAAAAATGGATATACTACTTTTTAAATTAAAATAATTTGATATGAGTATTTGCATATCAGAGTAATTTAACCCAACTAGTTTGATTATTTGTTTCCGTGTAATATTTCGCTGTAACACAGTGGCGTAGCGGAGGAATCCACAGACCCCGCGTCGAGAGGGGTTCCCAGAAGAATCAGGGATCCCAACAGCTTTAAAATTCTTAAATATGGTTTTTAGGCACGCATGCCTAATTTTCAAGTATTACATATTCTAATATTCTATTCCCTATAAATTTCCTAGCAAGGGGGTCCCTTTTTAATCTCTTAACTGAGGGCCCCCAAAGGAGCCAGTCCGGGCCTGATTACAAAATTGTTGTTGAAATGAGAATCATGGTTACCATGTTTGGCGATTTTCGTCAGCATAAAATACATTTATGCTTTTCCCGCGCGGTGTTTGTTCCCAGTACCTTTAAATTATAAAATAAGTCAAATGAAGACCACGGTAATAATTGGTATCTAAATTAGTACATCTTTTTTAAAAATTCTCAACCCTACTTACAGAAACAGATAGTTGAAAAAAAAAGCGTGCAGTAATTTCTATTTCTTCAAAATTAGAGAACGCTATAACCTCTTTTTGCTAGATCAAATTAACATGTTAATTTCCTCCCCCGCTCCCTGCAAGTTGCATATAAGTGCACAGTACAGTGCTTGAAGAAAGATTCTGATTTTTCATCGGGTGTCTAACTTAGTTCGTTTCCATTTAAAACGATTCACAAACGCTGTGACGATGTAGATTTTTTTTCCAGCTGAAAAAAAAAGTTGTAATATTTTGTAAAATTTTGTAATATTTTAAGTATTACAAAATTTTAATTAATAATTAAAAAGAGAGAGACCTACTAAAAATAGTTTTCCAAACCCCGTTCACCTCATCCTACTTGACGATTTTGTCCTTGTGCAGATTTGAAAAAATTCAGTTTAAAAAAGTATTAACATTTTTCAATAAATTGTGACAGCACTGCCGAAAATCTTTGAGAATTACAGCCCAACAGTTCACATATTCTTCAACTAAAAGCATTTATTTTGCTGGGAGAGGGGAAAAAATGACACCCGAGAAATTTACGTTTAAGAGCAGCTCTGTCTGGATGTTTTTTGTATCATTCATAAAATTTCCCTGGAAGTAATGAAAATTTTCACCACGTCCTCCTCCAGACTGCACTAATAACGTAGCGTACACAGCCCTTCATTATCTAGGACACAGAGGAGAAAGAAAGAGAGAAAAAAAAAAATGTCCTTCGACTAATTTGGTGTCCTCCGTACAATGGTTCCATCAAAATGGCTGACGGAGTTTGGAGCAGGGAACCCTGGGAAAAGGAGATGTTTATTGTAAGAGAGAGAAAGTCCATTTTGTCATTCCTTTTGTTCTCTGAAAATTGGACGAACAAAGTTTTGAATTATTTGAATAATAAAAAATAATAATGTCTGAGAGCATTTCCCCCCCTCCCCCCGAATATATTCTCAAACGGTTGTTGAGAAAAGGATTCTAGGGAAGAATAAATTCTATGTGGATAAATTTGGAGCTCCCTTTATTCTACTTGAGAGACTAGGAATACTGCTTTAAATCTTTTCTTATAAGTAATCATCTTTGAAAGACATTAATTATTACTAGGCTGAATAGTGAAAGTGAATATCACCCAAGAAATATTAGCTCATTTGCTTAATTAGTCCGTAGAGTCACGGAAGATAGTGGATGATTGAGATGATAAGCAAGTAACTAAGAGCTCTGTTCGGCTCCGATCTTTCACAGCTTAACCACCAAAGCAGTGGCTAACTTTCCAACTGTTAACTGTTGGATAACCAATCGTTAGTTATCTGCTGTCTTCTCAACTTTATATAACCGAGGGGTGTCTCATGGATTTGTTAAGGAAAGAGATAAATCACTACATTGGGTGTATCAGCTATATTTAATTTTAAGCTTACAGCATGTTTTTTTTTTCTAGGATTGACGGGTGGGAATTAAAAGGGACTACTTCCCTGGCTAGGTTTACGGCATGTGCGAAATCCAGTAGAAAGACAGTTGTAATTAAGCATATTTGCACGGATGAGTATAAAATGGCCCTCCTTCACCATCCTTCCTACTAATATATAAATGTCAATGTTTGTGTGTATGTTTGTTACTCTTTCATGCTGCTTTTATCGCATGGGCTACTTTTATCGCGCGAAAAAACACTGTTCCCATAATATACAAAAAATCTATCTTTTAATCACCCCCCCCACCCTAAAAAAACATAAATAATAAAAAAAAATGAATACAATTGAATTTTTATTTTACAAAGCCGTTGACAGATGGCGCAAATTTATAGATTACCCACTTTTAATAAATAAAACATCAGATTTTCTTTTCCGCAGGCGAATTTGAAATAATTGTTAGACAGCTTCATTTTATATTATGAAATCTTAAATCACGTGACTTGAATGAATCACGTGACTAACCATCAGCATGCTTATTTTTTCACAGCGTGCAAAAATACAACATATTGGCTAGCCTTTAGTATCGCCCACATAAATTTCTCGGCAAAAGACGTCGCCAAGCTTGATAAAACTGTCAAATGTGGCAACTCAAACTGTTTCATGAGCGCCGATTATAGCGCAGCTGTTTGGTACGTTTTGGGAATTACATTATTTTTGCTTTGAAAATTGGTGGAAGTAGCATCTTGAGTGTGGGTCAGCCACGTAAAAATGTGCTTTGCTATGGCTTATTGAAAACTAGAGTTAGTGTTGTGATGGAAAAGGAAGTAGATTTTAAAGGAGTATAAGCAGCAGTTTTGATTTTCCATATTAGTGGAAACGTTGGGAAAGCCAAGAGTTACAAATAGATATTTTATGTATGAGTTCACATGGAATGATGTTTAAATAAGTTGTTATTATCGACGATTATCGGGACTTGCATCGAGATTTTAAATTTGTGTACAATCCTCGTATTTAAAAAAAAAAAATCCCAATCAGTAAAATGTGCCCCATACACTAATGCGGTGATACACAAAATTTCAGCCTATTAGCATAAAACGTCTTGAAGATTTCTATAAACAAAGAAGATCAGAGGCTATACATGAATTTGAAAGCGAACGTTTAGTGCTAGGGTGTAAAAAAAATTATATTTTCTTTCGTTGCACGACCCCTGAATCGCGATCATCAGAAATGATTTTTGCCCTTCGAGAGCTATGGAAAAGTGGCTTAAGTCAACATAAATTTGTTTTCATATCTCTGACATCTTTAAGGTTATAATTATTAAATTTTGTTCATCACCTCATTAGTGTACTGGGCACATTTTGCTGACTGGGAGTTAAAAAGTGCCACTTTTTGAAAACTTTCAAAAATATACTTTTTTAAACGTAGTCTCCCCCCTTTTCCCCACATTATTTTGAACTTTTTTTTTTTAATTTACATTGTTCACTTATCTCTAATAGATAAAGAATTTACCCTTTAAAGCGCAGTGATCCCACTCCGGGAACACCCAACTCTGACGTTTTGACTGTTACCAGTCACGAAGAATAGATTGGATTTCTATAAAAATAGTTGCGGGTGACATAGCTACACGAAAATCCTTTATTTTTTAGCACGTCCTTTCCCGTAAAAAAATGGTCACGATTATTTTTAACAGCACTGACATCTGCCGAAAAATGGAAGAACGCGAGAACAGCTGGATAGATTGCCCAATGCTGAAAAAAGGGCAGCATTGGGAAAGGGTTGCGCCTCAAAGGGTTAAAGTCATCACCACCTTTTCTGGGACACCCTGTGAATCAAAGGATTGCAAAATAAAACGTCACCCCCCCGTCTCTCTCCCTCTGCATGCCCATTCACCACTTTGTCTTGCGACTGCTGCTTGGCTAATAATATGAACCTTCCCACGTGTTTTGTGCGACCCAGACAATGAACCAATCACGATAGAAAAAAACAAAAAAAGAAAAAACAACAACAAAAAAAAAAAAAACCCAAGGAATCCCGCAGAGGGACTCTTCGGTCGGAAGTGCATAAACGAGAATATCCGCTTGCGATGCCATGATAGGAGATGTATGGTAAGATACCGGGGGTGGGTGGAGGGGGACTGTAGTCAAACGGAGTAGAGAAACGATGATGCTGAGAATGGAGCAGGAGAGATGTTCCGCCAAAGTAGGAGAGAGGAAGATCAGGAGGAGCTTTTTCTCCCGGTGAAGAAGACATCCCTTCCCGAGCAAAGGAGAAATCTCCAAGAGGGTCGATTTGTGTACTGGGATTTTTTTATTTGAAGGGAGAAAGTAATTATTTACACGACACAATATCGTAGCCAGGAAAGAATTTCGGTGTTTAAGTTTTATGTTTCAATGTGGCTGGTTTTTAATACCCTTTGACAAATAGTAATACAGTGGTCGCCGTTTATTTCGGTTGGTGGTTTATCCAGCGAGCCTCTTATTTCGGTGGAAATTGGTATGAACGGAACAAAATAAAATAGCTAATATTATTAATGACTATGTCATTTTATCTCTCCCTCCATTTATTAAAAATTGTCCCAAAAATGTGTCCCAAAAAAAGCCACATAATTTTACATATATTTAAATACTATTAGTTCACAACAGCGTTAATATGTTGTTACAATATTTCGTAACTGTAGAATCTGCATCACATGTATTTTTCTATAAAATTATACCCCGATTATTAAAGGTTACAATCATAAAAATTTCAACATAGGGTTACCAGGTGAAATACACAAAAGATGAGAGATAAAATGACATAGTCAATTAATATCGTTTGAATATGGCAATAATGGTACTAAAAAATTAGGGGGGTTCAGGGTGGGGGGTCTCCCCTTGACGAGGCTCGAACAGCCGAGTTTTTATATATATATTAATGTACACATGAATTTTTTTCACTTCTTTATTCTTAAATAAATGAGTGACTTCAAACTACTACCTCAAACTATTGACTAAGTTCACATACTTTGATTTAATTTACTGATCTTTTAAAAGAAGTGTTTTACTTTTACTTTGGTTCCGATGCTTTTCTCGGATTTCGGTTATTCCGGTCAATCACAATCCGTTCGATATGACCGGAATAAGCGGCGACCACTGTATAGGTTCCGGAAAGTTTCGGTCGTGCGGGAGGGGGAAGGACGGCGTTTAAACCCTCCAAATTCCTCCTTGGCTTCAGTCTCAACACGACATATGAAGCATCAAGGAAGATAAACCATGCCGAAAGCATTGTTTATGAAACGCCGTAGTTACGCAATTTTCAAAGCTCGTCGATTCGTCTTTTGTTTACTCCCAAAATAATGTCGGTTTACGATTTTAAAATTACAATTTGTTATGCGCATATATAATCTAAGATTTTATGAAGCTATTTTTTTTATTTATAAAGATTAATTTTTTTCTGTATTTCTTTAGTCTCCGGACCCAATTAAAAGTAATTTGGATGCACATATCTATGTGCGAAATTATTCCCCGACTTACGCGAATTTGACTTACGCGGTTATCGCTCGGTCTCACCTATTGCCTTCCGAGTGTTACTGTATTTGTCTTATTTGTGTACAACATAGTAAGCTTGTTATTTCACGAAACGCCAATTTTTGAAACTTTTTTTTAAAGAAACCCAATATTTTAGAAAATCTCTTCACAAACTGCAATAATGCATTTTTAGAAACGGCCAACCTCTAAGTAAGACTTCTGCAAGATTCAGGGAAAAAAGAAAGAGTATGGTATTGCATTATTTTTCTGCGCCTGGGATTGTATTGCGAGCATAAGCGTAAAGTTTTCAAAATTATTGGGGGGGCCGGGCCCCACAACCACATATATATTCACGTCAGTGGCGTAGCCAAGGGGGGGGTTAGGAGGGTCATAACCACCCCCCATGAGGAATTTTTTGCCATACAAAATGTATACATTCTTCACTCCTTTATCATACACCCGTATACATATATGTCAGTTGCAGAAGGCGTAACCCCCCCCCCATGAAAAATTTCTGGCTACGCCACTGATTCACGTACACATAACTTACTCATAGCTGCCAACTACTACGGAATATAATTAACCACTTTTTCTACGTGATTTTTTGGCTTAAGATATAGCAAAATTTTTGAGCTGCGCGCGCGAGCTGGTTACTATATTGAAAAAAATTATTAAAACATATACTGTTTACAAAAAGTGATTAATTATATTCCGTAGTAGTTGGCAGCTATGACTTACTATATATAAGTGTAAATTATTGGAGGCGCTCGAGCTCTATGGGTCCATAGAATTCTACACCTATGTAAAGTAAGTATCCATGTTAGCATCTTCCTACCATGTTATAAGTTAAAAATAGAAGCAAAGTAAAAAATCCAAAGGAGAAAAAAAAATCATTTTCGATGAGATAGTGCATTTTAGACACATCTGAACGTTTCTTCATTTCATACTTCACATTGCATAATCTGATTTTAATTAACCAGAGTCTGGCGAGGGCAGCTTGTAGTAACATTATGTGTTAAGTGACGTCACAATAAATACTAAATCATGATTGAAATTAAAAGAAGAAAATTTTTAAAAGTACAAGTAAAGGTTTTTTTTTAACGTTTGTAAATGGCGTGAATACTTTTTTTTACGTTAGTATAAATTAGTTTTCTGTATTTAGTGGTAAATTATTGGGTGGGCTCAGCCCCTATTCACAATTTATTAGAGGGGGCTCGAGCCCCACGGGCCCATATAACTCTACGCCTATGATTGCGAGGCAATTTTAGTGCGTAAGACTGAAAGTTGCACAAAACCTGCAGGTTTACTGCTATTAAAAGTGCATTTAACAGTTTGTGAAGAAGCAGTGTCATTTTTTCTAAGTGTTCAACTTCATTGGTTTGGTTTTAAGGTTGTTCAAACGTTCTGAGACCCTGCCTCGTCTCACCCGTGCTTTCATTCGAAAATGTCACACCGAAGTGCGGGTCTACTTTCAAAATGTAACTGCAACTTCGTGCCTATCTTAACACTTTAACCTTAAACGTCATTCGGGACCAAATTTTAACTCCCTGAGCTATAAAAATACCGACTATGCTTTTTTCCAATAATTTCTCATTAAATATCAATTCTTAGAACATTTAAATAGTTTCTTTATTATAAATAAGAACGGTCAGAAGTTTATATTTAAAAATTATGTTAAAATATACGCAGTAAACTCTCTTGAAACTAACTAAAAACGTGATTTCCCCAAAAATATTTTAGATTAACAAATTGAAAGAAAATTCCCTCGTACAAATTCAGTTAGAATGAGTTGTACTTTAACAAGGTTTTCAGAATACCGAATTTCATCTACGTTCCTTTCGAATTCGTTATATACCGAATACTCTATCCTCTATCTTCAAAATATTTTTAAAAAAATCACATGAAGTGTCCCCCTCCTCCACAAGAAAGAAAAGAAAATAGACCTTGAAAGTGCCAATAAACAAATCTGAATATATTTCAACACGGCTTGTTCTAATATTTTCAAGTAGCTGCACATTTCTCGGTAGGTGGAAGTGTCTATCAATTCAGTTCATGTAACACTCACAACAGTTTTAACATTGAGTATATGCTGAGAAAAATTCAGTTAAAACTACAATTCCAATAAGCACAGGTATCTTAGTGTATGGAAATGCATTAACACAGTGCACTCAGAAATTTTTCGCAAAATCTACAACGCTTGGTGAAAAAAAAAAAAAAACTGAGTATTTAAAAAATATCTGTGGCAGTTGTTATATACATTTTGAAAGAGATTGAAAATCTTGGTTTGAATAATTATTTTTCATATAACTAATACCAGCTGAATAAAATCTTTATGTATAATAAAAATGTGATTAGTTATAGGTCAGCAAAAAATCCTAACATTCGAGTCAGAGGATTTGTCTGAACTGTCTACTTTACTGATAATTAACCTTTCGAAAAATTTAAAGAACTAGAATTGACCTGTAGAATGTTCAGCTTGTCACAAATTGAAATACTTTTGTTGTTTTTAGATAAAAAAATATTTTAGCTATTGTGTCCCTAATTTTAAATTTTGCAAGTGCAAATGTTATTTAAAGGCATTTTTATTCTACTTTCTAAATTTAGAAAGTAAAAATCATCTAATATTAACACTATTTTGCGTTGAAGGAACGCAAGAAGAGTTTCAGAAATTCTACATAAAGTTTATATTTAAAAATAATGAATGAACAAAACAGTGAACAAATAAAAATAATAAATTTTAACTATAATATGATAAACTGACTGGCTAATATTATTGTCTCAGAAAATAATACAAATGAAACGGTTATATAACAAATGACAAATAAAGCCGAATATCGTGAATATTTTATTAGTATCTTATCATATTTTTGTCTTAAATATGTTGGTCTTCTATCGCTTATCACGATTTTATCTGAAACAGCAAACTCATTCATTATCATCTTACATTTATTTCTACAGATATGTCAGTGTTTTTGTCTTACCGATAAAGCTGACCAGCATGAAAGCAGGCAGTCTATAGGGTAACTTGAAAGATAATCACAAATGTTTGTGTTGTAAGAAAAGAGAAATTCTTTCATCCCGTTCTGATTATATTTGTTCATTTATTATGCCACATCCAAAGAACTCGGTTAAAATATTGCACTTTTGATATGCAAAGCAAGTCTCAGATGTCACGCGCCAATCATCTTAATCAAAGAAAATTTCCATAGTTTTGAATGGGAATGAGAATAAATTTACAGTCGCTGATTCTTCGGAGTTTCTTTCACTTCACAGCGATTTTGCATTGCGGTGATATTTAGAACTGTAAGTGTTCCATTTCAAAGTACCTAAGCACTCATTTTAACATTAGCAATTTGCCTTTGATAATAAATGCGCAGTTATATGTCACAGAAAACTTATTTATCTATACTAAATGTATAAAGAGGAAGAAGGGTCGTTTACTGACTGACTCATCACCGTGCACAGCCAGCTGTCGTCAAAAAAGGGTCCCTAGATCTGTGGCACGCGATGAACGCTTCGATCGTCCGCCATCTTGCTGGTAGTTAAGTCGAGCGATGGCAACGACTGCCCTTTTTTCAGCAGATGCCAGTGCTGTTAAAAATAACCGTGACCATTTTTTTACGGGAAATAACGTGCTAAAAAGTGGATGATTCTCGTGGGACACTGCGCTTTAAAGGGTTAAGGCTTGCCCCGGGTCGCGTAAAATTTAATTGCGACTCTAAGCATAAGTCCCCTCTAAATTACCCATTTCAGACATCCTAAGGACAACTACCCCGGGCTGCATTTAACACACAACCGCAATACGTGCACCGTCCCGTCTTGAAGAAGAAGTAAACCTTCCTCATTGCGGTCTTCCGGTTCCTTTCCTCTGGAATGCGAGAGGCTTTATACGTCTCTCTTTCTTCTTTTTTTCTCTTATTTATTTCCTTATTTATTTATTTATTATTTATTTATTTTCTTATCCCTACGAAAACCCTTTTTACCCAATCACACACTTACTGGCCTGACCTCTGTTAGAGCTGCATTCCATTCCTCCGTAGAGGGCCCACACACGCGCACGTCTTGTGAATGAATGCGTGGATGTATGAATGAATGGAGAGAGAAAAAATCTTCTTCATGCTGCTATTGCCGGTTTCTTCTTCTTTTTTTATTATTGTTATTTGTTTTTATTATTATTGTTGTTCATTGAAGAAGAAGAGGACGGCGAACCGTGTGAGCGCTCACGGGAACGACTCCCCTTCTTTTTTTCCCCGTTCGTCGTCTCTCCTCACGAATTGCTACAAATGAGAGGCTATTAAAATTCTGTTGAAAGGGATTTGACCTCTCAGACGCTTGTCTGTTGGTTTGCTTGGGAAGTGGCCGAGTCTGTGGAACCCGGAATTTGCATGCATGCCTGTCTCTCTTCTTCGGAACGCTAGCGTTTGTTGGGAATGCCGTAAAAATAAAAGGCGATTCGTGGATAAAAACGAGGTCGGGAATCGGTATTTATTCGTTTCATGAGTCTTGTCTTTACACACGCACGCACACAAACTTTAAAAAATCTTGAAAATAGTTAATTTAAACCTTCCAAGCGGTTGTGACGTAAATTCCCTCACCTTTATTCCAGTTTTCACTGCAATGCATCTATAATGTAACCCTTTGAGGCGCAACCCTTTCCCAATGCTGTAAAAAGGGCAGCCGTTGCCATCGCTCGACTTAACTACCAGCAAGATGGCCGACGATCGAAACGTTCATCGCGTGCCACAGATCGAGAGACCCTTTTTGGACGACAGCTGGCTGTGCCCGGCACAGCCAGCTGTCGTCCAAATTGGGCAGCCCAATGCAGCCCGTCCAAATTGGGATTGCCCAATGCTGTCGTCCAGCATTGGGCAATCTGTGCAGCCGTTCCCGCATTCTTCTATTTTTCGGCAGACGTCAGTTCTGTTAAAAATAATCGTGACAATTTTTTGACGGGAAATGGCCTGCTAAAAAGTAAAGGATTCTCGTGGAGCTATGTCACCCGCAACTATTTTTATAGAAATCAAATCTATTCTTCGTGACTGGCAACAGTCAAAACGTCAGAGTTGGGTGTTCCCAGAGCTGGACCACTGCGCGTTAAAGGGTTAAATTATTATTTTTACAAGAGATAACGTAAAACATGTTTTGGTATTAAAGCTTGTATGTAATTTAAGAGCCTACTTTTTTTAATAATTACAAATCTTTCTATTAAAATTTTCATTTTTTAATAAATTAAAAGCTACATGGAAATTTTACCGTGAAAACAACTACATTATTTGCCCATTTCCAAAAGGCCAAGAGTGTTAATATTTTTAAAAAAATGATTTTGTCGCTTTAATCAGTACAATATAAGAAATAGTTTTAAATTAATTTAAGCCATGTAACTCAGTAACCTATGTTAAATTTACGGTAAGCTTTTAAATATAATAGCTCTATCCATTATATCCAAATATTGAATTCCATTCAAATGCGTCGTATCAAATACAATTTTAAATATTATTTTGAACCAATCCTATTTAAAATCGTTCAACAGTCAACTTAATACATGTATGAATGAACATTGCAAGGCGAGACAGATTAAAAATTTGAGAAGCGTAATATCTGTTATTAATGCGTATTTAATCACAAGTGATGTTAAATGTAAAACTTAACTGAGGGGTTGGGCTTTATCTGAGTATCCTGGTTTAAAAAAGACATGAAACCAGAAAACTGTTTATATTCATGTTAAAGAATTTACAGACTTTTAGAAAGTACTGCACATGGGTTCATAGTTTAAAAAAAAAAAACTGAAAGAGAAGTACTTTTTCATGTATTTAAGTTCAGTATTGTAATACCTACACTGAAAAAAATGTTTTGTTCATACAACAAAATTTTAGTTGGCTCTATTTTAATGAAATACTTTCGTTGAATCAACAAAAAGTTTTGTTAATTTAACGAAATATTTTGTTAATTGAATAAAAATTTTGTTGAAAACTAACAATATTATTCGGTTACAATAGCACCAACAAAATTTTGTTGAATTGAATTGAACATGTTTTTTCATGTAATGATCATATTGCAGGAAGGATTCCATATCAAAATGTACCATTTCATTTAAAAAAATATCCCTTTTCCGAATATAGAGTTCTATCAAATTTGGTATATACGTATTTCTACTATCTACAGATTTTTAAAAAAAATTCTTTAAAGCATTTTTAAAAAAGTATTTATGCTTCAACTCTTTTTTCTCTTATTCTAACAAAGAAGAAGAAAAACGAATAACAGTGGATTGTACCAATGATTTACTTTTAAGGACAGCCTGCACTGATCAAGCTAATGAAAGTTTGACAAGATTTTTGATTGTTTGTGTATACATAGACTAAGTTAAATGGAGCGCACATATTATTTGATCTATAAGAAAAATAAGCATATTTTGGTAAAATATGAATTAGAGTACAATTTAAAAAAATACAGTCATCAATTATCACATTCGTTCTAATCTATTTGAAATGTATTATGTAGATGATTTTTGTAACGATCTTGAAACGATCCGAAATTATCGTGTATTTTATTAAGTCACGATATAAAAGTTTCACTCGGAAACCATAACATTTATGTTATCCTTTTAAATCTTCAGCTCCTTCCGTCACACCCAATCAAGGGATAGAAGATTCTTTTTTTTTTTTTTTAACTTGTAAGGTGGTAAATATAAAAACAAAAATATAATTTTTTATAAACATCAGCAAAAACATGTTATGGTCATTTTTTTAAGTTTTAAATATCTTTATCTAATTTAAACCACCAAATAATAAGTGATGGAAACATTAAGAAAAATTTACACGTGGAGCCTAAGATTTTAATTTAGTAGCAGACGAGAGTATTTTTTCAAGACTAGCGTGTAAATATACAACGTGTACTTACAATTTTTTAAATTTGCGATTCCTGCCATTATTAAAATAGATAAAACTATAAAAATACGCCTAATGTCTCAGGATTAAAAGTAAAATAAGGTGACCTGTCCCCATTAAAAACTCTGTACTATATAGCTACTTAGTTGAGGCAATTAATTCGCATACGAGTAGCGGCCAAAGTTGGGGGAGGAGGGAGGGGGGCTCAGGGGAGCACTAGGCCCAAACTTCCACTTTTGATTTTCAACATTTGCTTAGAAATTCGAAAGAAACTTCACTATTTTACTCTTAAGTTCGGTATGTATAGCAACTTCCAATTAATAAATAAATAAAATAGAAGTTAAAAAAAAAAAAAAAAAAAAAAAGGCAAACGCCTGTCATAATATGAAAAGTAAATTTGCACCAAAGAAACTATCTTTATTTTAAAATTAATAAAGTCAGTTCTTAAGACTACTTTAAAACTTTAAAGCAGAAGATTAACTTATATGTGTAAGTTTTAGTTTAAAAAAAAAAAAAAATTAGGAGCATCGCAGTCAGAACTGGAGGTCAGTGAACGTAATTTTCTGTGTCTTTCATTGAGAGGGTTAAACGCACCATTCATTCCAATCAGACTGTAAACAAAGTCCGACGATTCCAATTACTTTAATTTAGCCCTAGTCCGCATTTTAATCCCTGAATATTTCCCTAATACCGCAAAAGGAATTCGCCCAGTGGCAGAGGTAGCACCGCCAAAGGTCAGAGCACTCATCCGTGGTTATGGAATCCGGTTTTGGAATTCTTGTCTATCCAGAGAAGCCCGGCTTTTATTCATGTCTGACGTATGGTCATATGCAAAAAGAAATTCGATTGTGAACATAAGAACGCTTTGGAGGAAATTAATTTAACCCTTTAACGCGCAGTGTGTCCGCTCCGGGAACGCCAAACTCTGACGTTTTGACTGTTGCCAGTCACGAAGAATAGATTGGATTTCTATAAAAATAGTTGCGGGAGACATAGCTCCACGAGGATCCTTTATCTTTTTAGCACGTCCTTTCCCCTAAAAAAATGGTCACGATTATTTTTATCAGCACTGACATCTGCCGAAAGATGGAAGAACACGAGAACAGCTGGATAGATTGCCCAATGCTGAAAAAAAGGCAGGCGTTGCCATCGCTCGACTTAACTACCAGCAAGATGGCGGACGATCGAAACGTGCATCGCGTGCCACAGATCTAGAGACCCTTTTTTTGACGCAGGTGCCTTTTTTGACGCTGGCTGTGCCGGGAACAGCCAGCGTCAAAAATGCGCCAAAATGCGCGCCACATATTTGCGCGCAAATATGTGGCGCAACTATCTCAGAGAGATTTTGTAAGGCGTGCTACTATTTGCTACTCAAAAAACATACCAATTTTTCAGCTAATTATCATTGTTGCTGTTGGGGAGGCAAATAATTTTTTCATATGGTTATAATTCTACAATTAAAAATTTTATTTTATATGTAATCTATCTATTTTTGATGATGTAATCTCGGGAAAGATGTAGGCTTCTAAATAATCTAAAATGGTGATCTAATGTTGCCATCGCTCGACTTAACTACCAGGTGGCTGTGTGTAGCCAGCTGTCGTCAAAATAGGGTCTCTAGATCTGTGGCACGCGATGAACGTTTCGATCGTCCGCCATCTTGCTGGTAGTTAAGTCGAGCGATGGCGACGACTGCCCTTTTTTCAGCATTGGGAAAGGGTTACGCCTCAAAGGGTTAAAAAGGAAGGTAATGTTTATTTTTCTTTTCATTTTTGTTTTTGAAAAGAAGAATGCTGCTTGCAAGACATGCTGTTTCAGAGTGCATTCAACTGTTTGAATATAATTTAAGCCAAACATTATTATTAAGAAATTTTGAGCTAAAAGTACATAAGATCTAAATGAAATGAAATAAAAATTCTTGCAAAAATACTTCTAAGAGCTTTTGGAATGAATATAAAACTATTAAACGTCCTCAAGTACTAATAGCTGACGGAGGTTTCTTTTTAAAAAAGATAATTAATTCTAAATTAAAAATTCGAAAGTACAGATGTTTAAAAAATGCATTATAAACTGAAAAAGGTGTTTAAAATTTCTCTACTAATTTTACCTACACTGGCCTCTAAAAGTTAAGGAACAACAAGTTTTTCAAAGCTTTCCATAAAAAAAAATGACACTAACAATAAAATTTGTAGTTTCTATAAATGATAAAAACGAACTTTATGCAAATTTATGCAAGAACGATACTATTGCAACTAACCATGTGTTTATGTCCACGAGTCCTCTCCAGAACAGTAATACAAGAAGACAATAAGGCAGTCAAAACAAATCAACCATCGTGTTTTGAACTGTACAGAAAATAAAATATAAGTAATATAGTAAGTATGCATGAAGATTTATGAATATTTCGCATCCGATTTTTACGATCATTCGGATACACCGAGCAAATATCGAGGTACCTTTACACTCGTCAGACTGAAGTAGTTTGTGGTCTCTTTCGAATGAAAAAATAGTTATTGGAAAGTGTGTCAATAATGATCACATCCAGACTTTTCTTATCGGAATGGAAGCTCAAATTCTGTGTCTCTAGCTGTGCCTCTGGGGCCATCTAGAGGTGTAGCTAGGGTTTTCGGTGCCTGGAGAAGATTTTACGCCTCTTCCTATTTGAAAAAATGCAATGACGAATATTTTATATACACGGAAAGTCAAAAAATTTCCGGAAAAAACCCACTACTATTTTGTTACTAAAGGTATTCATAACAGGCAGTATGATGGAAGTGTAGCTGAAGATATGGAGCACCATGAGTTTGTACCACCTGCACAAACTGTTAACGGTCTTTTTACGTACAAGTTTTGAATGGACTGCTGGGGGCAATCTAAAAACGTTCAGCCAAATGGCAAGGAGAATGGTCACTGAATCACGACAACTCCCTTCCTCCCACACATCGATTGTTGTGCAGACATGGCTGGCAGAAAAGAATATTCCATTCCTCCACCAGCCTCCCTCAGCGGATTTAGCACCGTCGGATTTCTGGCTATTCCCAGAGATGAAAATGGGCCTCAAAGGTAGCCATCTTGCCACCGTAGAAGACATCAAAGACAACGGGACGGCTGAACCTCGGAAGATACCGAAACAGAACTTTCAGCATTGTTTCCAGCAATGGCAGGAGCGGTGGAGCAAGTGTGTGTGTGTGTCTTCTGAAGGCGCCCACTTTGAAGGCGATTAAGTACTTGTGTATGTGCATTGTGGTAACAAAGAGTTACACCACAGTTCCGGGAACTTTTTGACTGTCCGTGTATAACTTGGTGCACTTTGTTTGCTGCACCCGTGGACAGACGTCCCTACTGGATTTCTTCCCCAGCTACGCCACTGGGGCTATCATCCTGAAAAATGGTAGCTTACAAATAGGAATTCAAACCGTCTAAATGCACTAATGAGAAGTTCATTGTATTTCTAAACATCACATACAACATCATTATTGCAATTTTTTTTTTTTCGTTTGGCACTTTATTTGACAGAAAGCAGCTGGTTCCAAAAACCACAGAGATCTGTTATCCGATAAACTAGCTGGAGCGTCTCGGACAGTGCAAAGCTCACTCCATAACTAGGCACTGAAATATTATCCCCGGGAGCTCCCAAGCCTCCAGCACACGCATAAACCGAAAAAAATATTATTCCACCTGCCCCGGCGCAATCTAAAAACAAGCAGGTACAATTGATTATAAATCAAGAGATTGCTGAAAATGGCGTCATTTTCGGGAACATTCGAAATCGTACGTACAATCATCTTTTTTTTTTCCCGCCAGAGGTACACATGGCAAGGCACATTCTGCAGACATATAAATCTTAAAAGGTGGAAGAAATAACCAGGGCCAGGAATAAAAAAAGATAGAGAGAGAGAGAGAGAGAGAGAGAGAGAGACCTCCTCCGTAATGCCAACATCACGAAGCGAAATGTGTGCTTAGCGCAGACAATTAGATTTGCAGTACTTTTCGGCGCCTTGCTAGGGAAAGTAGTGTAGTTTGCCTGCCAGAGAGAGGAAAAAGAACCAAAGTGTGCTGGTGGAAGAACGCACACCACGGGCGAGGAGCAGATGTTATTTGTTTTTAGGGGAAGGTAGATGTAAAAATGAAAAAAAAACAAGCAAAAAGAGCCAGTGTTTACTTCGATTTTTGCGTCGAATGGTAACATATTTCGAAAAGATGCAGTTATTCAGCAGGGGCTCATAATTGCGTTGTTTTTTGGGAGAAGCTCTAAGGGTAGAAGACACTCATTCAGGTGAAGTGAAAAAGGCTGTTCCTCAAAGATACACCGTATGTCTCAAATCGTCCAAAACTTAAGCTCAATATTTTTTCAGAATGTTTCCTTACACTTTAAAAAAAGTCTGTGAAATTTACAGAAAAAAAAACCTGTCAGCCAGGACGCCAGTTTATTTCCGTGTTTTTTTTTTTTTTTTTTTTTTTTTTTTTTACAGAAGTCTTCCATAAATTTTACAGATTATCAGTTTATTTCACAGAAATCTTCCGTATAAGGAAATAAACGGAAGACTTCTGTAAGATATACGGAAATAAACTGGCGTCCTGGCTGACAGTCTTTTTCTATCAGTCTAACAGACTTTTATTTTGCAGTGCACAGGCTGTGATGTTCAGTTTTATGAATAATGAAACTCAGAGGAATAATGAAACTGTAATCGCAGCAAAAGGACATTTTTGTTCAGTTACTTTATTGAATCGTTAATTTCAATAGAAATGATTAAAAAATGTATTTGTTCATTATTAAAAATTACAAATAAACTTAATTAAAAAATGAAGCGTATTTTTTTATATGTATAAATTAATGTTTGGATTTACTTTTGTGAAAAATAGAAGGTACGAATAGAAGCACATATTGGACTTTTCAAACTGTTTTCATGGTGTCTTGAATATTTTAAACGTTTCATTTACATTTGCATAAACGGCAACAATGACTAATTTAGATGCATCAATAAACAAACGTAAGATCCGAAAAATCAAACAGAATCAGGTAATTAAAGAATAAAGGTTATCGCTCACCAAACTCCTGAAAGCTCGGCTAAAAGTGGACATTTTCAAAGACTGTGTGTGTGTGTTGGGGGGGGGTGCAGTTTTTGAAGAGCTAAAATGGTTTTTTCAAGGGCAATGGTTGCGAGATACCACTTTTTACGATCGTAACAGATGAAAGATTGTGACTCCAATTTCTTGAAGATACGCCTGTTAACCTAACAAAGGGATGTTTATGGTTTTAGTTTGGCTCGGCAAATTTTTTTGAATCACTCTCAGATCTAGTGTTATCTCATGACTGGTTGACTATCAACTGAATAAACTAACTGTAAACAGTAGGTCATCTTACTCGTTATATTTCACACAACTTTCCTCTAGCTATTCTATTACATGTTTAAAAGTTTAATTTGACGATCTCTGTAGTAATTTCTCAGAAATGCCGACGTACAGAAAAGCAACCCGGTGGTCATGAAGTTGGTCAGCTTTTAGCAATAAATCACGAATTCCACTTAATTTGAAAACTAACTAATGAAATTATCTTCAGCCAGATTACCGATTTGATGAGATACATGTTATATATACATAACATACTAAATCAAAAGCCCGCTCGAATTCCAAATTTCTAAGACTACGTAGTTGGGAACAAAAGAAATTCGCTATCGAAAACTGCAACTACTACACAGTCCCTTGCAATTCCTTTGTAATCTTATAAACGGTCCCCGAGCCCAGTCAATCTGGCGTTTTAAAGTTACAACGGTTCTTGAAAAACCTCTGCCCAGATTTGGGATCGGCCAATAATTGCAATGTGCGCGGGTCATGTGACACGATCTCAAAAGTTAATAAAAGGGCTGACGCAGCCCGGGAGAAAATTTTTTCGCGTGTACGCAACTGACAAGGAAACATCAAATTGTCCAGTAAAAAGAATTATGTAGCCATATTTGTGACTCCGAGTCATTTACATCGACAGCCGTAGCGTGCCCAAGGATAGTCACCGCCTGCCCGGCCAGCGAAGACTCCCCGATGCCCAGGATGTTACATATATATATTTACTTACATAAAAACAATTGGACGTCGGATCTACTAAACCAATTTATGCAGAAACCATTCGTGAATTTTATCTATTTTACAGCTCAAACATTTATTTAGTTATTTTTAAACCCAAGAGAAGCAGATACAGACAAAATTCACAAATGTAACATGTAATAAACCCTTTCACATATCTTTAATAGAAAATACAGTTCAAATAAATTTAGTGTATTCAAATAAAGCATATTCAATGAATTGGAACTGCAGTTGCATCCTCCACGTACACATAAATGTATATAATTCTGAATTTTTTTATAAATTAAATTTTATTTAGTCTTTATTAAACCCAAGAGAGGCAGATAGTCCAGAAAATTCACAAAATGCAACATGTAATAATCAGATACAACCATTGATGAAAAAAAAAAGTATTACCGAAACCCTTTCACATATCTTTAATAGAAAATACAGTTCAAATAAATTTAGAGCATTCAAATAAAGTACACGTAAAAAAAAAAAAAAAAAAAAAAAAAAAAATTGGAAACGTTACCCCAAAAAATGGGGCAGCTCTTGTAGTTTAAAATTGCAGAAACGTTTCCAAACTATGCGGGTAAAGTATTTAGAAACGTTTCTGCATATTTCGGAAAAATATTTACTTTATTTTCCTGCTTTTTAGGTAAGGTTTCTGGAAAAGATGGGTAACGTTTCTGTATATTTTGGTAAAATATTGAGTAACCTTTCCGTGTATTTCACGAAGGTTTCCGAATTAACGAGTAACCTTTCTGAGTTTTTCAGAAAAAAGTAACATGCACTAGATGAAGCGTTTGGAGTATCTTACATTAGATGGCAGCACCAAATTTTAACGGAAGGAGCGGTCAGGACTAGCGACCAGAATCGAACCCTGGAGTACGCATTCGGAGGAGAGCACGCTACCTCGACGCTGTGATTGTCTTGCCGTATTCTTCTTTAAAAGTAAACTGACTGCTGCAAAAGTTATTTGTGGTATGGCTTGTTTTGGAAACTTAAAATTTTTTGGGGGTATTTTATAAATGGAGGAAAATTACCATAACTAATAGATATAAATTAAAAATCTTAAATCTTTTTTTTCCACATAAATTATTTTCAGGAGATAATGTGCTGTTTTATTTATGTATTCATCCGTTTTATTTATGTATTCATCCGGTGACGTCACACTTGTGACTGGTCACAAATAAACTTCACAGTGACTACACAGTGGGAGTTACATCACTCACAAGTTACCAGACCCTTATTATCGCCTGGGCAAATCGGGACTTTGCCCAGGGCCCCCAGTTTCAAATGTTGTTCTGAAATATTCTTTTATATGTCAAAATTTTATGAAAAAGAAAATAAATTTTATAGATGGGGACCGCCAAATTCAACAATGCCCGGGTCCCCTGTTGGTCATAATCGGGCCCTGTAAGTTACAGTGTGACAGTCCTGTGACAATTGTGACCCTCTGTGACGTCACAGCGACTCTTGTGACCATCTGTGCTATTAGGGAAGACGCGTACGCGTTCACTCTTTCCCCCCTGTTTCTTGGCACTTGGCGCATTAGCGAGAAGTCCCAAATAAAGATTTCCTTTCCCCGTAAATACTTTACCCCGAAATGTGGGCTATGTTTCCGAAATCGCGAGTTTAGAGCATCGGTAGGTTACGCTATACTTTCGGAAACCTTTCTGCTGTAAGTATGTAACGTTTCTGAATTTTTTTACTGTCTATATTCAATGAATTGGAACTGTTGCATCCTCACGTACACACAAATGTATATAATTCTGAATATTTTTATTAATAAAGTTTGTAAGCATTAAATAAAGATGTCTTACTAAAAAATAAATTGACTTACCTTGACAAAGTGAATATCGATGGATGTTAGGAATAATTTTTCGCACCTGAAAAGAAAAAGAAAATCCCATAAATTTAGAGCATTCAAATAAAGTACACGTAAAAAAAAAAAAAAAACATTGTAATTTGATATTGTAATTGATTAAACTAACATAGAATGGAACAACATATTTTTCGAGAACAATATATCAGCTGCATGCTATGAAATAAAAGATAAATAAAAACCTGTATAATTCTGCAGTGCATTTTTCAAACTAATGCCATTAAACTAAACCAAATTCAGTAGAGGTACATGCACCTTTTAAACAATGACTGTACAATAGATCATGAATTGCGATTCTTTCATGTTCTCTTGAAAAATAATTATAATGCATAATAATAAATGTATACTTTTAAATAGGTAACCTAATACTATAATAGATATGAATGACGTGTATAAATTTCGGTGCAATCCGTGCGTTTTTGAGGCAATTACAGATACATACAAACAAACCGTTATAATAAGAAAATTCCCACTTGCTGGATTATGTTACAAAGCGGTCTGAAAAAACCTAACATATAAAGCAAATCAAGATTAACAATTTGTGTAGTTTTAAAGAAAAGTGAAGCAATTGTAATGAAAATTATTAGAAGTTTGTAGTGTAATCAGACATAAAAACATAATTATTCTCATAAAAGAGAAAGAAATCGTAGCATGTTGTTCGCTCAAATTATACATCTCTAAACATTCAAGATCCTGGCGATGTTTCAAATAAAAGTATGGTCATACATTTTATCTAGGCGCGGTTGTAACTGTGTTGCTACTATACGATGATTTGTAAGTTTCATCTTTTGTGTTATTGCAACACTTTGTCTTCATAGAAAAACACATCAGGGCCTTTTTTGTTCTTTGTTGCGCTTCCTAACACAGAAACCATTTGCTGTGGATGTTACCGAGATTGCTTTATAGGACAAAATTCATCCAGGCTCCCAACTGGCCAGAATAAAAGACGCAAATATAATGTGAGTGGCAATCTCCAAAATAGAATCTTAACTGAAACAAAATGCAATTTAATTTAAGCTCCCATAGAGGCAAAAAAATTATAAATTATGTGCAATTCTTGATTTTAGAGTAATTTCAACAAAAGTCATATAAGTACATAGTTTTCAGCTTTAAATAACCACAGTACTGGGCAAATTCTTATAATAATTTGTTTTGATTTTGTCTTTTCAATTATTTTACTTAACTTTATAGGTATAAATCAATGACTATAAATAATGAGTCATTATTTTTAAAATTATCTTAATAACGTTTCTGTGTTACATGACCATTTCATTATTTAGTAGGACCGCCTTTATCCTGAGGCTTTGCTTCGACGCGTCACTGATTCAGTGTACTTAATGGGCCATCTGCAGTAATTCTTACATCATGGCGCCAAGTTTATTAAAGTCTGGAAGCACGTCTTTAATAACAAAGCAGTTTTAAGACAACTAAAGTGTGCTTAAGTACGTGTTTGTCGAACATAAAATGCGTATTTCAAAATTCTAATATTGAAATCTTAGAAGAAGCAAGCAACAATGAAAAGTAAAATAACACCATATTTTAAAACTTTGTGTCATTTTAACCATTAGCAAAATAAAAATCAATACAATTATTTAATTATTTCACAAACTTCTGCTATACTCTAAAAGGGCGTCTTTCTTTATTTTAAATAATAATTAATTTACGGAAAAAAAACTAAAATAAATGTCTTTACTTCTAAATAAAATAATATATAATCATTTATTTATTTTCATGAATAACTTATTTACTCAGATTAATTTTTTTAAAGAGTGATTAAAGAAAGTACGCCAAGTATTTATCGCCTCATGATTTCGTTTCACGGGGACCAGGTGGTTGGGCAGGGTGCTAACTGAACTTTTTCTCCAGGGGGGTACATTTGAAAGAAAACATTCTCCAGGAGGGGACATTTGAAAATGAAAAAAAAAGGAGGGAAGGGGTAAATGCTCCACTCACATAATGTATTAGGTATTTACATGACAAATGCAGTCGCCAGAGTATATCTGGGAAGTTAATTAATTTCGGACCTAAGTCGATCCCCATGCACATATATTCCTGTCTATGTCGATTCAACGTCTACCCTCAAATTCGGCTCGCGGCAGAACAGTGCTTGTTCGTTCATTTTGCAGTTTTCCTTTGAAAACTGACCGCAGTTACAGAATGAGAAGTGACATCAGGCATATGTATATGTATTTCAAAGGGATGTTCGTAACTTGCTCCTTAGTCTAGTTAAAAAAAGAAGAGCTTCAATATTTAAAATTGTCAGGTACTGTAGAACTTATTGGGAGAGAGATTAATTTAACATTTCTCCAGCAGGGAATAGGTATCTCTGGTAGGTATCAATTAATATTTCTCTAGCCAGGAATATTACATTCTTCGGCCTTGGACGATTCCCGTCATCTCTCCCCCGTCAATTCGCACCCTGTGGTTAGGAAACAAACAAAGCGGGAATGATTCAGCTTGTATTAAACCTTTGAAGACCAGAGCATTTTCACATCAATATGGAGCAGCAACTGGATAGACTACCCAACGTTTAAAAAGTCATCGATTCATTTAACTACCGACAAAATGGCGGTTAAATGAAACGATGGCAGTGGTTGCACTTTTTCCCCGTTGGGACCATTTAAATATGGTTTTTTTTTTTCCGACTCGAAGCGAAAGCTCTGAATAAGGGGATTTCGAGGCGCAACTACCACAAGGCAAAAGGTTATAGGAGATCTAGTTGATATGATTCCTACGTAGACGCAAAGGCGTAAACAGAGGTGATAATTGGACAGAGAGGGGACGTCATTGAATGATGATTGGAACTGCTGTTTCCACCGAAGATTAAGCTTGGGTGAAGCCCTACAACACATATGGGCAACCGCGGGCTGTACGTGGCCCGCCACGGCTTTGGATCCGGCCAGCGGAAGATATCTAAACCCTTCATATAAACCATTCAAAATCTCATATTAATACCAGTTATACGGCCCGTGACTTCGCCACATCTTGAAGTTTGGCCTGCGACTTCGATGACTTCTAAAGTTTGGCCCGCAACTTTTCAAAGGTTGCCCATACCTGCCCTACAATATGTATCGGTGTACTGATTTCCGCTATTTTCGTGTAGCTGTCTGTCGTGTAGGATTAACTCGCTCATCACCTCTGTGTTATTTTTTACAAAAAAAAACAAAAACAAAACAAAACAGAAGAGACCTACAAAATTTAACACGTGATCCAAATTACCAAACATCTCTACTCTAATTCAATACCTACTTCTTTTATCTGTTGATTTTAGTGGAAAAGTGGAACATTCTAGATCTTTTGATGGAACGATTCGAGCAATTGAAGGCCCGACAAGCACCCATTTCCAATAAATTTTGAAATTTTGAATCCAAACTTTGATTCCAAAGCTAAAGTAATGTTTTATTACTTAAAATTCTAACAGAACGGTCTTCAATGTTAAAACACAGATTCGCCACTCCTGGCACCCGTTTTCTATAGATATGGTTGATGTGCTACCTCGTACAGATAGGGGCTTTAGTGTTGGGCAGTCAAATAAACTTTTAAGCTTTCAGAAGCGCGGGAAACTAGAAGGCACATGAAAATGTTCTTAGCATCTGTGAAAAGGTGAAACCGATTTTTCTGTGGAAACAAAATCTTGAATAAAACATAAAACGGATTTGAATTAGTTTCACATTGTTACGAGATTTCTAAATACATTTACAGAAATGATTACATATATTTACAGTTTAAAGTTTCCCTATTCGGGGTTCTGTACGGCGTAAACTACTGCTCAGAATGCTTCCAGAATTGTAGGAATCTAATGAGACCTTGGTTTCATTGAAGAGAAATTTGCTTGGAAAAAAGTTATTTCAAAAAATCGTCAACTAGTTGTATTTTACAATGTTTTAGTGCGCAAAAACGTTTTAGTGCATAAAACAGACAAACATTCTCAAGCGAAGATAACAATGAAGAGGGCGCGAAATTGATGTTTTACACCTCTGAACGGTGGTCGAATTTGCATATCAGCAACTGTAACATTGTAAAACGCCACCTGGTGATGATTTTTTGAACTATTTTTTGTCTAAGCAGATCTCACTCCCGTTGTATTATTAATGTTTCTGCAAAGTTGGTAATATTCTGACCAGTTAGTTTTCGCTGTACGCTGATCTGGATAGGCAGATTTTAACTATGAACAACCTGTGTGAGTGTAAATCTTTTTGGCGACCACTAATTGCTATAAATACTTTCCCCTTGTTCAGAAATAATGGTCTTACCTAATACAGTTTTCAGCATTCTGACGGAACTGATAAAAAATGCTTCAGCCATTTTGGAAGTATGCAGATATTAATCTTCGAAAAGAAGAGAACTACATACTTTTGTAAATTATAACAGTCCATAACTGTGTTTTACATTTCAACTCTGGTTCCGTAAAAAAAATCTGATATCAAAACTAAATGAAGAATAATATTAATGCATTTTCTCACCCAAAACAAATGTCTTCATATTTTATGTAGCACACAAAACAAGCATAGCGTATTTCCCTGCGCAATGCATTAAGAGAATGAACCTTCCTCCATACTCCAGTAAGAATAATTTAGTTTCGTCTGCTTTTATCACACTTTTTAGGGCTTTCTACGCAGTAGCTCTTCTCTGGAAGAAGTGAGAAAATGGTATCAATATGTCTTGGTGAAGTGAACAGGCGAAGAGAGGAAAAGAGTATTTCTCAGAATTACTTATGCATAGAGGAAATGCAAATTCTTACAATGCAATGAAAAGCATCTGACACTCGGTTGATAAACAGATGATAATTTTCATGCTTGAAATCCGACATTTCATAATAATACGTAAATCAATTAACTTGCTTCTGCATGAATTCTTGCTTCATGTTTACAATTCATAAACAATGTTTACAATTCATAAGATGAAAACAAACATAAATGAAAAGCTACAATTCATAATGGAAGCCTTGTGAAACTAATAAATTGCAATAAGTGCTTTTAGAATCTTCATCGTGATCGCTCATCGTAGTAATTCCGAATGACCTTATTTAACCCCTAATCAGTGGCGACTCCTCCATTGGAGCACATGAGCACTTGAACCCCAAAAGGAAAAACTAAAGAATAAACACATTAACAAATTAAATTAAAAACAAATATTAAGCACACTTCTAGATTTATGTGAATTTAAAACGTGAGTTTTACTCATTCCCCCCTCCCCCCACTATTATTAAATACGATTATTATAGCTAACGCACTGTAGTGAAGGTTACTACAGCACAGTCTAATCAATCGCACAGGCGAACAAAAAAAATATTCCTCTGAACCGCTCTCTGGGGTCAGAAGCCGAGACAGCTGCGGACAGGGGCGTAGCCAGAAATTTTTCATGGGGGGGGGTTACGACTACTGAAACTCACACATATGCATACATGTGTGTGATAAGGGAGTGAAGAATATACATTTTGTATGGGAAAAAAATCCTCATGGGGGGGTTATGACCCCCCTAACCCCCACCTTGGCTACGCCCCTGGCTGCTGAGATGTACGGCATTGATGAAATCATTCCGTTCGCACATTTCCATTGTGCACACATGGCCAATTTTGCGTTATCGCTTCCGGATTTTCCCTTGGTTTGTTACGTTCGGTTAGTTAATTAATTTTTATTTCATTTTCTTAATACTTTCTTTATTTCTATCATTTTTCTCTGCATTATTTTTTTACAAACTAGTGTAAATAATTAAGACGGGAGTAAAAGACGTGTTTCGGAGCTAAAGCAATGACATTTTTCAATATTATCCTCTGAAAAAAAATTGAAATAAAATGAATCAAGACAGCACCTTTGCTAAAACCTATCTTGGTGACAAAATGTAAGACCAAAGATGATTTGTTTTCTTTCAGTTGCATGCGTTGTTTTCTTTTAAAAGCTGGAAACGTAAATCTATTTTAATTTGTAAGGTGCGTCGTATCTGCATATTTAATTTTCAAAATTTGTTTTGTGAACCTTCTTTTAAATAACCCACGAGCCACCACTGCCCCTAATCACATCTTTGCTTTCTTAAAAAAAAAAAAAAAGAAAGAAAGAAATCACTCCGTACATTAAAATTCTGTATTGTGAGTGATACCCATATATGCAACAGCGTTAAAGAATTTGCAAAAGGTAACTAACATTCATTATTTGAATAGGAAGAAAATGTCTTTTAATTTTTATCAGTCACAGATAAAATGATATATATTTTTTTTACTGCCCATTTGCAATAAATGCTGTTGTTATGTCGTTGGCCATGTGCATATTGATAAATAACAAGTAGAACATACAGACAAGGCATCTACTTTACATGAAAAGCAATACATCTAAGATCTTCATGTCTAAGCTTCAGATAGGTGTCTATAGGTGCATCTGATAGATGCTTTTAACATCTATTCATAATAGACTTCGTGTATTAATAGATAAAAACCATTCTTCTACAACAGCGCTCCGTTACAAGCCCTACCGCTTTAAGCATTACACCGAACGTTATTTCCTCACTTTCCTCCTAAGTGACGATGTAACAAGATTTGAAAAGACATCATGATGTATTTAGATATCATCTTCTGAGAAGCTAACGACTTCAGACGTTCTGAGAGACAGCGTTCTCAGGCCACAATATCCTATCACGCAACCAGCGACCGTCATTCAATCTGTTTTTATCTGTATGGATACAGTATTTCCTATTTTTACCGGCAGAAAAATGATATATAAGGTTATCTTCCTTCAACTTCTTTCTTTCTTGCCTGAACAGAAACACGATTGAAGTGTTATTAAATAAAAAGTACTTTCTCATACAAAACTAAGAATATGATTTACTTTAAAGATTGGTGGCACGATATTTTAATATTTCAGACTGAAGTTTGAAAACAAAAATTTTTCACTTTATGATTTTATTTGTAAATAAGTCAACAACGTCAGGAACACGAAATTTTTTTTATTTCTCTTCACATACTGTACAAAGGAGAAATCTGAGTCAGATATGATGAAATTTTCAGCAAAAAAATCTTATTTATCAATAATAGAAAAAAAAATTGATTTTTGAAACTGAGTGTCAAACTATAGCAAATATGAACTGATGCATTTACAGATAAATAGCGCACTGTTGGTGATGGTGATTTGCAACACATGTTAGCCAGCGAGGGTGGTAAGGCAAAAGAAGATTTTGGAATCTGGTTATAAAAATACCGTAGTTCATTTTTTTATATATTTTTTTATACAGTATTACAGATACTATTATTAAAATTATAATTTAGGTAAGAATAAAAATGACCCCACAATATTAACTTTTTTATTTTTAATAACTACTTTCAAAGTAAAATTGGGCAGAATTTAAAATATATTTCTTGAGGCAAAAAAAAAGTTGGGGAGGGGGGGGGGATGCCCGGGAACATTTCTGTCCAGCCTTATACAATTTCTCTCGGAGGCCCTGGCTGATGCCATTGATGATGGCTCTCTATTTGAGCACTGAAATTCTTAACCTCATGAGGCGCAGATGAGCACTGAAATTCTTAATCTAGCTATCAGTATATCCAATGGGGTTCAAGCAGAAGACAATTTGTTTATTTTAATCTCTAGGTAAAATATCCGTTATGCAATCTCAGGAACAATTCCGAGCGAATCTACGGGAACCTAACGTATTGAGAAATTATTTTGAAAGTGACGTAACTTTTTGCGACTGATCTTAGTAGTTGGATTATCAAAAGTAGTGCAGATTTTTCGAGTGCCAGTCAATTCAATTTTGTGACAATCTTGCATTCGTTTTTCGAAAAATAACTAGCGGCAAAATATTCAGAAGTTATATTACGTACAAAATGATTCACTTTTGATGAAGAACGATATTTTCATGTGTGAAATCCACATAGAAAATTTGACTTTCACTTTGGCAATACTTTTTGAGAGGGTCTAACAGTGTATATATATAAGCCACAAATAAACCTACAAACACATTGCCAGTTTATGAGATTTAATCTTTAAAGACAGTAAAAATAATGCATTCCGATTACATAAAAATTAAAAAATAACTCGAAACGAAATACTTGCGCATTTTTCTCATTAAACTTGCAGAAGCACTGATTAAGATTAAAAAAAAATGCTTTAAAACCTGAATTATATTCACAATAATAGCCATCGGTATTGACGTTACTTCATGTACATTAGTGAAACCAATTAATTTAAGAATATTTGTACCTTTATGTATTTGATAATGGTATGCGATGTCTATGATGATGATTCCATTCTCACCCAAAGTACGAAAGCTAAAAATAAACACAACTGAAAGTGAAATAAATGTTTTAACCTTTTAAGAGATGGAACTTGTTTTCAAGTCTGAATTTCATTCCTCGCGAATTTGAAGTTTGTTACGTATGTTACTGGTGATGCAAAAGAAGTATTTTTAAATTTAATTTTCCTTGAGAAAAAGTTCTCATTTTTTTACGGCACTGGTTATCGTTCATTGTCTAAAAAAAATAATATTTATAACATACACGGTCATACGAGCTCGGTCAGAAAGGGACAGATGAATTTGTAGATTGCAAATAAGTAAACTCATTTAAAATTGCGTTTGGCTGTTCTTTGCATGACTGTTCAAATGTGCGTATTGTGTTACTTTTAAGTAAAGCTGAGAAAAAATAAATTATCTTCATAAGAGCTCTGTGAATTCTTCGAGGAAATATATCTTAACAAGTAATGATAAGAAAATTGTAGTTTGAGTCCAAAATATAAAAGTTATTTGTAGGCTCCTTTAAAAGAATTATCAATGTTACAAACACTAATTTCGACATTAAGAAAAATTTACATGTTTCTATAATATATACTGATTTTTATTGAAAGAGATGAAGGTTTTTAATATGTATTTAAAAAAAACAACGATTTTTCATAGACTCTAAAACTCCGAAATTTTTTGTGTGCTTCCTTGAAATTAACTCCTGTTCTCCTGTAAAAGAGTTATTGGAGGATATGCAAGCTGCATAAATTTTGTGACAATTGATGCATACTTGCAGAAATTAAAGCACGAACAGACAGACAAGACAAATCGAAATCAAAAACATTTTTCAACTTTGTAGAAAAGTATTAAATGTATGCAATAGTTATAATTTATATACATCTATTTGTATAGCAGTTTGGTGCTATCAGCTCCAAGTCATGTCGCTTTAAATATTTGATATGTTAATAATAATAAAAGGGAAAAAGAATTCACTTTGATGGATAAGAGGCATAAACATGAGTGTCGCAAAGGTGTCTGGCTAGTTTCCGTTGGAACAAAAAGAAAAAAATAAATAAATTAAAAAAGAAAAGACGGGTAGACAACTGTCAAGCTGGAAGAGAAGAAAAAAAAAGAAGCCTTCAGTTGTGTGTGAAGAAACAATTGAAAGCGAACACCCTCCTGGAAAAAGGACTAAATTTTACTGTCACCCATCGTAATGTTTTTTGTATAAGTCTATGATTTTTTTTTCTCTTTCTTTCTAAAGCAGCTGCCACCAGAAGACAAAGCTCGTGGTTTGGCGAGATAGCGGCAGAATGGACCTCCGCCAAAGGGGAAGGGGTTTTTGTAAAGCATCCGCTTATTTCGTCCGGCCAGATAATACCGGATTTATCGAAATCCGCAGATGGCGAACACCGATATGTGGAATGGAAAAAAAAAATCTTTTCTTTTTTTTTCGCTCTTGGTCATGGTTTGGAAATGGTTTAGTGACCCTTGAAATTATGTGCTCGAAGCTGGATTTTCACTGTCGAAATAAATTACACGTAATGGATGTCGGAAGAGACGGTTTCCGATTTTGTATTTAAATTAGCGTTCCGGGACATAACGCAACCAACGCATTTATTGTTTACAACGCTGCAACAGGTGTATTGTTTTGTCAAACCCAATTTGGCAAAGAATGCTGTCTGAGCTTTTGCTTCGTTTCTTTCTTCCATCTTTTTTTTTTTTTCCGCGGCTTTATTTAGTGCTGGGGTGAGTAAATTATGGCGCATGCGCCAAAGTACAAGATTTCAAGTACCGTATTACATCATTTTAACATATTTTTCAACCAAAAAAAATAATAATAATTGCATCAAGCTTTAAACATGTTTAGAAGATAAAGGTGTCGCCCTCTTTTAGAACGCTTAGTAATAAAGTGGAAGAGATCCCATCTGATCCATTTACCTTAGAAAGTCCTCCTAACAAGGTACACCCCCCCCCATCCTTGGCAGATCTCCCTTGCGTAGTGTTGCCATAATCACGCACAAACAAACTGATCCATTTACACTGATATATATATATATATATATATATATATATATATATATATATATATATATATATATATATATGTATGTGTGTGTGTGTGTATGAGACTGAATCTAGAAAATAATTGGTGGAACTAGAATGTATGAGTTTGTGTATGCGTCTCCCTATAAATACTAGATCATAGAACGAGACACTTCTGAACCCACTTATCCAATTTTTAGATATCTCCTCTGTAATCTGGTGCTTGTACCCAAATGAAAATGTCAGTAAATCTCTGCGTACTCTAGCGGGTAGACTCACAAATGGTAATTCTAGTGCTCCAAAAATCGAACGATCATTTCTCGTTGCACAAACTAGTCATTCTGCGGTGATTAGCCACACATAGTACTACGGACTAGCAATTCTTAGCAATTAGTATTTCATCTATGCCAGTTGTGTGTATCACCTACACGCATAATTCTGCGATCTGTTCTTCTAATTTGGGACACAGAAAACAACCATCTTTTCATTCTAGATGAGCGTCTTTTTTTTGTTTTTTGTTGTTGTTATTTTTTTTCTGTGTAGAGAGGGCTGATCCGATGAATTTACGATTGGTGTTAAAACACGACGAAAGTCTTGAAGGCAAAAATAACTTATAAATTGCATTTTTTTTGGCAACATTTATAACATATTTTATTTTTTGTTCTTTTTTTTATCCTTTAGTGCGATTAGAAACAGAAACTGCCGTATCATCTCCAAAATTAGCTGTACAGCTCACCTGCAATTCTCTCATTTCGCTTAAAACGGGACATTCGCTCTTGGAAGAGCTGGTGTGGCACACAGCCCCGATCCATAAACGAACATCAAAAACACATTAAGGTGTGACCATAACCGAAAACATCTATGTTGTTTTGGGAAAAGATCAGCGTTTTCGAATCCATTCAAAGCGTATTAAGTGAAAATATTTGCAATCTTTATCCATTAATATGCGTGCGGCCATAAAACGGAAAATGAATGGAAATTTTTAACTTATCTCCTCTTATTTGTGATTTCAGTAATTTTTACTAAGATTTTTTTTAAACTAAGGGAAGATGTGTACGCCAGATAATTTCCGTCTGAAATTATTTCCCCCTTAAACTACGGTGTAGGCTAAATTACTGGACTCGTTGGGCAAAAAAAATGAAATACTAAAGTAGATGTTTCCACTTTGCTGTAAAATTAAAAAAAAAAAAAAAAAGATAAATCATAGCAAACGCGAGTGAACACTAATAATAATCGTTAATAAAATATTGTCTTTATTGCCCGCATATTATCTGATGCATTCATGCTATGTGCATCATTTTCAATAAGGCGTATTGTACCGTACATAGAAATAACATGCATACATTTCGTTGGAATCTGTAGATATTTATGGCTGTTGGAGCACGGAATAGCAGACGAATGGACGTTCAGTCGGACAACGCTTTTCAACTTGTTGGAAAGTGTTAAAGAAGAGTTTTTTCCAGTACTGTATTCAAATTTAATAAATTAGCATGCTCAGCATGAATTAAATAACAATGCGAAATTTATTGTTTAATGAATAAACTAACCAAATGTTCAAGTTAAAGTTCAATATCCATAAATCCCTTATTCTTACATTTTCACGTGTCGGTTAGAAAATTGCCATAATTTAGCATTTTTTATTACAAACTGTAATTTTTTTTTCTCAAATGATGAGTTGTGGCATAGTTACAAGGAAATCTATTCCCATTTCGATTTATTATGAAAAGTTACTCATTATGAGTTTTGCAAAATTATTCATTAAAGCTTTCATCTGCAAAATCTGGTGGAAATGATGTAACCTAAGATAGTTCAAAGAAAGCAAGCTCATAAATGATCAAATAATTTCTATTTTTCAAATGTTTTCCGCATTAAATTTCATATTGTGAGTGTAATCTATAGTTACAAAAGGACTTCGCCTTTTTTCAAGCCTTCAATTACTGGATTATTAATTATATACTTTGTTAAGATTTAATTTTTTTCCCTGTACCTAAACGCTGAACAGTCACAGATGTTTTAAACCCAGGCGTATGCTTAAACCCAGATGTAAACTCAATTGTGTCATCATTGAACTGGCAAGAACTGAAATGAATACATCGATAAAGCTTAAATGAAATTCACATCAATAATAATAATTATCTGTAAAATGACAACTGTATTTTACTCTTACTCACATTAATGATACAGCCTAAACACTTATATATGTATGACAGGACAAAAATATCTTGTTTTTCAGTCATTATATTATAAAAGTTTTATTTTCTGTTCACTTTATAGGTAGGCGCATCTTACTCTGACACAAAATTGTGTTCACGACAGCTGGAAAAAATTGGACAGGTGAAGCAAATGAAATGCTAGGCTAAATACTAATCAACAGTTCCATCCCTGGTCTACCATGAAATCTCAGGCTTGAAACCTTCAAGAACTTTCATTGGATCAATCAAGTTAGAAGAAAAAAAAAATGTTCTCTTGTTCTGGCAGATATAAACATAATTTCTTATATCCTCTGAAGTGGTACTTTTCCCCCTCATTGTTCTGGGCAACTAACATTGATGACAACGTGTGTAAATGTCTCTCCACTTGTGGCGTTGCCTCCTTGTTCTTGAGTTTTGAATTATACGTTTCGTTTGATAATGCTTTGATATTTTAAGTACTTACACATAGGGATGGGTGCGAGGTGGGACAAGACAGACATTCTTATCACTACTACTCGGGGATTTTTGCGAAACGAGACAGACCTAATTTTCGTCTCTCGTCTACACCTTCTTGCGGAATAAAAATTGTCATTTATTTGACTTTTTTTTTTTTAAAGTTACTGTAGTTTATAGTGTAGTTTTAAATTTTAGATATTTCCGATACTTGTTTCAACTTGTCCATTCATTGTCGACATATACTGAGCATGTACAGTAGGGAGTGAACTTAGCTGTATATAATTTTCTAAAAGTTTTGCTGTTATCAGTCCGTAATCCCTTTCCAATCAGTACAAAACAGGAAGCTGCTTGAAATTTAAACTTAATCGGAGAATTTTAAGGAGGCCAACAAACGCCTTAAAGTTGGAACATAATATGTGCAGTGTTTAACTCCGTTCAAAAGCGGTATTCTTTTCCTTGTTCTGACGAACTTCTTTTATTCTTCTTATAAACACATTTTTTACTATAATAATGTATATAAATATAACTGACTAAAATATAACTAAAACATAATTTGAACGAACAATGGATACCAGGGGCGTAGCCAGGGGGGGGGATATCGGGATATATCCCCCCCGAAATGTTTGGATTAGTGATGAAATTCCGTCTATTTATACACATATAAGTTCATATCCCCCCCCGAAATTTTTTTCCAGGCGCATATCCCCCCCCGAAAAATTTTCCTGGCTACGCGCCTGATGGATACTACATTATTTTTTCTCAAGAGAGGATTAGGTAGCAATTAGATATTTTTTTCAATGTTTGGAAACGATCTGAAAAAGTTAATGTTTCTTACTAGCTTCTTTTGTGAGAATGTTAGAATCCTGAGTAAGTTTTTCACCATTTTCTAAGACGTCATTCACAACAACTAAATTCTTAAATTTTTCTATTCCACTTTTATAAATAGAATCAACTTTCCACATCGATAGATCTTTTTGAGGAAATCGGTAGAAAATCCCACGAAGAAAGATCTTGTACAAGGGGCTACCAAAAAAAATTCGTTGTTGGAAAAAAATAATAATAATTTCAATACAGAATGTACATCCTCAATTGATTTTATTCTTCGCCCTCTTCTTCGTATCTCGTATTTTAGCATAATTTGAGAAACATTTGTTTTAACTGATGTAGGAATTTCTCATTAAATAATGATGGAACAACAGTGTCAAAAGCTAAGTACCAAAGATGATTTGAAAATTTTTTGGCGGTAGCCGTAGCAATTTTGAGTCAATATCCTGATAATTTACCAGTGGTCGCATGAATAGAAAATCCTGATGACGTGCTCCACTTCTGATGACAGAAACCAGGCTTTTCGTACACTCTGTCAAGAAAGAAAAACTTCTTTCTAGAGAGTTCTTGTTAGATAACTGTATGAAACGCTATTCCATTCTTCGGAATGCCATTAAGAAAGATCATTGTTAATTCCAACACTTCTCGGTAATCCTCTGGCTGTTGCTTTTGCGTAGAAAGATGTTCAAGGTATTCAAGAATGGTAGAGCGGATATCATCAGATACTCTTATTTCTACCAATAAAAGTTTTTGTTCTCCTTTAAAAGTTCTTTGTCGATTTTCGTCCAGGTTTTTCTAACTTTTAAAAAATGCCATGTCTGGACCAGAAATTGAACTGAAGAGTGAATCGAAACAGCTCTAAAAACTAATTCAAAACTGTGATGACGAGGGAGGTACAACAGGTCACGATTGAAAAGCTTTCCTATAGGTTCATACAGGTACCATTCCTTCATTCGAACTGTGTTTCTTTCTGTCGTATCACATCACAGTGCCAGAATTTTGTCTGTTATACTCCACTCAGGCCCGGACTGGCTCTTTTGGGGGCCCTCCGCTAAAGATTGAAAAGGGGCCCCTTAATAGGAAATTTAGAGGTAATAGAATATTAGAATATGTATCATTTGAAATTTAGGCTTACGTGCCTGAAAACCACATATAGCTATTTATAAGCTGTAGGGGCCCCTGTCTGTATCAGGGCCCCCTCACACTGTGGGATCTCCGCTAAGCCATTGCGTAAAGGTGTAAAATTACAGGGAAATAAATAATCAAATTAATCTCATATATATTAAATTACTCTAATTATAAAGTATAGACAGTTCTTCGGCGCCCCCTTGTGCTGGGGGTGCTCGGCAATCGCCGACCGTCCGACCTCACGAGTCCAAGCCTGACTTCACTTTTCAACTGCTTGGTAAACAGACATAGCCTGAACTTCGCCTGAAGTTGCTGGTATTTCAGGAACTCTCACCTGAGAAGTTAGAATTGCTACCAGTTTCTCGATCTTTTCAATACCTATGAGAGTCAGGAGTAGCTTTCTATCCCAGTGAGCACTAATTCTTGATAGTGCTTTAGATCAAATTGGTATCGAATTTCTGTGTGCTTTGCTCCTCTAAATTTCTTTCTAAAAGGCATTGAAAATAAGTAAAATTAATTACTAAATTTCAGTATCATGTCAAAAAGCTTTGGCAGCAGACATTAATATGTAAACTCCATTTCTATCACTGATTTCGCACGTATCAAAACTTCCTGAAACTGCAGTGTATCCCGAGTTACTGGAATTGTTGCTGTTGATGCCATTGTGGATAATTTCAGAGCCATTAAAGAGGAATCATCATTGTCGTTACTATCTTCACTACTTTGGTTTCTTGATAATTTATCAGTTTTTGATATTGCAAGCTGATGAACAGAAAAATGTTGTTCCTGGCAGATTCCTCTGCAGTGCGCTTTGTGTTCTCTTTGTGTGTGTTTAACTTTTTTATCTATACTCTCCCTCAGTTACGCATAATCGAAATATAAAACAAACAATTGGGAGTCAATGATAATACTCTTCCGTGTGAATTTTCAACACTGTAACACCGTCTCATTATTATTTATTTATTTATTGATGCGAAAACAGTTCTGCATTCATGCGGCTTTGAGGCCAAAACTTTTATTTAGAATACACGATATTAAACCTCATATAATGCTAATAATAATAATAATAATACAAATTGAAAAACACCTTATGCGAATTAAATTAAATAAAACTAGCAAGGATTTCCATTCTTAGTATATACTATCACAAATCAAGTTAAAATAAAAATAAATAAATAAACAATATTATGAAAAAAAAGACTTTTCCGGGCGATTTGAAAACTTCACCGGCAATATTGGTCGCTTAGTTAGCGTCCAATTGACCTAAAATTGTACACGAATGTTTTCTTGATGACTGAAACAAGAATAGGGTTAGAGGCAAAATTTTCAGTAAGTTGAAAAATAAGGACCGCCCAATGTACAAGTGTTTAAGCTGTTTTTTATAAACATCTATTTATGTACAATTAAGTAAAATTACTGTTCCGCGTAGAAAAATAATTAAGTATAAATTACCATCAGTCAGGAATAATTACTTCTGTTATTTTATTCTAAAAAGGAAAGCACAATAACTGTGAAATAAATTAATCTTTTTAAAGAGCAGTATAGTTCGCATCAATAAGTTTTATTACTGAGCTTATTGGAACTATTCAGCTTGAATTAGCAAAAAAGAAATTTTTATCATTCATACTTCGCTCAGACGTATGAAGATGATCTCACTGACATCTCTTCTCAACCCTAGCTGCACATGTGTAGTTTCTAAGAATTGTCATGAAATAAATGAACATATTTTTTAAGGCAACAACATAATACTCCTCAACTGATAAATGACTTCGAAACAGATAAGATCCAACAAAGGACAATTCACAACATTCTTTTCTTTAGCACAGGAAAACAGAATGTCATTTTTAATGCAAATATTATTCAAATAATTTTGATTGACGCTGGAAGACAAAGCTTATCGTACTTCAAAGCCGTCAGTACTCCTAATTTCAAACTTTAATATACATCACTAACTCGTAAATAAACTCTTACGCCAAGAATTGCCTTACGACTGTTCTGAACACGAGACAGCCATTTTTTGTCGCTCATTCGCCAGGCTATTTGAATATTTTAGTATGCAGGAATGGCGAAAAGAATAATACCGCACACACAAAAATTCTTACCCAGGTCAAGAATTCGCACAAAAGCCATCTTCGATGAGAATAAGAATGAATTTTCCATTTACCTTGACTCGACTTTCTTTCTGTCCTCCTGGACTTTCACTCTATGTTCTGTGGAATGCATTCTGCCATTCTTTTCTGAACTACAGCGCTCTTAATCTCTGATAATTTTATTGCATAAGAATTTGTACGTCTTTACTTCATACAAGCATTAACACACTTCGGATAAACAATAACAGAAATCTCTGACATGCACAAACATCTTTACTTCACCCAAATCTTCGTATAAACTTCATCTGCTGCAAAATGAAAATCATTGGGCTGCAGCAATTAAATTTTCCGTAAAGTTCACCGGATGTTCACATCACTTAACCGATAATGTGTGGATTGAAAAGTATTCTAAACTTTCTAAAATAACGCAGAAATCAATGTTTCTGTTGATAAATTCACGCCTAAGATTCACAAAGTGCTCTATGTAGCTGTAATTAGAGTGACTAAAGACAATTTGTAAACGCTGAGATGTAAAATTACTATATAGCATGATTGGGGTCGTTTTAAAATTGAAAAAAAAATCATTTGGAAGTAAAGAGAAACTTTCCACCAGAAACGGAAAAATGACTTCATTTGAAGTCGGTTAGTTCGTTTCAGAGATTCAATGCTAGAGACAGACGCACAAACTTCTCTTTAACAACAAGATTCATTTTATTTCTTAGGTAGATGAGAATGGAGATTCTTTAAAGATATCTAAAATTGTTAAAAACTTTTATGGATTTTTAATTATGATCATCTATTTTCATTGTTTCTTTTTTATAAAGTAATTTTGGAGTGCAGTTTTTTTTTTCTTGGTCAACTGGTTTTCATGAAAATATTAATTCTTACCCAGTACTTCTCTCTCATGAATTTCATGGTTTAATTACACTATAAGAAAAAACCATGCTAAATTACAGCACAGTGTGCTGGTAATCATAACGCCAACACCTGTGCTGTAAATTTCAAGCACTTTGAATTTTCAAGCACTGTGTTGTAAATTTACAACACCGTGTTGTAAATAGTTGGCACGATGGCACGGTGGCACAACAGCACATGTGCTGTAAATTTACAGCACCGTGTTGTAAAATTACAGCACATCATTTTCAAGTACCTATGTAAATTCACAACACTGTGTTGTAAAATTACAACACTGTGTTGTAAAATTAAAGCACCTCATTTTTCAAGCACTTATGTAAATTTACAACACCATGCTATAAAATTACAGCGCCTGATTTTTCAAGCACTGTTGTGTATTTTTACAGCACTTGAATTTTCAAGCACTGTAACGTGTTTTCACAGTTCTTGAATTTTCAAGTTCTTTCATGGAATTGTACTGCTCTTCTGTGTAAGTTTTAGCCTGATGCAATTTTTCTGTACACATGCATTTATAATTACGTTTCGAGCAAAAATTTATACATGTCCCTCGATTTGCACGGCACTCAATTTACACGTTTTTAAATGAAAACTTTTTTATTTTATTTTATTGTGTGTGTACATCATACACATTTACAATTACTTTTCAAACAAATTTACAGCTATCCCTCTATTTGCTCGGTACTCAATTTACGCGGTTTTCAAAAGAAAACTTTAGTTTTTTTAATATTATTTATGGGATCCTACAATTTACAATTGCATTTCAATCAAATTTACAGCTATCTTCTATATTCACTTTACTCAATTTACACGGTTTCGCGTTTACACGGTTTTACATGTTTTTTTTTTTTTAATCCTACACATTTACAAGTAATTTTCAAACAAATTTACACATATCCCTCGATTTGCACGGTACTCAATTTACACTGTTTTTAAATGAAAACTTATTTTACAGGTTTTTTAAATTTTATTTATTGGATTCTACAATTACATATCAAAGAAATTTACAGAACTATCCTTCAATATGCACGGTACTCAGTTTTACACGGTTTCACTTTTATATGGTTTCAAAATGATTTTTTAAATGGTTTTTTTTCCTTATCCTCCAGTTTACAATTAATTTTGTGACAAATTTACTCCCATCCCTCGATTTGCACGGTACTCAGTTTACACTGTTTTTAAATGAGAACTTATTTTATTATTTTATTTATTGGGTCTTATACAATTTAACATTACATTTCAAACAAATTTACAGCTATCCTTTCATATGCACAGTACTCAATTTACACGGTTTCGTGTTTATACGGGTTTTGGAATGAATTTTTTTTTTCAGTTTTGTTAAATCCTAATATTTGCAATTAATTTTTAAACAAATTTACACTTATCCCTCGATTAGCACGGTATTCAATTTACACTGTTTTTAAATGAAAACTTATTTTAGAGGGTTTTTATTTTAAATTTTATTTATTGGATCCTACAATGTACAATTACATTTAAAACAAATTTATGGCTATTCTTCGGTATGCCCGGTACTCAATTTATACGGTTTCGTGTTTACACGGTTTTTAAATAATTTTCTTTTATCCTACACATTTACAATGAATTTTCAAACAAATTTACCCCGATTTGCGCAGTACTAAACTTACACTGTTTTTAAATGAAAACTTTTTTCTCTAACTCTGAAGTAGTTAGAAATTTTGCACGACCATTTAAAATATGTAGAAAAATCTTGCTCCTTTAAAAAGCCAAAAAGATCTGCAATAAATATTTTTGTTGTTGAAACTTTTTGAAACAGCACTAATGTCAAATTACAAAATGTGAATTTAACCAAAAGCATTGCAAGTGGCAGTGGAAAATTTCGGAATGAGATTTTCATTCTTGAAACTGAGACCATTTGCTATTAAAATAAAATATTTTCAAACTCACAGTCACCTCTATGCCTAATATGTTAATGTTATAGTGATGCATAGCTATAGGAGACTATAACTTTAAAAAAGACCTTTTGTGAGTGTGTAATAGCTTGATAATTAAATATGGCAATATTTTTAACAAAAACGTTAAATTAAAGTCTCGTGAATATAGCTTTGAAATTAATTTATTTTAATAACTAAGTAAGCAAACTTACATCCAAGCTTGAAAAGGGGGGGGGGAATTAATAATTCTTGACTTGTAAAGGGACTAAGGTTCCTCTTATTCATAGGGCCAAATTATAAGTTAAGATCATGGAAACAGATTTTTTCAAAAATTTGTTTGTATGGAGTTGTTTTATACATACCCGTAAAAGGCAGGCCCGTTGTATTTCTAGAGTTAAGTTGCTTCAGTGTTTTGTTTTTTTACTATGTCACTCAGCTACATCTATACATACTTTCTCTTATTAATATGTTCTTCCACAAATCCAGATATTTAAAGAATACTTGTTGAAAAGCTAAATTAAGCATAATGGTAATGTACAATGATTTAATGTGCTATTTATTTTTTTATTTTACTTTCTTGGAACAAATGCAGGCAGTTAAGTTCTAAAGTAAAGATATAAAGATATGGCAAAACAAAATTTCATGCTGTTCTTTGAAAAAGTCAGTATAATGCTTTTAATTTATAGTTTAATAGATGAATAAAACTTATCATTATATGAATTAGTAGTTAATTTAAAATTGCATTGAAATTATTTATCTAGAATAATTTTGGTAGTTTCAAATTAATAGTCATATTTATTAAAATTGCCTACGATAAGATTTTTTTTAATTAAATATAGATTAATATATTCAAAACAATCACAACTAAAGTAATTTAATAAAATAACAAAAGTACTCAACAAAAATCTGGTGGTGAAAAGGTAAAAGTAATTAAAAACTTTGTAAAATGACTCATAAAAGATACAAACTGAGGTCTATCATTTTGAGTAATACAAAAAAAGTCCACTCTTCTTCAGTTACAAAAAGTCAGACATCTGCACAAGTAAAAGGCTATTCTTTCTGACTGGGGTTGACTTTCTTGATGCTGTAGAAAAGTACACATTTTCGTACCAACCAAAGGGATTGTCCTGGATAAATACCCTTTTATGTGTATTATTTTACAAAGTTCTTAATTATTTTTGATTTAATAAAATGTTAGCTTTTAAATAAACTGAAAAAAAGCATAAAATAACAAATGAAATTTAAAACATTAGAAATTTTATTGACTTTCCATATACAGTATATAAAGCTACATAGTTTTTTATATTTCATCTCTATTTTACGCCACATACAACATAACTTATTCAGTCTTCTCTTTGATCAAGCTTTCATTAATAAAGGAATATTTTTCAGATGCCTAGGATAAAAAAAACACGTCATCAGATCAGCAAATAAATAAATCCCCAAAAATGTGCCATTCTTTTCTTTTTTGGCTACTATTTCAATATTTCAACTGATTTCATTAACCCATTTGTGCCCTGATATTTTTGCGACTTTCTTCGATTTTTGCTAATACCAGCAATAATAGATAAATTTCTGATGTATACTTCTTGAACAAGGGATGATTTCTTTTAAAATCATTATGCATAATAATTGAAATGTCAACATCCTACTAGGTCATGTTAAAATATTTTGTGAAATTGAGGTTCAAGACTCGTGAATAAAGGCTAGGGAAAATTAATAACGTTTTTCACTGATAGCGAAAATGCCGTTCCCAAAAAGGGACACTAGGCATAAATGGGTTAGCTGAAATTTATTAATATAAACACTTATCGATACTTTTGAAAATCTTTATCCAAATAAAATATTTAAAAATGTTAAACTATGAAAATTTTATCATTCTTAAATACAAAATAACAATATATAACGTCATGCAAAAATCAGGTGTTATGCTGTTTTCTTTTTTAAAAGAATGCATAAAATATGTACTATGTTGAGATTCCTCAACATAAAGGCATTAAACTGCGAAAATACATCTGTAATATTTGGTGGATTTTTGATGTTCCAATGTATATACAAGGTGAGCCAATGGGATGAAATAATTTTTTAAAACTAATAACATTCTAAAAATCATCTTTTGTAAAATTTAGTGATGAAGCAGCGTAATCTACATGAATGGAGATATTGTGTAGGTGCAGAATCGTTCATTTTTGGAAAATAATTTCCAAAAAGTCCTCTATTTTCCCACACACATTCTTGCAGACTCATTGCAAAGCTGCCTATAAAGTGCACAGTATTTTTAGCGTTATTGTGGACACAGCATGCTGAATCCTTTCTTTTAATGCTTGAAAAGTCTTTGGGAGGTTACTTTAAAATATTCTTTGTTTTAGGTACAGTCACAAATTATATTTATAACACTGAAAACACAAGACTGCCTTTCCTTTAGTTCGCTTTTAAGGCACACACGCATTGCTCACCCAACCCAGTATTCCATAACTTATTTTCCACACTCTAGATTGACAACAGTGGTGGTCAAAGCTGCTTCCCCTTTTCTTTCTTTGCAGTGACTTTTTTAAATCATACGTCAATCATTTATCTTGTATGCATATACATACATATATAAAATTTATTTCCTTCCCTTTTTTTCTTTCTTTTTTAAACTTGATGTAACTTCTAAAACATTTAAAATGTATTTTTCTGACACAGTAATTATTTAAATCAATCAATGTGAATATTATTCTTTACTGAAGAACATTTTAAGTTTCAATTATTTCAATTAAAAATCTTTAATTATTGAAAAGGAAGTATATTAAATATAAAGTGTTTTTGTTTATAAATAATAAGCATGTTCTTAAAATTTTATTTCTGAAAGAAAAACTGTTAGTGTCTTATTATTATACAATGACATTATTATACAGAGAAACTCCCGATTATCTATTATGTTAATCACTGAGAATGCTTGCACGGCCAATAAAAGAACACAATCAATTCGAAAACCCTTTCCAAAAGAAAAACAATCAACATCAGTACAAAAACATACAATTTAGTTACATTTTCAAGATGCATAACATTAAACTAGAAAATTTTCTTTTAACATTAATTGCTTAAAGAAATCTGTAATGTTAATTTGATTTCTGTATCTTGTCCCAGCATCTATGTGTATTGAAGTATTTTGTAAACCACAATAATACCACTGTAATCAAATCCTCTTTTAAAAGATTTTAATGAAATTTAATTTGATGTAAAACAATAAATAAATTATTAAAAAATTCAACATATGAAATATACATGCATTACCATGCATTAACACTCATCAGATTCTTAAGGTTAAAAAAAAAGGGGGGGTTAATAATAAATATGGTCTCTTCTTTAAATATGCAAGCCTCACAGCGAAATTTCATACCTGAATTTGAAGCAGTTGATGAGTTCCAGAGGCAATTGGTTCGGCTCCTTAAGCAATACTGCTTCCTGGCTCTCAGTGCTTCCTTTAGGAGGTTACGAACTGAAGTCGCTCATCTCTTGAATATCCCGACACATTCTAGACTACACCGACACATTCTAGACTACACACCTAGAGGTTATATGTAAATTGAGCAGTAATAAAGGAGGCCGCATAAGTTGAAGTACCTATGAATGTAATTTTTATGAAATTATAAGTTTTTGTATAGTTTCAACAATTCATTGCATTATATAGAAATATTACACTCTCTCTCTCACACACACACAGTTATTTATTATTTGACATAAAAAGTAACAATATAAAATATTTTTGTATATTCACATACGTGTAATAACTTGTTATAACATGAATCATTATTTTTTAATTACAGGTTTATATTTATATACATATATTAGCACAGGGGTGCAAATAGAATCTAAATATTGGGGGGGGGGGGAGGCTTGGCGACCACCAACTTCCAGCGACTGCCACCTTGTTTACATGGGGCTGAAACAGTCTCTGTCAATTTTACCCACATTTCTATTGGATCCTTTATCGTGTCAAAAATGGATTTGACTGTTCATTTGACTATTCCAACTTAAATAACTCCATTTTAGTTCTGTAGAAGCCGCCGATTGAGAATTGTGCTAATATTAAATTAAATGTAGTGTTTTTTCCATGGTTTGATTAATATCCTCTTTTAAATTAATCAGAAATTTTCAACATCTTTAAAATAAAGGTTAAAATTCAATATTATAAATATATTCATATAAGTCTGTACAAATCAAACAATTCAGTTTCAAGATTATTACTTAAACTGTTTTTGCATAATTTTATTTTAAAAAATTACTTACCTATATCATATTTACTTTAATTACATTTAAATACATATTTTAACGAAATATAATATTTCTTTCTTAAAAGTCCCTATAAACATTTAAAAAGAAAAAAAAATTGTACATGGACGCACCCACGGAGGGGGGCTATGGGGGCAGAACCCCCTTCCCCCCTAAAGTTGGAGAGTTAGATGTCAAAAAACTTAAAAAATTAAAAGTTGTCATTAATGAGTTAAAATATTTTATTTTTAAAAAATCGTCTTCGAATTATTTCTAAAATATCTTTTAGGGAAAAAATTGATTTTTATATAAATACTTACAGTTAGTGTATGAAATACATTTAAACTCGGTTAATGTCACTGAATAGATCAGATAATTTTTTATGACTCTATAACGAGTTAATTTGATAGTGGGATTGGGTTCCATGGGCAAGTGATACTGAATATTTTGACGTGATAAAAGAGTTATAACTACAATCGAGATCACTATAACCGAGTTCATCAGTATTTGTAGCCCTCCCCCCCCCCCTCTACCAAAGTAAAATCCTGGGTGCGCCATTGATTCTGTATAAATAATTCATAAATGTAATACTATGAAAGAAGGATTATTCCAAAGAATGTTTCTTAGTTCTGAAATAGTTTAATGTAATAAAATAAACATTTAATATTTTGCAATTTAAAAATAACGCATGAATAATAATTATTGAAAATAAATAATATACTTCAGTTTTGAAAAGCAATTTAAAAATGAGATAAAACAAGATAAATTTAAACTATTTTTGGAGTTGGACATAAACTATGTGATTTATTTAATATGTACATGTTTTAATAAAAAATATTTTTTTCTTAAAAGTCTCCATATAAACAACATTTAAAAAAATATTCTGTATAAATAATTCATAAATGTATTACTATGAAAGAAGAATGATTCCAAAGACTGGTTCTCAGTTCTGAATTAGTTTAATGTAATTACAATGAGCACTTAATATTTTGGAATTTAAAAATTACTTAGGGAGAACAGTACACCAATATATATAGTTTATATATAAATACGCATAGCAATTACTTCAACTTTTTTTTTTTTTTTGCTAAATGTATAGGGGGAACTTTAATTATTGAAAATAAATAAATATACTTCAGTTTTGAAAAACAATTTAAAAATGTGATAAAACAAGATAAATTTAAGCTCGAGTTGGACATAAACTAATGTAGAATTTAAAACAGTACTATTTTTCTGGAACTACATTTTACCAATATTGGTTTAATGGGATTAAAACTTAAGTAGTATTATAAATAAAAGAATTAAAAATGAATTAAATCAAAAGAATGCTTTCAAAAACCTGATACTTCATACTAAAATATTAAAATAACAGTGAATACTCCTGATATTTTGACATTTAAAATCCATTTTATATAAAATATAACTTAATAGTAGTATATTGTATAGAGTAATGTTTCTCAGCATTTTACAAATATGGACCAGCAGATTACAAATTTCAAAACCTTCGCTGACCGGCACATTAAAATTTTCAATACCTTCGAAAATTTTAATGTGGCGGTCAGAATCAATTTAAAAACGAAATAAATTTAAACTTTTTTTTGAGTTAGACAAACTTAATGCAGAATTTAAAACAATATTTTTCTGGAAATACATTTTACCAATATTGGCATTAAAATATATTAATAGAATAATGAAGCAAGTAAAAGAGACTACAGAAATTTTATAACTATATTTTTATATTTATTTACATATTCTTTAAGATGAAAAGTTTTTAATACAATAACTCTTGTCTACAAGACGTTAATGTTTCAAAATAATTATATTCGAATCGATGTTCCATTAGCTCATTGAAACGAAGAAATAATATTTATAAATATGTATATGTATACGAACTTGGTTTTATAAAATGAAGAAACAGCACTTTAAAAAGATTTTTTAAAATAAAAATAAAAGCAGTATATAAGTTATATTATTATTTAATTAATACAATTTGATAGTTTACTATCATTAACGCGTAATAACCTTGCAGAAATTTTTCAGTTCAGCAGTCTTGTTTACTAAACAAATGCACACCGGAACTCGGTTTGGCACCGTTTAGAACACCGCCAATATCCAAACATCGTACAATAAACACATACTTTATACGTTATTAGAAGCTTTGGAAGACTAAATTACAACATTATACGATTATCTGGAACCTAAACTTTTTACTACATATCATAATTTCAACCAAATAAATATTATGATAGAATTACTTACACTGCAAAGTCCAACTTCCGTAACCGGATTCCATTGTAACACATCGGCAATTCACTATCCACACTGTTTTCTTCGTTCAATATCTCTTGGAAATTTACGCATTTGCTTTTCAAATCTGGAACGACTTCAACAATTAACGTCTGAACACAACCGCCCTCCCATAATCAATTTTATTGAAATCTTTAACAGCCGTTGAAGTATAACAAGAGTCGGTTAAACAACACGTCGGTTTACATATACCAGATTTACAAAAACATGGGCATGGCAACCAAACCCTCACTCAACTCACATATTCTTGCCTGGAGTCCTAGCTTAGCTCACTGATAATGGCACGATATTCTGATTCGCTATGAATGTCATGTGACCACCAGAAGTGCCACCCTAAGTTTAAAAAACCAAGCGCGAGTGCTTGAATTTGATTTTGCTGCACGTGTTGTAAATTAGATACAGCACATTGTGTTGTAAAATTACAGATATTTAATACAGTGTAAAGTTGAGCTAATTTAAAATACACTTTGGATTACCTGATTATTTTTCAATATTTTATTCTCAAAACAAATCAAAATTACAAGGCATTAAAAATTTGTTTTAGTGTATGAACGACTTAAGTTAGTCTAAAAGGTTTGACCGAACTGAGCGCCTAACAAGAAAGCTAAATAATTTCAGTAAAATACTAAGTAAAGTTCTGTAAATTAATATTAGTAAAGTACTAAGAAATACCTTCAAGCACAAATGGTTTAAAACTTGGAAATTCTTATATTCAGTACTGAGAGTTCATTTTACTTTACAGTTACATTTAAGACTGAATTAAAACTTTTTTTCTTACTTTTTAAAAAATTTTGCTTAGTTAAAATATCATCGATTTGGTGCACACGTCCATCAAATACCGATTTTACGCAAAATCAAAAATATATACATAGTATGCATATCATGCTTTACTACAAATAAAGTTTATGAATTAAAATGAATTAAAACATTAATTAAAATGCGTTTTTTCAATCATTTCACATAATTTACAAGTCATTCTAAAGGCAGCATTTAAGGCATATATATATATATATATATATATATATATATATATATATATATACCCAGAATTCTTAGTCAAAATACGTAGCAAAAGTTAAAATTGGAGCTAATTAAAAAAGCAGATTGCTCTTTAAAACATGATTTTCGTTTTTATTCGAAAAGCGAAGCCTGAAGGAATTCGTCAACATAATTTTTTTAAGCAGTTACTTTAGTATATATACATATATTCATGAAGACATCACTTCAGAAAACACGAACAAGTTAGCATGAAAATGTGGTCCTCAAATTGATTTTTATTTCTAAATTTAAAAATAAGATATAAAATAAATTAGACATGCATCTGTAGAATATTCACCACAAAATCCCGGGGCAGACTTTTGTGTGTTCGTGTTTTGTGTTCTGGCAAGCTTATACGAGAGACATTTGCCTACGAGGAAGTGGTATTCTTTCACGGAGGACTTCTAAAGGGGTTCTAACATGCATTCACATTACGTATGGGGAAAACCGTCCCAAACTCCAGACCTTACATGGACAGCCTCGCTGTAGGCCCGAACGTGGGACGTTCATACTTCAGCTGTCTACCGTGTCCAATATCTATCCCACTCGGCCATGATGGCAGAGTTGAAAAAGTTAAAAAAAAAAAAAAACGACTTTAAAAGGCTAAAACGATATCTTCCATTTCATATGATCCTAAATATCACTAATATCTTTCAACGTAAAAAAGAAAACACACCCTGTCTATAAATCGTTAAACACTTCCGCCGAGGACACAATTTTTTTCCCCTATTGTCAAAATTATTGGGATTATCTGTTGAATTACGACTTAATAGTCGGATGGGTTGACAATGGATCATATGCGGTCGAAAAAGCAAGAACCGCAATCATTATTTGTTTCACCCAGATAACACCGGCGATAATCTCTATGGAGAATTGCTTTACAAATCTGGTGAACGTGAGGCATTCATTCAGAAGTTAATATAGGTAGTAGAACGACAATGCGACATTACTCAACAGCAATTTCCGTGTCCTTTCCTAAAACTATTTTGACTAGGCTTATAACTGAAGCTTTATTACTAAGCTCTGATGCAGAAGATTGATGTTATGGGTGTTAAATTAGCGACCATCTTTATCTGTTATTACACTTGACTCCTACAAAAGAATTCACTTTGTAGGATTATTGCACTTAATTTTTCTGGACAATGCGACACTATTCCTGATCGGTCATTTTACCACTGCATATAAATTACAGCAATAAAGGGGTCAGACTCGAACAATAGAAAAAATAATATGCTTATGAATTGTACTTTGTGCACGCTGAGATAGTTAAATTTAATCCCGTCTATTTTTTACTACCTATACTATAACCCTTTCTATTACGCAATTTCTATTTCCGACTTGAAGAAAAAAAATTCGTAAAGTGTTGCCATTAAACTTTAAACATATAAAATTAACTAAGTAGGTAAATATTTCAATTTGCATTACATGCTATACGAATACGAATATTATTAAATACGAAAAAACGTAAGGGGTGATATACGTTGGTGGTTCAAAAGGTAAGGTAACAACAGCTCTCACTGGGCACATGTTCCTCCAGAGAATGGAATTCCATATCTAGGTACAGCAGACGATCACAGCAATCGAGTGTCGTTAGTCGCTAAAGCGCAAGTATTGGGAACTATTACATGGAACATTAGAAAATCCTCTCTATAACCCGGATCTTGCACCCAATGATTCGGATCTCTTCGGGCCGTTGAAGTACCAAGACGTCATTCCCCAAACCGATGCCGCAATCTATATTCTAATATTCTAATGAGACGCCGTCGTTATTGAATATGCATACATAATGCATGTGTTCACACATATTTAATGCTGTACCATACAAATAAATATGCCATTTATGCTTACAAATAATATGAAATATTGCATTTGGAATAATTTACCTTCAAATTAATCTGATAAATTTAAGTAATTAATTTAATAAATTTAAAGACTAAAAGCAGAATTTCGCGAATTTCTTGTTTCAAGTTGGAATCATTCTAATAGAAAGGGTTAAAATATAAATACATTCGGAAAAAAAAAACTTCATTACAAAGTCTAATAACTGTAGTTACTGGGTAGGGCCATCTGGTGCATTACACAACACAGGAAGCTGCTCCGTAACTAAGACATTAACAACACTTAAATCGCTCAAAGCACATTTATTTATTCACTGTCTCTTGTACTTTCGAGAGAGTCGGGTCGAAGACAAATTTTAAGCCCCCCTCCCCCACAGCCCCCTCGGGCGCGTGCACTCGCCTTTTCCGGGGATGAAAAATAAATCGCTGCATATATCGTCCTTTGCAGAAGAGACTGGAATATACCTTTACTCTTAACGCAGCACGCTTTTCCCTCATTACCCGCGCGCTAAGAGTCGCGTTACGGCATTTAAATGAGCCATTAATGAATGGAATGAAAAGTCCCGCGGTGCGCGTAGTTACTTAGGAAACGGAGAAATTATGAATGGAAAAATGCAGCATTTAAATAAAAACAAAGTCGTAGTTGTAAAGGTGAGTGCTCTTACTACGGGTGCATCGTCTTACTGTGATGGAGTTGTTCCCGGAGCCACGAGTGAAAATTGCGGGTCAAACTTTTAACCCTTTGACTCTGGGTGATTGCTGCTGTGAAATCACCTTGTTTCGGCGCTTTCACTGCTAGTCACAAAAAAATAGGGTTAAATGGTCCCAGTGCTGAAAAAGCGCCTCCGTTGCCATCGATCCATTTAACTACCAACAATATGGCGGTCGATCAAAATGTCCATCTGGCGCCACACAGCTAAAGAAGTTTTCTGATATAACTGGCTGTGGGGCTGCTAAGCCGGCTGTGTCAGAAAAGCTAGATGAGCGAAGCAAAGGCCGCACTTTTCAGAGTTCGATAGTCTATTCCACTTGGCCTTCTATATTGTTGTGAAAATGCCTGCTCTTCAAAGGGTTAAAAACAATGTTATGTAATTACGTGCGGCCGCACAGCCACCTATGTTAGGAAAATTCTATAGCTCTATGGTGCAAGATGGGTATTCGATCGACCGCCAAATTATTAGTATTTAAATTTATCAGTGGCAAAGGCTGCACTTTTTCATCGTTGGGCAGTCTATCCAGTTGGGATTCTATACTGATGTGAAAATGCTTGCGCTTTAAAGTTTTAAGACTGGACTTGTTTTCAAGTTCAATTTTATTTCTTGAGAAATTTAAGTCAATTAAAGGTATTATTGTTTGCCGGAAGAATGATTTAAAATCAAATTTTCTAAAGAATAATGTTTGCTTTTGGTTTTTTTCTTCCTGCAATTGTATTTTATGGACTAAAAAAGTAAGAACAACGCTAATTTCTAACCCGCACGATCGCACGAGCTCTTGTCTTAAAGGGTTAAACTCGAAATAGGACATTTTCTCAAGCCACGGATCAGGACTCTTTCGAGAGAGAGCCTATATTTTGTGGCGAAAATTATGCAAATTGTGGTGTACCTACGTTAAAATAATCCAACCAGTCCGAAAAGCGAATATAACACTTTATTTGACGAATAGAAGCAGCAACACTAATATCTCAAAATACAGAATTTAGTTTAGTAACCCATGCAACAGCAAATCATATTAACTATCACAGTAATAACACTATTCAAATCGCAATATCAATCATATAGCTCTGCTCTCTATATCCAGTCAGTCACACTGAACTTTAAACGAGAGCGAATGATAATTTTAGATTTCCAAGCAGATCGCATATTTCTCGAACTTTCTTGTAACTTCTTTCCTAATTGAAATATACCCAAAATTCAACTATTTTCTTTTGGTCGGCCAAATTTAGCGCCAAATCGGTCGCCAAGCTTGTCGCCTAAGTCAAGGAGTCACTTACAGCGACTTTTAACTTACGCGCCTCTCATTTATACGCTATTATATCTCTTTAGTGTGCGAATTTCGGAAGATCCTGTCACGAGGAATAGGAAAATGATGATAGAGATCTCTCATTTAGTTTTGAATTTAAAAAGTTAAACGAAATTGTATACTTAAGTATTTAAAAAAATAATATTACTCGTTTTAACTGAAAAAATATTATTACACACTTGTTTTTTGTTGTTTTTAATGTTTTGTCTCTCATAATTCAGATGAAGAGTTAGAAAATAAGCCTCTCTCAGTTATACGCGATTTTAAATCGGTTCCTTAAAACGCGTATAAACGAGAGATGATTTCACTTGAAAGAATGCCTGTACAACCCTCTTTCCAGCAACACGCATAGTTTCGGGAAAACAACATTACAGTTGTGTAACAATATTACTGCGGTTTTCTGTACTTTTATAGTTCATTTTCTCAGCCGATAATTTCAAGAGGGCGATTGATAAATTCGAAACTCTTCCAGACATCGTTTACATATCATAAACGAATTTTGAAAACTTACATTTTTTTCAATTAGACACCGTTAAAAAATATTCCACTGGTGGATTCGTAAAGGCGCGTTTCCACTTGTGTCGTTAATGCCCCAAATGCCGTTAATTCCCCGAAAGTCGTAACGCTAAAGTAGAATTCCGTTTCAACTAGCTTCAGTTATCTCCTTTAAAAACCGTACGTTCCTCCAATGGCTATTAGCGATTTCGCGCATGTGTGTTTAAACTTTTATCTGTTTCCCGTTTTTCTTTTAAATATATCCCCATTTGTTATTTTTAAATACAGAAGAATTTCTTAAATTTGGAATTCCAATTTACGAAATTAGACCTTAAAATAACAATAAATCAGTATTCGAAAGAAAATGTTTTAGATTTTATTAAAAATGTTTAAAAGAATAGCATCTTTCTAATAAGCAATTTCTCAGTAAATGTATTTTATTTTTAATACATTTTTCTATTTTAAAAAAATTTTAAGTCTTTTTTTTTTTTAACTTTACCTGATTACAACGATTTTTTTTAATAATACTGCAGGATTTTTTATAATCTGGAAATTTGTGTTATGCAGAATCGGTAAGTCCCGTCGACTTTGAATTTGAAAAATTCTACTGCATTTATTTAAGGGACTTTTTTAGTTAGCACATATTATACTAATTTTAGGAGGCTTAAAAAAAAAAAAACCCTGGGTGTCAGTATTTTAAAGCCTCTAATTTATGGGAATCATTAAGTTAATTGAGCTGTTTTGATAGATTTAAAAGGTAGCCACATTTTCGATAAATTTAAGTACTGCATGCTGTCTTTTACTAAATAAGTAATTAACAGAATATTGATATCTGCTTTTCGTGTGTTTTGTAAATTTAAGAAGTACATTATGTTATTAATTTAATTTCAGTTATCTCTAACATACACTAAAAGCATATAACTATTTCTGAAAAGGTTGTATTGTATTTTGTTATGATAAACCTACACGAGGAGTATTTCGTATTGCCTATCGAAAGGGGGAGTGCCTTGTGCGGGTGACTTCGTGCCCACCCGGCTCGGGTGGGCACAACATCTTGTTTTAGATGCCATCTCCGGCCTTTAAATGTCTAATACAAAAGATAGTGCACGAATAAATTTAGATTTATTAATCAAATTCCTATTTGAAAAGTATTGAACAAAATTTTTAATCTCGTATTTAAAGAAATACAAAATAAAAATGAGAAAACCTATGATTTTGAAAAAATATTGGTCTTAAAATTAAAATTCAATAATTACAATAAATTTTATTTATACATGAAGAGTAAAAGAATTATCATTAAAACCAGTTAGTATGTAAAACTACTATTTTTTTTCCTTTGAATACTAAGTAATAACTATTATTAATTAATTATGTGAGCTTTCTGAAGAGAAAAAAATAATCATTGAAATATTAATTACATATATATTGAATTTTTCAAATACAGTCAATAATATTAGAAGAATAAAGACTTAATTTTAATTAGAAATAGATGTCAAAATGCTAGAGATCATCAGAATATCACATGAAATACTTTTAAAAAAAAGTTAGGAAGGAGCTTTACAAAAAATACTGAAATTAACTATTTTTTAATTCAAAGTCATAACTATTTTTAATTATTAATTATCGCAAAATATATTATCGAAAAAATTAGTAAAGTATATAATAATGTGTTATTTTCTTTTTAAACTGAAATAAAACAAAAACGATAATAAAAGAGCGGCAGCTAGAATCGAACCCAGGTTTCCCGGACAAGAGTCACGAGCGATACCTCCTAACCACGCTGGGTACAACCTGTTACATGTTATTAGTTAAGCTGTACAAATCTTGTCACATATCTCCGTGACACTGAGAGCCAAAAGCAAAAAGAAATAGAATTATTATTAAAAGAGTGACTGATTAAAACATAAGGGATAAAAATACTCAAAGGGAAGGATGGAATTATTTATTATGTGTGCATGAAGTCATGGAGAGAGAAATTGAGCGCAAATCTTTTTTTTTTTTTTTTCCCTTAGATTTTTTAGGTCAATTGATTGCATGAATTTTGTCCAGAGCAGATTTATAACAATTTGGAATACTGTGCTGAAAATTGATGATTAATTGAACCAAAAAAAAAAAAATTAAGAGCCTACTTATCCTTAAAAAATATGTAACTCTCATACTCTGACTTTCGCGACCGCGCCATATTGGAATCCTTTCCTTGAGAGAGCGTGGAACCAGCCAATGGGATGACGAGATTCTTACGACTTTAGAGGTTGGAAATGAAACGTTTTTATTCCCGTAAAAACCCTCCGTAGCGGAGAAAACGACAGCTTGGGGTCGAGTTTTTAGCAGCGGTAGGCGATTTAGGGGAAATTACGACCTAGTCGAAACGCGCCTAGTCTTCGGTGGAAAAACAAAATTAAACGGTGGTAGAGGGTATCAATACGGTTCGGAATCACACCGGAATATGGAGATCGAAACGTATTCTTCTTGTACATGTTAATAATCACTTTGGAAGATATGTTTAACTCTTTATCTACCGAATCAAGAATTGCCACGAATGTCAACTTGAATCTATTTGTTTTCTCTTGTTATAGCTAGGCAATGAATGATAAATAATGATTAATGTAATAAAAAAGAAAATTACGAAATAATTAATAAGCATAGGCTATACCAGGGGTTCCCAAACTTTTTTTACCCGTGGCACCCTTGTCAGACTAAAAGCATTTCGCGGCACCCTTGTCAGGCTAAAAACATTTCGCGGCACCCTTTTCAGGCTAAAAACTTTCGCGGCAGATTTCCTTTAAAGCAATACGAATCTGAAGGTTAGAATGAAGTAGTTTGGATGCATTTTACGTTATTTTTTGCTTGTTTGTTTATAGGGCTAACTATCAAGAAAGTACTCTCTTGGGAAAGGGATATAGAATTTTGACAATACCCCCATTCAGGGAGTTTCTATAAAAGAGTGGCTACAGGACAATCTTGAACTGAACTTGACTGAAATATTTTTTAACCCACTTAGTGATCGGCTTGGCTCACTTTCTTGGGGATACCGGTTCAGAGGAAATTATTTGATTATACTCCACCAAAACACTTTTCTTGATTATCTCCACGGCACCCCTGACATAGGCTCGTGGCACCCTAGGGTGCCGAGGCACCCAGTTTGGGAACCTCTGGGCTATACGTTTGATGACTGGTTTTATAAACAGTTAATGAGTCTTTTTCAATAGAGTATAGAAGCAACCAATCTGAAGGAGTCAAGTAAAACTTTGACACACTTATAGAAAATCTAATCCTTTAATCATAAAACAAACGTCTGAAAATTCACGAATGCTCTTTTTTGGGAAGGAGGGGGCACGACTTGATTAGAAAGTGAGCGGGAAAGCTGTCTATTTAAAACAATCCACTCTAATAGAACAGAAAATCGTGATGTAAGCTGATTAAATGAAGTATTGGTTGTGATTTTTCACAGTAATGATTACAATGTATAGATTTTTCCTTTTGTTAAATTTTAATTTAACGGTACTTCTGAGTACTGTCGGTAGATAAAGAGTTAAATAATGCTGAACTTTACAACCACGATTTATCTAAAACTAATGCATCTATCAAAGGAAGCACTTGACTAAAATTAATAGCTTAAAAATTCTATCTCATTTCGTTGATGAAACTGTCGGAGAAAACCCTTTGTTTATGAAACTTGATTAAGAATTTAGACGAGCACTTCAACACTTCTTCTGAGGTCATTATTATGGGGTACATGGAAACGGCGTTATCGACCTCATATTGCTATGTGATTTAAAAACGTCTTGGTCACTTACATTTCTTTCCAAGAGTTACGAATCATCCAGTATATTAACAGTTGTTCATGGGGAAATATCGTGCTTCAAGCTTATCAAACTAGAGACTAAAAGAATTTAAAAAATTACTAATCCGACAGATTTAGCATGAATAATATTTCTTGCTCATTTACAAATTTAAATTTCATATCTTTAAGCACCTTCTGAGTTCTGCTGAATTTAAATTAACAAAATATTTCGTTGATCATAAAAACTGTAGATATCTGAATAACTTTTTTTTGCAGATTCAACTGTTTATAATAGCACCAACTAAATTTCTATAGACTCAACCCAGACAGCACATAAGGTTAAATCAAGCTTGACATTTCTTTGAATTTGACGTATTAATACAAGCTTGACAGTTCAACTCATTTTAAGCTGGATGCAAGCTTCCAGGAGTCAAGTTGAATTGTCAAGCTTAAATACAGCTTGATTTAAGCTTGACAATTGATACTCGCTTGATTTTTCCTTTTGAAAGCGAGCGTTGATGGCGCCATCTGTGACAGAGAATGGACATTAATTGTCTTAGCGTTTCTCAAATTTGCTCAATAAAGAAAAGTTCGTAAAAGTTGTGTTTTATTTTATTATAACATGTGGGGAGTTTTAGTTTTATTTACATCTAATTAATATTAGTAATTCCATTAACTAATTAATTAGCCCTAAAAATAAATTTTAATATAATTAAAAAAATTTAGTTAGTTAATATACTTGACTTTATGGGTGGTAGAATGAGGCGTAATCTGGCCTCAACAAAATAATTAATCAGTCATAAATGTACTTGACTATAGAATTGAAAAAAAAGATTCTATATTTCCAAATATGGAAATTCTTCAAAATAAAATACAATTATACAACGAAATTGATTTCAAAATCAGCCATTTGTCTCGATTTTGGCCAGCAGTATTGCTCAACGATGAGTATTGCGATATTGAAAGTTTTAAAACCTGTCCTGCTTTTAAGTTTATATTATGCTTATTTCCCTATTAGTAGAGTCTATAAATCACACATAACATTGTTTAAATTTTGATTCATCCCATGGAAAAATAAAAGAAACTTATCAGCATCGCCCATACTTATCGATCTGGCGTGACAACAGTCACTTCAAACTTTAGTCATCTCTGCCCGAGGCAAAATAGCCGAACGGTTAGCACGCGGGCCTCCCAGCCTAAAGTTCCCGGGATCGAACCCATCCGCCGACGTTTGATGGAACAGATTAAAATAACTTAAAATTTCAGCATAGAGGGGGAAAATGCGCGAAAAAATAAAGTATGTGGGCGCGGGTACCCCGTGTATTTAGAAAAAAAATTTTAAGCTTGCTATGTCAAGCTTAATGCAAGCTGGGCAAGTGTAAACTAGAACACTTGATTCAAGCTTGCATTAAGCTTACACGATTGAAATTTTCAAGTTTATTGACTTGATAAATTAAGCTTGATGCAAGTTTGCTGTGCTGTCTGGGAACTAAATATTTTTGAATTGAACAAAATACATTTTTTTCCTGTGTGTATAAAATTTTCATATACATGTATTAATTATTTTAACTATATTAGATTACTAAAACTCAATTCCCCCCCCACCCTTTTTTTTCATGAATGAAGGAATGAAATAAGACCGTGCCGCTAAAACTGTTGAAACATTTCACACATTCTCACCGCTAAAACTCGAAGAAGGAAAAAAAAAACTACTAATTGTCTTATTCAAGATCTAATTTTTATTTAATACATTCAAACGCTCAAAAAATATTTCGGCATACAGAATTGGAACGCTTTCAAAATCGCAGAAAAATTCACTTTCTTTATCGATACGTTCCCAATCAATAAGATAATCTCATCATACCCAGAAGGGGAAAAAAAAATCCAAAACTTTCTCTGCCGCTATTGGACTGAGCATGCGCACTCGCCTCGATCGGTACAAATGGAACAAGCGAAAATATACAGGAAAAGAAGAAAATTTATACAGACATTCTCAATCCTTTTACACAAAACCAAATAAATAAATAAAAAAGAGAGAGAAGTAGAAAGCGAAAATTCTGAAATGTTTTAAATGGTTAAAAGTTTCGAAAAGGCAAGTCATTCTGATCGATCTCCACGTTTTCGTGCAGTTTTTATTTATGTATAAAAAATTTTTTTTCGGAAAAATATGCTTTAGAAAGTCTAGTTTCTTTTTTAGAATAAAAAATCTTGTATATAAGCATTCAATATGGACTATGAGAGAGCGATAGGCGAATTTCTGTATTGACCGCATCTTAGCATGCGAATTTCTTTTGGAAAAAAACTTTTGATAATGGTACCAGACGGGGGGGTGGAAATATGAATGTCTATTTTTATTTTGTCTAAAAAAAAAAAGCATTTGTTGAACTCACACGTTTCTACAATAGTAAATAGCGCATTTCTTACAATTCTGTTCTGACTTTTTCCCCTCCCACTTTAGTGCTCCAGATCGAAAGATTAAATATTTAAAAAAGTTGCGGGATTGTAGATAATATATAAAGTTTACACTTAAAGGAAATTCCAAGGGTTATTTTTTCTACCGACAACAATAACAGCAAAAAGTGTTTGATAAATTTATTTATGAGAGTGTGAGAGAAAGTGCAATTTTCCGGACATACCTCTCTGTCTAGCGTTCTTTTAAAAGCCCATTTCCCTTACATTACACTAGATTAGTTCTCCTTGTACTGTCTACAAGATGTCCCAAAAAGATTGTAAAACGCTTTTATTCTACAGGTGATTATAACTAAAGTTCCCATTTAAAACGATCAGAAAAGGAAAACTACAGGACCAAATGTTATCAAACTTGGTAATTGTGTGAAGGTGGTAGTGGAATTTATTATCGACTGAAAAAAAGTCCCCTCCCCCCCCCACACGAAATTTTGATTTTTGTTACTAAAATGATAATGATATAGTATCCTTTTGAGAAAAATACTGCCTTTTTTACCGTTTGAAGCCCCTCCGAAATTTTTGGACCCCCCCCCCCAAAATTTTTTTCATGGGGGGGAGAGGTTCGATCACCTGGATCCCCATCCCCTTAAGTACGTCCTTGCCACTGGTGTTGAATTTTAGAACTTTTTTTCCGCAGATAATAAATTCCATGACCACCTTTACTCAGTTACAAAGTTTGATAACATTTGGTCCAGTAGCTTTCCTTTTCTGATCGTTTTAAAGGGGGGAACTTTAATTATAATCACCCTATATATCCACTAGAGATAAGTGGGCAATGTAAGTTGAAAAAATATTCAAAATGAGGAAAAAAAAAAAGAAAAGACTACGTAATTAGAATTAAATAGTAAGCGTGCTAATTAGTACTTAAATGAATAAAAAACATAAAAACGTGCTCTCAGTTATTCTTATCCCGGAGTAATTTTTAAAAAATCACTAAGCGTATGATATGTGAATTGGTTCTAAAATCTCATTTCGAAAGTAGAAGAATGTAAAATCCTTATGAACGCTGGCATAATTACGAACTCGTAAACCCTAAGGACATATAACAAATGTCTATCTATTAGTTTCAGGAAAATGACTACTACGTAAAGTAGCGCAACATTTCACAAGAATACAAAATTTTTCAATCTTGATACATTTAATCCAAACAAAATCAATCTACCGAAAATGCATTTCAGGCGCTTGCCGTTACGTCAGGCACGTCATTTTCGGCGTTACTCCAATCAGCGACGTCACCTGAAAAACAGCTGCGAATATCGTTTACGAACACCCCCACCCTCGGAGTTAAATAATAACAACAATAATAGCAATACTACTAATAATAAAAAGCTGTTGAAATCCGCATCAAAATAAACCATGCTTTCGCCAAAAATTTCCTCTGGAATAACACAGTTGTAAACAGTGTGTCACAAAAAAGCCGCAGCTATCTTCTTTTTTTTTATGAGGTGTTTATTTTTCAGTTTTGAGCGCCTCGGCCTGCCATTGCACCTATTTTTAGGGTGGCTGCGGTTTTTGGCTTCAATTCAATACCTTTTTGGTAAAAAAGAAAAAAAAATAGATAAATAAAATAAAAACCTGCGACTGTCTGGAAACCAGTTATGTCAGACGTTCAAAAAACGGTTTTTGCAGTACGGGTAAAGTTAAGGATTCTTAGGTATAGGTCAGAGGGTTTTAAACTTTCAGGATACAGGGCTCCCACAAAATGATAAATCACATCTGCAACTCTTCTTAAATTACTACGCCCCTCACTTTAGAAAGGTGCACGCTGCGGTGTGTATAATTTCAGAGTTGTAGTTTTGACGAGTTCTGAATTCTCAGTGAGCAAATGGTATTGGTAAAATTGGATTATGGTTTCGGCTATTTTTAGTCTAGGACTAAAGGTCCCCATGTAAGGGCCTTCTGCAGGAGGCATTTATGTCCCACAAAGGTGGCTAGCCATTAAGGAAAGAGCCTTGCACCACCCTGTAATTGAACAGCTTTCCCCACCATACAACACATAGTTATTTTAATAATTTGTCTTATTTAAAAAATAATTGAAGCCGACTAATGCAGAAGTGGCAGAGACATTGAACTTTGGAAGATGGCTGAAGTGTTCAGGTCAAATGTTTCGGCCTCTCGCCCAGCTGCCTATTTATTTACCTGGAGTTTTGGGAAAGAAGTTCTCTCAAGTATCTGAAATAGTAGGACATTTTAGGGCAATTTTCAAAAGTTCGAAATTTTAGCAAGTTAAGGACCCTCGTGTAGTTTCTTTAATAATCTTCGCTCGAAACAGGTAATTTTCCCATTTTTCAATTACGAATACTGTTCAAAATATGGCCAGAAAGATAAAGCTCCAATTGTGCCGGTCGTAATATATAATTTTCAACTGCAATACCAGTATTTTTAACTTAATTCGGAGATAGTTTATTTTTAAATACATGGTAGCAGTACTCAAACACACGTGTATTTGTGATATGCATTATGCAATCTTAGCTTACTTTTTTTTTAAATTTATGTTCAATGAAAATTTTAGAAATGTTTACTTATTTTACGTAGTAAGTTTAATAAAACTTTCTGGTGTTTAAAACATATATTTTTAATGATTTCCTGCTTACTACAAAACACACATTCAGTCACAATGACCCTGAATGTTGGCTTTTCCTAAAAATTATTTTTTTTCTCTAGTGCTTAAAATGTCCAAAACCTTAAAATGAATAAATATACTATATATGCACTTGTTTTATGCAATTTTCTGGAATAAATGAAATAAGCACTTTTATGACCGTTTTCTTGAATATACGACGGTTAATGTTAAGCAGAACAACAGAATGTGCTTGATGCCGTACTTCTTTAGAGAGCATATTTGCCACGGCATGGACTATCTTGATCTCTCTTCATACGATTGCGAATGATTTTGCAATTCGGAGTTTTGGCTATTCGTTTCAGCAAGAATTTGTAAAGATCTTCTCTCTCTCTCCTCTCGCTCGCTCGTTCTTCTCTTGTTTTTTCGCGAGATAGAGAAGTATGTGAAAAAACATTTGGCCCTCATCCTCAGTTATAGCGATTACCAATTTTTAGGAGAAATTGCCAAGCACTATAAACCCTCAAATCCTATCTCATGTTCAATTAAGTGGTTTACATGGAACAAATGCAATTTTAAATATTTGATGCGTAGAATAGGAATTTTAGCCTGAAGAGCAGATCACCCCAAAATTTGTAACATGTCCTCTAACGGTAAGAAATTTGTTAAAATTCTGGCATACGGCATCGCTTACAGAAAAAAAATCTTCAACATTTAGTGGACTATTCAGCCAATAATTTTAATGGTTTAAGACCCTTATGTTAATTACAAATATTCGTTGAACTAGCAATTTCTCTCGATTCAACGACATTTGTTTGAAAGTGTAACTTTTGTTGAATCTCCATACATTTTTCAGTGTAGAAATACACGAACAGTTTACAGAAAACAAAAAATTCCTCAGCAATGTTATTTATTCTGAATTAAGCTTAAGAAATTAACACTGAGAATTTTTTTCAGAGTAACATTGTCTTCTTATGTTGCATGATTCCCAAAATTACAATTCACAATGTCTGACGAGAGAATGTAATTCGTGAGCATTCGCATAATTGGTTGGATCTTGTTCAAAGTAAATTTGTTGATTTGAATCATAGAAGACAATTTCTTACAGTTCAGACAAAAATTATGCTGTTATTTTCAAGCTTAATTCAGTAATTTAAACTTAGCATTTGTTCAGAGTAACATTTGTTTGTTGTTTGTGTTGTAAACATTTGTTCGGTGTATTTCTACACTGAAAAAATGTTTTGAGGATTCAACAAAATTTGTTGTCTTTTCAGTTGTAACAGATTTCTATAAAAGTTCTTGCTTAAAATTTAAACTTGGAATTTGAAAAGGGCTCTTAAAACCATTAAAATTATTCGGCTGAAATAGATCCAAACTAAACTTTGTTGAAAGATTTTTTTTCTGTGTACAGAGCAGAATTGCCGTATGCCAGAATGTTTAAATTTTTCAAATATTTCTTACCGTTTAGAGGACAGTGTTACAAATTTTGGGGGGTGATCTGCTCTTCAGGCTAAAATTCCTATTCTACGCATCAAATATTTAAAATTTGCATTTTGTTGCATGTAAACCACTTAACTAGAACATGAGATAGGGATTTGGGGGTTTATAGTGCTTGGCAATTTCTCGTTATATATTTTACAAAAAGAGGACCACTTTCAAAATATCAGACCATTATGAGACAATATTTCATAAATTAGGAATTTTAGCAAATCCAGGATCGGTACGAACCCTTAAAAAAATTAAAAAAGACATTACAAATAAATATGAGCTAAAAATCGAATTCTTCAAAAACATTGTGCAGAAATTAAATATTTTTTCTCATAACTTGTTTTCGCATCAATATTTATCATTTCACTTTCCTATCTGTAGCCAAACTGTCTTAACTAGTAAGCCAAAAATAAATAAATAATGCGATGCTGAATATACACCTCACATCACCTGTAAAACGCTTATACTAATGAGCGGTATAATTACTAATGCAAGAACTTTTTTTTTTCATCTGCTGGGCTTATTTTTTTAAAAGCCATTTTTATTCAAAAAAGTAATTTCGTTACTTTAAATATCTTGCTGCGAATTTATGAGACATCAAATGTAAGCAAGCAGACGTTTTAAAGTTCTTACTCGTGATGTATTTTTATGAGCACCGTGTATCCGCCCCCCCCCCCTCTTAGATGTAAACAAGGTTCATCGCCATGGTTTTTTTTCATCCAGTGTATGGCTTTTATGAAAAAGTTTGGTGTAATAAAGTAAATAATATTAATCCCCCCCCCACTTCGTGTTTATTTCCAAGAGAGAAGAAATATTTTAAAGCATCTGCAAATGCATTCCTCGCATTAATATATATACAGAGTTTAAACTGCGCTGATTTCCTGCTTTTCAAATACATTTTACTATAAAAAGCACACCAAAATGTGGTGTTAATGTCAAAATTTAAATGAAGAACGTTTTTTTTTTCCACACACGCATTAAAAATAGTACAAGGCGTACGTTTAGGGTGGTACAAAAGGTCCAACTTTCTTCAGCTGCAAAAAGTTGAACGTCCACGCACGGAGAAGATAAAAGAGCTAAAGATAATCAAGGTGAAGAGAAAAAGAATTCAAGAAAGTAAGAAAAGTGCAGTGAGTAAAAACTGAACTATGTGAGAAGGGGAGTAAAAGTTACCAAAAACACACAGAATAGAGTTAAAATAATTTAAACAAATAACTAAAAATTATAAATAATTAACAAAATAAAATAAATATATGGAACATTAAAAAAAGGGACAAACAACCCACACTTTCATTATTTATTCACTTATTTACTTACTCAGCAAATACAATACAAAGAAGAAGAAGGAAGGCAGAGACTTTCAACAGTTTGGTCTGTGTTCCAGCAGGTTGATGAATGAATGAAAGGAATAGAAGAACATTGAAAAGTATAGGCGGAAAAAATGGAAATGTACGCACATCTTTACGGAAATGGATAAAGCCGCATCGTGATTAAAACACAAGGTATTTTCCATTTCCTTGCTATGCAAAATATGCTTTTTTCATCTGTATTTTACCTGCCTCTGAAATTTGGCACATAAATTCGATGACACCCAGGATATTGTGTTATTCTACTCATTTTTACGTAGAAATTATTTCACTGCGCAAATTACATTACAAAAAAAAAATTGCATTAAAATTAGTTTGACAAAATATGTAGCATTCTAGAGACAGAAAATTTGACTTCTATTCGCGCTAGTACCACAAAATTGTATTGTTGTTTTTCTGCGTTAACATGCACTACTGGAAAGAGAGTTTTACAGGCATTCTTGAAAGTGAAATGAGTATGTGACCTTTTGACCTAGGTCAAAAAATTGGCGACTAAAAAAAGTTCGCAAAAATACTGGAATTGTGGCTGTATCTCATTTAGGAAAGAAGTTTCGAGAAAAATCGAGAAATATGACGTCACGTCCTGCTTGGAGATCTATAAATAGGGAATCTCTCTCGCTGTGAGTGAGTTGAGGATGAGGATGGACTGTAGATATACAGGACAGAGCTGGACGATTGACATATATTTGGATAGTGTTATTTCAATGATAGTTAATGATTTGCTGCTGCATGTGTTATTAAATTCTGTACATTTGCGAGAGTTATTAGTGCTTGGATTTGTCAAAGAAAGTGTTATATTTGCTTTCTAGCTTGTTGGATTATTTTAATGTACACTCGCACTCACGTTGTAATTTTTCGTAACAATATCAACTGTGTTTTTATTACTGTAAAGTTCGTTCGAAGATAATGAAGAAAATAATTTATTTCATCAATGTGCCGATCAAGGTCTATTTAAGCTTCATAAATGACGAATGTAACAAAGCTAATCATAAAAAATAATTATTTATTTAAGCAAAATCAGATTAAACAAGATAAATTGTCGCTCTCTGCGATGTACCGACGCCGAAGAAAGACTTATGTTAATGCAATTACTAAAGAAAAAATCTATTTCGCGGACAAGCGCGTTTTCTACATCTTTAAGAATCAGTTGAGTCATTTCAGAAACCATACGATGGTATGATACCTTACTCAAGAGGGACAATAACACTCTATAATAACCAATGCATTTTTCATAATAATTGGTTACTCTGTAAATTTTTTTTAGCCACTCAACGTATAAAAAATATCCATGTTTTTATTCAATTTCCACTGCAGATATCGCCCCAAAATAAATCTCTTTTGTTTTAATTAGAGATAATTGCTTCATTTATCTCGAGCAATTAATACGAAATTATCTATTTTGTTGAGTGCCTGCAAGCTAATTGCAAATTCTCCACTTACAAATTAAAAAAAAAAAAACATTCGCAGACTGGGGGGGGGAGGAAATAATAATAAAAAGATCAAGCATTAGTAGCTTACTTATAAAGATTGAATACTAGGCAGTATCCCGTGTTTTTTTTTTTTTTTTTTTTAATTCTGTCGAGTCCGAAAGCTCCTGTGTTAAGAGGGAGTTGGGAAAGGATTGATAAATGTATATTTATTTAAGGGTCTGTATATTTTCCAGAAGTTTTTCCCAGAAAGCGCCGGGTATTAGGTGCTTAAGAAGATTATTTGGGGCGTATTTTCAGCGCCGTGTACTCTCAATTACTTGCAGATAATGGGGAGTGATGTCTCAGGAAAAGACTAGATTAAACGAGCAGCATGTTCTTTACTATTATTATTTATTTAAACGTTTTCTTAAAATAGTGAAAACTGTTTATGATATCAACTTATCGGTCAGTCCGTCCGTGCACTTGCTGCCACAAATTTAAATGCGGTATTCATGTACGTACATCCAGCAGTGGATCCAGGAAAGAGGCTAGAGGGCTTACCCCTCCAAAAGAGATTGCTAAAGGGTAACATTCTGCTTTAGGTAAAATGATCTTTTTCTATAACTTAGCCCCTCCCCAAAATTTTAACATTGGTTTAGACTAAAATTTTGCTTTATTGCACATTTTTTTTTGAGTGAAATAAGCTTTTTTATTTCAGAATTTGGCCCATTCCCCAAAAAAATTTTGCCATGGACCACTGTGTACATCCTTTATGATATGGTACATAATTTGCCATTTGTACTCTATTGAAAAGGGCGTAGATGTTACCTTAACTGCATTAAATGTAGGGACTTTAGATATTCTCTTCTAAATTTGATCAGTAGAATAAATGATTGCACATTTAACCCTTTAACGCGCAGTGTTCCCACTCTGGGAACACCAAACTCTAACGTTTTGACTGTTGCCAGTCACGAAGAATAGATTTGATTTCTATAAAAATAGTTGCGGGTGACATAGCTCCACGAGAATCCTTTACTTTTTAGCACGTCATTTCCCGTAAAAAAATTGTGACGAGTATTTTTAACAGCACTGACATCTGCTGAAAAATAAAAGAATGCGAGAACAGCTGGATAGATTGCCCAATGCTGAAAAAAGGGCAGCCGTTGCCATCGCTCGACTTAACTACCAGCAAGAGGGCGGACGATCGAAACGTTCATCGCGTGCCGCAGATCTAGAGACCCTTTTTTGACGACAGCTGGCTGTGCAGCACAGCCAGCTGTCGTCAAAAAACTGTCGTTAAAATATCTGATAGATGACGCCTAGCGTCATCTATCAGATATTTTTGGTAAAACATTATAGGAAACGAAGTCCTAGCACTTTTGTAAATAGGGCAAATCATTCAAATAGGGCAAATCATTCAAATATCCGGTACGTAAACTTACAGTTTATTTTAAAGTATCCAACAATTCTCGTGCAAATCTGTAAATTTAAATTAACTATTAAAAGGTACTGTATAAACTCTAATTATTCCATACATAAAAATGTAATAAAATTCATAAGCTACCGTACTGCAAGAACTACGCTTGAATGTTTCGTTTGATCATTTATTTATTTACTGAATGGGATTTAGTCTTTCGCCTTTCACCGTAAAGTATAATTATATCTGTTAAGGTAACACTCGAAAAAAAAAAAAAAACGCAAAAAATACAAATTTATCTCAGTTTTACTCGAGTTCTTTCATGAGATATTGCCAAGTAAATGAGACTACACGGATTCTGAAAATAAATGTCAGTTAATCTACTTAAGTAAGCTAATTCTCAACACTTACTGAGAAAATTTCCGAAAGTATATGGATCCTTAAATAACTATGCATAATCCTTTTCATTCAACTAACATTAGACGCGATGAAAGAAAAGAAAACGTGAAACTCTGGGTTAAATATTACATTCAATATTGAATGGATATTCAAAAATAAATTAACTGATACAGTCTGATTTTCTTTTCTTGCAATGTGTATTAGAGTCATATTACGAAGGATAATGTGTGTTGATTGAATTTCTGCATTTGTACCGGAGAGAAAGTGTTCTGTTAAAGTCAACAAAATTTTGATTCGCGAATTTACAACCGATCAACAAATTATTCCCTTGATGAATCCAAAAGAAAAAAGAGGTTTATCAGAATATCAACTATGTTGACTTATCAAAATGTTAACCGAAATTTTGTTTAATGAACAAAATTATTCCTTTAAAAAAAGTCGATAAAATTTTGCTTGATTAAACAAACTTTTTTTTTCAACAGTCACATTTATTTTCATAGCTGGCTTATATAGTAGGGAAAAGGACATACAAGGAGCTACATCTTGCTAAAACGCTGCTTTCTATTCAATTAATACACGATGCATTAGCGTTTTTGGCGCTCTAATCAAATTGCTATTGAATCGCAGACTTATTGCATGTTTACTTGAGACTTAAAAGCAGTATTCTCGAAATCTGAATAAGTATTTTTTTTTTCTAAGAAAAGAAAACCACTAACTATTAACCAAGATGAACAATTCCTTCACCAGGAAATAAATTTTATTTGTTTAACTGCAGATATTTTAACTTGATGCCTGGAGAAAAATGTACAACGTTTTCTCAAAATCTGAGATTATTATTTTTTTAATAATATTGACGAATATTTTTAAGATGAATATCTATAAAACATATTACCAAATTTCAATTAATTCGGAAAGAAGAATAAAACGCAGTTTCACAAAACCTCAGATCTGTGGCACGCGATGAACGTTTCGATCGTCCGCCATCTTGCTGGTAGTTAAGTCGAGCGATGGCAACGGCTGCCCTTTTTTCAGCATTGGGCAATCTATCCAGCTGTTCTCGCGTTCTTCCATCTTTCGGCAGATATCAGTGCTGTTAAAAATAATCGTGACCCTTTTCTTACGGGAAAGGACGTGCTCAAAAGTAAAGGATTCTCGTGGAGCCATGTCACCTGCAACTCTTTTTATAGAAATCAAATCTATTCTTCGTGACTGGCAACAGTCAAAACGCCAGAGTTTGGCGTTCCCGGAGCGCACACACTGCGCCTTAAAGGGTTAATGTAGGGTTACGTCAAAGATATTATTTACAGGACTGCGTGTCCTAATGTAGGCGAACTAAAAACAGCGTATCACAGTCCCTATTCATTCCATATTTCCTCAGATGCTTTCAAATGATTAGGATGAAACTGAATATCGTTCAGATGTTGTACGAGCCGTCAAAGTATCTCATACTGAAATCTATTAGTTTTGTTATGCACGCAATTAGTCATTTTAACGCTCACTCCCCGATTATGACAAACCAGGGCAGAAGTTTGAATGGGAGGGGGGGCTCCTTCATTTTGTTTCCTTGGCATCTTTGATAACAGCTTTTATGTATTCTGCGCTGAGTTCTCGTTCGCAGAGGCACAAATCTATGTCGTTATTAAATGTATCCACACGAAATACGATAGTAGATAAATGAGAAGGTTTGTGAACCGATTAAAAAAATTATGGAAAAAACTTCATTAAATAAGCTTTGTTAAAAAAGGAAGACTGAAAAAGTAGAACTAAACACCTGACTTTTTCATAATATTAGTGTAACCTTTAATTCCTATATATCAGAGATCATTATCGCTGGGTAGCCACTCAAAAATCCTTAAGCAGTGGTTTGGTTTCAGGTTAAAAACTTCATTGGGTCCAACAATTTTCGGCGTAGTCAGTCAAAATCTGGCAGGCAGCTAGTCAAAACTTCTTTTTGCAAAAATTATCTGCTGTGATGTTAGAATTGAAATATGGAGAGGTAGAATTGAAATAAAAGATTTTTATTATTTGTGGGTTGTATATTCATAATTGAAAAAAAAAATAGTCATTTACTATGCTGAACCGAAAGCTTAAACTAAATTAAAATTCTGTAAAAATGTAGGGCTCCTAAAATCGGGGGTCTGCCCCTGCGATAATCAAGGCCTGTTAACGATACTATGCTAGTATTTTTTTTATTTAATTTTATAAAGTTAAGTTTAACAGGTAAATTTATTTTTTAAATGCCCTCCATCCATTTCCTGAACTGCCCTTGCATCAGTTATTATTAAGAAAAAGCTTCTAAATGGTCGATTTCCCGAAGAGCCTCAGGTATTTATTTCCCTTGAGTGTAAGATATTTCACTGCGTCAAACAGTTTTTTACAGTCACGCGTATTGGCGTTCAGATTAATCATGTCAATTAAAACCTCCCCGACACAGTGCCTGAGAAATGGCAATACAGTGAAACCTCTCTGAACGGCCACACCACCGTACCAATATTATTTGGCCACTCATACGGGTGGCCGCTTTGAAGGTTTTTATTTACTATTATAAGATAGTTGCTATCATGCGTAATATAAAGAAGTCTGACACGTATTCCTTATTTAAAATGAAATTTAAAACTTATCTAAAGAGAAAATAGTACTTCATTTAATTCTTTCTTACATTTTTTGAAAAAGGGATACAATTTGTTTCTTTTTAAAGTTTTTACTTTTCTCTGAAACAACCATTTTCAAGTTCGTTGTTTACTTTAAAAAGCATATCTCTAATCGATGCGTTAGCTATATGCTTTTTAAAGTAAAAAACGAACGGCCACCCCTCTATACAGCCAATTTTTATTTTATCAACCGCTTCGGAAACTTCGATAATTTTATCGATTTTCCCTAAAGTCCTGGATCTTATATTGGACCATAAACCTGACCTTGAGTTTTTCCGCTCAAACTAAAAGCATGGAGTGAGTAGAATTTACGAAAAATAAGATGGGCGATCCCACTCTGTGGCCGGTTAGAGGGGGCTGGATGGCTGTTGATAGAGGTTATTTTAACATTAGGTCTATGAGCCGAAAAATCCGTTTCATAAAAGTTGAGCCGTTTTGGCCGTTCGGAGAGGTTTCACTGTATCCACATTTTATTTCTCAAACTAGTGCAATCAAAAGCACGGCAATCTTTTCCATTTAGATTTAAGGAAACTTCTGCCGTCCCACAAAAATTTTCCGTACGAACAACTGCGGACCTGTGTTAAACCCGAAGGAGTGACAAAGTGGTGGTGGTGGTGGGGGGGGAAGCGGAGGTCGCAAATCTAATCCTCCTTCCGCGAAAATACGTCACCGCTTAATAGCTTTCTGTTTCGCAAACATCCTTTCGTGTCGTTGCCAAATCTCAAAAAAGTAATTAAATTCAACTTATATCCACCTTAATTAGATTCAAACGACTTTTATACGCGCGTGGATTTTTCGGAGGGGAGGTGATATTTATCACCTTAGTCAACAACGTGTTTGTAGCAAACGAGGGAGTCGCCTTGCTTTTTGTTGCGTTGCTGAAGATTATGTTTCTACTTCTATAAACGCAGATTTTGGGTTAGATAACATGCATATTTATTTAGGTTGTTGCCCTCTGCCGCTGTACAGAGGAAGTGGAATTATTTTGTAGCTAGTTATTACCTTGGGGGGGGGGATCAAGGTAGGTGTTTTACAGCTAAAGAAAAGGGTTAAATTCCAGATGTACTCAACGAAATGCTTCCCCTGTGTACGATTTCAATTTAATCCAGGGTATAACTTTCTTAATATTCAGTTTCTGTTTTGTTTTATTTCTGTCAAAATGGTGAACAAAGAGGCGATAGTAATATAGAAATATCTTAGGTGTAATTAAAACATAAAAGGGTATTATTATTATTGTGATGAACTAAATATTTATAAAGAATAATTCTTTTCTGATATATACAGGGTGTCCCTATTGGTACAAAACTTAAAGTGAGGTAGGGCACATAGTAAGGAATAAGAATCACATAGCAATGTGGGGTCGAAAATGTCGTCTTCATGCATATGTTAATAATCACTTTGAAAGAAGTGCTAAAATAATAGAGAAGTTTCCGAGCATTTTTCGTCAATAAGTAATGTATCTTTCAGAGAAAACGCGTGACTAAAATTAATAATTTAAAAATGCTATTTCATGGATGAAATTTTTGAAGAAAAGCCTGTTGTCTATGAAACTTGATTAAGAAATTAGACGAACACTTTAAAACTTTTTTCCAAAATGTGATTATTAACAGGTAAGTGAAAACAGCCCTTATAATTCCAAATTGTCTTGCGATTTTGATTTCTTATGTACCCCATCTCCCTTAAATTTTGTACCAATATTTATGGATCACCCTATATAAATGCATAGAATATAGCACTCCATGCATTCGACGCTGTTTCTAATTCAAAAGCACATCAGACTAATGAAAGACTGAGTTCTTTTGAAAAATATTTAAATAAATAAATTGTTGAACAGAACCAAAGTTCCGGTAAAAAAAATCACGTGAAAGAATGATTATAAATATACATAGAACAAAAATAATTCAGGACCTAATTCACTTAAAGTGCGATATGAAGATAACGGGCGGACTTTTAAGTTTAAATTGTATTTAAGTTATTGCAAATAATCGTTCAAGTAAATGATAACCAGCATACAGATATTTTGATAGTGAACGAGATGGATTTTCTTCAAAAATCAAATGCCAAGTTAGCTTTACATTGGCGAGAACCTTACACTTATCTTGAGAAACAAACACCGAAAACAGTATGACAGCATTTTCCCCCCAATCAAATTTAAGTAAATATATATGGATATTGGACAAAATAAAAAAGAGTATTGCATGGTATTGAATATTATAAGATGAAAAGGAACCATGTTACAGGATTTTAAAATATTGCGATGTGAAAAACAAACACACATACTTATAAGTTTAACTTTGTTTTATTTGAATTCGAAAGACAATATTCATTGTCATAGAGACCGAAGGAAACATTTATGCAGAGATAATTTAAGCAGGCAATTAAAAATAATAAATAATAATAATAATAAAGCAAATCTGAAACATTAAGTTGTCTGGTAAGCACTTAGTATGAAATGCAATGAAAAATTTAAAATAAAATGAATGTACTTCATGTCAAAGAACTTATTTATTTATTTATGAAATATACCTCCTTTTGACACAAGGACACACACTGGGCACATTTCCTCACTTCTGACGTTGTGCTCTAAGATTAATAGGCAGACTAATAGGTTCTCTCTGAGAAAGTCAGCACTATCTGCCAGTAAAATACTTTTTAATCTATTGGCAAGCAAACAAAACTACAGAAAATGTTACTCGTAAAACTGATAGAACTGGAACAACTATTTTAGTGTATACTATAAAAAATCCAGGAACATTCCTTAAAAATAATTAGGAAAAGTTAAACTCACAAAAAATCATACAGAAAGTAAACAACATTCCCATCTGAAAACTTTACTTTTTCTCATTATTCGCTTAAAAACACCCAATTCGCTTAGAAATGACCCAAAGTATACAAAAAGGAACTTTCTTTGGTAATAGTGAGCAGCTAAGGTGCCCTGAAATTCCAAGGAGCGTTGCATCAAAATACTAGGAACTTTATTTGACTAGCGGAAGAGAATTCAGCGGAATTTTCCAGAGTTGTTCATTAACCCTTTAACTCACAGTGTTCCCGCTCTGGGAACACCAAACTCTGGCGTTTTGACTGCTGCCAGTCACGAAGAATAGATTTGATTTCTATAAAAATAGTTGCGGGTAACATAGCTTCAATAGAATCCTTTACTTTTTAATACGTCATTTCCCGTCAAAAAATGGTCATGATTATTTTTAACAGCCCTGTCATCTGAGCGTGCCACAGATCTAGAAACCCTTTTTCGACGACAGCTGGCTGTGCGCACATAAGCCTCGAAAAAAGGGTCCTCCAAAAAAGTCCTCAAAAAAAGGGTCTCTAGATCTGTGGCACGCGATGAACATTTCGATCGTCCGCCATCTTGCTGGTAGTTAAGTCGAGCGATGGCAACGGCTGCCCTTTTTTCAGCATTGGGAAAGGGTTGCGCATCATAGGGTTAGCGTTCTTGGTGTTTTCAAGTAACGTTCCTTGGAATTTTAAGGCCCCTCAGCTTGCCCATTACTTTCAAGGAACGTTTCTGGATTTTTTTACAGTGTAGCGAGAATAGACATGCCTAAAATAAGTCAGTAAATCCTTCTCCTCTGGTTAGAAATTTGCATGAAAAACGAACGCAGTCAATGCTGTAGAATGTTGTTCCTAATAAACATAATTTGAAACTTATCACCTGCACCACTTTTAACTTAAAAAATTCATTCTGAAAGCGCTTTAAATAAAGATCTTTTAAGTATGACATTTTCAATTTTTTTTCTTCCCCAACAGCTCCCCTCAGATTATACTGATGTTTCGTGAAAGTAACAAGAAACACTTAATGCATCTTCATTTTCCGAAAGTCGGCCATTTGAATATAATGAATAATGTATGGAATTTAAGAAGAAATATTGCTTTCTTTAAAGTGTCTCTCTTTCCTTAAATGCCGTACTAAATCTCTCAAAACTACTCCAGTTTACCTCGGAATAAATATCTAATGAGAATTTTCCTTTTTCGTATATAAGAGATTTCAAAACTCTTATTTATGGGAGTTACAATGGCTTCTGTAAAACTTTACAATTAAGAAAATTTCGAGAAATAAAATTAAAGTAAAATGCATAGCGCTGGAAAAAAAGTATATGTACATGTGTATACAGGGTATCCCGTGTCCCAAAAACACTGAACTATTGTTTTAATCCTTAAATATTGATTATAGACATATACGATAAATTATAAAGTTACGCAGAAAAGAGCTGGGGTTATGAAAGGTAAAATGAACATTCAACAGATTGACTTAAATGTCTACAGACTGATAAGAAATTTAATGTGTATCATGTGATAATGCCCTATTAAAAATTATGAAACTGTTCTAATTCTTTAATAATTTTTTATGTGCGTTGTAGAAACGTTCATTTGTTTTAAATATAATAAAATCGTTGACTATTTCTGAGGTTTAAGACCGCGTATTTTTTATTTAAAATGTTGGATGTAGCATTTATAGTTCTGTTATAGAGACATTCAAAATTAGTCCCATATAATGCTTTTACTAATTTAATAAGAAATTACTGTAACAATTACTGTAGCTTCAAAAAGGTATTAAATTAGATCTCTGACAAGATTATTTGAAAGTTTTATTCAATTACTTCGATCATATTTCACTTTAAAGTTTTGATTGACAGTTTAAGTTTGATGAAAAATAAATGAAAAAAAATATAGATCCCGTTGCAATGTAAGCAAAATTGCTTAAAGTTAGAAACAAATAGAATTTCGTTTATCAGAGAATTTCTATTGTAAAATTTAAAAAGATTTCTATTCAGCTAAGTGCTTTCTGAATATGCTCACACATTTGTGAAACATCGAACGAAGAAAAACATACCCACAGCCATAAAATTTCTAGGAAATTAATGAAATATACTGTAAACGTTCCTACATTATATTAATAATAACGCCCTGACAGCTGCTTGCTTACTGTCCTGATACCCAGATCAACTCATCTGGAAATCTCTGCTGACAATAAGCCATCTTGGTATTATGTGAGAAATGTCCTTTTTTCGACATAAAAATATATAAAATGCTACATCATTAGAAATTGCATTTAAAACAATAATTAATTAATTTGTAACTACTTTCTTTTGAATAGTTTTCGGAATAAATGCACTTGAAAGTGTATGAAATGAAATCGAACATGAAGATCATTTGATTAATTCAGAAAAAAATATTCTTTTCTTTTCTTCTTTTTTTATCTTTCAACGGGAGATTGAAATTAATGTTCTGAGAAAAGCAGAATTCTGGATTTTTTTCTTCTCTACTTATTATAAAAGAAGGTGTGTGTGTGTGTCTGTCTGTGTGTGTGTGTGTGTGTCTGTCGGCAGCGTTACAGACAAACGGCTACACCTAGAAACACCAAATTTGGTACTCGGGAAGATGTAAATATGTAGTTGTGCACCTCGAAGCGATTTTTTCAAAATTCGACCTAGATTTTTTTTAATTTTATGTTTTATGCGATTTTTGGCATTTTTTCTCACCTAATTCGTAATGACGGCGGAAATTACGCTCGCAGCAAAACGGCATTTGTATCATCGGATAGAGGAGAAAATTTTCTTTTAAAAACAGTTTGTTCTGAATACATAACATGATTTACCGATTTTTAGGAATTTTTTTACTAAACATCTGCTTCGCGATTTTTTTTTCGTAAAATAATTTTAAAACTGTCGCATCTTGAATTCTATCCGTCATAACTTTTAGATATTTTGACAAATCGTGAAACATTCTTTTCTCCCTCTTTTAAAATAAAAGCGAAAAAATTATGTAAATTAGATGATTTTTTACGAATTTTAATGCAGCCTAATTTTTAGAATTTAATAGCATCAACGCGATCTTAGCCATTCATTACATTGCGATCACGGCACGAGAATTTATGTTCGGTTGTTGCCACAGAAAGGATTAGAAAAAAGGGTTTTTTCAACCAATCGAGTTTTTAAATGGGATATCAAAATTTCAATTCGCAAGTGACGATCTTGCAAGTGAGGATCTATGACGTCAAATGCTTTAAGATACGTAAAATTTACGCCATAATTTTAACTCATTTATTCCAGCTCTATTTTCAACACAGGGAGACGATATTTTGATTAAAATTTACTGTAGAAATAAACTAATAAATTCACGATTATTATTATTAGAAGTGGTATTTTAATCCGGTGCTTATTTAAAAATTGAAATGTTTTCACGGCGCTGAAAATGTTCATTTTAAAAGTTACAAAGTTCGTTTCAAAGCGCGATATATTAAAATTTTTCTATTTACTATTTTTATTTTTGGCATTTAATTTAGCGCAGGCGTTGCCTAACATACGCATGCAGGTTGCGAGTATAGTTTTATTTTAACGTTGAATTACGTTCCTCCATAAAGGTCCTACATAATCAAAGTTTTAATGATACCGTTTAAAAACTACTATGCGAAATATCAAAATTAACTCCCTCAACCTACCGGGGTATCCTTTACGGCAGTCAAACAGTGACGTCATAAATTAAAAAAATGCGTGAAATTTGTAAACTCTGCAACTCTAACGCCCTGTCACAATTAAAGTGGGAATAAGTAGCTTCTCGAGATTACACAGTTTGATGTTTTTCAGGAGACAGGACTATGGAGGATATAAAAGATATCGCTATATTAGATACATGGATATTTAAAATGGCACCCCTTGGATATTTTCTCCCCACAGTAAGATGAAATGGTTTGCGGCGCTAAATACGCCAATCTTATAAAACTATGTATAAATTAAATATATATGGAGAGTTTCCTTAATGGCAACCATTATGTGAAATGATTATTATTTATGCTAATGCGTAAATTGCAAAGAATTGTCATAGAATCAAAAGATCCCATTGAGGCCAAATAATCTAAGCTGTTTCTTTTAAGGGAGCCTTGAAGAGGCAGAAGCGAATAGAGATAGTATTAATGTACGTAATAGGTAGTATTATTAGATTTGTGAAGATAATATGAATAAATCACAATGTACCACGTTAATAAATATTTCATGAAATTAAAAGTGTTTATACTTTTTCAACGGTTGTCTTACAACCAACTAAACGAGAAGTAATTCTAATTTGCGTTAATATATCCCGCAGTAATTTAAACAGAGGAGATTACTTGAACTTTTTTAAAAATGAAATTCTGTTTTGTCACATGCAGATATGATTTTAGTAGTAAAATATTCGCTTCTTTCCATATGAAATGAATTCAGAAGAGCTCAAAACGTGTAAATACACCAAAATCTCGTAGTCGAATTTTTTCATGATTACAATACTTTCCTCATATGGTACATGTTCGGAAAGAAATAAATGGTTGTCCATTTCATGTAGTGTCTTAGGTATTTAATGCTACAACTTGAGCCTAAAAAACAGTATGATGTAGAAATAAGACATTTTGAAAGCCAGGAGTTCTCTGCAAACCGTTAAGCTTTCCACTTTTTTGATAGTGAATGACACTGACGTAGTTTTTTGAGTCATTATACTGCAATGATCAGGTTAGTACTCATGACACAAACTTTACATCAAGAGTCAAATAATGTTGCTCTTTTTTTTTTTAAATTCCACATCACGAATAATTTCGAATTACACATTTAAGTAAAATTTTCGTTTCCTACCGTGCGAAGAACGGGCACGCAGCTAGTTTTTAATAATTAGAAGGCTATCAGGAATGGTCAGATTTTTTATGGCAATGTATTTTGAAGTGTACAATTGCTTCCTTTTGATGTATCATCAAAAATTATAAGAAATAAAATATTTTCGAGTACGAAATTATCGAAAAAGTCTTTAATCCGTCTCAGAATAGTAAGTAGGTACAAGAATGCAATGCGCCAAGTTTTGCGCCACGATTTGGCCATCCCTGTAGCTAGACGTAAAAGTACATTGATTCTGGAAAGTCTAGTGTAATCGACGCATTTATCATTTTGGTTTTCTATCACAGCAAACAACAGAGGATTATTTTTCTAATACGTCCATAGAAGTCAAGTCGAGACGAAAAAGTATCTCCTTTCGCAAAATCCCGTCATCTGATAAAATATTTAATGTTCATTCTGACAGCGAGCTTTCTTAATCTCAAATCACACAAAAAGTGAGCAAAAAATAAATAAATAAACAAAATCACAGAGTGAAGTAGTTTATTTTTCACAAATACAAACGGCGTGAAAGTTTCATTTCTCAGTAATATTTAAAGAACACCAGACACAAAGGCCACAACGCTAAAATAATGTTATCTCTGGCACGTTCCCAAACCTCCCCTCAGCCCGTGTTTGTTACTACTACGATTTTCAAGACAAGGCAGACACTGGGTAACAGCATACCTCCCAACATCGTAAATACTTTATAACCCTATAGAAAAAGTTCATACGGCTTTGTAACAAATCTTTAAATTCCGACATCCATTGCCGGTGCCTGAAATTTTAATTTAGTGTTGCCATCCTGGTTAGAAAATAAAGAATTAAGTTCAAGCAGGTGATGAACTGTTTCGTTCCTTTTTATTTATTTATTTATTTATTCTCCCCTCGTGAGGATATATATTGAAAAACGAGGTATATCAAGCTCTGCGCCAAAAGATTTTATCTCGATTTCACTACGCTGTCACCCAGCTACTTATAGTGTTTGATTTATTTATTTATTTTTCGGTCGTTTGCAATCACTAACTAGAATCAAAAACGAGCAAGGACTATGTTTCGAACGTTTTTTTAAACGCGTTTAACCCTTTGAGGCGCAACCCTTTCCCAATGCTGAAAAAAGGGCAGCCGTTGCCATCGCTCGACTTAACTACCGCCATCTTGCTGGTAGTTAAGTCGAGCGATGGCAACGGCTGCCCTTATTTCAGCATTGGGAAATCTATCCAGCTGTTCTCGCATTCTTCCATTTTTCAGCAGATCTAAGTGCTGTTAAAAATAATCGTGACAATTATTTTTACGGGAAATGACGTGCTAAAAAGTAGAGGATTCTCGTGCAGCTATGTCACCCGCAACTATTTTTATAGAAATCAAATTTATTCTTCGTGACTGGCAACAGTCAAAACGTCAGAGTTTGGTGTTCCCAGAGCGGGAACACTGCGCGTTAAAGGGTTAACCACATTATTTTGTGACCAGATGTGAAAGTGCTGAAATGAGGTGGTTTTCATGGCGCAACCACAGCGCTTCAAAGGATTAAGAAGGCAACAGAACGAGACAATTATTTATCTTTTTGACCCCTAAATTTAATAAAGATTTCGATTCCAAAGACGTATTTTATGGAACAAGGATATAAAAAATGCTGTACACTTATGGAAAATGATACACTTTCCAACTTAATGGAATAAGGAAGAAAAATGGGGGCAAAGCATGGATGAGAATACGCCTGCAATATATAGCCCTTTACCTTTAGTGCGTGTTTAAAATATGAAAGTGCTTCAGATTTATTTATTTATTTATCTATATTTTAAAAACGGTAATGCTTTTTGAATGATCGCATTACCCACAAGGAATCCTACGCCCTATAGTTCACTTCTCGCACTTGCAGTGGCAAAACCCAGGATTTTAGTTTAAGGGGGGGGGGGCTACACATACTTTATAAAAAACTATATGGAAAAACAATATTCTTTACTTGGTTAAAGTGACTTCACTTATAGTTATAAGAGAGTTATATTTGTCGTAAGAGATATTATATTATACTAGCTGAAGTACCCGTCGTTGACGGGTTAGTACTGAATGCAAATTTCCAAAAAGCAAGAACTTTCGTCAGCATTGTAGGAGTACACAGAATGGATGCAGTATGCTGCCAAAGTAAAGAAAGCGAAGTTATAATTTTTATGTATTGTAAAAATATTACAGGTGAGAGAGTAACTAAGAAATATCCTTTCATTCGCTTTAGTCGTAATTATGGGATGCGCGAACGAATATTTCCTCATATTGAAATAATTTTCGCAAAATCTCAAAATCTAATCAATATTTTTGAATAAAAGGGAAGCTTAGAATTTAAGTTGAGTGACAAACTATCATGTCACCCAATTTCGTTTCATTCCCTGCAGTCTTTATTTCGTGATGCTGGAACAAAATTTCAGCATTTTAAAACGATTTTCACAAAATCTCAAAATGTAATCAAAATATTTTAAAAATTCGACGCCTATAAATTAAGATTAGCAACTACCTATGATATCACTAAATTTCGTATCATTCGTATTAGTCGTTATTACGTGATGTTTGAAGAAATATAAACGTATTATGAGAGAATTTTCACAAAATCTCAAAATCTAATAAAAATGTTTAAAAAATTGGACGCCTATAGTTTATGTTGAGCAACCATCTATCATGTGCCCAAATTTCATGTCATTCGCTTTAGTCGCTATTACGTAATGCGTGAACAAAGTTTTAAACGATTTTCGCAAAATCGCGAAATCTGATCGATTTTTTAAAATTAGATGCTTATAGTTTAAAGTGAGTGACCACCTCTAATTTCACAAAATATCATTTTTTCACCTTTGCAGTTATTACGTGATGTGCGAACACAAATTTACGCAGTTTGAAACGATTTTCGCAAAATCTCAAAATCTAATCAAGATTTTTAAAAATTTGACGCCTATGTTTTGAGTTGCGTGACCACCAACCATGATACCGAATTTCATTTCAACCGCTTCAGTCATTTTTACGTGATGCTCGAACACGAATTTACGCAGTTTAAAACGATTTTCGCAAAATCTCAAAATCTAATGAAGATTTTTTTTTTTTTTTTTTTAATCGGCCCTTAGTTTTAAGTTTAGTGACCACCAATCATGATACCAAATTTCATTTCAAATGCTTCAGTCGTTTATACGTGATGCTCGAACAAAAAAAGCGTCACGGACAGAATGGCAGCACGACAGAACGACAGAATGACAGAACGACAGACAAACTTTTTTTTTGACGGTTGCACCGGATTCCCAGCTGCTTGAAACGGAAAAGAAATCGGAAAATTTTTGAATTCCACGAAATGTACAGACAAAAGTCTATTTTATCTAGATATAGATTATTATGTATAGATAAATTTATATTTTTGAAGTTATGGCAAAATATTCTGTACCAATTGCCCATAGAATACATGCCCACTATTAACGTAACTTGTTATAGAGTTATAAATATCTGACCTCATCAGTGACATTGTAACCAAAAAATTACTGTATTTCATACACTAACAGTAAGTATTTATTTAAAAACCAACGTCTTTTTTAAGATATTTTTTAGGAAATAATTTGAAAATAAACAAACAAACAAGCAAAAAATCATTTTTGGACGATTTTCAAAGCTTTACAGATCTAAATCTCTAGCTTTACGTGGGGTTTTAGCCTCCATACTTAGTACCCCACCCCCACCCCCTCCGTGGGTGCGCCTATGCGCAACTTGCCACCTTCTGCAAACAAACATCCGATTCGCTTCTCTACAGCAACAAAGGGCATAAACATCTTCTTTTTTCCTTTATATATATTTTAAAAACATTTCCAGGCTTATTTTCTCCCACAAAAGACTAACGAAAGTGGGCGTACAGCTGAGTTACTTAGTTTTGCTCCTCCAAAAAATCCCAGATATTGTTTCAAAAGCAACAAGGTGACGAACATCCGTTACACACCTCACAAAGAAGACGTGCTCCCTGGAGGATGCCAAAAGATATTATCGTTTGACTCGAATTCTGTCTTCCAGACGTGTTGTATTTAGTTTTCTTCGTTGGACTGTCTGCTGCGAAATTTTTCACTCTCAGATAAGGTGGAGAGGAATATATTTTACTCTCTCTCTCTTTTTATTTCGAGTGTCTCGGATTGGGTGGTTACTAACCGCACACTTAACCCTTTAACGCGCAGTGTTCCTGCTCTGGGAACACCAAACTCATAGGCGTAGAGTTATATGGGCTCGTGGGGCTCGAGCCCCCCCAATAAATTGTGAACAGGGGCTGAGCCCACCCAATAATTTATCACTAAATACAGAAAACTAATTTATACTAACATAAAAAAAATGTATTCACGCCATTTACAAACGTTTAAGAAAAACCTTTATTTGTACTTTTAAAATTTTTCTTCTTTTGATTTCAATCATGATTTAGTATTCATTGTGACGCCACGTAACACACAATGTTACTATAAGCTGCCCTCGCCAGGCTCTGGTTAATTAAAATCAGATTATGCAATGTAAAGTATGAAATGAAGAAAAGTTCAGATGTGTCTAAATATGATAAGGGAGTGAAGAATATACATTTTGTATGGCAAGAAATTCCTCCTGGTGGGTGGTTATGATCCCCCCTAACCCCCCTCCCTTGGCTACGCCACTGACGTTAACATATGGGGTTGTGGGGCCCGGCCCCCCCAATAATTTTGAAAACTTTACGCTTATGACCAAACTCTGACGTTTTGACTGTTGCCAGTCACGAAGAATAGATTTGTTTTCTATAAAAAGAGTTGCGGGTGACATGGCTCCACGAGAATCCTTTACTTTTTAGCTCGTCATTTCCCGTAAAAAATTGTCACGATAATTTTTAACAGCACTGACATCCGCCGAAAAATGGAAGAATGCGAGAACAAATGGATAGATTGCCCAATGCTGAAAAAAGGGCAGCCGTTGCCATCGCTCGACTTAACTACCAGCAAGATGGCGGACGATCGAAACGTTCATCGCGTGCCACAGATCTAGAGACCCTTTTTTGACGGCATCTGGCTGTACGGGGGCACAGCCAGCTGCGTCAAAAAAGGGTCTCTAGATCTGTGGCACGAGATGAACGTTTCGATCGTCCGCCATCTTGCTGGTAGTTAAGTCGAGCGATGGCAACGGCTGCCCTTTTTTCAGCATTGGGAAAGGGTTGCGCCTCAAAGGGTTAAAAATAAATAAATAAATCGGGCTACAATTGAGAAGATATTATCTAGCAGTCGATGGTGGTAGGGAAAGAAGCATATGATATTACAATTTATTTTCACGCTCAGACGTTCTTGATTAAATCTTTGTAAACCAAAGACGTACAGGTATGCAGGCAGTTGTTCCAAGATCGATAACGCATTTGAACACAGAAAGTTGGAATCGTGAAAATAATGACTACCTACGCTTAATAAAGTTAAAATCTTATGAGGCTGGCTGACTGCACGATGTCTGGTGGTATATTCTGGAAGTTAATCAGACGAAAAAATGATCGTAAAAGACAGAAAAATAGTAGTGTAGGCGTTTAAGGGATGATCAGCTATTCTTAGGCTCAGAGGGACTAAATTTAAATCTACTAGCCGCCAAGACGGCCAGCTTCGCCGCCTCATACATTACTGTTCTTCATCCTCCTCAGTTCAGTGTTGGCCAAATTATTGGATTCATTTCAACGATAAACATGTTTCTTTGTTTTAAAAGTAGTTGCCATGAAATTTATTTAGGTTAGGGTTGCCACAAATTTTGGTGGTGTCATGATAAAAGCCGATGGTGGCAATGTCAAGTACTACATTTCAAAATGTATGAAAAGAGATAATTTGTGACATTTCCATTCATAAAATGATTATAAAAATGCTCTTGGGGGAATGAATAGTATTCACTTCTCCAACAAAAATACTGTATTGCCCTTCAAGGTATTGCCTTATCACGTGTTTTACAAATTAATACAGAAATGCTTCTTGAATTGCAGCTGTGGGGTTAATGAGCCAAAGTTAGCAACCCGGTGTTTTATAGTACGATTGCGTTATTTACTACGCATTCTCGGTTACGATAATAAGAATGGTACAAAACAGAAATTTCTTAAATCTACTTTAGCCCACTGCATGGCGACATTTTTCTTTTTATGTGCGATAAACACGCCAAGAATTGTAAATTCGATATTTTAAAGGTCTGAAAAGATCCCAAGGATCTTGTATTTTCGCGTGTGCATTGTAGTTTTGTATTCAAGCTAATGTGTGACATACGTAATCAGTAACAAATAGGCTTGCTTCATTGGACGTCATTCAACTGTTAATTTGGATTTTTTCACATGCGTTATTGTTATTGCGTTAATGTTTACATCTAGCTGTTTCCATTCGTAGCGTGGAAATATCGTGGATTGGTGCCGCATACGTTAGTGTATAACCTAAGTGGATAGGTAAATGAAAATAATCCGTAAAAAGTTGGATATAACCTTTTTCTCTTGGAAGTCAATTTTTAATGCCTTGTAAGAAATAAAAGAAAGTATAGTGACTACGAAAAATTGTACGCATTGAAGGAAGTCGAATTTCTTTATTATCTTTTTTTACATTGCAACAGGGGTGGAAAAAAGGGGGTAAGAGGAGCCGCGGTAGCACCCCCAAATTTAACATTTTATTTACTCCACACATATTGTGTATTACAATACATCAAATCTCGCATCTCGAAATGAAAAGCTAAAATTAGCGGAATAGCAGTGTAATAAAAAAATTGGTTTGAGACGTACAAACAACATTACAAGCTGTATTAGCATTTTCAATTACCCTATTCCAGTGGAGGAGTGTTTAAATTATGTTAAATATCCGATAAAACATACTATCGATATGTATGCAGGAGGAGCTTTTAGAAAACCCAGGGTGGGGCATGAAAAGGCACGTATAGCTGAACACCTGATTTCACCTTACGTGACAACGACCCCACCCTAAATTTTATGCGGTATGGACTTTTTGAAAAGGGCAGCGAAAATACCTTTGGTACAGATATCTGTTAAACCTTTGTATTTAAACCACTGGAGACGGTTTTTCGGGTTTTTCCTTTCATTTTGAAAGCAAAGTAATTTCTCGATTAGTAAGGCAGTCGTTCAATAGTGTGTCTTCATGCCTGTTTTTCATTTCATGCATCGAGCTTTAGGTTGTATATTAGCATTACGTTTTTTCAATGAAGCATTTCTCCTCCTGTTTAGTTTATTTTGAACATTTCTACAGAGAAATTTTACAAAGAGTGTTTAAATAACGCATGCTACACTAATCTTTGGAAAATGTTTCAAAAAGAGTTACTTCGTTGAATCTGATTGTTTTTTCTTTACTCATTGATGGATTTAGCTTAGGATAGTAATTCCTAAACTTTTTGATGTTAGAGCGCACTTGACATCTTACAAATTAATTGTTGGAGCATTATATACAAGTTTCTGAACTGTATTTGAAGGCGAAATCAGAAACGAAAAAATAATTATATTTATACTTAAAGCTGGACGCATTTCTATCTAGAATACAACGGAATGCATCCAGAAATCCTTAAGGGAACACCAACGCTCGCTTTGAGAACCACTATCTTAGAGAAATAAGTTAAATAGCGCATTCATATATTAGCCATCTAATGCCCATGGTAGCAAATATGCTACCATCCTTTAATCGCTATATTTTTACAGGAAAAGTATTTCGAAATGTTGAAGTCATAAAACCATTAACTGTATATTTAATTAATAATAAAGATAGTTTTGGTGAAAAAATTAATGGATGAAAAATATTAAAATAATTTAAAAGCAGCATGTTTGTACTCTTTTGGTCTACTTGCAACATGTTCTACTGTCAAATTTTTCTCCTATTTAAATATTATTTAATAAAGAAAAATTAATAATCGCCATTTATTAAGGAAAGATATGCTTTTTCAGTAGGAACAAAACAGTTTTTTAAAAAAGTTTCATTTACAATATTTAGAAGAGTTTTAAAATCATAGTGCTACTATTTAAAAAACATGTAAAAATAACTTTTTTTTCACAATTTTTTATTATATTTACTTCATTTGACTTAACTCCATTTCAATGAAAAAATATTTTTTGCTTGGGAACTTCTCATAGTGGGAATTAGAGGATTAAATTCCTTACATATATAAGGAATACAAACCAGATTATTCAAGTGTTAAACTTTTAAATCTACAATGAAAATATACAAAACTTAAAGTAAAAGAAAGCATAAATGCTAAAAAAAATTTGAAACCATAATACAAAAATAATTTTCTGAAACTTGTAAAAAATACATTTTAATGAAAATAAGCCAAATACTAATTATTACAGATTAAATCAAAATACCTATATGCTAAATATGTTTCAACACACTAATGTTTTTTTGACTTGTATACAATGTCAATCAAGTAATATCATTTTCGTCTTTCTATAGGTTAATGAACACTATATGTGAATTTGCAGATTGAAAAAAAAAACAAAAAAAAAAAAAAACACTTCACAATAAAAACATTTTAGATTTTGAAATTCGGTATAATACAAATTACCGAGTTATAAATTATTTTTGTTATTAATTCTTATTACTTTATAACTTTTTTTTTAAACTTCAAACACAGGAAATGAACACTTAAAAGATTGGAAAATTTAAATAAAAGAAATCGTAGATTAACATTTGTAATTTTATTTTATTTATTTATTTACTTATTTATTTATTGAAGAAGTGAAATAAGATGGTTAATTTTAAATGAAGCAAAGCTTATAATATTCTGTAACTTTTAATGAAAGCAAACAAAAATGTGGAAACTTGATCTTGTGAGAATCCAAAGAAAAGAAATAGTGCGATGGAGAAGAGAAGGGTGGGTGGGTGGAATGAATAAAGAACAATAAAATAATAATAAAAAAGAAGACAAATATTTTCAATGTCGGCTGAATCTGTTGCTATCAAACACAGTTTTAACGAAGCAGATTGGAATCTTGGACGCCATTATTTCGAATACACCTTTCATGTAAGAGCGAACTTCTTTCAACAGTCGATTGCAAAAAAGAAAAGAAAAGAAAAGAAGTTGCTAAGATACCACGATATAGCCCAACATCAACGAAAGACAATACAATTTGATTTTGGCTTTTAATCAAGAGTTCTTTTTACTATTATTATTAATATTCCTACAATTCGTTTAGTAAGAGATTTTTACTGCCACGTCGTTTTTCTATCGTAATTCACAGGTGTACTTAAGACTGTCAATTTAAATCAAAAGTGGATTTTATCGGGAGGTGAGACAGACATGGTTTTAGTATCAACAAAAGGAAAAAAAAATGTGAAATTTTCAGTTTTTAATTTTTTTTCAGACGATAATTTGAACTGCCACAGAAAAAACTAGTCTTAAGGCTTTTTCAGCTAAGAACAAGTATGGAAAATTTAGGATGAGAATTTACGGAACCATTTCTCCAGTGGCAATATTTTTACGTAACTTGCAGCCATGATTAGATTTATAGAGAATTTATTAACTTCTGACATCAAAATGACGCCAATATTACATACGATACCTAATTTTATTGCTCAAATTATTCACTTTTTTACTTGCAAATATGAAACGGATATCAAAAAACTATTTCTAGAGCTGAAAATAACGAAAAATCGCTAAAAATTGGCGAACGGGTGGATTTCCAGGTTTCTGATGTAGCCTATGGTTTTTCTATATTTGCATATCTATACAAAATTTCAAACATAACATATGCACACGCACATATACATTCATTTTTATTTATATAGATTATATCTATTAATAGAGACAGTGGCGGCTCGTGGGATACAGCAAGTACAGCCGGGCTGCACTTGAAATTATCAGCACATACTTTAAAATAATTTATTCTACTAATTTTCCTAAATTCAGATTAGAATTATGGAATTCCTATGGTAAATTAAAAAAAATCTGAAAAAAAAACCAAACAAAAAAAACCGTATTGTGGCCAGATCGCTCATTCAAAAAAAAAAAAATGCACTTTAATCTTCCCGCAATTCAATTGGGAAAATCTTTGGTTCAGTTGGTTGGTTCAGTTTGGTTTGGTTGAGGATAAGAGCGACTGGTTGAAATTTATGTCCATTTTATGGAAAAGTAAAATAGGATCTCTTACTTTTTTATGTTTCTTTTATTTTCCTCGGTGAGGGCTTAATCCGCCAGCTTTCGAATTCAATAACAAAGATTTTCCATTCCTGTCCGGAGGAGGGGGGGGGGCTCATATGCTTCCGGCTGCACTAACAGTTTTGACCACGGGCCGCCACTGAATAGAGATAGACAGACTATTAGAGATATTAATTAGAGAGATTATAGACTAGATACAAATATGCAATCACACACAGTATCGCCAAGGTTTATGATATAGGGTTTCTAGCAAATAACACCCCGATTTCAAAATTGAAAATCTCAAAAGCAATGATCTACTAAACAACGCAGCAAACGTATGTCTATTATCTAAGCTGTAAAAATGTTACACTTGAGTTTTGAAGGAATAGTTAAAACAGCTGCTGTCAGATAGTGCTTGACGTCAAAATAGATTAATGATCGTCATGTATAAGTAAACCCATTCTTTGAAAGCCGCCACAACGCAATCTTTTCAAAATTCCCCAACTTTCGATCTGAGGAGATGTTGCAGAAGAACAATGAAATTTGTTACCACAGCTTGCAATGTCTCAACTGAAGTGGATTCGCATGCCGCACAAATCGACGACAGAAACTCGCCCAGCGTGTTGCGATGGTTCCGGTAGACAGTGTCTTTCAATTGGCCCAGAGAATTGAGAAAGTAGTCAGCAGGAGTCAGATCGGGAGAATACAGAAGCCAATCCATTATGGAGGCCTGCGATTACTGCGCCATCTATTGGCAGATTTTGTAACTACTACCTTCGAAACTTCTGTATCAAATTCACATAGTTTATGAAATAAATAAAAACTTTGTGTAGAAAACACACATAAAAAAGGTACTTACTGGATGGGACGATCGTTTCGACCGAAAAAAATCTTCTTCAGCCGTCAACATTTCGTCTCACAGTGTTTTTTGCACAAAGTTTTTATTTATTTCATCTTTTAACACCAGTGTTTTGAGTGTTTTCTCTCAAAACACTGGTGGTGGAACAACGGCTATTTATATAATAAACATGCCGTTTGCCGCACCCTTCTATTGATTTTTACTTTTAGATAGAGAATTTAAAGCTCTTCTAAAAGGATAACAAAATAGTTTTCATGGATTACAGAGTGGATGCAGTTATTGACAAATGTGGAGTTATTTTATTAGGGATAACCTCTTCGCCCACATCGATGCACAGATGAAATAGAGATTGCCTTTTTTGTTTCTCAACTAATTTAGTCTTCAAATGTTAAAAAAATTAATTATTCGTTTTGAAATAGCATATACAGGGGATTCAAATTAACGTTGGCAAATTTCAGATAGGAGTAGGTTACTGGAAGACAAATCAAAATCTCACAGTAATGCTGAGTCTCAAGCGCTGTGTTCATGCACATGTTAATAATTACTTTGAAATGAGTATTGAAGGAATTGTAAATTCTCTGACCATGGTTCGTTAAGGACTATTTGACTTTTTGAAGAAGGCACTTTACTAAAATTCATGGTTTAGAAGAATGTTTTAATTTTATGGACGAGATTGTAGAAGACAGTATTAGTTAAATCCAGCTAAAAATATAGTATCCCCCCACCCCTGCTTTCGCGGGGATTACGCTCCTTTTCCTCCAGCGAATCTCGAATATCCGTGAATAATTGATGCAGTTTTAAAGCGTTTATGTATGATATTTTATGATCTAAAATATGCTTTCCAAACGCATTCTAGACTTACTCATTAATACAGTAATAACGTAGTAATACGACGTAATGATAAATTAAAAACGGTAATAATGTAACGATCGAAAGAAACGAAAGCTCGTAACTGGCATTGTTATTTTAAAATGACATATTTTTACAAGCTATACTGTATCATCTCTCTTTTCTAATTTCTTTTATTTTATATTAACTGACATTGTTATTTTAAAGTTACTTATCAGTTAGGGCGAATGCGAGAGTTTTTCTGCTAAAAAAAAAATGTCCTAAGAAATTCACAAAATTGCCGAAATTATGAAGAAAAAAAAATTATTCTAGAGCAAAATCTGCGAGTATGTGGGAGCGCGAACGGTGAACCCCGAATGGGTGAGGGTATAATACTGTATGAATTTACGCTGTGATCATTAGCAGGTGCATGAAGGCAATGTTTGCTACCCTACATTTCTGCGCAGTTCTGATTCGTCTTTGAGTAGCCCACTCCTCTCTGAAGTTCGCCAACATTAATTTGTATCACTCTGTACATACAAAAATAACGAATGCTTTATATTTGATGCGTTTAATAGCCGTTATCATGATATTCCTCTTTTGAATATCTATATATTTTTTCAATGCGGGTTGTTTTAAATAATTCCCAATTTCTAATGTATAATAATAATAATAGTGATAATAATAATAATAATCTAGAAATTAAATAAGAGACGTAAAACGTACTTTGAAATTCCATTTCGAAATAAGCCGAAAGTGTACTCAAGTATATAAAAATAACCCAAGTCAAACTTTCAGTTAATTTTAAATAAAGCGAACCGTTCAACGCTCTGGAAACTTTCAACAAAAGCAAATAGAAACGTGAAAAATAATCCCCTGAGAACTCGAAGATCAGAAAAAGAAATACGATGTAAGAAAAGAAAAAATAATAACAATAAAAAAAGAAAGCAAATATTTTCAATACTAGGCAAGTCTTTTGTTGGCAAACATCATTTTAACGAAGCAGATAGGAATCTTGGAAATGTTCTGAAACGCCATTGCTCCGAGTACACATACTATGTGCGAGTGAACACTTTTTTAACGGTCGATGGCACAAAGCAGGAAACAAACCCAAGGTGTTACGATATCGCCGAATATCGACGGGAAGACAAGGGATTTATTTCTCTGTCTGCAAGCTGAATCAAAGAATTAGTACTTTCTTATTTTGTTCGTGTGGTATATGGAGTGGTTACAGGGGCGTAGCCAGAAATTTTTCATCGGGGGGGGGTTAGGACAACTACAACTCATACATATGTATACGCGTGTGCGATAATGTAGTGAAGAATATAAATTTTGTATGGCAAAAAATTTCTCATGGGGTGGTTATGACCCCCCTAACACCCCCCCTTGGCTACGCCCCTGAGTGGTTATAATTAAACCTCCCCTATAAAAGAGGTTTCTAACAGCCGAGACCTGAGAACGGTTTGTAACTAAATTTGGTATATGGATTATATATGAGATGCACTGAAGTAATTTCAAATAATAATAAGAAGAATACTTTTTTAAAAATGTCTATAGGTGGCACTTAGCACGAAATAAGAAATAACTGACTCGAAATGTAAAAAAAAATATTTCAAAGAATTTCAGTAGTTTCTGAACGTTTATTAACTAATTTGAGTCATTCCTTGAGCTGAACTCCCAAGAAAAATGACATCTACTGCACATTTTTTGAACCAAATTAAAAAAAAAAATTCTTTGTACTATATGAGGCAACGTTCGCGGGTATCTGCTGATCCGTTTCAGCTACAAAATGTTGTTTAGAGGGGAAGTTAAATCATAACCACCGTATTTAAGAGAGAGGTACTTTACGGTCATATTTTTCTCATCAAATATCGAATATATTCAGTTTACATTTTTTTTAAATCGATAATTTCAAAAACTACATAAATTATGATTTCCCCGAACATAGTCACAGTTTTTTAACCATATTTCTTATATCAATGTTATGTTCTCATATTCATTTATTAATTAAAGTTAATACGTAAAAAAAAAGCGTCGTAAATTCGAAATCTAATCACATTAATAAAAAGTCTTTGAAAATCCATTTAGAGTTTTATTGATTCCTGAAAAGCCTGATTCCTGAAATGGTTTTTGAAATTATAATAATGTACGATTTAAAGGAAAAATCTAGAACGGTAGTCGCGTATTAATTTATTGATACGGGCCCTCTAATTTATTCCTTTTTTAAATACCGAGATGCAGATTTGATAGCTGTTCCACTGGCGATCATCGCCTGATGGGGCAGATGAGATTTCAGAGACTGCACCCCTGAAAGGGGGACTAAACCCTCAGACTTAATTCCTACTTAACGGCCAAAGAAGTTAGAAGGCCTCCGAAATTTAACATAAGGTAAATGCACCATGGACCACTTACTTTAAAAAAAGTTCATGATTCACCTTTGAAATCAACAGAAGTAAAGAATTTTTTTTCTTTTTTGTACTTACTCGACATCGTTTACTTCAGTTGATTCTAGACTTGACCAACGAACTTATTTTTTTAAAAGTAGGTAGTCCATGGTCCATTACTAACACTTTTACTTTATGTGTTCAACAAATGCACATGACAATTTATTGTTACAATAATTAACACAACTAAACCCAAATTCATCAATGTAGAGGGTTTCGGAACTTGTGAAAATGATGAAGTTCCACTGCCGATTGTGATTTCGTAATGCTTTTCGCAATATTCTTCCTGAAGAATTTATTGCTTGAAGTACAGGTTGTCCGAAATTAAACGATCCTATTTTGAAGTTGCCTACAGACGAAACTACTGTTGAGAAAGTTTTAAAACTTTGTGTGGGACATAAGAGATAATGAAGGTATGGGAATTTGTTTGAGGGGATAAAAAAAAAGTTCAAATGTTTACCATCAGGGGGGTTCTTTTTAAGGAATTACACATTTAGTTTACATTTATGATAGTTTGCACACAAATGTTATAACAACAAAACATGTTCAACATGGCGGCCAATCATTATCAAGCTACCATCTGGATTCGGAAGACTGCATGTTCCTCAGCTTACTGCAGTGTGTTCGGGGAAATGCTAAGAACATGTTGTAAAATGAAGTCTTTATGATCAGGCAATGAGTTAGAGTGACCCAAGGATAAAAAGGTGGTGAAATCCAAATAAAGCACAAGCCGTAAGTTCATTAAAAACGCCCCCTTGTGGCGAATACTTGAATTATTATTATTTTTTTTTTTTTTTTATTCGCTGAAACAAATTCCCATACCTCCATTATGCCTTGTACAGAATTTCACAACTTTCTCATTAACAGTTTCTTTTGTAGACAACTTTAAAATAGGGTCGTTTCATTTCGGATACCCGGTTACCTTTTAGGATGTTTTTTGTCAAGCAGTTGTTTTCCTAATTATGTTTTTACTTTATTTTTATCACAGCAAAAGTGTTTTAATTTCTGTAATTTGTTCTGCACTGTGTAAAAATAAGTTCATTTCATGTAGATAGTTATCAAGGAACATACCTGGTCTATTGCGCCACAAGTGTACGTTCATCATCATTCAAGCAAACGTGAGGCTTTTGTCACTACCTGCAAATAAATTATAAAATGGAATATTTAAATCAATACAAGTTAATCTGTACAGAAAGAAAAGAATTTTGCACGTAATCAATTTCTTGATTTATAAATTCATTTGCAAGTACAAGCAAGTAACAATTTTTACAGTGCAGACCGAATCTTTGCGTTTCCTGTATTTTTACAAGATCCCCGCAGTAGCCCTGATGTCTAAGCTCGGTTCTTATACGAAAACTGAAAGCTCTTGGTCGGCGCTTGGGAGGGTGACATCGTATCTCTGTTGGACTGATGTGGAACCGTGTGCGCTAAAGGGAACTGGTGCATGTGAAATCTGTTGTGGCTCTAATGTCGTGAATGTTCAAACGATACCTCTGGAGATGTCGGTGCAGGTGCTAGGTCTCTCATCTGAAACTGGTTCCAAATTAAGAGACCACTTAAAGGGGAAAACATTTGCCTGCCTACTAGGCGTCCCCTTAATGAAATAGCCAACATCTTTACCCATCGTAGAGATCAAGCTTGCAGTAGGCAGTTGACCTGAAATATATGTATAGGATGTCCCTAAATCACTGACTATGGCGTTTAGTCCTTAAATATTGATGATTGACATATAAAATAAATTGCAAAGTTATATAGAAAATCTTAATCTATACGCAAAAAGAATAGAATCAATTATATGGACATCCGTACCTATGTCCAGGAAGGGGCCATCCCCTCCCCCACCAGCTGACCAGCAGGACCCTTGACTTCCCCCCCCCCCCGCCTACAAACAATTATATCGGTGCCCATGATTTTTTTGTTGTTGTTGTTGAACTACGATTTCATAGAATTGAAAGTGGGGAACTCTAAAGCCAATTTAGATACTCTAGCTTTATATACATTGCTGTAGATATTTAAAGACAAGGAATATTCGGTAAACGAATATTTTGGGACTCTGGAAAATATCTTGATCAAAAACGTTTTGAAAGTGACTCAGAAAAAAAAGAAGTTTTTTTTTTTTTTTTTTTTTTTTCCGATTTGGTGCGATTTTACTCTTCGTACGCCCCAATCTCAGCTCTGTTCCCTCGGAATGAAGTGAACGAGGGTGAAATCCAATGAAAAATAAATGAATAAATAATAATAATAATAATAAAAGAAAATAAATAATAATAATAATAAAAGAAAATAAATAATAATAATAATAAAATAAAATAATTTTATTTTATTATTATTTATTTATTTATTTTTAGAACATTCGAGCAAACGAATCCATAAAGTCCTCAGTTCTCGTGTATGTGATACAAATAACTACATTTACTTTAACAATTTACTTAAACATCTATATGAATAAAATTAGACTTTTGTCTGTATATTTCTTGGAATTCAAAAATTTTGCGATTTCTATCCGTTTCAAGCACCCGGGAATCCGATGCGACCCTCAAAAAAAAGTTTGTCTGTCTGTCATTCTGTCGTTCTGTCGTTCTGTCATTCTGTCATTCTGTCCGTGACGCTTTTTCTGTTTAAGCATCACGTAAAAACGGCTGAAGCGACTGATATGAAATTGGGTGTCATGATAGGTGGTCATTCAACTTAAAACATAAGCGTCGAATTTTAAAAAAATCTTGATTGGATTTTGAGATTTTGCGAAAATCGTTTCAAACTGCGTAAATTTGTGTTCAAGCATCACATAAAAACGTCTGAAGCGAATGATACGAAATTGGGTGTCATGATGGGTGGTCACTCAACTTAAAACATAGGCGTCCAATTTTTAAAAAATCTTGATTGGATTTTGAGATTTTGCGAAAATCCTGTCAAACTGCGTAAATTTGTGTTCGAGCATCACATAAAAACGACTGAAGCGAATGATACGAAATTGGGTGTCATGATAGGTGGTCACTCAACTTAAAACATAGGCTTCCAATTTTTAAAAATTTTCATTAGATTTTCAGATTTTGCGAAAATCGTTTCAAACTGCGTAAATTTGTGCTCGCACATCACGTAATAACTTCAAAGGTGAAAAAATGATATTTGGAGAAATGATATGTGGTCACTCACCTTAAACTATAAGCATATAATTTAAAAAAATCGATCCGATTTCGAGATTTTGCGAAAATCGTTTTAAAATGCTGAAATTTAATTCCAGCATCACGAAATAAAGACTGCAGGGAATGAAACGAAATTGGGAGACAGGATAGGTTGTCACTCAACTTAAATTCTAGGCTTCCAATTTTTCAAAGATGTTGATTAGATTTTGAGATTTTGCGAAAGTTATTTCAATATGCGTAGATATTCGTTCGCGCATCCCATAATTACGACTAAAGCGAATGAAATGATATTACTTAGTTACTCTCTAACCTGTAATATTTTAACAATACATAAAAATTATAACTTCGCTTTCTTTACTTTGGCAACATACTCCATCCATTCTGTGCACTCCTACAATGCTGACGAAAGTTCTTGCTTTTTGGGAATTTGCATTCACTAACCCGTCAAGGACGGGTACTTCAGTTAGTTTTGAATAAAATAAGTTAAATTTATGGGAATTTGAAATTTCTGCACAAAATGTTTGAATCATAGACAAGATAATCAACGCCGTCCTCTTCAGATCTCGATTTTATTTCAATTTATATTTGTCTACAGCTACACAAAAAATATTTGAATGCAAGCATACACTTCTCTGCTCAATATCCGAATAATTCTCTTCTCCCAAAATTCAAATAGCTGAAAAGGGCTTATTGGAAATTATTTATATTTTAAAGTTACTGGATAATTTTTGTTTACGGGTAGTGTGGCTGAAACTAAGACTGGGAACTTGGTTTTTACTTGAAAAATTATTCAAAGATACGAACTGTACTTGTTGCTTTTAATAAGCGTAATAGATTTTTATAAATTTGTTAATACGCATTTTTTTTTAAATATGAGCTGTAAAATAATTTATGTTGATCTGAGACGGATAGGAAAAAGGGTCTGTATTCTTTCCATCCTTGGACTTGTTCATCAGGATTCATCCTTGTATGAATGATGAAACATCGCCGTTCCAGAGCCAATCAACGGGCATTTTTTTCTTGGATGCTAACATCACGCCATGTGCAAATGGAATACGCGCTCTCTCTGTCCGTGGAACACATCCTCAATGAACTTATTAAATTTATGAATGAATTTCTGGCCCGTTTTCCCTAATCGACCGCAGCGGATGTGAGTAATTTTTGCGCGCGCTTTTTCTCTCTGACCGGAAAAAGACCTCGTCCATCCTTTTCCTAACCAAGAATTTTATCAGTCCAGGGCAGGAAACGTGCCGTGCTGCCGCCTGTTTACTTCTCCAGCTCCTCACAACAATAACATTCAAGGAGGGGGGAAAAAGTAAGAGAATTTAAGGCCTATTTGTGTCATTTCACGGGACACACAGTTTTAAGTCGTAGTTTTCGTGCCCGGTTATGCAATTCATGGTTTGTTGTGCTTGCTAAAATAGCACCGCTCTCTGGAAGCACGGAAACGCTGTGCAGTGATGTGAAAGTTGCGTTTCTTAGAATGTCACTTCATTCGTTACAATCCTAACTCTGTAGTTACGCTGATCCCTGACTTAACAATTCTGGGGCAACCACTCGAAGACAAAACTTTTACCGCAATTACTACAAAAATATCAAAAAGTTAAGCACAAAAAGCCTAGTAACATCTACACCGTTTTTACGATCAGCTCGAAAGTTTTCATAATTATGCTGGATAATTCCGGGATAGATGGACCAGCCTAATATTTAGTTAATTTGCCTCTCCATATATGGCGCAACTATCTCAGTGAGACACTTAGAGAGATTTTGTAAGGCGTGCTACTATTTGCTACTCAAAAAACATACTAATTTTTCAGCTAATTATCATTGTTGCTGTTGGGGAGGCAAATAATTTTTTCATATGGTTATAATTCTACAATTAAAAATTTTATTTTATATGTGATCTATCTAGCTTTGATGATGTAATCTCGGGAAACATGTAGGCTTCTAAATAATCTAAAATGGTGATCTAATGTTGCCATCGCGCGACTTAACTACCAGGTGGCTGTGCGCAGCCAGCTGTCGTCAAAAAAGGGTCTCTAGATCTGTGGCACGCGATGAACGTTTCGGTCGTCCGCCATCTTGCTGGTAGTTAAGTCGAGCGATGGCAACGGCTGCCCTTTTTTCAGCATTGGGAAAGGGTTGCGCCTCAAAGGGTTAATGTTCTATGCCGTGGTAAATTGCGTATATATTTTAAGACGAATAGGAAAATGCTATAAAATCAATGTTATATCTTCTTTGTCCCTTTAAAGTGGCCGCTGACATTAGCAAAAGAGCTGTCTAATAATGGAACAAATCTCTTCTTTTGAGATGTGTTTTCTAACTTTGAACAGGTGTTGAGATCTGTCGTGTTCATATTTGTGATGTGTGGAAATTTTCCTTTCTCTACTGTAATAAGAAAAAAAAAAATGTTATGATTTAATTTGTGTATCGCGTGATCCGCTTCTAAAAACTTAAAATAGCATAGTGGAAAGACAATCATGGTTATATACGGAAGCTTGTTATACAAGGAAAACGTCTCGAAGCGTATATGAAATGGACTGTTGTAACACACATCTATTCGACTCCTTTTTTAAAACTTTAACCCTTTGAGGCGCAACCCTTTCCCAATTCTGAAAAAAGGGCAGCCGTTGCCATCGCTCGACTTAACTACCAGAAAAATGGCGGACGATCGAAACGTTCATCGCGTGCCACAGATCTAGAGACCCTTTTTTTGACGACAGCTGGCTGTGCGCGGACACAGCCAGCTGCGTCAAATAAGGGTCTCTAGATCTGTGGCACGCGATGAACGTTTCGATCGTCCGCCATCTTGCTGGTAGTTAAGTCGAGCGATGGCAACGGCTGCCCTTTTTTCAGCATTGAGCAATCTATCCGGCTGTTCCCGCATTCTTCCATTTTTCGGCAGATGTCAGTGCTGTTAAATAGAATCGTGACAATTTTTTTATGAGAAATGACGTGCTAAAAAGTAAAGGATTCTCGTGGAGCTATGTCACCCGCAACTATTTTTATAGAAATCGAATCTATTCTTCATGACAGGCAACAGTCAAAACGTCAGAGTTTGGTGATCCCAGAGCGGGATCACTGCCCGTTAAAGGGTTAATTCTTTATTTATTAGAGATAAGTAGATAATGTAAATTGAAAAAAATATTCGAAATAAGGTTTGGAAAAAATTCTACGTTAAGAAAACACTTCTCTCCTTAATTTTCAAAAAATGATAAGATTTAAATTTGTTTACGACCTCCGTACAAAATAATTCTCAATCAGTAAAATGTACCGCAAACACGAGAGACTTACAGAATTTCAGCTTTTCATCATAAAACATCGCAAAGCAAAGATGGTTACGGGCTACGGGAAATTTCAATGTAAACGGTCATTGCTACAATGAAAAAAAAAAAAAAAAAAAAAAAAAAAAAAAATTGGTAATCTCTGTACGTCCTCCCAGAAACGCGATTATATGAAGAGAATTTTTCCCTGCAGAAGTGATTGAAAAGTGAAGCCTATATTTACTTTCATATCTCTGACACATTTTGGAAAATAATTCTCGAATTTTGTACATCACAGTGTATGGCACACATTTTACTAATACAAAATTTTTGTATGGCGATCGTATACAAATTTTAAAAGTATCACTTTTGGGGTCGCGGTAGCCCGGTCGGGAGAGGCGTTGTTCTCGTAGCCGAAAAGGACCAATCAAAGACCACCGTGCTCGCTAATGGCGATTGAGGCACGTTAAATATGTCGTGGTCGAAATGCCCTCCAAGTTCCCATACAAAAACTATCCCTCAAGGGGTGGCAAAACAAAGCCTTGGGGTCTTCTGCTTGGTATTTGCTTCAATGTTAAGAGACCCCGCTAACGATCGGTAGTGCTGCCATCTATCGGCTCTCTAATGAGGTAGAAATGCACTATTCGCGAGTTTGTGGTAAAAATCGACATCCTTGGTCGGTACTATTATACTATCGAACTATTCTGGATTTGGGGTTGATATAAAATGCTGTAAAAAGCAGAAGTGCCTAAGCTTCCATAATCCATGAAAGCAAGACAGACGGACAGTATTACTTTTTGAAAGTTAACGAGAGAATTGTTTTGTAACGTAATCTTTTCCCTACCTTATTTTGAAAATTTTCTCGATTTATATTTCTCACTTATCTCTAATGGATAAAAAATTATAGCGTGTTACTGTCCTTTTTGGACCCCCTGAAGAATGAAATCTCCTATTGCATGCAAGCATACGTAGACGTGAAATACCTTTTACTGTGGTTAGAATAAACAATTTCAACTTCCTGAACATTGGTACATTCTGAACCAATCGCGTTTCTATGTTTGATGATCTAATTATGCTAATATTGTTGCGTACAAAAACGTCGCTATAACTTCCATTGACTATATAGAAGTTATATTGAAGTAACAGTGAACTTACGAGCTTATGTATCTGTCACAGAAAGCACTCGACTAAAATTGATATGTTGTAAATTTAATTTAATTTCATTGATTAAATTGTCGGAAAAAACCCAATTGCTTATGAAACTCGATTACAATATTAAACGAGCACTTCAAGGCTTATTTTAAAGTGGTTATTAATGGATACATGAAGGTGACGTTTCCGACCCCACGTATTACTGTATGATTTTGAACCGTCTTGGTTCCCTCTACCACCTTTTACATTTTTTCCATCAGGAGTTTTGAACCACCCTGTATATATATGTATTTTCCAAAGGAAATTTAGGATTGTTTTAAAATAAAATATTTTACTAGTTATTCTAAATAAATCGCAAATTTGACACTTATTTTAACGAGATTCTGATGCACGAAAATCGCAAATATCTGTCAGCGTTTTATAGAAAATCTGCAACACGTCGAAGATTATTTAACTTATTGATTATTTTAAATATCTTTCTAGAATGAACTCGCAAATTAGTTCAAGCTAAAACGCACAGCTTTCCATAAAACTATTCATTTTGCTCAGATTCACGCGAAAGTTTTATTAAATTAACCCGAGTAAAAAGGGAAAATACTACTTTCAACGTCACCACCTACGTAAGGAATCGAAGTTTGGAATTGCGTAAGCGCCTGCGTCATAGTGACGTCAGGGAAATAAGTCGAAACGCATATTCTAGGTGATTTAGCGAAGTTCGACGAATTACGTCAAATTCCTTCGCCGGATAAGATAAATTCTAGGAAGTTTCACTCGGAATGGAAAGATTTTTAAGGTCAAACGGCAAAATTTAAGGCAGGAACGTTCACGTTCCGTACGCATTCTCCTGTTAGTGTTAAATCGGTACAATTTTTAAGTCTTTTCTAAACAAAATCGAGAGAGTTTGTGATGTCTGTCTGTTTGAAATTCTCTAACTGAGGTACCCATAAATCGATTCCTACGCAGTTTGGAAATGGATCCACGAAAGGGTGCATAGCACGATTAGGTTTGTACAAGAGTACACTAAAGAATTCGTATATGTAGAGTGTTCATAATTAAAGTTCCCCTAAAGTAAATAAAAAACGTTGTAAAAAACACACATAAGATGTTACAGGTAAGAACATACGTACGTTTCGTCCAAAAATTGTTTTGGCCTTCCTCAGTCAAAGCCCTTCGACAAACGGAGCAGAAGGAACTAAAAACTGGCTGTGCGCACAGCCAGCTGCGTCAGATAAAGGGTCTCTAGATCTGTGGCACGCGATGAACGTTTCGATCGTCCGCCATCTTGCTGGTAATTAAGTCGAGCGAAGGCAACGGCTACCCTTTTTTCAGCATTGGGCAATCTGTCCACCTGTTCTCGCATTCTTCCATTTTTCACCAGATGTCAGCGCTGTTAAAAATAATCGTGACAATTTTTTACGAAAAATGATGTGCTAAAAACTAAATGATTCTCGTGCAGCTATGTCCCCCGCAACTATTTTTATAGAAATCAAATCTATTCTTCGTGACTGGCAACAGTCAAAACGTCCGAGTTTGGTGTTCCCAGAGCGGGAACACTGCGCGTTAAAGGGTTAAGAGGAGTAAACAAAATACGGCTTCCATACCAGATACCGTAAAAAGAGTGATTAAACAATGTCACGTCTTAATTTCTTCAACATAATAATGTTTTGCTACGCTATGTTTCTTGCTAATCTTGACCTATGCTATTAGACCATCATGCAAAATATAAATATCTTGAAAATGTAAACATAAGATTTAATTTACACAAAACATGTATAAAATTAGACATTAGCCATTTACAAAACAGTCAACTCAGATCCCTTTACAAAACTAAATCTTTAGAATACCCGCACGGCCTTATTTCCGTTTTCACGTAAAAGATCGCACTTAAGAAATATTATTCTAAAGCTGTTTATTCCAGCACCTGTTCTTTCTGAAGGTAGCCCATCTATTAAAACATTATTATTACAACAAGTTAATTTTTAGACCATGGTTCTTGACGAGTCAAAGCTGGTGTGCTGATAAGCTCATTCAATCTTTACAAACATGTTATCTCCTTTTGTCGTAAAGAACGTCAAATTCCCCTTGTATGACCCTCTGTTTCCAGCAAGAGGCAACTGGATGCTTCACGTAGATCCAGCCTCTATGCTAACGCAATTAGCATAAGTACTACACTTCTAGTTCTTATGCTAGTTGTCTTTAACCTTTTAAGCAATGCTGATAATTTATCTTCTTTTAATTACCCGTCCAGTGAATGTAATAGACAAAATGTCACACTTCTACAGTACAAATCTAAACTGGAAAGAGAAGTTTCACAAAAAAATGTAGTTACCTTTGGACAATCAAAATTCGTTTAATTATATTGTTTACTTTTAAAATAGCAGACCTTTTGAAAAAAATATATGCTGTATGTAAAATTAGAATTTTAATTACACTTTCCTAGCGCCACTAAATTTTAGAAATTTAAATCGCCTAATTATTCCTACAAAGTTTCCTATAAAGATATTCACAATGATTTACAGAGGGTCTGTCTTTCCGTCCTTTCATTCTATTCATAACGATGTAGTATAGTTAGTTCAGAACAGCACACAGATGAATTTCAGTGTATTAGTGTGTTGTATGTAAGTGTGTGTTGTCTTCGATTGGTTTAATAAAATTGAAGCTTTCCAACTATATGAGTTCAAATATGTGCTCAAATATTGTGGGGATGCCAGCATGGATCACGGTAGTACGGTCTTGATTACTAGTTTATTTGACAAAATGACATTTTTAAATACAATGCTTTTGAAACATTATTATCCAGCAGAGAGCACGTCTGCTCTCACACATGTCTTGGAGCCGTCTGCGTCTATTCTACGAGAGCAATTACCGTTTGCAAGAGTAAGTGGCATTGGTGTTGTTAGCCAAGGGATTTCATTCCCACAATATTCTAAAATATTTCTACTCACTAATAACTACGACAAGATGTATACAGATTAAACATCGCGAGAAACTTCCTTAGCTTTGCCATATGGCAGTATTTTCGAATATTTATACTTCTATTTAATATTTATAGTTGGAAATGTATCGAATATTTATAGTTTTCAATGACATTTAACATGCTAAACGCATGAATTATTTTATTTGCCTTTAAGAGTTACTTCTCTCTCTCTTTTTATGTTTCTGTAAGTCACATGCACTCATACACTTTTTGAAAGCTTGGAAAATTCTACACTTGAATGTGAAGATTTGAAAGATGCTGTTACAATAACGCACATTTCATCAAATGGATACATGGTATGTGACATGGTATTATAATAAAGTAGTTGAAATGGTATCAAATTTTGTCGCAGAAAAGGAAGAACAAAGTTTAAAAGATCGAGCAAAAAGGATGAAAACTAGAATCGAAATCAAATGACGTAAGGTAACAACACTATCTAGGAGGCCTTGGTAAACATGATTTTTTAGCAACCTTCTACAGAAACAGCATTAGTTGAAGAAAGCGGACTGTCTGGCTCATGTTCCACAGATTTTTCAATGTGTGTTATGAATTTGTACATAGAACACAGGCAAGATGCGAGTAAGATTGACAAAAAAGCAAGTAGATTTATTTTATGTTACGTTATCGTAAAGCAAGTAGATTTATTTTATGTTACGTTATGTTAGACACCCTTTTTTGACGACAGCTGGCTGTGCCGCACAGCCAGCTGTCGTCAAAAAAGGGGTCTCTAGATTTGTGGCACGCGATGAACGTTTTGATCGTCTGCAATCTTGCTGGTAGTTAAGTCGAGCGATGGAAACGGCTGCCCTTTTTTCAGCATTGGGAAAGGGTTGCGTCTCAAAGGGTTAAACGCGTTCTTTACCTACGCTAGCATTTGATTAATCATGTTTACACAGCATTAATATATTTGTCTTTAACCTGATAATTGAGACCTAATAGTCAATCGGTGCAGTTTATTTTCCGAGCAAAATTTGTTCGTGATTTCAAAATACAAGGACTGTCCTGGAAGAAAAATACTTGATTATACTTATTGTTCGGCACTAATGATGCCAATAATGATAAGATTGTCTACAAAAAAGAACTAAAACGGAAAACCGCTGAGGTAAAGGAATAAATAAAAAAAGAAAAAATGTCACTGAAAAAAATTGCATGAACTGTCCAGCTCGTGCACGCAAAAATCATTTTTTTTTCTCGTCTTCTTTTTAGATGCATACATGTCCTGTATTTCGAATCGGAAACAACGGGGAGGAATATTTTAACAGAGTTAGTAAAGGAAACAAGGGACCTGAGAAATTTTAATGGTCTTCTTTCACTAACACTGCCTACGTATGCGTGTAGAGCTTTACAAAAATCTCGGTCCATGACCTGACGATACATATGCAACACGAAACAGACGTTGCATGCACACAGCGAGTCAAAGGGAATTGTATATTCAATTTTTCACAAAGTGTCCCCTCTTTTTATTTTATTTAATTTTTTTTTCTTTTCTTTATTTCATCGAATGTGGTGGGTCGTTGCAGTTTGTTTTGGTAATATTTATTCTAACTTGTGAAAGTGACTATGGGTAGATTCGTAACTATGGGTGGATGGAAATATCATTAGGGCGTGATGCCTGCATGCTCAGCCCCATTAAAGTCTTTTGGTCAGCGAATACTGGATCATGTACAGGGGACAGGTCAATTAGAGGGAGATAGATAGGATGGTAGAGAAATGATAAAACTGCACGGTTTCACCAACTGAAAGACCTTATTTTAAAGCTATCTACAGTTCACTCACTCTACATTGCGATTTGTCTTACGCATTTTTATAGGTGTTCTCAAAAGATCTCCCATAAATTATAATTAAAAGTGTTAAAAATTCACATAGTTGAAATTTTCAAAAAGTGGTCGTAATTACACCACTTGACCCTATTAACAAATTTATGTCCTTTCTTGTGCTGAATTCACCGGTTTTCCTATTGGGCATTTTTTAAACTAAACTTTTCAGAAAGCTTATTTTAGACGGGAGGTGGGCAATATTTTGCATATCATGCATCAATTTTTTTTCATAGACGTATTCAGATGCATCATGCAACCAAGCACCTTTTTACTTCTTTATGTTCCCGATGTAATTGGAAAATATGAATACGGGTAGATTTTAGTTTAGGGGAGGAAATGTAATAAAAGTGTGAACATGAGATTGAAATTATTGTTCTGAGGAAGAGAATGCTAGGATTTATTTTTCGAATATTTGATTGGAGAACAGCTTGTTCGATTTTTGATGACAGTGTATTTTGGAATGGACAAATGCCTCCTTTTGATGCTACAGAATTAGAAGAATCCTAGTTAATTAATTAATTTTAATAGAATCATAAATTATATGTCATAAAATATTTATTTCTGGACACGAAATTCATCCAATGAGCCATGAGCTCCTATCCTCCCCCTCCCCCGCTTTAGACCGTCTAGTGTTTAGTCCATATTTCTAATTTGTTGGCAATCTCCTCTCCGGTTTCAGCTGAAGAATACTGTTTATAGAGGAAGTTAAAACCACGCTGCACATATCATATGGCATATAACGAGTATCATAAATGCATCTCTTATAAAATTCAAATGAATACAATTATTCAAACTACTATGAACTAATAAATGCATGGGCGGTTTGTTATTTTGTTCAATCAAGTAAGAACATTTGGGCTTGTCGAAAAAAAAAAAGAATGATAATTTCATTTTATAAATATTAGTTTACTGTACTACTATTTTTATGTTATTATTATATTTTATGAATGTTTATCGATAATATGAATAGCAAAGCCAAAAAAAAAAAATAGTAATATCGAAATATTTTGTAATACTTTTTTCGAGAATAGCTCAGATTTTTCGGTGGCGAAGCAGATTTGTTTATTTTTTAAACGATTGTGTTTCATATCTCTCCCCTTCACCCATCCTTAGGGGCGAAAAAAGCTTAACAGGAAAAAAAATAAAAATAAGAGAAGGAAGGGGAAATGAATCTGTCCACGCTCCTGAAATGAGATCTACGTACGTGTCGGGTGACACAAAGGAGTTTCTCCAGGTACAGAATATTCACTAACGTACAGGTAAACAAATACAAAAGTCAAACAAAAGAAACAAAACAATCAGAATGTTGCCATTTGGAAGAAAGAAATGGTGCATTGAAAACTGAGTAAAATCATAGGATGACAAGAATATAAGCAAGTTGTAATAGAAGATTGGGATTTGTTAAATTTTAGTTTTTTAAAATTATTATTATTGCAGATAGAGTGCTTTTCACCCTTCACCCTTCAGTGCGAGACAGTTTGAGTTTGGCTTCATTCTTCAAAAAAATGTTTAATAACAAAATAAAAATTCGAATTTTCTTCACTCTTTCCCCCTTCGGTAAACGATTACCTTGATCAAGTCACCGATCGGCACTGACTAAGAAATCGCTTTCAGATTTCACTACTGAACCTTAAATCAATACCGCAGACGATAAACCATAAATTAGTAGTGCATTCCAAAAATTCACTTACACGAAAAAAAAAAAAAAGTGTTTGTATAGTCAATAGTGACACCGAGAAGTATCACGCGAGAAACTTATATCACTCTAAGTGTTCTTGTCTTACAGACTGGGGACTACTTCCACATCTAAAAACAAAAGTGATAAAGAAAAAACAGGGGGGGAAAGTAAATTTTCAACACTGACAACGGATGTCTCACTTGCACGTCTTAAGCGTCATATTATTCAAATGAGACGTCACAATCGATTGAATTCAATCGATTAAAAGTCACGCATATGCAAATGGCATGGAATAGAAAAGGGGGGGGGGCTTCAAATCGATTCTCCCACTGAACTGTTCTGTGTTTGTACCGAGTTGCTATGCCGTTAGTTTGTCTGGAAGAGCAAATGGATATGATGCGAGAGTGATTAGTGCGCTCTTTTGTTTTAATTTCATTAATTAACCCTGCTGAATGGTTAGTGAATGGTCTGTCAATACGCGTATTGAATTTAGTAATTCACTGGATGGCGAGAAATCAGGGTCCAAATTACAGAAGAGGAGTAACCACAGCCATAAGATGTAGAAGATAAAAACTTGTGATCATTGAAATACAAGTTCTAACTGCGTATGTTTCTTCACTGTCAATTAATTGCGTAAAAATTACAAAGTTACGTTTTAAAGCCTAGAAATTTAGAATAAATAAATCTGTATGTAATTTTTTAATCAGAAGAGAAATCCATAATGTCCATAAATGATTCACCGGACAAATATTCATTTTTAATAATTTAGAATAAGAGATAGGGAAGAAAGAACTTACTGCATTTCATATGTCCATTCGAGAAATTCAAAATTTATACACATCAGTATCAATACCATTAATTAGCTCAGGGAGTTTCAAATCTGCACCCAATTTCCCTCCTGATGTCACTTATAATAAGTGATATTACAAAGCACGATATTACCAGCATACTGCAGATTACCTACGCATGTCACTCATTATAAGTGACATACAAAGATAAACTAGCTGGCTAGACTTGGGACTAAAGGAACTTCTCCACTCTATGACAGAAAACGATCATTTCAATGCTTTTCTCTTGAGAAAGCTTCCTTTACAAATTCAAGGGTTTGAAACAAACTAATGAACATTTTTTAAAACCATTTTCATGAAAACATTCATCTAATCTTACTATGGCAAAACTTCTCTAGTACAGTTAGAAGAAAATTGATTAGAATACGATTCAAAGTTTCTAGTTACAATGAAAATCATTATTACTATTGCTCTTCAAACTGCATCAGAGAAATTTCGTATCGTAAAATTTCTCTAATGCAGTTGACGACTGCTTTTGGATGAGGGGGGGGGGGGGGGGAGGCTGAACCGTTTTAAAATTCGTTCTGAAAACCTTGAATTGGTAAAGGTAATTTTCTCTTTTAAAAATATTGCGACAATCGTTCTCCCGGATTGGAGAAGACGTTTCATAAAGGAGCCGGTGTGTCCTTTAGAAGTCTAAAAGTTTGACGATCCTTGATTTAAATTATCAAATTTACCCATTGTCATTCGATAAAAAAGGTTTCAAATAAAATTCCTTATGCTAAATATTATCTTGACATAAATCATTTTCATATACTATGTAACATTATTTTTCAAGTGGATTTTGTTCACTGGTGGATACTTTATGGGCATCCTGTGTATTTCAGTCCAATGTTTACTTAAAAGGAAATTTTCAATTGCTGTAAACGCAAAAAACAGTGAGAACTTTTCTGGCCTAATAGATGAAATAGCCTAAAATATTTGTTCTCTCCTAACTATTTGCTTCTATTTTAAGGTGTTTTGTTGGCAACAGGCCGTAAAATTAAAAAAAAAATGTGTGCACATTTGGTCGCGTTATTGGCCATATTTTATTTCCCTGTTAAAATTTCTCTTAGTTTTCATTTGTCGCATATACACCTGGCTGTTAAAAAGAATTCAGATTCATTCCGTACAATCATGGGTACAGTTTTAGACATTTTGATAAATTTTAGTGAAATTTCACTCTAAAGATAATAATTTCTTAAAATGTATGACATTTATAAATAATTTTATGAGTAATTTTTTTTCTATTTCACAATTTACCTGTAAATTATAAAAAAAATCTAAATTGTAACTTAAAAAAATTGTCCTGAATTTAGGCGGATACCTAAATAATGGGGAAATTTCATAAATTTAAAAACAATTACTGTTTATAAAATTGCATTTATTTAAATGCTTCTTTTTTTTCGGGAAATTTCAATCGGCGTAGAACAGTTCCCTTTCCAGTTATCAACACTAAATTTTAGATATATTTATTACTATGACAGAAATCAAATCAGGAATTGGTTGATATTTTTTTTTCAGTATCCTCTAATGTTTGCAGGTTAGACGCTTCATTCTGTTCTTGAGTTTTAGCCTCGCGTCTAGAGAGAAGAAATATAAGCTCACGTGATCTCGAGAGACTAATGTTTGACTCAGCGCTTGATTCTAAAGTTTAAGCTAATAGATAAATCAGTCACATTTTTTAAAATCAAATCTTGCAAAATTAATGATAGCTATTTGTATAAATAAAGTAATCCCCTTTATTGCTTTTTATGTTCATTCTTATAAAAACTTTAAAAAAAATCTATATTCTGTTGAATTGCTGAGCTAGTATCGTAACATAATATTAAATTTTGATATGCAAAATGTGCAGAAAAAGCATTATATCTTGTACAGTATACACACAAAATTAAACATGTTCCGTATTTTGAAATCTAATTGTCACAGAAACAAACTGTTTCGATCTATGTTTTGTGCAGTTGATTGTATGTATCTATGTCTTATGATCCGATGTTTTGATCCTTCATTATACATTTTTATGTTCTTGAGGGAGTCTACATATTCAATTTTTATTTAACTTTGAAATTGCCTGTTTAAACTATTATTTCTTGTTTGGTAAATCTTTTCCTGAGCTCTCCTGACAAAAGAGGGGAAACTTCACTGGTGTACTGTGAAAAAAAATAGGCCAATTTTTAATTGAGGAGTGTTCCAATATTACTTTCGATGAAATGAAAATGAGTATGATAATGCGCGAAGCGCAACATAGCAGAATATAACATACAGACTCTACCTATCATTCAACTTTCTTTATCATTATACTTAAGATTTTATACTTAAAATATTTTGATATTGTGATTAGAAATGCATAATTAAATTCATCCAATATTTTAGGAGTTAAAGCTAAAAATTTAAAATTTCTTTTTAATATTAAAGAATACATTTTTCAATGCTTTGTAACATACACACTTTTTGTTGAAAATTAATAAATTAATCTGCATATTAATTTTTTTTTCATGCTGATATCAAACATGAAATGAAAAGACAGCATCGGTACTGAAATTTGTGTTTTGTTTTAATATGCATATGAACTTCTACGACCAAAAAGAAATTATAGATTTACAGGGAAGAACATTACGCAGAGAAAGGATGCCGTTCTTTCGTATGTACGCGAATTAGAATTTAAAAACTCCTTTTTACACATTTTTAACCCTTTAACGCGCGATGTCCTCGGCGTGAGGACACCAAACTCTGACGTTTTGACTGTTGCCAGTCACGGAGAATAAATTTGATTTCTATAAAAATAGTTGCGGGTGACATAGCTCCACGAGAATCCTTTACTTTTAAGCATGTCATTTCCCGTAAAAAAATTGTCACGATTATTTTTAAAAGCACTGACATCTGCTGAAGAAAGCGAGAACAGCTGGACAGATTGCCCAATGCTGAAAAAAGGGCAGCCGTTGTCATCGCTCGACTTAACTACCAGCAAGATGGCGGACGATCGAAACGTTCATCGCGTGTCACAGATCTAGAGACCCTTTTTTGACGCAGCACAGCCAGCTGTCATCAAAAAAAGGGTCTCTAGATCTGTGGCACGCGATGAACGTTTCGATCGTCCGCCATCTTGCTGGTAGCCAAGTTGAGCGATGGCAACGGCTGCCCTTTTTTCAGCATTGGGAAATGGTTGCGCCTCAAAGGGTTAAATTACCTGCTTTTTCTTTACTGGCCATTTAAACATGTGGATTAAAATAGTAAGTCTCGAGAGCATTTGCACTCCAAATCCAGTTTGAAGCTTATAAGACTAAAAAAAAAAGGACATTTATGCTTAAGACAGATTTCTGTTTCACCCTCCTACTGTCGCTTTTGCCTAAAAGTTCAAAAATGCAAAGCTCTTTCTAGGCAAAGGTGTAAATTGTGGAATAAATGCAGAATTTTCAAACTTACATTTTTACATCGATGATAAGATTCCAATACCATAAGCATCCCATCTTGTCTAGACCACTGTAAGAAAATTCCTACGAGATCCAGATCATGCCTCATCTGCTGTCATTCATCGTCCGCTCCCTGATTCCCCCTTTTCCTTCCATTGACTTATTTCTGGAATTTCCCATTCAATTAGAGATCGAAATAGCTTGTAAGTCTAAGGGGTAATAATCCCAAGAAATGTGGATTTTTAGGGCAAACTTTATCACTAATTCTCAACGAGAAAAAAAAAAGAAGAGAAATTTTTCATTCAAGAAGTAAACTATACAAGTGTTATCCATTTCAAATTTATATTTCGAGTTCTTTTGATAAGTATTAACGGACGTCACTCTTGCAATAAAACATTTTGAAAATTTCGCCGAATGCATTCAAAAAAATAAATAAATAAATAAAATAAAATAAAATAAAATAAAAATAGAGATTTTTTTAAAAATTGATGTAAGTACATATCATTGTCTCAATTTGAATTTTCTCTTTCTCCTTCTTCTGATCTTCCTTCTCTTCCCTTCCGGAGAATTTTTTTTATTTAAAAAGAAAAATATTGTTACAAAAATCTGGTAATACGTGAAAATAGTCCATGGAATTCGAAAAACGGATATAACACTCTTTATTCTTCGAATCGAAGTACTAATATCTCACAAAGATAACAGAATTTAATAGCACATGCAACAGCAAATCATTAACTATCACAGTAATGTAAATCGTATTGCCCTGCTCTCTATATCCTCAGTCGCTGATTCGACATGCGAGAGAGACTCCGTATCTACAGATTTACAAGCAGTACGTGATGTGATATACATTCTAAAAAAAATCAGTTGATTACTAAGAAATCTCTCGGAAACAATGATACCATTACATTTTTTAGTATGATGCCATAACTTTTCTTAGTATTACTACTAAATAAAGCCATGTATGTCAATTGATTTACATGCCTTTATTTAGCAGTGATACTAAGAAAAGTTATGGCATCTTTGTTTCAAGAGATTTCTTAGTAATACACTGATTTTTATTTTTATTTATTTATTTATTTATTTATTTATTGTAGGACGTGACATCATATTTCTAGATTTTTCTAGTAACTTCTTTCATTACTGAGATACAGCCAGATTTCCACTACTTTTGAAAACTTTCTTTCGGTCGCCAAGTCTTCAAAACGATTGCCAAGTTTGTCACCAAGTCAAGGGACATACTCATTATTTCACCTACGAGATTGCCTGTAAAACTCCCTTTCCAGTACTACACTTTAATGCGGAAAACAACATGCAGTTTAGTAACAGTATATAATAAGCCAATTAATTTTTTTTTTCACTAAGAAGTTTAAATTGATATCATTGTTGTGATAAATTATTTTGGAGAAATTTTCACTAGTTTCCACCAAAAATCTTATTCGCTAAAGTATTTTAATGTGCTAAAAAGTGTTAAAAAATAAGTGAAGACTTCACTCCAAGTTGTTTCTACCAATAAAAAAATTCCCGAAACATGTTTCTCATGTTACTAAGATGTATTACTTCAAATCATAACTCCCCTAATTAATATTATTTGAAGCATTTTGAACGACAGTTAACTGTTCAATCATTTATTTCCTTATGAGTGAATTAATAGTATAATTTTTAATGTATTCTACTACTGAATCAAGTATTTAATGAGATAAATGTAACAATTATCCACCTGCAATCATTAATTTTGCATTTCGAGTATTCTTCAAAATGTCGATTAAAAATTCAAAATAAATGCAATCACAAGAGGAAATGTATAGATAATTATTACATCAAAATGAAATAGGATTAGTATTCGGAAATATTATTAATGTTTAATGTTTTTTTTAATGTTTTTATTTTATTTTTTTTTACAGGTTGTTGGTTAAGGAAAGTATTTTGTAGAATTGACAATTCTAAAACATATTTGTATGATGTACTTTTATTGCTTACACCTTATTAAAGTTCAAAATCTCATTTAGAATTTATTGTAATTATTAATGCATTAAGATCAACATACAAAGAATTTTCCTATTCATAGGAAAATTTTGTTCTCAGGAAATCTGTAAATCTTTCAAATTTTCGAGAATTTACAAACTACAGAAGGTACTATCTGCAGTTTTAACACCATGCCCATCGCCACACCAGCTGCTCTTCTTTCTTTGGTGAGCTGTTTACTCTGGGATTTCGTTATGGCGGTCAGGATTCAGTTATGAATCTGTCAAATGTTCTGATGCTATTTATGGCTACAACTTTGAAATGTATGGGCTATCATCAGAAGTGCTCACTAGAGATGCGAAGATCTCACATCCCAGGACCGAAAAATCCCAGGCTGTGTTGCTTACATTGCTCAACGGGTTCAGAGTCAAGGCGGGAACAGTTTTCATTTATTGAAAGCTTTTTTAGGGGAAGGGTGAAAATATATTTAAAATATTTCAAAATGTAAAAGAGTTCTTAAAAAGCAAACAGCGGATACCTTAAAAATACCTATTTTTCAGATAGTATTTCAATATTTATTTGCATTTTTAATCTTGTTTTTCCATTAATTTAGAGCAGAAAGAGGCTTTTTTTTTTAAATTCTGCTACTGGTTAGAGTGATTCTCATCGTTCTGATAATGGATGTATCATTTCCATCCCAGCAAAAATGGAATACTGAAATGTATTATGATTTCATTAAATTAAAAAAATTTTGCCCATTCAACCAAAAAATTGGTTGGAGTTACATTAACTGAATAATTTAATCGAATTTTGTTAGGTCAAGAAACAATATATGGTTACAATTACGGGCTTAACTGGGTAGGCTATTTGGCTATAGCTAGGAGGGGTTTTAGCCTGCCCCCCTCTCTCAGAGAGAGCTCTATTCCTATTCTTGCAAAACAAATCTATTTTTTTTTCAGTGGGCTAACCAAGTCCTATCATCCACCCAGTTACGTCAGTAGATAAAATAGTGCCAATAAAACTTTTGTTGAAAGACATTGTTTTTTCTAAGTATATTTCATTCACTGAAACAGTTTTGTTGATTCAACAAAAATTTGGTAGGTGCTATTTCAACCGAGTAATTTTGATGATTCATCAAAAGTTTTGCTCGTTCAGCAAAATATGTGTTAATTTATCGAAATATTTTGTTAATTTAACATGATTTTATTAAAACAAAAACAAAAACAAAATTATTTGGATGAAATGGCGCCAACCAAATTTTTTTTGAATCAACAAAGTTTTGTTTAATTCAACAAAACACTTTTCTCCGTGCTCATTATTAAAAGGAAAAAAGATATGCTGATACCAATTTATGATAAACATGATTACCATGACCAATTATCTATATCCAGGAAGGAGCGCTCACAAGACAGATGATTCTTATAGAGTATTTAGTGCTGTCCCTCGAACATTTATTTTAAATTATAATTTACTCAACTGAATTCGGAAGTAAAGTATTAATAACAGTACGGTTCATTTTATGAAGAAAACATAATTTGTGCCGATTATTACGGAACAGATCAGGGTAGATTACCATAAGAGAATGGTTTCAGTTTCTTAGAGCATAAAAACTAACAAAAGCAAAGCTTCAATAACTATTGGTCCCCAGTTCTCACTACTCCTGTGTTTTATTTTCTTTATTCCCCAAGGATCGAAATCAAATAAACCCCTAAATATTCATCGGCCTACTCAATCCCTCTTATTTTCATATACCGAGGAATCACCCCCAGGGGACAACAAATAAGTCAAAAAAATCCCTAAATTTTCCAAATGTATGCAAAGAACAAAAAAATATATATATGAAAAAAAAAAATATCCCCCATCATTTTCCAGCTCCATCTCAATAAATAATAGAAAATCGATCTTTCGAATATCAAATGAAAAGTGACCGGTGGTCAAATCGCGTAATTCGGTCACGTCCAGTCAGAAGAACGGGGAGAGTGGGTAGGAGCCATCATGATCCGAGAGAGGGAATGTGTGATAGGGAGTAGTCATGTGGAGAAATTCCGAAGGGAAAATAGGGAGGGAATTTTTTATGAGGGTTGCTCAATTTGTTGGCATGGACTTACGATGCCAAATTTTTTTCGCCAAAATGCATGTTATTTCATATTTTAAATTTTCTGGCAGAACGTCGAGGCATTTGTGCTTGTTTATGTGTGGCTATTTTTTTTTTTTTTTTTTTTTTTTTTTTTCCTCGAAAGATTGCATTCCTCCTTCCTTTCCTGGAGGCCATCTTTAAACAACCATCAAGAGATCAGCGTAAGTCCCACCGTGGATCAAAGCAGGCCCCGATTGCCGCACAGGCCAACTAGGCCTCGGTCTAGGGCCCTCAAAATGATTAAAATAGTTTTAAGCCCTATAAAAAATTATCACGATGAAACACTAATGATAATAAATAAAGAGATACAATTTTACAAAATATCTCGCTCTTCAAAAGTGTTTGTTTACACTGTATTCAGGGATATATATATATATAAGAAATGTCATTTTAAGGTCTAAAGTATTTCCCCATGGAGAATTCATTGACGTGACCTCATCTCAAGCAAAAATTCTGATCATTAAAATTTTATGAATTTCAAGTTAAAAAATATATGGACAAAGGGGAATTTGAACACCTTCCCCTTCTTACGTACAACAAAATTTTGTACCCTGTGCTTGTTTGTATCAACAAGATAAAACCGTATAGGGGACCCCAAAAAGTGGTTGGCCTAGGGCCTTTGAATGTCTAAGTTGGACTCTGGAGCAACGACAACGAAAGAAAAGATACCTCTGCCCTTTGCACTTTCTCGGCAAAGGATTCAAATAAATTACCGCATATAGCATTACATTTTACCCCTGTTAGAGGGCTTTAATGCTACATGCACAGTTTCCAATGGAGAGCATTCTTTATGTATGAATAACATACATTAATTATGTTATTTTCTATAGACTTAACCTTTTAACTGTTTTTTTTTTCTGTCTTTTGATTTTTTCTTCGTCTTACACTTTAAATAGTTTTTAAAAATCGATTGCACAGATGTAAATCGAATGTCATAACTGTTACAAGTATTGTTATTTATGTTAATTTTTAAAGACTAGGGGTCAAGGCTCCCAGACTCGCTACGCTCGCTTTTCGTATCAGGCATTCGGCCTCTAATAAGGCTTATTCGTAAAAAAGACATAATTTCAACAGACAAAACCCGAAGAATGGATCAGATAGAATGTTACTGAGCTACCCATTGCTTGGTTCTTTCATGTTCATTGGTAGATAAAAATTTAAACTTCACACTACAGTAGACGCCCTTCCCCTCATAACACGGAAGATATTTTGTTATGGGAATCCGTGTTGTACGGGTCCTGAGCTATACTCCACCTGGAGTGCGGACTCCGCTTATAATCTCTGGAAAAATTATTTGCACTCCTCAGAAACACAATGATATTTAATGTTGCCATTCAAAAGTTATATTAATTAGGAGCTAAAGCGTAATAAAATCAGAACATCTGTTACAGCTGTATTTTTAATAATATAAAACCTATTGGACACCTTGCGAATTTGCCACCCATGGCGATTTTTCATTATTTGGCGACTTGCGTGCATGTAAAGTTAATAAAAGCTACGGAACAGATAGGATAGCTTGCCACCAATGGCGACTTTTTATTATTTGGCGATTTACACACAAGCTTTGACAGCGCCAGCGGCCTTTACTTTTTTTCAGAATAGAGAGATACCGAAAAGGAAATGAACGACAATTTTTTTCATATTTCAATGATTTATATAGAAAATTTGATGTAGGCTAAGCCTACTTATCGTATATCCCTGCTTTGCTGAAAATGAGCTATCTATGCTACCGACACCATTTTTAATAATATAGTGCAGAACATTTAAATAAAGCGCAGAGATATCTCTAGAAATTTTGTCAAGGAGTGAAAATACTCCTTGGTTTATTTTGGAGGAGTGAATTTAATTTTAGAGACAGCTGTGAAAGTTAGCAATAAGGGAGCAAAAACTAAATCAAAGTTAATTGGTTTAAAAAAAAATTAGTTTAATGTTCAAAAAATTTCCCATTTATTCATCATTTGTTACATATTGAAATTCTTTCCGTCTCCTTTTATTCCACGTCTAAATAGCATCATTGAAATTAAAAGAACAAACAACATTCCAGGTTTTTTCCAGCGATTTCAGGCCAATGCTTAAAATTTATTTTCCGACAGCCAGAACCTGTGGAGTTTTGAAAAAGGGGGAATAACGCTTTTCACAGGTGCAAATGTAGAAAATAAGCACGAACTAAATTCAGAAAATGACGGCAAGAGGTAAATTTGCGACATACTAGATATCAAAATGAAATAAAATTATTTTACTGTAGTACTTTTTGGGAGAAATCATGTTTTATCAGGGGAAAAGAAAAAAAAAAAATAAGAATCCCGACTCTCTCGATTTTAAAAATCGCCAAAAAAGCGTTACATCTCTCCCCGAGGCAGCCTCTTGAAGTCGATTTTTAACTTTGAGAGCAATATTCCAATCGTATATAGGATGCGAACCAAATCGCGCGCTCTGGCTTTCCTCTGCTATCATTAATCAAGAGAGCAATGATTCATGCACCACGGCTCTGTACATTCGCCGATCATTGAAGATTCTGACTATGGGGCTTATGATACGTATAAAAGCATATACCAGAAAGGGGGAGGGGGGAGGGGTAGCGAGAGTGGTATGAGGTTAAAAAATGCCAAGCGAGCGTACTATTTTTATACGAGATGGTTGCTTTATATCCTTCCTTCCACCTCTCTCTCTCGCTTGGTCATTACGGATTGATTGCGAGGGCAAGAATATTATGCGGCTCTGCTCCGGCAATCAAAATATTGGAAGAGAGGATAAGAGTGAGGTGTTATGTGGAAATATATTTTCAAAGGGGGGTGTATCCGGCGTAATCCTGTTGTACTAAATTTAGTTTAGCATAAAGATGAGTTCTCAAGAACAGTCAAATCAATATTGGTTAGTTATAATACAACAACACAGATTTAGAATTTTTTAATGTTTAGTTAATACATTAAAATAAAATGGATTACGAAGATTGTATCGAACAGACAAATGAACAGAGAAGAAAGCTAGTTAACAATGAATTGTATGGCTATAACACTTTTGTGCCCCGGGCACTTTTCAAATTTTGTGCCTCTGTTTATAGCTGGTTGAATTTTTGTGGCCCTATATATCACTCTAAGCTCAAGCATTCGGACTATTTCTGCATGCGTGCCAAGGGCACGTGTCCCAAGTGCCTGTGCGATAATCAGGGACTGGGTAAAGTAGTTGATATTTTTGGAATATTTTTAAGATATTGGGAATCCTGCAAAAATATTTCCAGCGCAATACCAATATCTACTTACTGGTATTGCAATGAATTACTCATTTGTTTGAGGAATATCTTCAGTGTTTCGGAATATTCAGCAAATATTTTATTGTTCTTAATTTAAAATACTCATACTCACGCTGACACTCAATGAAAGAAATATCCCGGAAATATTTACAAGTGAATCTTTCATATTTGCACACGACACTCAAAGGGATTTACAAAAATGTATAATGTTGTGCAAAGAATGAATTGTTGATATTTTTGAAATGTTTCGAATCATTGCATATATTTCCAATATAAAGTTGATCTCTAACCAATTTCGAATAAAGTGTTCCCAGCTTGTAGCAAATAATGTTAATACTATTGGAATAATTACCCATTAACCCGCAGTACTGAGAATAATTTGGAAATAAATATATCTAATAGTATTTACTTTCGAAGAATATTTTCAAAAACTTGCAGCATTGCACAAGAAGTATGCACCAATGACAGATTTTTGAAGGGTTTTATGAATATTTGGAGAATTTTGTATTTAACTTTAAGAAGCACAGTAAATTGTTATGTGATTAAACAGCAATACATCTGTTCTTTGAATAACGAATACATTGGTCTCTGAATAGCCAGCCATTATTAACGACTGCAGATAATAAATGTCTTAGGGTTGCTAACTTATTATTAACAATTTTCTGTCTGTGGTCCCTGAAGGGAGTTACAGACATTGTAAACCACCCATTCCATGCTACAACATCTTTTCGATTTACTATGTGAGCGATTAGCTCGATGTTTTGCTATTTGTGTTATAGATATATCTGAATTCGCTGGAGTTCTACAGTTAATAACCTTTGCTACTTGTTATTTACTCGTAAGAAGTAAAAGGGTGTATTGCACGAGAAATAAAGAATAGAAGTTTGTTAATACGTCAGTAAATATATGATATGGAAACAGAAAATAAAATAAAGTAAAAGGATGTATCGTATGAATTAAAGAATAGACGCTTGTTAATATGTCAGTAAATATATGATACGGAAACAGAAAATAAAAGCAAAAAAGCAGCCTGTATAAACAACGAGCTCTGTGCGTGCAGAGTCGAACCCATAGGAGGATCTGGTGGGCTTTAGACATATCGCTCTCCAAAAAAATTGCTTAAGTGTAACATTTTCCTTCATTCTACATTTTGTGTAAGCCAAATAAACATTTCTTTTTAATTATCTTTTAAAAAAATCTGTATAAATCACGGCTGTGTCCTTAAAAGGTTAATACAGGAATCTGAAAACAAAACTGAATAAAAATATTTTTAAGTTAACTCGAGCCCCCCCCCCCTCCCTCCCTCCTACAACTATGTTTCTATATGTTTAGGAAAATCTATCACGCTATCAGAATTTACCTTTCAGATATATTTTTAAGAATGTCGAAAAATAGTTTTTAATATGCATGCTGCTGTATTATTTTTTTTTTCGAGCTTAATGAAAGAGATAATAGAACAATCATTATTATCTTTAGTACCTAAATTTTAACAGACAATTAAATACTAAAACGTACTATAGAATGTAACCTCCCCAGCTGTTTATTTTCTATAAAAGGATTTCTCCTCCAACATCTCCTCTAGGAGGACGAGACAAGAATGTGGGTTGAAAGAAGAGACGAGAATGTGGATTGTGAACTGGAAAAGATTTGTAGAACACTTTGGCCAGAATATTGAAGAGAGAAACAACGAATCTGTCGCGTTTTCACTTTGCACCGTGTAACTACCAGAGATGGTCATTCTGTCACTCTTTAACTAATATCAGATACAGTATGTTTAAGGATTCCTAGTGTAAAATGAATTCTAAAATGAAAATAAAATGTACTAAAGTTGAATATTAAAAATATCATTCAGTTTTGTTTTCTACAAAATTTAACCAATTCTGGCTTTTAGCATTTTCGTGATGTTAGGAAAACATTCAAACTGATTCCATTATAACTCCAATACTTACAAGATTATTATTGTAAATCCATTGAAACTGATGGTGATGTAATGTAAATTAAATAAAAGTAGCATTTTTTTTAAGAAGAAAAAAGTGCAGGTTTTATTTTTATTTTTTCCAGCATACGACTGATGCTTTAGTCTCATATACGATACTTATTTTGATTGCCCCCCCCCCCAAAATAAAATTAAATAAACCTGTTTTAAAAAAAGTTCCTTGCACTGGCGACTTTATTTTTCAAAGCATTTTTAAATACCTTTTTCACGCTTTTATAGAAATTATTCCACAAAAATGTCAAGTCAACATATTGACTGGGTATTGCTCACTTATATTTATATATATATATAATTTAACAGGTATGTCATTTTTGCAATTCTTTTCTTATTTTTTCCTGCGGGTTATGTTATATTTGCAATAATATACTTTGTGTTTTACTTATTTAATTATATATATATATATATATATATATATATATATATATATATATATATATATATTTACACATAAATTAATTTTAAATCAAACCGATGGTCGAAACAACGAAGTTAGCTTTAAGACACATGGAACATATCGACGAGTAAAAGCAGGCAATTTTTACTAAACATCTAACGTCATGTATTTTATTTGAAAATTGAGATAGAAATGAAATTTTTGGTCCACTGTATATGCATTCATTATAGTCTATGTACAAAATAAAAATAATTAATTAGATTCTTAAATTAGTTTTTAAGAGCTAGTTAACTTTTTACATATGTCTACGAAATTTTCTGAACAGTATGCCAGTTTGGTAAACTTTTCTAACTATTGAGTTTATCACCTTAAATCTTTGCATGGTATTAGAGAACATAGTATCGGAGAATAATAAGAAGCTATTTTCAATTTGAATTAAAGTAAATAAAATTAAAAATACTTCACTAATAACCTTTAAAAATCCTAAATATTAAAGAAACAAACTAAAAGAAATCATTATTTTCACTCATTTTTATTTGTTCGATTTAAAACTTTTTTCACTCAGATCTACAATGTTAGGTGTTTTTTAAAGAAACAAGTTAGTTAAACAGTTTTGGAAAGTTTCAACTGTTTACCTGAAACAGATCTTTAGAAAGTGTACCTAAGCTTTTTTTTTTTTGGAGAAAAAGGCAGAAAACTAAAGCGTTATTGTAGCCAAACCATGTTCGTTTACTTTTTTAACAGACATATTCTGACTCTTTATAAACCGACTCAAACTATATACGAATGGAATCGTCTCAGTCTGCTCTATTTTATAGGCCAATAATTGAAAATTCGAAAATTTGAGGCAATTTATAGTCCATGTATCCTTGAACGATTAAGATTCCTTGTACCTTTTCGATTTCTCGTATGCTATTTATATCATCCAAATAAACTGAAATCTAAACGATGATTTTACTTAAATTAAAAGCGTGTATCGAATTCAAATTTAAAAGGGAAGTGAAAGAATTCTATTCTTTCCATCAGAGGAAGATAGCTTCGTAGATTAGTCAAAAACACATTTGTTAACTGCCTGTGCAGCGTATAACAAACTCTTTCTCCCTCTCCTACTTATCTGGAAAAGTCTCATCGCTAAATGACCTTTAAACAGTCGGGAACGGCTGTTTTAAAATACACTGTTCCTCTTCATCATTTATACAGTGTTCGAAATCAATTTTTCAAGCCCAAAAGAGCCTCTTGAAATATTTTAAATGCCCCTGATAACGCGCTGCTACCTCGTTTAGGGAACTCATTACCTTCGCAGCTTTCTCTCTCTATTTAAAACCGTCTGCCGGTTCTTCCTCTCTTTTCCTACCTACCTATCTCTTCTCGCAACTGAAAACTAACTCGCAAGCAGCAATTCCGAGCGCGCCTCCTCCATTCCCGCCAAAAATCTTCACCCTCTCCTTCCTTCTCCTCTCTTTGATTAGGGCACCTTCTCCAGGAGAAATATCTCGTGCATGAGTGCTTTGGAGCTCTTGTAGCAACAGCGATGGTGCTCCTGCAGACGTTCTTTCGGAAAATAAAAAAGAAGAGGAAAAAATATATAAATATATAGTTCCACATTTCGCAGAATACCAGGTGCAAAAAGTTTTGTTATCAAGCAACACACACGTCCCCCGTCACCCTTTCGTGGAAAAAGGGAAGCCCAGCACCACCCCCATCTGTTCTCGGAATGGAATCGACCGTCATACGGCTATTGACCCGTGACTACAACCAACGCCCGCGTTCTCGTCTGCGATCCAAAGCATTTTCGCCAAAGCAAGTTATTTTTGAGCAAAAAATTCTTTTTATTGCACTTTTTTCCCCTTGTATAATCTTACCTTTCCGTCTGCATATTCTCACCCCTTTTCTTTTTTTGTTTTCCTCCCCGCCCCTCATTTTTCCCCCATATGGAACAGAATTTAGATCCGTGTTCGCGAAAGAAGATAATGAGACACAAGAATGTAGAATTTAAGAATTTTTGTTTGAAAAACAAGAGAACCGCAGACAGGATCAAGAAAAGAGAAAAAGGGGTTTCATTCTCTTTCTCTCCTAGGGCGTAAAGAATAGTTTCCGGTAATTCACCATTTGTGAAGAAGGTGCGAAACTTTTTATTCTTCTGCGCATCGTGAGAAGCAGCAGTGACATAGAATAAACTTCTTGCCACTTTCGAAATGAATTTACATAAATTTATACAAATGCATTCCATAGAAGAAATTTCACAATAACGCACGGCAAAATGCGAGGGAAAACTTTTTTTTTTTTTTTTTTTTTTTTTTTTCATGGTTTTGAATAACGGTCATTAAATGGGTTAAAACAAAGATCATATTCTAATTTTTTTCAACTTTACATCATATATAACAGGAACATATACGCGGACGTATATGTGAGGGGCAGGGGATCTGCATCCCGCCCACCATATACGTCCGTGAGCACAAATGTAAAATTATAGTCATACATACACATTTTGAATCCATCGCTCTAAATAGTTTACAGCTACAATAAAAGTTTAATTCTATAGGTATTTTGAAAATTTTATATCGAAATTTCAAATTATATATATTAATTTTTGTAAATTTTATAATGCAGTGCGTAACAAACTCAATTTACTATGTAGAATTAAAAAGAAAATCCAGTAGTGTTTAAAATTTTTGCCAGATATTTATAGTAAAATTTACCGCCAATCAAATTTGGAACGCCAGTCGAATGGACAGCCCCCCCCTCCTGCTAGACCCTCTATGAGAAAGCTCTAGCTACGACCAAGATAAAATATAAGAAACTTTTTTTTTATATTTTGATAAAATTAAATACTCGTCATTTTAATCATTTAATAACTGTGACTAACATAACTTGTGGTAGTTGTTAAAATGTTTCTTTAGTCACACCAAAAATGAGGATCATTTTTCCGAAATTCTAAATCAAATTTTTTCATCCTTATTAGTGATCTCATAATTCATAAATGTAAAACAGAAAAAGTTAACTTAAATTTACTTTTAAATTAATAAATCATTGAAAGCATTTACATTTACGGCTACAAATGTTGCGTCAGTCACAATAGAATCATTCACGAGACTTCTTTAGAAAGTGTTGAGAATCTAAATTAGATTAGATAAAGTTATTTCATTTTTTTTTTCATTAGTTATTTCAGTCCGCATTTAAATGTAAAAATGCTTCAAATACAGTCTGTCAATTAAATAACCAAATGTCGGAACCGTGTACGAAAAATACAGTTGTTGGGACATTTTTTTGGACCCCCAATTCTATTTAAAAAAAAAAAAAAAAAAAAATAGTTGTGGGTGACATAGCTCCACGAGAATCCTTTACTTTTTTTTTAGCATGTCATTTCTCGTCAACAATAACAACAAAAAAAATGGTCAACATAAAATTATAACAAATGCATTTTAACCCTTTGAGGCACAACCCTTTCCCTCCCCCCCAATGCTGAAAAAAGGGCAGCCGTTTTATCATTGCTCGACATAACTACCAGCTAGATGGCATATGATCGAAATGTTCATCGCATGCCATGCCACTTATATATTTGTTAAATGTATGTAGTAAATCAAACCCAATTCTATTAAAAAAAAAAAAAAAAATTAGTTGGGGGTGACGGGTGACATTAAATAAGAATGAAATTTTATGATTCACCCATTGAAAGCTGACATCTATATTCCTATTTAATTGCTACTCCTCACTCATAAGAAAAAGAAATCGCCAATTGATATCGAATGCAGGACACATAATTACATTCTAAAAATTATTTTTCATTTTTTTTTTTTTTTGTATAAAAACAGAATCACGAAAATTCCTTTATAAGGATTTTTACTGACATATAGATGTTGTTTTTTAATATTAAAGTGCCATATTATTTGTAGCATTTTACTTAACAAAGACGATCTAAAAAACATGCTTTTCATTAAGATCTTAAAGATATGCAAATTAAATCTAAAAATGCGTTATTTAATCAAGTCAAATATCTCACATATTAAATAATTTTTGGAAATCTATACTTGCGAATGCTTTCATTCTTTTTTATGTTTGTGAAATAATGCTGAAAAGTAACTGAAAATTTCAATATTAATTTTAACTAAAATTGTACGACTGCAACAGTTATTCTGAAAGAAAAACACTGGAATAAAAATATTTCTACAAGTGACCAACCGTTCCGTATTATAGGGACAGTCCCATATTTTGAGGTTTTGTCCAATATGTCCCATATTTAAAGGCATTCCCGTAGTTTCATCCCTGCGCTAACGAAAAGAAAATAGCCGTTCTATATAAAAATTTTCTTTTTTTTTTGGGGTGGGGGGGTGAGGTCGCAATTTTATTTTATTTTATTTATTTTGCAAAGTATTTCTAAAAATGATATCTGTGCTAGTAAAGATGTATCTATGTGATTAGCAATGTTATAATTTACTGAATATACATTTGCATTAAAAATTAATTCTAAATTTAAACATTGTTATTTTAATAAATTTTAACTACCCCCCTTTCTGTTTTTCATCTATTTGAATTTCAGACAGATGATCGTTTTCAGAAAGTATATTTTACTTACTTGTAAAGAAATGGTTTTCATCAAACTTCTAAAGGCATCTCTGGATGAAATTTAAATGTGTTGAGCAAGAAAACAACATTTACAGGTAAGGTGACGTGAGACAAGAGAAATGCTGGAAAGCATTCTTTGAAATAATAAAATTTATTCCATTTTCAAAAAAAGATTTTAAAAATATATGCAAAGAAAAGAGAATTTGTTACGAGAAAAAGAATTAATCATGTAGATATTGTTATTGAAATATTAAATTAGCTTAAAATCCCAGGCTGCATTCATTTTGTTTTACAGTTTTATTTAAAATACAATCATTACCTTTTCCGTAAATCAGTTTTCATGAACTAGCCAATTTTAAGAACTGGGGGAAATGGATTAATAATTCAGTTTTATGAAATCAAAAAAATCATTATTTATTTAGTGTTTCCTAAAAACAGAATCACTTTTTATGAAATACTTTGGGAATGTTAAGTGCGATTTTAAATACATGTTTTCTTAATTTTTATTTACCTCTACAGCTCATAAAAAATGAAGGAATTGCCTCATATTTTATACTTTATATATTCCAAATAAAATTACTATCAAGTAAAATGTTAATTGAAAATGTAACAAAACATTATTCAGCAAAAAATAACAGGTTCTCAAAGTAACCTAATGTTAATAGAAAATGAGTTAATCAAATTTTTACTTCATTTTTAATTAGAACATTTTTATATTTTCCAAATGAGAAAGTTACTTTTAGCACACATTCTGTAACGTGTGTTTTGCTATAATTTGGGCCAATTCGTTCCCTTCGTTTCACTTTATTTCCAATTTGTAGAGTTATCACACGAACAGCAGACAGACAAACATGTTGACTTAAGTCGTAAATACTTTCAAAAATGTTTAAAAACAGCTCTTTATTTTCTTAATAAAAATATATTGTTAGTCTACTTACAAAAAACATCAGAATACGAAAGCTATCCGAAGGCTATATGTCTGTCAGTACATAAGTCATTTACTTAGTCACTATATTGGGGGTGTACAATGGACGTACGTACACTTTTAAAAGCGATCTTATAAATCTCTTTGTTTTTGTCTGTGTTTAAATCTAATAATTTTCAGAATGAATGGACAGATATTAGTGAAATGATTGCACATAAAATATAAAAACATATACTATGTTTTTTGGAAGGGAAAACTTCTTTAGGTGCGTTGAGCTATTTTGGAATGGAGAAAAATCACTGAATTCGCTTGACCCTCAGGCACAGGTACATATAAGTAAAAAGTGAATCGTGACGTCATAGCTACGTCATCTCTGAGATTTCTTCCCCTTTCCTTGAATATTACTGCTGCCACCTCTTATCATACGTAAAAACTTCAAACTGCTTCCGCGACTGGTACCAAACCGTGGACTCATAGGTGTGGTACGCGCGTGTTCTAATCACCAGACGGGTTCGACTCGAGATGAAGTGATTAAAGTTTGAAGTGATTGTTGTTTCAATTTCGGAAAGGGAAAACAAGAGATAAAAGTTTCTTGCCAGAAATCTCCAAAACAACCCCCCCCCCCCCGGTGGTGGGGGTCATCATGATTCAAGATTCAAGATTCGGAATGGGAACTTTTATGTTTCCAAATAAATAAAATTAGACTTTGCCTGTACACTACTTGGTAGTAAAAAAATTGCGATTTCTATCCGTTTTAAGCATTTTGGAAGCCCAGTAAGACTGTCAAAAAAGAAAAAAAAAAATGTTTGCCTGCATTTCTGTCTGTGACGCTTTTTTTATTCGCACATTACGTAAAACTGACTGAAGAGAATGAAATAAAATTGAGTGACATGATAGCGGGTCACTCAACTTAAACTATAGGTGTCAAATTTTTTAAAAATTCATTAGATTTTGAGACTTTTCGAAAATCGTTTCAAACTGCGTAATTTTTTGTTCGCATATCACGTAATAACGACTAAGCTTAAGAAATGAACTTTGGTGACATGATAGGTGATCACTCAACTTAAGCTATTGGCTTCGGACTTTAAAATTTTTTTTAATTAGATTTTGAGATTTTTCTGAACATCGTTTCAAAATGCGTAAATTTTTGTTTTAGTATGCATAAAAGCTTCATATGATTTGCACAAGTGATTTGTAGCAAGTGTACATATTTTCAGCAAGTGTATACTTTCAAAATGTTCAAAAATGTAACTTTTTATGTACAATTGTGTGTCAAAAATATGTGAAAATGTGAGAATATCTTAAATAAATGTGCGATTCACTTACAGCCTTATTTAATTCTTTTTACAAAGAATTTCAAATGTATAAAAATGGGAATAAACGCTTATAAATGTTTTTTTTAATCAATAAAAATACAACAATGTTTGAAAACCTGTTTAACTGCATAAATATAAGTTTGAAAAAGCTTGACACGAAGTTTTCACTGCTGACATGCAGTCAGTCCTGCGACTGACTGTTTTTTTTTTTTTTTCCTCCAATACCAATAGCGATCACAAGATTTTCCTATATTTTACAATAGCAAAATATTAAAAGGGTATAAAACATTTCTCACCATTTTTGAATGATGATGAAGCTGTTAATGCAGGAAAAGTTACAATGCCTCTAGTATTTACAGCACTTCAACCACATACGCCAATTTACGTTCTTATCATACCTCAAACATTTTAAGGTTCTAAAAATTTTTTTAAATAACTAAATTTAAATGTGGTTTATTAACTAATTTTGCCAGCATAAATAGTAAAAGAGGTCAGGGGATAGATAGTAAAACATGCATTTTGTCAAATTTTCGTAATTGAATGCATTAGTTGTGCATAAATATACATAGAAATATATGAAGAATATTCCTTTCTTTCTTATTTCTGTACTTTTAAAAGCTATAAATCTATTAGAAAGGATATTTGAAAACCTAGAATGTATTTCTCATGTAAACGTCTTTAATTATTTATTGATTTCAAACTGCTCAGTGAAATTTCATGTAAACAAAAGCTACGCGTAACTTTCCAGAGAATAAAACCACATACTTATTTCTTTTTTTCAAATGTAGTACCCTCACTTTTCATAAGCATCTTTTATACTTTAGAATCGTGGTCCAAGAATGGAGCAAACTTTTCAGGTTTGCAAACACCCTGCTACGTAGTAATTGAGGAACAAACCTAAAATTATGAAAATTAATTAAAAGTTTTGAAATTAAAGAATTAAAAAGGGTGGAATTCTATTTTAGGGTGTATAATCAAGTTTTAAGAAGCACAATTTTTGCTGAAAAATCAATAATTTCCGAGATATTTAAGAATTTTTGAAAATTTAGCCTTGTCATGTAAACGTTGTGTTTGCTGCTAGCAAACAGAAGTTTACTGGACTGCCAGATAGCAGTCAAGTAAACGAATTCCGAACAACAGATCTGAAAGTATATAGGAAAAGCTAACAATTACAATTAAAAAAATTAGTATATCTATTAATGACTATGTCATTTTATCTCTCACCCCTTTATTGAAAATTATCCAAAAAATGTGCCCCAAAAATGTGACATAAAAGTATGCGACATAATTTTACATGTATTTAAATACTATTAGTTCACAACAGCTTCAATCTATTGTTATAATATTTCGTAAGCTATAGAATATGCATATGCATTTTTCTATAAATAGGTTACAATTATAAAAATTTTTAACATAAGGTTACTAAGCGAAATACAGGAAAGATGAGAGATAAAACGGCAAAGTCAAATAATATCGTTTTCATACGGCAATAATGAAACTAAAAATTTAGGGGGTTCAGGGGGAGGGTCTCCCCTAGACGAGGTTCAAACAGCCGAGTTATTATTTTAATCATGAGAGCAAAAGTTGTCTTTGATCACGCTTGAATCTACTGAGCATTAACGTCTAGCGTACGTTTAAAAAAGTTTTAAATGACTATGGGCGGGCTAGCTATACGAACATAAAACCTTTCTCCACTATAATCTAACCAACTCAAAACTATTCACTCCACTATAATCTATCCAACTCATACTCTAGTTTTCCTAGCAACATACGACAGCTTCATTTCTTTTATGAATTCCGCATTTTTATGTCTTTCTTACCCTCCCACCCCCGCTCCTTTTCTTTTATCATTCCAAATAAAACTGCACGATTTGCATTCCACTGTCTTATTATGCCTCGAGAATGCGGATCTTTCGAAGTTATCGTAGAATTGACGGATGAATTTATATATATAAAAAAAATGGCTATACAAAAACAGCATGCTTGAGGTGTGAGTTAGAAATTGAATAATAAAAAAAGAATTTTCGTTTTTTCACGCTAAATTAGCTTCTTCGCTGTGAAAATCGGTAGAATACGAAAGGTATTTTATCTGGGAAATATATATATATATATATATAATATATATATATATTATTCAACTCTAAAATTTTCTGAACGGTTCTGAATTCGTTTCGATAACTGTTGAGTTAAAAAGACGATGTGATAAGCACAAGCAAGATTGTAGGGTATATATACTATATCTGTGCAAATAAAAATGAACGGATGTATGTGTGCATTAAGCGTTTAATCCTAACAGACAAGACTGATCGATTTGAAATTGTGTACAGATATGCAGACAAACGTAGAAAAAACTTAGGCTACATTAAAAAGCTAAAAATCTACCTATTCTCCGATTTTTAGCTATTTTCAGCTCAAGTCATATTGACGTAATTTTGATGTCACGGCTTAAAAATTTTTGAAAAATCAGTTATGGTTGCCGGCTGTGGCGTCGGAATATCGCCTGTGGTGAAATGACTCCGCAAATTCTCGTTTTAAGTCTGATGCAATTGTTCAGGGCGAAAAAGAGACCCAAGAAAAGTTATTTGCTAAATAGTTCAAAATATCGTCTGAAGGATTTTTTTTTTCTGTTGCACACATTTTTTGTCAGGAATCTGGCATTCAAAAAGTTTTTTTTTCCTTTAACGTGAAGCCACGGTTTAATATATAAAGATAAGCATCATCTGCTGGGATACAGCTCTAAAGACGGTTCTATTTTTTTTCGACAATGGACATCGTTGCTTTTGCTAAGGCGCTGAAATGTTTTCGAGCATATGGAGGAGTTCAAATGCAAAAGATCTAGAATATTATTAACCCCTTGCCTGTGAAGTCCGAACTGAGTTCGGGTAATTTTAAGTTGTTCTCAAATATTATCCACATGCAAGGGGTTAAAAATCACAGTATTTTTAAAGTGCCAGTAAATTAATGTTCTATTTGTTCTACATTTATTACATTTTTATTTTCTGAGACTACGAACGTAAAATGTGACTTCAATTTTAATTGTATTATTGAACTTAATAATATTAAGTGACAATAATCGATTCTGTTACTATTGTGACTATAATGTTAAAAATAGAATATGACATTAATTATTCATATTACATGGACAAAGATGAAAGTGTAGAGTAGTACCGATTAATTCTAATACGAATTATTTTAATAACAGATTGCTTTCTACATACGCAAATCACAAAATGTTCTAGCAGAGAAAGCGCCCTCTGGTGTTGGATTATTTGAAACAATTTTTAAAAATTATTATTATGGTATTTATCTTTGAATTTAGATTCATGTGCGAAGCTTAAAGAACTTAGATATGCAATAGTCAGTTAAATGTAGCTTAGGTATTTAGGTCGCAAGCAAAGCTACAATATATATCGCATATTTATTATTCAACATAGGTCCACTGATTAATTTTAAAGAGTCGCATAAAGTCACTTCAGCTTAACAAAATGACTCTGATAAAAGTATTTCTATTCTATTTTATTTGTATTTTATTTCTTACAAAACAAATAATTTAAGTTAGGTATTATGCTGTACATGAACTTCATATGAAGCTGTGTGCAATATTTAGTATATCAAAAAGGGGTTATTTTTAATTTTCATTTAAATTGACTAGTTTTATCCAGGCTACTCAATATGTCTCAATTTATGTACTCATGTAGACTTGGAAACCCTATGTAATCGACATTCATAGATCAACAGGGAATGTGCAGCTGGAGAAGTGGATTTTGTTTGCTTAGAATCTGCATCCTACAGTATGGCCTACTCACTATGCTCCGCTCCCATAAGAACACGAAAATTTCCCTCCTTTATAAATTATTAACCAAAATTTAAATTTTAGCAAACTAGTTAAATTACAAGCCAAATATTAAAGCCGAAAGCCATTGTGTTACCTTTCATTATTCGGTATTTTATACTTGTGTTTTTCGAATTCATAGCGATCCTCCAAAATATTACGGAACAAGTAGCATTACTCCAGTGGAACTTGGATTGGAGGAAAATTTTCAGAAACTTTGCAAAGTATGATTTGTGCCAGCTATGTGAAGGCAGGAAAAGAAAAAAAAGTTCTTTGAATGTAGTGATCCTTAAATTTAATTAAAAATTACCTATTTATTTATACTTATTTAGAACAAGACTATGTATATAAAAGTGATTTTAATATTTTTTTAGTCCGTTTGCGTTATTAGCGCATGGGTGCGCTATTTCAAGGAATGGCAAATACGAGTCGCGGGAGCAAAGTTCCTCACGCCAAAAAATTTTCTTGATACACCAAAAAGTTCAAAATTTTCTTTCCGTCATCATATTTCATGATGAAGGAAAGAAAAATGTTAACTAATGGATATTTTGTAATAAGCATATATATGGTCATACCATACGTTTTCAAAAACTCCTAGCTTCTTGTTTATTGATCCATGAGTCTTAAAGACCATTCAATTAAAAGAACAGAAAATAAATCTCTAAGTCCATTTATTGTTAAAAATTAAGCGATAGATATTACAAAGAAAATTTAGTTGCAAAAAATTGATTATTGCAGTGTATATGAATTTGTAATGAATCATGATAACAATAAATCGGAGATTTGGGGGCCCTTATTTTTCCGGGGCCCCGGACTATTGCCCTGCATGCCCGTGTGATAATCAGGCTCTGGTCAGAAGTCAGCTTTCTTGGTTCCCATCAAAAAGTCGAAAGTTAATCTGTAACGACCTATCGCCAAGGCTTAGAAAAATAACGACCACTCTCGGCTGACCTGGTTTGGGACCACACTAAAGAGACTAGGTGCACGTGAAATTTGTCGTGGCTTCAATACCCTCCATGTTCAAATGATATACCTGAGGGGTGACCATCCACTTGCAGGTCTCTCATCTGGAATTGAGGGCTTAGGAAAGTGACAACCACTCTCGACTATCCTGCTTTTGGAACCGTGCAGTGCACACTAAAGGTATAGTTAGCACACTTGAAATTTGTCGTGGCTTCAATGAGGCTTAAAATTATACATTTGGGGATCGTGCTATTCCAGGTACAAGCAAGTCTCTCATCTGACATTAGTTCAAAATTAGGAGACCCCGTAAGAAGCGACTCTGAACCACCTGTTGGGTACCCTATAATAAAGAGGTCAACATTTTTGGTTAATGTATTCATGGGAACTGACCGCATATTGAAAAGGAGAAAAAGATTTAGAAAAGTAAAAGGAGAGTAGACGAACTGATTTTGCAAAAATGAAGTAAGGAAACTATAGTAGTATCCATCTGGTAAAGCCAATTTTTCATGTGGATATAACAGTTACGGCTACAGTCCCTTATTTGAGAGGATGCTTACTCGTAATATTCTCCCAGAAAAAAACTGTGTTTTAAAGAAAACTGCAATTGTCTGGTGAATAAAATGTAGTGAAAATCCTTCAGAAAAATATTGATTTCCTTGAATAAATACCCCACATCAAGACTTTCTTGAGTTATACGCTCAAGAGGAAAGTTGATATCTTTTGTGAACATCCTCAGGGGTGGAATTATTCCACTGTACTCTCGGGAATAGCTAAGAACTGGCAATACCTAATGCAGCTGTTTCGTATTACAAATCAAAACAGTCCTTACCTGTGATATGAGCAGTATCTCCGTCCCCACCTTTGTTTGAACGGAACAGTGCATAGAACAAATTCACTTTGGGCGTAAGCGAACATCTTGCCTGCTTTCGGCGTTCTGACCACTCGCACCCTTTCGATCTCTTCTTTATTGCAAATGAGTGATAATTTTTTTCAGGCAGTTCACCTTTTTGCATTGCTCTCCAGCTAATCCTCGACATTCAGCACCCATAGTGCTTCATTCAGCCTCGACGGCGAAACCCCACAGTGCTCCGATGACACGGTTAACAGAATTAACGAAATTCCAGGCTTTAAATAAAAACAAAAAACCGATCCTCCTGTAAGTATTTCGGGGACTTAGTATAAAACTTGCGTCAGCAATCAGAAGCTCTATGTGTGTTCTTTTTTTAACTGTCTATATATATTGCATGTCCGCTTAGCTTTTGTCTGGGATTTACCCTTTTTTGGGGGGGAAGAAGCCCACGGAAATTAGAAAAGAACGCACCTGGTTGATATTATGTATAATAGCGCTGCGTAACCCAGCTGGGTAACTGGAGAAAGGAAGATTTTTATGAATTTTCATAATCCGTTAAGAGTCTAGCTTTCGCGAGCAGAGCAATCGAATGCTTTTGTGGTTTGGGCAAGTCGCGTGCCAGAACAGTGGGATTGGTGGTAGAAAGAATAACATAGACAGATGTTCGCGGTTTTCTCACTAAATGGTACAGTATAATAATGCAAAAACCATTTAAGGACTGAGCATAGTACGGAATTTTTAGTATTTGCTCATTATTCTTCAAACGCAAAATCCGGCTTTAGATGGTCGAGTGATTTTTACATACACTATAACAAGCCCGCCATTCGGAAAGTATGGTGGTTGTTATGGCAACACAGTAACTGTACAATGGAGTTTCGTTTACATACAAACAGCACGATGAACATCAAGAAAATAAGTCGCATAAAAGATTACCAACACGCAATAATCTTTTGAAGGTCATAACAAATTGCAAGATTTTTATATTACGGATGTTAGTCATTGAAGTAAGTTCCTGCCGTCCCAAAAATTAAAGTAATGTGATAATAAATTGTCCGTATAATTATTTGCAAGAAATGAACACACAATTTCTGATTCCATGGTTAGGGCTTTCTAGGTATAAAGAGTCTAATTTCATGTCGAATTTCCCACTCACCCTTCCCTCCATAATATTAATTTATTTCAGTTTAAAAGTAGTAATATGCACTACGCGGAAATTTCCATGCTCCATTCTGCACCTAAGGTCTCAGGTCTTACTCATTTAGAACATTGTTTGACACTCATGGATAATTTAAAGATACTAACCAGGTCCGGACTGGCTCTCTTGGGGGCCCTCGGCTAGAATTTAAAAGGGATTTCTTCAGGAGCAGATTTGTCGATTTGGAAGCCCTGGGCAAAAGCTTCATTGGGGGGGGGGCTCTTTCGAAAACTTTTTCAAAATTTACAAATTATAAAGAACAATTTGGGGGCCCGGGCGCTTGCCTCGAATGCCCTCCCGGAAATCAGGCCCTGCCTCTTACTGAGGAATTTAGAGGGAATAATATATTAGAATATGTAATATTTGAAAATTATATATACATATATATATATATATATATATAGGCTTATACACTTAAAAATCACATTTAACTAGTTTGGAGATTTGGGTGGCCCTGACTTTTCGGGGGCCCTCTTGCGTCGCGGGGTTTCTGGGATCCTCCGCTGCTTCACTGCGTAAGATTGCTGGAAAATAAATAATCAAATTACTCTTATTATAAAGTGGTATACCCACTTTTGAATGTCTCACCCGGGCCCCCTTAGGCCGGGGGCCCTCGGCGATCGCCGACCAGCTGACCTGGCCAGTCCGGGCCTGATACTAGCTATTGCATTTTTAGGGAAGCAGATAATTTTTCGCAGGGAGTTTGGTATATATCTTGAACAGATTTTGTTAGTGCATATTTTGGCTCATAAAGTATTATGGAGTAAAATTACAAAATTCCTATGTCAATATACTGGTCAATTAACTGACCGCTTCGAGAACTCAAATAGGTTTAGAAATGCGGTATATCAGGGGCGTAGCCAGAAATTTTTCATGGGGGGGGTTACGACTACTACAGCTCATATATATGTATACGTGAGTATAATAACGTAGTGAAGAACATACATTTTGTATGGCAAAAAATTCCTCATGGGGGAGGGGGGGTGATGACCCTCCTAACCCCCCCTTGGCTACGCCCCTGCGGTATATCTTTTTAAACTTTTTCGTGTTATATCCCCTGGTACTCATTATTAGGATAGATTTTAAGTTTGTATCCGCCCCCAAATTTTTTAGAAAAACTGAATTGAAAAGATTGGATTAGTTTTTATCTTAGGTAAATTGAACTTATACAGGGTGTCCCATAATAAGTGGTACAAAATTTAAGGGGAGATATGGCAGATAATAAGGAATCAGAATCGCATAGCAGTGTAGGTCAAAAACACCGTTTTCACTTACCTGTTAATAATCACTTCGAGAAAAGCTTTGAAGTGTTCGTCTAATTTCGTAGCCACGTTTCATAAACAATAGGCTCGTCACCAAAATTTTCATTCATGAAAAAAATAGAATTTTTTAATTATCAGTTTTAGTCACGTGTTTTCTAAGAAAAATACTGTAGTGTTTGAGGAACAATGGTCGGAAAGTTCACTATTATTTCAACACTTGTTCCAAAGTGATTATTAATAGCTACATGTAGAGGGCGTTTCCGACGGCACTTGTTGTGTGACTCTTATTCCTTAATATGTGCACTACCTCTCCTCAAATTTTGTTCCAATATTTTTGGGACACCCTGTATATGTATATGTGTTTATTAATTTAATATGACACACTTGTACTACACAATCGCAACATTAAATTTTAATATATCTTATTTTTTTTCAAAACAGAAGGCTACATGGAAGTACTGTGAGATAGGTAGGTATTTATCTAATTAACAGTATTTTGGTACTTGGACGTACATGTTATTATTGGTGATAGCAAAAATGAAAAAGTTCAGTAAAGACTTTGTTGGATACATTATTGTTTTTACTTTAAGAGGTTGCAAAATCAACATTTTTTCCATTATAGAAAAAAAAGTGATACATTTAGTATTTATTTACTGTATTAATGTATAAAACTTACACGTTTTTACCTAATGTAATGTATGATATCGAGTGTCCCAAAATTTACACAAGATTTGAATGAAATAGAAAAGTAATTAATTTAGTGTTGGCAACAACAACAAAAAAATGACGGATGACAGTTTAGGGTTAGTAAAAAGGCACCACTATACAAAAGAACGACGCTTTTTCATTGTTGAACTGGACCACATTTCCAAAATTATGAAAGCTCGATTCATGATGATTTTGACGAAAAATGATGGAAAGATCATGTGATTTAACACCACTGGATTTCTTTCTGTGGGGTTATTTGAAGTGAAAGGTATATGTCAACATGGTCACATCCGTCCGGGCATTGAAGGGGGATGTTGGGAGGACTCAATGCTGCATCAATGAAATTCAGCCACATTTATGAAAATGGTCATGGAAAGTTTCGACAAGAGAGTGCGTGTGTGCCAGGAAGCCGTGGAGGTCTTTTCCCGGGGTGCTATTGCATACGTAATCCTGTCGTATGTACTTTCAGTTTTAATTAAGAAAAATACAATTTAAAAAACTGTATTTTCCATTTATTTAAAATCTTACTTAAATTTTCGGACACTTTATATAAGATATAGTACATAACAGATCGTATTCAGTGTTTTTAAAGAGATGTTTACTCATAAATGCAAAAATAGAATGTGTATTGACTGCATCTAAAAGCGCAGATTCCTTTGAAAAAAGATTTAAAATAAACACAAGCTATGATTTCACGAAACATTTTCGGATCTACACAGGATCAAATGTTATTTTCAATAATTTGCTTTGATGTCTAACACTGACAAAATATAGTATGAAATTTTGTCTTCCAAAAAACATGGAGCTTTGCAGACAGAAACACTGCTCAAAAGTTGTGTTCTTTCTCAAAGACGGCATGGATTTAGGCAAAGACGACATAGGAACAAATAGAAAGGAAAGATTGACTCAAATGGAAAAACTATGTTTACAGTTTGACGAAAACCGATTTACTTGAAAAATAAAAGCCTTTTATGTTTACAGTAGATGGCGTTAGAGTAGTTTCAAACATTCTTTCTTAGAATACATTTAATACGTCTCTTGCGATGCTATGAAAGGTATGTATGTCCATATGCAAAAATGCGAACGTAAGAGTTTTGACTACAAGGAAAAATTGTTTAGATGAATTAATTCAAAAAAACTTTGTTGATTAAAATATTATATTTTGCTATTTTAACAGAATAATTTGGTTGAATCAACATAATATTTCTATAACAAAATATTTTTAATGAATCAGCAAAACATCAGAAAATATTTTGTTAATTTTTGTTGATTTAACAGAATATCAATGATAATCTTGTTGCATCAATAAAAAATATCGACAAAAATTTGTTGCTTGAACAAAATTATTCAATTCATATAGCAAGAAAAAAATTGTTTGACATTATTTTAATCGAATAATTTGGTTGAATCAACTAAAGTTTTGTTGATAAAATAAAATATCAACGAATGTTTTATTTATTTTCAAATTTATTCAGTTAAAAAAAAACCTACAGATTTTTTTTTTTTTTGAATTGATAACAAAGATAAACTTTGCCCAATGTATCATAGTATATTGTACTTCGTATTTTAAGGCAAACATATTCGTGGAGTATGTGGCTAGTCGGGGATGCCTTGAATGGAGGACTTTTTAAGGGATTCAAATATGTATTCACTTTACATCTGGAGAAAACCGCTTAAAACTGCAAACCATTAGATCGACAGCCACTCGGTGAACCAGAATCTAGGACCTCCCCATTCCCAACATCTACCACGTTCATTTCACTGTCTTATCCACTTTAGGAACAGTTACAATTTTATAAACACAAAAAAGTTTGAAACTTTTATCCGTACGTCATGTTGTATTTTCTAATGCCTCGTTTACACTCAGATCATTTCCGTAGCAGCGAACAGGAGCAGGGAGAAAAACGAGAGTCTAAACACCTATATCGCATTGCTCCTCATCTTGACTATCCCCACTCACCGAGATCGCCCTAGCAGGGATTTTTGAGGGCAGGACCAGGGGCGTAGCCAGAAATTTTTCATGGGGGGGGTTACGACTACTGCAACTCACATAAATGCATACATGTGTGTGATAAGGGAGTGAAGAATATACATTTTGTATGGCAAAAATTTCTTCATGGGGGGGGGGTTATGACCCCCCTAACCCCCCCCCCCGCGGCTACGCCCCTGGGCAGGACAAATGATTGTCCGTGAGTAGGGGTGTGAGAGAAGGGAAATAAAGCTGAATGTGAACCCTCACTGCCTTTAGGAGCAGTAAAATACCCCCACCCCATGCCGATCATTTCCTGAGCAGTGAAAAAGACAGCGCGAGTTGCTGAATGGAAATGAGGTATAACAACTGCAACATAACTGCCTACTGCTAGTAACTGCAATACAAAGTGCGACTAAAACTAGTAGTCTTTTTTCAATGTAATGCAATCAGGTTCAATGCAATGCAATCAGGTTTTCAATGCAATGTAATTAGAGTTGCTTAGCGCGCATTTTTAAAATGTTTATCAAAACAGACAAAATTAATATAAATTGCTGTTGCTTAACTTTCTACAGGCCAATGTTCCCACTTAGGAACGTCGAATTGAAAATTTATTCAAATCGATTATATCAATATTGACTTGAAAAAATTTACAGATATACTTAAAAAACGACTTGATTTTTTTTTCATATAGAAGTTGCATTTCTATCATTATTGAGAAACTGGACAAAAAATCATAAAAATAGCCACTTTCATAAATTGTTACAGAGGTTTCAGGATACACCCTCCCCCCCCCCCTTCAAACTTACTTCATATCTTTTCTTAAATTTAAAAATAAAATCTCTTATTAATTCTTAATATTTCACCTACTATTTGAACTAAACATCAGTATATTCAGTTTTTGAAACCAGTGTAAATTATAGTTAGAAATGCCTCTTTCTTCCAATTGGAAACACAGTGAAAATTGCATTAAAATTTTCTCCATAATTTAAGGGGACAAGTGACTTTAGAAATGAAAACAGTCATTTCTTAATTTTTAGTCTCAAAAAATGGGTAAAGTTGTTTAAAACAAAGGTTTACATTTGCATTAATACTAAAAATAAAAAAATAATTTTTTTTTAAAAAATATATTAATATCTTTGAGAAAAAAAATGCTCATTCAATATTTTTTTCAAAATATCCCATGCGCAGTCCAAATTAATAAAAAGCTGTAATTTTTTTATAATACACTTACAATGCATGTGTGAAGATAATTGTGCATTAAATTGTCACACAAAGATTATTTAATAGAGATATAAACATTTAAATTTAACAATAGGATGAAAATTTGAAAAAAAAGTTGCATCTCTCATGAATTTATTTTTTCTATAAAGCTTACCCCTGCCACACATGAAAATGTATGTGCAGATATGTTCATACATTATATTGCAAGTGTATATTAAACAAATTATAGCTTTTCATTAATTTAGAATACTCATGGGATATTTTGAATAAAATAATAGAAGTCGGTGTCTTTTTTTTCAGAAAAATATCAATTTTTCATTTTAAAAATTATTATTTTTTAATTTTTAGTTTTAATATAGATGCAAACTATTATGCTAGACAACTATGATTTTGTGTTAAACAACATTACATTTGATTATAAGTAAAATATCAAAATTGAAAATTTTGAATATTTACGTCCCTTGTCCCCTAAGTGACTAATATCCGTTAACTAACCCGTCAAAAGACAATATATGCAGAAAAATAATTCATATGCCTGGATCTCAATGCGGTCTGTAAAGGTTAATTACATTGAATGGAAACGATTTTGAAGAAAAATATCCTATGAACAAAGGTAATAATTTTATTTTCTAGTATATATATTCTATTTGAAAGTTCATAAAGCTTTTTGGTTGAACTACCATCTTACACCTTGATTTCCTAGACAAAAGGCTCCACCGCAATCTTTCAGAGCCCACTTAATATTTTGGAGTGTGTCAGACAGAACTTAAAGAGTGGAAACTCGCTGCATACGATGGATACTCGAGTGAGGTCCTTTTCAAAGGCACAGCCTTACTCCGATTTCGTCTTGCAAACTCCCACCCCACCCCACAAGAAAAGAGCACCAGATGTATGTATGATTGTGCTGGTAGTAATTTTCTGATGAAAATTACTACCAGCCTCAGAGTGAAGCATGTTTCTGTAAGGTGGAAGAATTTTTTATTTGTAGACAGCAGTTGTATCCGACTGCGTTCGGGGACGATTTTCTTAAAATAACTAATATGTAAAGTGATGAATATTTCTTTGGGTGTGTACCAAAGAAAAAACTTAAAAATGATAAAAAATTAAATTATATTTATATTTATCTAAAAAATTGAAATTTATTGAAAAAAATTAATGAAAATTTCACCGTTGGGAAAAACAGGCTACGAAAAATGCCTTTCAAAATAATCATATGAGGCTTTGCATGTGTGCTCACCTAACTGTTGTTGATATAACAGACCGCAAGTCAAGTTGTATTTTCAAAAATTTCGGATATATGATTAGTTTAGTGTAGTGAATAAGCATTTTTCTGAAAATTAATTCTACTTGCTGAAATAAAAAAGCTGTAACTATAATAAAATAGATCTACACCCCCCAAAAGCTGAGGTCTAGGTCCGAGAAATATGCATGCTAATTTAAATCATTTATCGTTCATTAGTTCACGTGAAATCATGTTTTTCGTGCAGTTAACTGAGAAAAAATTTCGTTTTTAAATAAAAACATTTAAAATTTTGACAACCGTCTCTTACTATTTGAATGACCATAACTAACTTTCTACAACACATAGAATTAAAATAAAAGAAGTTTTAGAATATCTGTGCATGGGACTTCGAGACAGTAAAACAAAAATGTGAATTTTCACCAAAATTGGCCTTTTTCAATATAATCCGATACCTGAAAGTGCATTTCTGATAGTAATCCAAGTTAATTATGATATTTCTTCCTTTATTTAAAGATCTCCGTTTAATTGGTTATCCTGTTAAATCGTTACTCAAATGGTTTGAACAGCACCTGTGCTTTAATGGCGTTGTTCCATTTGGTTTAATTATTCTTAGTACATTTGCATTCAAAAGTAACATGTCTTAACTGTAACGAAAAACACTCAAAAGAAACTGGAGTTTAAAAGATTAAATAATTAATCTTAAAAACATAACACACATAAATGGCATTCATCAAACTATACACGTGTTTCTATCGGGAAAACTTCGATCTTCTTCAGTAGCAGTCGAAGTCCATACACAGATTGGGACTGGGGAATGAAAGACAGTAAACTGAGAAGAACAGCGGAGAGTGAGCCGTCAATCGGAGGAAGGTAAAAGCAAGAAACGAGGGAGGATAAGAGAAGCGAAGGGAAGAGGGTAGATAAAAATAAAATATCGAATAAAAAATAAAATAATTTCTGTAGAAAAATTAAATAAATAAAAACGAAAAGAAAATGGTACAAAATAAAAATACGCAGAAACAACAGAAAACAGAATAACAATCAGAAGAATAATCAATCAATCAAGTTACGACAGAATAATCGAAAAAATAAAAATTCCGATCAATACACTTGTATAGTTTGATAAATATATTTTAAAATGTACAATTTTACAAAGGTTTAATTACTTTATGCTTTAACTATCTTAACGTAAGCTATTACCCATAATGGATGCTCTTGGCATGATTTATCTTTTATTTATTATCTAGAAAATTATTTTGCCAGTTATGAAAAATAGGGCGAGTAATTAAAATTAAAAAATAGTTGCAAAAGTTACACAGACGCACAATAATTAACTTATTATTAATAATAGTCACTGCAGACTATTGTTATTTTTTTTTTAATGGTGATGCCAGACGGCCATTTTTGAAGGCTGAAAGTACGTTGGTCTGGAAATTTCACTCCCCTAAAAAAAAAGATTAATGGGTTGCAAATTTCTGCCGCAGCTGTTTGTGGTTTTAGCAAAAGGCATGGGGCATTTTACGTGAGAATTTCCTTTTTCGTGCAGTTTCACGCACCCTTGTAGAATATTTTACGTGAACCGAATAGGTAAAAGGAAAAGAAGGAACTTTAGATAACTAACACTAAACTATTCTTCATAAACTCTATTGAATGTATGCATTTAAAAGTGTGGGAAATTTCATTATTCAAGCTAGTCATTGAGATTCTGCCGCATCGAGGTGCTTTAGAACATAAGAATTTTGTTTCTGAGCATCTTGGAATCGGGCAAAAATGTAAAGTTGGTTTTACTACACATCGGGTTCAAGCTGTTGAATAAGGGATACTATAGGATACTACCTTCAGGAACGGCCTACCTATTTGGTTTAAAGCCTGTTTTAGTTCCTGAAGTGTCCTACTGTCCTGCTGAACCCTAGCTCTAGGCTCAGGTCCAGCAAGCAGCGGTTTCCCTCATTTTTATTTTATTTTTTTACAGCACAATTTTTGGATTACAATTGGTAAAATACATCAGTGTTATACAATATAAAGGCAGTTAGTTAACAATGGTTTACAATTGCTCACAATATTGTTCTTAGTAAAATTTCACCATAGATACATATATTTAACACGTTCTTTTTTTTTCCTTTTTTTACAATTTTGAAAGTTAAAAAAAGTAAATAAATATCTAAAAGTAAACAATAGGCTTGAGAATGATAAACTTAAAAAGTAATTTTGAAAAATTTAAACATAAATAAATACAACTAATATTCAAAAATGTGCTTTAGAAAAAAAAGTTTTTTTTTTTTTTTTTTTTTTTTTTTTTTTGAAAGCATACATATACATATAATAATATACTGAAAAATAAATTTAGGCTTCGATATGAGAAGTGTATTTTTTTTAATCTAACGAAATAAGAGCAGCAACAAAAATTCTATGTCAGGGAATAATGCTAATAAATTCATAATTTAAAAAAAAAATTGTTCTATTTAGAGTTTTTACGTGGTTTTTATCAACTGAAATTCTTGTATTTATTTAATCTGAATCGCTTTCTGGTGTATGAGGTCTTATATCGATCGGATGAATATACTTGTGTTGATTATTTTGTAGTTCTTCAATCCCTTTTATTATTTTGTTGCATAAGTTTTTATTTTTTAATACATATGCAGCCCACTAAGGGACGTAGTGAGTAGTTGCTGTTAGTGAGTATCTCTAAGGCCTGAAACCCTTGTTTAACCTATTCACTCCCAATGTTTTAATCCTTTAACGCGCAGTGTTCCCGCTCATTTTTTGACGCAGCTGGCTGTGCAGTACAGCCAGCTGTCGTCAAAAAAGGGTTGCTAGATATGTGGCACGAAATGAACGTTTCGATCGTCCGCCACCTTGCTGGTAGTTAAGTCGAGCGATGGCAACGACTACCCTTTTTTCAGCATTGGGAAAGGGTTGCGCCTCAAAGGGTTAAAAAGCGCCATTATGACGATTCCTTTCTATGCCTAAATTTCCTTACCCAATTGGCCTTGGAGTGATCCGCTGGAACCCTTCATGGCACAAACGAAGCTGTGGGCCCATCCATCGGTCAAAGAGAAGAGCCCGGTACAGAAAGAAATAATAAACGTTGCATCCATTGCGTTTTTGTAACGATGCGAACGTAAAGAGCAAACCTAAATTCAAAATATAAAAACTGAAAATGTCTGACCCGCTCGTTGAAAAATTTCCCTACAAGCTCCTGAATTCAGATATGTACTCTCAAAAAATTTATATTTTTAGCTTTAGTACTCTCAAAAAATTTATATTTTTAGCTTAGTTGAAAAAAAAAGAAAGAAACATTTAATCTGATAAAATTTTTAGCTTTATTTTTCAAAAACTAGTGAAACACACGCGCACCCTCATGTATATATATAGTTTGCTTAGTTAAAAAGATAAATTTAATTTTCGATACACTTAATTTAGTACTTTTGAAAGAATTATAAGCTTTCAGTAATGTTTAATTTTCAACAGTACTAAATTACTATAGAATACTTATAAATATGTTTTATTGTGTAATTTGCCTTTAGCGGCGCTTGCTTGCAAATAATTATACAATTTTTGTGTTTCTTTTTTTTTAATTCTTTTCTTCATCATAAAATTTATACTAAAGCTAACATGTACAGAAAAAGAAATATTTGTTTCAGTCTTTATTAAAATAATATTTGCACGTACAGATGCAGTCTATACAAACATTTTCTATTTTATGTAACACGTTAATGTAAATAGGCTTGATTTCATACGTTTCTTTTTCCTTTAGTAAAATTTGCGCTTCATTAAAAGCACCCATTAGTTACTAAGAAACAATAAGACCATTTGTTCTGTTATTTTATATCTTTTTATTACATTCTACATTAATCATTTACGTGTGAGTAACTTTAAATTACAAAGCCTTCCAAAAACATTTAAAGAGAAAACTGTTTTATCGTAAAAAATAAAAGATTTTTTTAAAATTCGTATGCTTTAATATTACTCAATGCACTGTATCGTAGAACACAAGTCACTTTTTAGACACTTTAGTAAATTAACTTTTAAATATAAAATTTTGCTAATAAAAAGCATCTCCATAAAGTTATCATGCAAACTTTTCCTTGTTTAGATTTTTTTCGGCCAATCTATGCAATTTCTTTGTTTCATAAGTAAAATATTCTATAAATATAAAATCTGGAAAAGTTTTATTTCGGCAAATATTGTTAAAACACGTTTGAATGACAAATTTAGATTAAATATAGCATAACATTGTTAAGCCAAATTAATATTGTTCTTTTTTTTTTCTTTTTACTTTCCGAACATGTACCATGTAAGGAAAGCATTGTAATCATGAAAAAATTCGACTTCGAGATTTTGGTGCATTTATACGCTTTGAGGTCTTCTGAATTCATTTATGCTATTTTTATTAGATGTATGTGTGTGTGTGTGTGTGTGTGTGTGTGTGTGTGTGTGTGTGTGTGTGTGTGTGTGTGTGTGTGTGTGTGTGTGTGTATGCATGTATGTGAGTGAACACGATAGCTCCTAAACGGGGCATTCGATTAAGCTCAAATTGGGTATATATGTTATAAACCACCGTCGCAAGACCGGTATTGATTTTGTTGTGTATAGGACTTAATAGTTTTTCTACAGGGCTACAACAAAGATTTCTTTTACATTATGGCCTATGGGAGGAAATTCTTGAAATTGCTCTAGCGTTTAAACGGTACATTCGATTGAGCTCAAATTAGGTATACATGTTATAAACCACCACCGTAAGACCGTTATTGATTTTGATGTGTATAGGAGTTTTGATGTGTATAAGATTTCTTTTACATTACGGCATTTGGGGGGAAATTATTGAAAGTTTTGCTAACAATGGCGCATTCGATTGAGCTTCAGTTTGGTATATATGTTTGAATTATTCATTGATTAAAATTTATTTAAATGCATGGTAATGATCTTAATCGTATGTGTTTGGAAAGTCAAGTGGAGTTACTCCAGTTTTTTTGTAAGTATTGAAAGCGAAAGAAAAATCTAAAATCTGGAGAGATTTTCTTTTTTCCTATGCATTTGTTACATACTGTCTAATTTTTCAGATGAAAAATTAAAAATAATGCAAAATCCAACAAAACGATTGCTTTTAGTACAAATACTATTCCATTAATTCATATGAATGATAAATTTATTTAACCCATATTATCCTCAATTTTTTATTTATTTTTCAGAAAAAAAATTGTTTGAATTTAACCATCACAGCATGTTTCAATAGAGTAACATTAAACTTTTCTATTGGTTTTGAGACACACTTATGCATATTTTATAAAATGCAAGATGTTGCGTTAATGCAATGCTAGAAATAGCATTAAACGCTACTGATGCATTTTGTTAGGCATTAGCATTATATGATAGCAAAAAATAAGTATTAAGATATTACTAACGATGCTTCATTAATGCACCTCTACGCTAACGTGGGTTAATGTAGCGTAAAGTACATTTAATAATACATCCATATAAAATTTTAGATCTTTAGAGAGTTTAATAAAAAGCAATTGCACAAAATAGCACGCTGGACGCGTGTACTATGTGTTATATTTTTTTTCTTCCGTTCTAGGTTACTACTTTCCTTTTAATTTAATTCAACTGACGCAAATGTGCCAAAAATAAAAATGCAAAAAGCATGTTTCTCTCAGAAGTAATATTTTAAAATTCACAAATTTATATTATGCAATGCAAGGCATATTTAATGAATGTTGTTTAATATCAGTTTGTTCCGTTCAGGACACATCTATTTATACAAAAAAATATACGAAAAACTACCGAGCACCCCTCGATATTTCTCTCTTGGACTCTCCTTTCCAGTGTTTTGGAAGCATCAAGCAACGTCTCGAACTCGTCTGTACACACAGACGCACACACACGCTGTCGCCATAGCAACGAGAAGAGCAAGAGCTAGTTGCCATGGTTACACGAAAAGATCTTTCATCTTTCTGTTCCCACTTTGGGATTGAAAATAAGCACGTACAGAATGACTGCGCCATCTAGTAGTGCAAGTAGACAGTAAATGAGTGTAAGGAAGCTATTTTGTGATTTTTCAAAAAATATTTCTGTTTTTTCAAATATTAAGAAAGTTTTTTTTTATTTTTCAATTAATTATTTCAAAAAGAAATTTTTGGTATAAGAAATAACTAATGAGAAAAGTTCCTAAACTATGTCTTTCTTTTAATAATGGAAACTTGAAAAATTGAATTTTGTACGTGAAAAACCTGATCTCTGAATGAATTTCAAATTTTGTTTGTACGACTTTTTAAATAAATATCATTTTAAGATTAATTATTTTTAACGCTGTACAGTGCTATCTAAAATAACAGATAAAACCTGTCTTTTAACAATAAATTTATATATATATATATATTTTAATAGAAAATAAAGTTATAATTGCTATAATGAGTGTTATGATAGTAATACTTATGAGCATTATATTAATATAGTTGCAGACTTATAGTACATATGCAACTTATCATCAAATATTTAAATTGTTAAAATAGGAAAATGACTATTGAAATTTAAAGTGCAAGACTGCGTTTTAATTATCAAAATTAGGTATAATCTAAACATTTATAATATTAAATAAGTAATACAAAAATTTTACTTATTATAATAAATGGAAATGCTATAGGCATGAAACGTACAAGATTATTGTTAGAATGATTACAAATCATAAATCAAAAGTTTCTTTGTGTAATCGAATAGCTTAAGACAGTAAAGTTTAGAAATTAAAATAAGACAGCATAAATATGAAGGTTGTGTTAAATTTCCGTTATAAGATTTACCCAAGTTTCACCGATGGAAGATGTCAATAGTGATATATTCTAATGGATTTAAAAGGTATTTCATGCAATCAAAGCTTGATATTTTTGTGAGTATCATCAAAACAAATATATTCAGATTTTAAGGCGTCTAATACGAATAAAGATCACTTTTACAGAATTAAGACTACGCAGACGTGTTTAAGAAGCTAGCAGACACATGCACAGTAATAAGACGTGACTTGAAATGTCCTAACTTTTATATTTCTGCGGAAAGATGCGGCTGTTTATAAAATGTTATCAATTATGATGAATGCCATGCAAAAAATACATAAATACAATTAAGTTTAAATAAAAATAAATAAATACCCAAAATTAACAAAATAAAATAAATAAAAGTAAGTAAAACCTACAAATGTCAGGCCACAAAATTGTGTCACAAAGATTAGACATAGATGCTTCTGCATGACCATTTATGGCATCCTAATATTAATTTTCAATTCTTTTTCACTGCAACATTTATTATAATACATAAAAATTATCCCACGGCCAGTTATTACAACTTTTAGGATTGTCAGATATTGCATCAAAATGATGCTTATCTCAATTAATCATTAACTGGATTCTATATTTAATTTTCAATATTCTCTCTTTTTTAAACACATCTTTCTTTTTATGTTTATTACGTTTCGAACTAAGTTCTTATTCATAAAATTCAAATATACATTTTTTATGTGCGGACGTGCTTTGTCATGGTTATTGTACTATGTGCCCTTTTACAAGCGTTTTTAAACTACCGGTACAACTAATATCATTTTTGCAGTGGGATTTCAAAATCTCAATTATGTTAGCTGCTTAGGTTAACAAATCATTGATCAAAAATTGTTAATGCAAGTTATGTTTGCATTAACAATAGCATTAACAATTCTTGCAATTGTTAATGTAAGAATTTCGTAATTTTTGATATTCAATATTGCAGCATTTATCTGCAAGGAAAGTGTTTAGAAAAGTAATGTGAGATAACAAAAAAATAACACAAAAAGTATGCCAAACTAAAAGTTATTCATTTTTAAAATATTTAATTTAATTTAGATTTAAAAAATAAAAAAAAATTAGATTTTTATGCTGTAAAATGAATGTATTGTGTTTGCAGAGATACAAAAAAGTCAATCCGAGTCCAAGTTTTGATTTCCGTGCTCAGACTCGAATTTGTGTTAACCTTGATGCTCATTTAACATTTTGGCAAAGAAATTTAACGCTTCGTTGTTATCAGACAAGAAATAACTTACTTGTCTCGATGACTCTTTAATGATTAGTGTCGATTTGATCACTGAAAAGATCTTTCCTTTCCTTAATATCAAAATAGTTTTTTTTTGTATGTGTGTGTGTGTGTGTGTGTGGAGGTAGTGGTGGTGGTGGGGGGTTTGGTTAAAGTGACCCGCAGTGAAAGAATCTGGTTTTTTTTTTTTGTTATTAGCATGTTTAAACAACTATGATATAAATGTCAAAACTGAATTTTTAACATTTATTAAAATATAGTTAATTTTCACACAGCTTCAAAACTCATTACATAGCTATAAAATAAATGATTTTGATTGGTTAATCAGCTTAAATTTCGGGCCCGAGGAAGTCTGGCTTTGTTGAACTTCTGACCTCTTCTTGGCCGGGCCTTCAAAAACGAATCTAACTCATCGCTGCATCGTCCGGATATCAGAATCACCCTTTAAATACTACATACAAAAAAGTATTTATTCACGAAGAACGAAAAAAATTATCACTCTCATCTAGAACGAATAGATGGCTATGTTCTGTGTCTCAAAGCTAGAAGAATAGATCGTAGAAGTATGCATGCAGGTGATACGCATAACTGATATAGACGAAATCGTCAACAATTTCTAGTCCGTAGTACTCTGGCTAATCACAGCAGAATGACTAGTTTGTGAAATTATCGTTCGATTTTTGGAGCAGTAGAATTACCGTTTGTGAGTATACCCGCTATCGTCAGCAGCGATTTTAAGATATTTTTATCGGGGTGCAAGCACCAGAATATAGAGGAGAGATCTAAAAATTGGATTAGTGGGTTCAGAAGTGTCTCGTTCTATGATCAAATATTTATAGGGAGTATGCAGGGTGTATCTAAATTCTTTCAACAAAATATTATGGACGATAGGGCACATAATAAGGAATCAGAATCACATAGCAATGTTGGGGTCAAAAACGTTACGCTCAGGTAGCTGTTAATAATCCCTTTATAAAAAGTGTTGAAATGTTTGCGAAATTTCTTAATCAAATTTCGTATACAATGGGCTTGTCTCCAAAAATCTTATCCAAGAAATAAAGTAGAATTTATAAACTGCGAATTTTAGCCACATGTTTTCTGAGAAAAATACGTTAGTTTTGACAAACAGTGGTTGGAAAGTTCACTGTTGTTTCAGCACTCATTCCAAAGTGATTATTAACAGCTACACCAAGACAACGTTTATGACTCCACATCGCTATGTGATTCTGATTCCTTATTACGTGCCCTATCTCCCATAATATTTTGTTGAACCAATTTAGATACACCCTGTATAGACTCATAAATTTTATTTCCAGCAATTATTTTCTAGATGTCAGTGGCATATTTTTTTTTTTTTTCAGTTAAAATCAATTGATAAATATGTATTAGTTTCTGTTCCTAAAAATTAAGATTTTGAAACCAATATTAATATAAAATAATCAAATAATATATAATAAATAAATAATAATTTTTTTCAGTTCCCCAGCTCTGTGAGTCGAAGGGCTTGTCTGCTGAAGACCGAAAGATTTTTTGGCCGAAACGATTGTTACATTATATAAGTAACTTTTTATTTATTTTATCATTTAACACCAGTATTTTGAGCGTTCTTTCATAATGTTAAAATAATTAAAAATAAATTTTAAAAATTTAATGAAAACATTTCAAGCGCAACAAAATGTACGTAATGTATAAAAGATAGGGGAAAAAAAATGAAAGTCACGAAAGCGTTTTGAGTTATACATCACAAATGCGTCTCCCGTATTCGTAGGAATTGATAAAATAAATGAAACGGCAAATCATTCCCTTTCCATACTCCACTTAACAAAGAGGTAACTGCAGGCTAAACACCGCTATATTAATGGGCTGCTCAAATGATACCGTTAATCGCAGCATCCGTAGAAATGATTAATAGGAGAGTCTCTTTTATTTTCGTTTTTCTTTTGCTTTCCCTAATGCAGAGCAATGGATTTGTTTCTTTTGTAAACGGAAGACAGATTTTGGGAATATTTCCCCCCATTTCATTTTGAGAAGGGATGGGTATTGCTATCTTTTCTTTTCTTTTATCTTTAGAGCATTAAGATGGGAACGTATGAACAAGGAAAATTGTGTGCCGCTTGAAACATGCGGAGCGATTTGAAAAGAAACATTCAGATTGCCACCAGAAGCATGAAGAATAATGTTCTTATTTTATGTGTATATTTGCTCATATGTTCAGTCCAAGAAAATGAGCAGTTGTAATTGTTGCTGCCGAGGAAAGATTGATAATATTGAGAATGAGAAAAATGGCGGAAACTGCGGTTGCCAATAGTCAGTGTTAAACTAAAATTGGGTATGCCGTAACATTAAGATGGGAAAGTATGAATGAGGGAAAATTATGCGCACGGAAGCATGCTGGGTGATTGAAAAAATAATGCATTCACATATTGCCTCAAAACCATAGAAAAGTTATGTTCTTATTTTATGCGTTTATTTGCTCACATGTTCAGTTCAAGAAAATGAGCAGTTGTAATTGTTACTGCCGAGGAAATATTGATAATATTGAGAATGAGAAAAATGGCGGAAACTGTGGTTGCCATTTGTCAGTGTTAACCAAACTTATGTATTCCGTTACATTAAGATGGGAACCTACGAATGAGGGAAAATTATACGCACGGAAGCATGCCAGGCGATTGGAAAAAAATACACTCACATATTGCCGCCAAAAGCATGAAAAGTTATGTTCTTATTTTATGCGTTTAATTGCTCATATGCTCAGTTCAAGAAAATGAGCGATTGTAATTGTTGCTGCCGAGGAAAGATTGGTAATATTGAGAATGAGAAAAATGGCGGAAACTATAGTTGCCATTAGTCAGTGTTAGCCTAAAATTGTGTATGCGTAACATTAAGATGGGAAAGTATGAATGAGGAAAATTATGCGCACGGAAGCATACTAGGTGATTGAAAAAAAAATGCATTCACATAACAATGAAAAAAAATGCATTCACTGTCAAAACCATGAAAAGTTATGTTCTTATTTACGCGCTTATTTGCTCATATGTTCAGTTCAAGAAAATGAGCGGTTGTAATTGGTGCTGCCGAGGAAAGATTGATAATATTGACATTGAGAATAAGAAAAATGGCGGAAACTGTGGTTGCCATTAGTCTGTGTTAACCTAAAATTGTGTGTATACCGTAACCTTAAGATGGGATGATATGAATGAGGAAAATTATACGCTCGGATTGGATTTACATATTGCCGCCAAAAGCATGAAAAGTAATGTTCTTATTTTATTCGTTTATTTGCTCATATATTCAGTTCAAGAAAATGAGCGGCTACAATTGTTGCTGTTGAGGGAAGACTGAGAATATTGGGAATTGAGAATGAGAAAATGGTGGACACAGTGGTTGTCACTAGTTAGCGCTAGCCTATATATTTTTAAAGGCTCCGTTGTAGAATAAATGCGGAAAGTTTGTTAATTTAAATCTGTAACACATAAATATAGAAAACTGCACATACGGTAGCATTAAGATGAGAACGTATGAATGAGGACAAATTTACTCAGTGAAACATGTGGGAGATTTAAAAATAAACATTCGCATTGCCACAAAAAGCATAACTAGTAGGTTTTTATTTTATGTGTTATATTTGCTCATATGTTTAGTTCAAGAAAATGAATGGTTGTGATTGTTGCTGTTGGGGAGAAGATTGAGAATATTGGGAACTGGGAATGAGAAATTGGCGAACACTGTGTCTGTCACTATTCAGTGCTAGACTGTTATACGCCCAGCTTGAGAAAAAATGCATAAATTTTTGTTTATTTAAATTTGGAACACATAAATATCTAACTGTTTTGCTTAGTGAAAAAACTAGTTGTATTTAAAAAGATTCTGCGCTCTTAAAGCAGTAAACCAATATAAACTAACAATCGAAAGAAGTTAAATGTTATAGTTATGATGCCCGGTTGCCATATGTCAAAAACAATTATTTGAAAATTGATAAAATTGATAAAAATGTAAAAAATAAAAAATGATAGATCGTCATTTGTGTACTTGTTCACATTTCCTCGGAAATTTAAACATCCCTTTTTGGGATACTTTCTTCTTTTAAACGCTTATAACTTTTTACTAATTAACGTTTTTTTGCATCAGTTCAAGTTCAGTAAAAATCGTGCAATATCAATATATAAAAAAATTTTTTGGGTCGATTTTTGGACATTTCAAAGTTTACCATGCCCTTAAAAAACATTCGGAATTTTTTAGTCTCTGATTTAATATGTTATGTTACTACCAAGAGATGTGACATTATTTAATGATCTATCTTTGAATTCAAGGCATCATCCGTAGTCTTTGTAAAATAAATAAATAAATACGTTTGAATTAAAACATTGGACATATCAAGAAAGTAACAGAATTTGCGCTTTGAAAAGCCGGGATAAAAATTTAAAGGCAATTAAACAGCTTAAAACAAGTCTTTTTCAAAAACAATTTCCATGATTATTTAAAAGAATCTTGAGTACATAGGTCCATTTGCGAATGTTTCAAAATTCTTAAATCAAAAAGTACTTTCGGAAACTTAATGAGATATTTATAGGGTATACAATGTTAATTACTTAAGATTTTGATAAATTTGCATGCATTCTGAGTGGACTATCTTAATTTGAAATAAACAACGTAAATAAACACTTTTATGAGTGTTCACCATATTTTTAATCCATTAATTGTCCAATTGTAATAAATAGTTACATTTTAAATGAAATTAATAAGTGCTAAAGGAAAGTTAAGAACTTAATATTTCCTGATGACAAATTTGATAAATTATTTATGATATTGTTCTATAATCTTATTAAATGCAAAGTTAATGAACAAACAAATAAACAAAAAAAGTAGCAAGAAAAAAGAGAAGTCATGAAGATGGAAAATATTTTTTTAATACAATTTCAATACATTACAGCAAAGCATAAATAAAATATAAAATGACGTCACTGAAGTAATATTCATTAAATAATACGGTAATGCATGGGAATTCTCATGTGTGGCCATGTATTAGAACTATAAATGATTATACACAATAGGAAGCATTCTCTGGGAAATTTTAATCATATTAACCATATGCAGGGTTCTCATAAAATCACAATAGGAAACATTCTTTGGGAAATCTTAATCATATACAGGGCGTTCATAAAAATTGTAGTGAACAGTTAGAATAGAATTGGCTCAGTCTCGGTTTATTTTCTCACTCACCGTCCTTTACGTTTCTGTGTTTTAAGTGGTAATATTAAAGATATCATTTTTAAAAAATTATGTATCAATGTATTTTCTGTCTCTGTCTCTTTTATATTTTATATTTTACCTGCTACCTTCTCCCCCTCCCCCTTTTTTTCTTGTTTCCTTTTCCTTTTGATTTTGTTATTTTTCAGCCCCCTTCCCCCTGCGTTTGTCAGTACTTTTAATATAATTCTATCCACTTTGTTCTTTTACTATTTTACTTTCTTATGGCAAAATTATATTTCTACTTTACTTATTGGCAAAATTATGTTTCTCACCCATTTTCTTTCTTTGAATTCATATTTCTTTTCCAGCTCATACAGCTTTTGTTACCCTTATGTGCGTTCTACACGAAGGTAATCGACTATAATTCCAGCACTTTTCAATGTGTTAATGTTCTTCATCTAAGACATCTATAAAATAACAAACGTATTCATTCCAAAAGCTTTTTGTTCCAATAATTCAATTAATTTACCCCAGAAAATTATAGTAAGCTTTGATGTCTGAATTTAAGAATTTAAAATTAAAATTGAAGTAATCTAAGAAACTTTCAAATTAAAAAATGTGTACTTGTTAAAAAAACGTTTTTTCGTCGCTCTTGCATGATTAATTGCAACTAAAATTAAACATTAATTAGTGAAGAATGTCTGGAAATCGTAAACATTTTTTTAAATTGTACATTTAATGAATTGCTAAACGAAATTAAATACTCTTCAACTCGTTGAAATGGACTTAATTTTTAAATCTTCAAACATGTGAAAGTGTATGACGCTTACAATGTTTCAGATGCATTTATTTTGTATTTATACTTTGCTTTTAATTTTTCTAATGTATTTTATGTTTGAAATTCTTACCTTTCCGTTAATTTATTTATTGATTAAATGTAAGTTTGAAAGCAATAAATTTTTAGAGCTAACATCGACATTAGGATGGGAAGTATTCATTAAAAATTAATGAAATATTTTGAAACATGCTTAATTTTTGTGAAACTAATATATGTGTAGTAAATTTTAAAGTAAAACAGATGCTTCGTTTTATAAATATTTGCTTCACTATAATTCGTTTTATAAATGCATGTTCATTGTATGCATACCGGATTCTTTTATACTTTAGTTTTAAAAGATGCAATGTTTCAAATATAAAAATTTCCCAGTATTTCTAGAATGTCTACAAATTTTTTAAAACTTTTTTTACGAAAACGCTTTTTTAAATTTAAAAACATCACTGCTTAAAAAAAGTTTTTAATATTGGGTTATTATAAAAAAATAAAATAGTTTTAATAACCTGATGTTTTTATCATTTTTTTAAACGAAATATATTAAAAGGCCATTTCCTTTTCACAATTCACAATAATTGCAGCAATATATTGAGTTCAAAATATTCCTATTATGAATAGTAATAAAAAAAATGGCCATTTAAATGGTTTGTAAAAACCAGAATAGTGGCATTTCTGGATTATTCACCAATTTCTGAGATAAGCAGGTAATATATGCAGGTTTCCAACAAAATTGAAAAGTATTTATGACTTCGGTTTGGCTGTCTGTCCGTCTGTATTCTAACTGCTTTAATTATAGATCAATTACTACGAAATTTAAGCAGTTTATTGCAATGTACCCTGTAGAAAAGAGTGTATGTGTATCATTCATGTTTCTTTTAACGAAGTACAGAAAGGTATCCCAATACATGACACTCTTACGGCCAGTCATTGTTTAAAGCTTATTTTACAAATATCCGTCTGTTTCAAACAAAACAATATTGAAATATGTTGTTAAGGATTAAAAGCGAATGCTTTTGATCAAAAATAGTTTTTGATTTCAGGCGCAATACAATAAGTATATATGGATGTTTTAATTGCATATTCTCCATTTAAAAATTTGAAAGATCATTTGAAGTTCTTTTAGAGGGTCCGCAAAATTTACGGTAATATCAGTGCAGTTTTTCTTCTTTTATTATTATTTTTTAGCTTATTTTTTAAATCTCACTAGTTTTGGCGATTATAAACTTTCACATATTGATACGTCACCGTGGGTGATTATACCGCTGTACATTAGGGTGGAGCCTAAAACACTCTTTCTCGAAATTCCCATTGCCTGAGTCATTAAATGGTGCGAAACTGATAAGAACAAATTGTCTCCAAATTTTAGCTCAAAATTTTAGCTCAATCTTCAGGTTCCACACCTCAAACGAATATATTCCCAGTGACTTTTGTAGTTTTTTTATGAATTTCAATTGAAATAATTACGGTTAATTAATTAATTGAATAATTAATACTCCGATACACCTGCTCTATCAAGAACAACGGCTAGTTCGGACATTTGGTCTGTCTTGGAGATTCAGGAAATCTCATCATGAATCCTTTTCCGACATTTGGCTTCCTGACTAACGAAATCGTCATCATTTTCTGAGGTATGTTCCATTTTTGAATCAGAACCTATGTCGACTTTTGCTTCTAAATCTACGATTTCCAGCACTGACATGCGATAATAACGTATTAATAAAGCAATCTTATAATGAAGCATAACTAATTATTCAATTAATTAATTAAACATTATTATTTTAGTAAAAATAAGCTAGAAATATATTCGCTTGAGTTGTGGAAACTGAAGATGACACTATTTTGAGCTGAAACTTGGAAACAATGTAGTCTTAGCAATTTCGCACCATTTAATGACTCAGGCAGTGTGAATTTTGAAATAAAGTTTTTTTCGCTCCCCCCTACTGTACATACTGGGAGCAAGATCGGTCCTATAGGGTGGATGGTAAAACACCTCCCAGAAATTTCGCTGGGAGGGTTTGTTTGTTCACTCTATAGTACCGATTTTGCTCCCAGTTATACGTACCTGAAGAAATTCTCGGCCATGTAACAATTTCCAGCAGACTGACTGCAGGCAGCTGTAACACTTTGGCTCCATTCTCAAACGGCAGACTTCTACGGCACTGGAGTACAAAAACTTATCTCACGATATGACAAGTGTTACAATTCCGGTGATCCTTTATGTTGAGAAGTAGCTGAAATATATTGCTGTAATTTTTGCAATAAATCTTTTCAGGTAATAATGTTTTGTAACTTTTTATTGGTTGTGGGGGAACTTTTTGTCCGGATGGCTATGCACACCGTTTTCAATAGGACACATTGTATTTCGTACATAGCATCATGTGCCTAAAATTTCGATGCAGTTGATTCTTTTGGAATTACTTGGAAAATAATAAATATAAACTCTTGAAAAATAATCTAATATCAAAATATGGCATTGTGACACTAGTGTTTATCAAAGTAATTAAAAAAGCATAAATATTAAATAATAACATAACTTTTTGCAGCGATCTAATTAAAAAATAAAATTCAAATTAAATCTTATGATAATTTTTTTATCTTAATTTCTGAAGGGAAAAAAAGTGTATCTGTAATGTGTTTTTGAAGTTTGTAGGGCTTCTTTATTTTAATATAAGACGTTCCTAGAAAAGAAAAGCCTTTATAGACGAAAAAAGTGGTTTTTCTTTTCTGCTGCTAGTTTCTTAACAGTTTTAAATAATAAGCAGGGTTTAAAAAAAGAGATATCAAAAGAGGAAAGAGGAAAGTAGAGAATGATGTTATTTAGGATTTTTTCCCACTTTCTTCTTATCCCAGTTGAACGCTGAAAAATGATTTTCAGTATAAAGTTCATGCAATACTTTTTTATTGTTATTGTCTTTATATAACTGCTTTCCCTCTTTTTGAGCGAATATAAAGCCAAAAGAAAAGAAAAGAATAATTAAGTATAAATATCTCTTAACTACAGGCCAGAAGATTAGTTAAAAACTTCTGATTCGACTGTTATGCAATTGCATTAACAATAGCTATTTGCAGCCAAAGGCAGTCATAAGAAACTGGTGTTTAAAAGATAAAATAATTAAAACTTTGTAAAATAGTACATAGAAGGTTACCAAACTGGACACGTGTTTCGATCTAAAAAAAAAAATTATCTTCTTCAGCAGCAGTAGAAGTCCAAACGCAGACTGGGACAGGGCACTGAAAAAAGTAAACAGAAAACAGAAGCGAAGAGCGAGTTGCCAATCGGAGGAAGGAAAAAGAAAGAAACCAAGGAGAATAATTGAAGAGAGGGGAGTGTGTAGATAAAAATAAAATATAGAATAAAAATATAAAAAGAAGAAAGAAAGAAAGAACATGATACAATAATAATAATAATAAAAGAACAGCAGACTGGTTTCGGTAAATTGTAATTTAATTTCTTCAAAGCAAAGAAAGATTGAAAAAGAAAATCTGGACAAAATGTGATCATTTTCACGATATTGGGGGGGGGGCAGTTTTACTGCTTTCAATGAACTAAAATTGGATTTTGATGGTCAGTAATAAACAAAATTACGATCCTACACAGTCGTTTAACATGACAAAACTTGAATGGTTACCTCAACTGATTATCCAGACTAATTAATTAACTCTCTGACGCGCAGTGTTCCCGCTCTGGGAACACCAAACTCTGACATTTTGACTGTTGCCAGTCACGAAGAATAGATTTGATTTCTATAAAAATAGTTGCGGGTGATATAGTTCCACGAGAATCCTTTACTTTTTAGCACGTCATTTCCCATAAAAAACTGTCACGATCATTTTTAACAGCACTGACATCTACTGAAAAATGGAAGAATGCGACAACAGCTGAATAGATTGCCCAATGCTGAAAAAAGGGCAGCCGTTGCCATCGCTCGACTTAAATACCAGCAAGATGGTGGACGATCGAAACGTTCATCGCGTGCCACAGATCTAGAGATCCTTTTTTGACGCAGCTGGCTGTGCAGCACAGCCAGCTGCGTGAAAAAGGGGTCTCGAGATCTGTGGCACGCGATGAACGTTTCGATCGTCCGCCATCTTGCTGGTAGTTAAGTCGAGCGATGGCAACGGCTGCCTTTTTTCAGCATTGGGAAAGGGTTGCGCCTCAAAGGGTTAATACAGCATAGAAATCTGCTGTAATTTTTATAAGTTCGACTCATCTCAAGCTCAGTGTGTCGATACTCTTGCTACTTTAATTAGTTTCTTTTGTCTCTTCCCTACTTCCAAATCATCAGAAATTTTATAATTTAGTGCAGAGATGAAGATATCTAGGCAAATAATTTATTCACAAAAAGTACTAAAAATTAATTTGGGATTAAAAAAAATAAAGATGTTTCAAATTTAGAAAGATATTGGTTTTCCTTCCACCTTTGTGAATTTGTTAAATATCGTGTATAAATAGAGTACAAGCATAAAATTTTAATATTTTATAGCCTCCCATACTTACACACCAAATAAAAACCACTGCTATTATAAAATCGATGCAACACAGACGTTTTAAGTTAAAAAAGTTTGCTTTAACTCTGTTAGCTTGCGCGAAAGCAGAGAATATTAAATTTACTATCTTATATGTTACGAAACAAAATGTAAACAATGTTATATAAAAGTACTTCATTTCAAAGACTTGCATGCATTTGAGATTGTCTAGGATTTTCTATGTTTAGTTTTAATTCCAGCGTTCTATTATTCACAAATATAACTAATTGAAGTGCAAATTACCTTGTGCATACATAACGATCCTTTAGTTTTGCAAATGTTTAACTCCCAGCACTAGGTATCAAATAATAACGATAATTAATGTGCTTGAGCCTCTCTAATAATGTTTCAACATAATCGATATTCCAGCAAAGCGATCATAATTGCATAATTTCGTAAGATCTTAACGGAATATTGAAGTAATATTTTTAAACATGCCGGTATATATTAAAAGTTAAACGACAAAGCCTTGTATAAACATAGACAAATTTTAAACAAGTTTTCTAGTACGTGTTTGATATTATAGTACATTGTTTTTAAGTGAAATTTATTTTCTTACAATTTCTATATATTGTTAGAGAAGAGATATAAATTAAATAATAAGAAGAATAATCAGATCTGTAAATGTGAAAGATTGTTTGTTTATTCGATGTACAAATTCACATTGGTCGTTTTGAAATTTTGCAAAGATGTGTAAAACAATAAAAAGGAGCTTTAGGTAAATTTAAAATTCTGAAAATTCACTTGTTTCTCAAGTTTCAGACTTTTTTCTTCCAAGCATTTAAATGCCATTAATTTCAAACACTGATTTTTGTCCACTCAAAAAACGGCGTATCTCTTTTCAAGAGTTACTAGATAGCGGCGGGAAGTAGCACTCAAAAGTCTCTAAGTTTGCCATTTTTGACGATTTATCATCAAGTATTCGCTTAAAAAAGTCCTCAAAACTGAACCCAGCTTGGCGATATTTTCTGTATTTAGCGAGAAATTCTATTATTTAATGGGTTACTGTCACTATGTTAATGGTAATATTAATTAGTGTCTGTAAAATGGTCGAGATAGGTGTGAATAAAGGTGAAGTATTGTTATAATATTCGTGACGAAGATTGTACAACAGTTTAATAGGAATTTACATTTAAATTCTAAAGAAATGCTTCATTGACTAAGAAAGACAAACACGGAACACTTATGGATTATCATGCACTGTCCAATGTAATAGAACAAGGAAGACCATCAGGGTCGACATATTGATTATGTTACATTTTCCAACGTATTGAAACAAGAAAGATAAATAAGGCCAACACATTAATTATGATACGGTTTTAGTATACAGCCCTTTACTGCGCATTTAAAATATAAACGTGCTATTAATGAAATATGAAATGAACGTATAAAAGTGACAGCATTTCCAGAAAGATGCCTTCGATAGGTGGCTTCGACAGTGACCAGAACCCAGATCCCTTTATTGTCGGTTTCGTTAGATTGGCGTACAGATGGAACTAACGCTTCCATGCCCATCGAGCCTATGCTGAAAAATAATCTGTACCAAATGCCTTCCGATGTGTACGTATCTCTTGAATTTTGGGAGTAATCTTTTATGGTTAAAGGGCTTGTTACCTTAATTTTTGAAACACCCTCGCAGACTGCATATTAATTTTTAAATCATTTTGCTTGAACACATTTATCAACTAATGGATTCTTGTCTGTGCAGAAGTCTGTCTCTGCAGTTTAATACTGAGAAGGATTTTCTCCCTAATTATACTTTTTTTTAATAGATTTTGTGGCCCCAATTTACGTCCCCCCCCCTTTTTTTTACGGAACTGAATATCAATGGCTGTAAATACACCAAACACAATCATGCCAGATCTTGTGATGAATGAGTTTTGTGTTCCCATGTATACTTACCAATCTTTTACTTATGCATTGTACGCAGGGGTCGCGCTGCCGATCGCCAACATCGCAAATTGCGATAGTAAAATTAGTTTGGCGAAAGAAAATACGATTTGGCGAAAATATTGGCTATTGCATTACTTATGATGTCAGGCAAAATCTAATTAGGCGATTGGATTGGCGAAACTTTAAAAAAAGCCAGCGCGACCCCTGATTGTACGTACCAAGCTATGCAGGATACGTAAAATAATTAAATGCGGGAAAACAATAGTTCGTTTTTTTTTTTTTTTTCGCTTTTCAGTAACAGTGCTGGTGCAGCAAACTATTACTCCATTAATTGTCATCGTTATTCATGAATGAAGATGTTGGAAGAATAAAAGCCTATTAAGAAAAATAAATAAATAAATAAAACGCATTTCGGCGTTCATCTTCTTATCGAAGCGATCGATGTGCCTTCTATTTCGCCTGTTCAAACATTCATTGAGCAAGAGTTACTTAAATGAGTACTTTATTTTATTTTTTATCTCTTGGATATTCTGTTCTAAGTCATGATTACCTCTTTATTAAAATGCACTTTGTGTGTGTGTGTGTGTGTCTGAGTATACTGTCGCAGACACTTTAGATTTCTGTTTGCTGTTCTCCTGTACATTGCTGTGTCCTTGTCCTATTTACAAACTGAGACAACTTACATGGCTTATCTTTCCCTTGTTGATGAACAGGTGTTCTTTAATATGCAGCTCTAATGGCCTTATTCACCAAGCACTTGACACACGAATTCATCCTGAAACGCGTGTTAAAGTCATCGGTACGATATCTTACCGATGACTTTAAGACGCAAGTTTGGATTAATTCTCATGTCAAGTGTTTGGTGAATCAGGCCGTAAATACGTCCGAATGCAGTTAGGGGGGGGGGGACTTCTGGAGACGTATCAAAATTTTGAAAAATAAAAGATTTATTTATTTGTCTGTTTCTACGACATTGAAAATGCTTTCTGCGTGTCCCCCAAAATGAGTTCATGAGTTACTTTTGACAAGCATATCATACTCATCGGTTCGGCATATCTGATTTCTGTTTTCTGCTCCCCTTAAACACTTTAATAGTATCAGTTTTGCGTGGCTGTTGAATGTATAAGCAATCGTTGAAATTAGAGGAATATTAATGTAACGTAAGATTACTATTATAAACAAGAAGCTTAGAACTTTGCTTTGTTAAGTTGAGATTCAAGACGGAAAAAATCTTGTTCTGCATCTTGTTCAGGTAGTAGTGAGCTAGCTCATAAATGGTAAAATTTTGGAATCTTTGCACTACTGTATGAAAAAAGAAAAGCACAAGTACAGTAATTTTTGGAAGTGGGAATCGGCTATATTTACAATCGAGTTACGACCCTCCTCAGGGTCCACACACAGCGGGTTGTATATACAATATTTGTGCATATAACATATTATTTTTATTTTAAGGGAAATATTTTAAGTGTTTATTGGTGTCTCCTTCTCTCGTATACACAGGTTATCTCAAAAAAAGGTAACACTCCTTAAATCTTTATCCATCAGAGATAACTGGGTAATGCAAACTGAAAAAATATTTAAAATAAGGTAAAAAAAAAAAAAAAAAAGACTACGTAATGAAAAAAAATTCCCGGTTTAATTTTTTAAAAGTGAAGTGCTTTAATTTTGTATACGACCCCAGTACACAAAATTTCCACAAAAAAAATAAGTAAAATGTGTCGATGCACTGATAAAGGTGATGTTAAAAATTTGATAGTTATATCTTAAAAAGTGTCAGAGATATAAAGATAAATATATTCTGATATAAACCCTTTTCAGTGGTCCTTAAGAAGAAAACAAATCACGTCTGATGATTGCATTTCAGCGGTCGTACAGAAGTTGCGAAAGAAAATATTTTTTTTAACTCTAGCAATAAACATTTACATTCAAATTCGCGTATATTGCCTGATCATCTTCATTTAAAGATATCTCTGAGACGTTTTATGTCAAAAGACTTTATTTTCGTACATGAACTCACTAGTGAATGAAGCACATTTTACTAATTTTTTTCTACCAAATTTAAAAAGTATCCCTTCTTTAAAACTAACGAGAGGCATTTTAATTTAACGTAGTTTCCTTTCCTTCTTTATTTTGAACAATTTTTCAATTTACACTGTCCACTTATCTCTAATAGATAAAGAATTAAAGCGTGTTACCGTCTTTTGGGGTCACCCTATATGTGTGTGTCTAGGAACTTGGCAGCTAGGTTGGGCTTTCAAGTAAACTAAATTCTGTAATAAGAAAAAGTTTTTATAATGAAGAACAAGTTAAGCGCTTTCTATTGATGTTCAATATTTCAATGAAAATTATCCTTAAAATATCGAAACTTGAATGAAATAGTACTTGTAGTATATCTAGCCATTGCCTTAACATTTAACACATTTTTGCAGCAGCTTCATATCAAAGCACTCTCCTGAATTGCAGGCATATAATATAAGCAAAAAAAAAAGTATTTGTGGAGATGAAAAGACCTTTCTTTTGATGATATCACATGTTGCACTTCTTGCTTCATTCCCTAGTATAGGACGGTTTTTCCTTTATGTTTATTCCTTCCAGATTCACAAATCCGACTACCGTTTGTCTTTTCCCTAATACAATAATATCACCGCATATACACTTTATTGCATTCTTATTGCCGATCTGTGTTAGCTTGCGTTTTACTACCAAACAATTTTTATCATATTTCTGCTTTATTTTTACGATAATAATAATTTCGTTTTTTTTTTTTCGCTGTCTTTTTATGACAAGAATTTATGTTAGCATTAGGTTATGAGAAAGATAACTGTAGCAAAGTGTAAGCTGTACTCTCAGAGGGTAGAAAAAGAAGTGAATTTTTTATTTAACGCTTGCACACAAGTATTGGGTTATTCTGGAAGGTATCTAAAATTCAGATCTATAAATGTGTATAAAGCAGAATTTTTATATAAATATAATTAATTACGTATCAAACATATAGGTAGGAAAATTTTCTTTCCTTCCAATAACCTATGACTGGCTGTACCATACAGTCAGTTTTTTTTTTTTTTTTTTTTCTATGCACAAGTTATGCTGCTATGCGTTTCGTGCGTGCATTTTAACGGAGCATGAGATCTTTAAACACCAAACATAAAAATATCTGGTGGAATCTTGTTATTTTAATCGTCTTGCATGATTATACATTTTTTTAAAAATAAAAGCGAAAATTTTCTGAAATTATGTTCAATTTTCTAATTAAAATTTAATTTTTAAACAACTGTTATTTTGAAAATTTCACACTACTTGGCCGAAGTTATTTCAAATATCGTTTTTGTCGAATTGCAAATATCAACTCTGTAATTCAATTTAGTTTTAAAATTGTGCAGAAAAAGGTTAAATTTAACAAAATTTTGTTTATTCAACAAAAGTTAGTTCGGTAACTTTTTACTGAATAATTCAATGGATTTATTGAAATATTTTTTTAATCAACCACACTTTTTTAATCAACAATATATATTTTGTTAAAAAAATATTGTAAATTCACAAAGTTCTTCAGAGTGTTATTTCTGAAAAGCGATAGATGTCACAGGACTTTTAAACAGCTCTAAAAACAAACTAATGACGTTAAGCAATAAAAAAAATTTGCTTTTTCAATAACTGCACTATAAACTAATATTAACAGTGAAAATGCTTGTCTCAAACAGTTTTCAGAAAAAAGCTCATAAGTACGAAATTCGTCTTAAAAAACTAGACGAAATGTTACCTGTTTACTGAAATATTGCGAAATTTCTTATGTTTAGCATTTTTTCCTGGGTGTTTCATAACTCCTACAGATTCACTGTTTGTAATAGTTCTCAGTGCAACTTTTAAAGAGACATTCTACATTTTTTCGAGTCACTAGCGCAATTGAATTCTTTGAAAAGTTATTTAGAAGTTGAATGATTTTCTAAGTAAACAACCTTAAGTTAATTAACGCTTACAAAATTTCATTAAACTAATTAAAACATTTTTACGCGTGTTTATTGTAATGCAACATTAATTATTTTTGTGACGTGATTAAATGTATGTATGCAACTGTATTTAATATATAGACATCACATATTTCTGTGATAGTTTTTGTCTCATACTGGAGGGGCATTTTGCTTATGTGGATCATTATTATTATTAAAATTACTAAAATCTTTATGTACGACTCTTTCCAAGCTGGTATAAAATTATTTCAGTGTCATCTATTCAATTACTGCTCAAAAGCATAAAGTAACGTCATTTATTAAATATATTATTTAGTAATAAGTACATCTCTTAAAATTTGATCGTGTCAAAGAGGATATGCAAATTACGATTATTCATATAATCTTTAGAGTGCAGGATAATTCCTTTTGAAAACTCGAAAAAAAATTACTAATTTTGTTTGTAATTTTAGTTTTAAATTAAATTTATCGTGCTACTGATGGACATAATTTGCTTTGTATCCATATTTGGCGTTAATTAGTAAGCAATTTCAGTTTATTTAGTACGTATTGTCTGAAGTATTATGTGTCTGTGTGCTTGGTGAGCTTCTACGAATTTTCAGCTCAAAGAACAAAAATAATGTGTGAGCATTAAATTTTATTCAAATCTTCATCAGTTTTAATCTGAATAAATATCTCTTCTGGGTTTAGAATTTTGCATAGAATTTTTTTTAAAATGACATTAAATAAAACATCCCCAGATTTTACATTTTAATCTCTTTTGATACACGAAGATATGTACAAAATTTTACATTTTTCAGACAGTATAACGTTGAACAATATCAAAATTGCTATACTGTTTCTCTATCAATGTAACAATATTTGGAGAAATATTGTTATTACAATATTACTGTAATAGTAATATCTTTCAAATGCACTAATTTCAGTAGACAATTTTAATTTTCTAAGATTTTTCGTTTTAACCTCCTTCTGACCATAACACTAAAGTACAAACATGTTTATATTATGTCTGAAATAGAGCATTTGAACAGTGTGGCTATTTAATGTAATACTCTTAGAGTAACAATATTATCATAAAATAGTTATTTAACTGCAACTGTCTTTCGCGTTCGATTTTAATTTTTCTTGCATTTTTCATTTTAGCCTATACTGATACGCGACGCTAAAAACTACGGTAATCATATTGTTTGAACAATATATTGTCACTGAAATATGATAACTTGATCGAATACGCGTTTTCATAGTGTTTGAAATATAATGTTAAAAAAAATATATGAAGCAACTTAAAGAAAAATTGTAAGAATAGCAATATTACTATAAACGTTAGAGCAATATAACATATTGTTGTTATGTTTTTAGAGCAACGGTATTATTACAAAAGTAATAGAGCTCTAATACAATTACTTTTAGCAGTCGATGTTTTCCCTGGTGAGAACTACTTTCTATATGAATCAAATTGTTGTCAACCTCATGTAAAATCATTCTCTGTGGCTCTGCTCAAGACAACAAATGAAAGTTAAGGGAAAGAAAAAAAGGAAAATGGTGCTGTAAAGATGTAGTAGTAAGCACTGTTCCTTTTCCATCCATTCTTATCCCAATTTATGAATGACTTTCTGTGAATGAAAACACTTATATTTTCTTATGAATCACCTCTCTCCTCCACGTAAACACGTGCTTGGATGCACGTACACCTCCTGTGCAAACAGCATAACTCAAAACACTGAGTAAACAGATAGGGAATGGTTGGTGAATGAAGGGGGGGGGGTGTCAATCCTGCAAAGACACAGCTGCAAAAGGCACTTCAACTACAAGAGGTTATCATTTAAGGCTGTTCCAAGGATATAGCCTGAATTTATAGAGCTCACAATCTTCCAAAATCCTCAGGCATAATTTAAAGTTGGTCCTGCGCGCGTATGTGTGTGTGTGTGTGTGTGTGTGTGTGAGAGAGAGAGAGAGAGATGGTGGGAAGGGGGGGGGTTAGTACACCTGTGACTTGGTACTTGAGCATTTTTTTTCAATGTAAAAGACATATTTTGAATGTTTCTTCCCAAGCTGAAGTGTATATCTTTGTAAACAATAAGCCTAAATCTTGTTCAAATGAAAGTGGAACTGCGAAAATATTTTTCACGCGTTTATTCGTTATAATACAATTACAAATGGATCAGTTTTTTTAGAGTTGTCTTTTATTCAAAACCACGATGTTCGTAAAACTATTTATCCCTTTGTTTCCTAAGATTATAAATGATAGCTAAAAACATATTTGGTTTCCATATAGAACCATTCTTCGACGCTTGAACAGATCTTACTGCCGTATTCAAACCAACGTCCTTCCAGTGTTTTGTTCAAAGGCTTGAAAGCTTGAAACTCGCAAGGGGACAAATTGAGACTTATAGGGAAGATGATCAAGAACTTCTTAGAAGTATTACTACAGAAGGACATTTGTTTCAATGTATCTGTCTCATTTCTATTTGAAAAGAAGACTATACATATATACAAGGTTTCCAGTGTTAACGATGCCCAATAGCTATTTCCTAAACTGTTAGTCAGAGACACATAGCTCCGATTGCAAAAATGCTCTAATGGTATAATCTGTTTATACATTTTTAGAACAATTCTGAGGCCATATAATTGATGTTTAAAATTATATTTTAAATATTAATTATAGGCATCAGAATTCAAGATTATTTTTTTAAATGCTCAGTTTGATATCCCTTATCCTGGACAATAAGGCTACATCGTAATTTTCTTGATACATAGGCTTTTCGTAAAATTCCCAGGGTTATTGATTTTGATTCCTTCTACACAATTTTCCAGAGTCCATCGATCGTGGTGGATTTGCTCTTAAAAAGAGCTCTTTTCAATAGACCAAAGGCACAATAGTCCATAGATGAAACTTCAAGGGACTTCGCAGGAATGTGTAGAAGCGGTATGCTTAAGCAAATCTGTATCAGTGTTTATTTTTTCAAGAAAGTGATACTTTTCGAAGAATGACTGGTGGCTTTGTTTTGATGAAGTTTCTCTCTTTAAAAGTCATTGGGATAAAGAAATTTATTTCCTTCTGTAAATATCGGATTTAAAATTTTCTGCTGATAGTATGCCAAATCGATTTTTTTATTTTTCCCGCTCTGTATTTTTAATTTCCCGTTGTAGCAAGAGCACTGCGCCATTCATAAACCCCCTTACTGAAAATTTCTTGCCAAGTCGGAAGTAGATTTCTTCATTTTCTCTTTTCTTCGTTTTCTACAGTAATATTCCATAAATTTCTTCAGGCAGTCATTGAGGTAGTCATGTTTCATCAAGAGTCGCAATGTGTATTTCCATTTATTTCCTGCTAAACGCATTTCATGCCCGGTTCTACAAAGTTCTCTGCTTCGAACCGCATGCCTCGGAAAAGGCTGATGAACACTACGTTTTTCAGCTTTTGTAAGTTGTAGATCTTGGTTCATTTTTAGCACTAGAGTGTTATTTCGCTCAGTACGAGAATTTTGTCTACGCATTTTTGTCTACGCTATTTTGTCTACGTCAGTTTGTCTACGCGATCTTGTCGGCAAGTTTTGTAGATATGATCTGTCACGATGAAGATATTTTCAAATGCGTTTGCCAGATAATGTGGAGAGGGGGGGGGCGTTAATAAAATGTTGGAAGTCGATTAAGGTTTACAATTTTTGATAATTGATAGCTAAATTTGCTGACAAAACGCGACAATTTATTATAAATGTATTTCGAGTATAGTTAGAAAACGCCTGGCTAATTGTAAAACTGTTTTGGTAGGCGATTTTAATTCCGAAGAAGTGTTTTATAGAACGGAGAAGACAAATACGGTACATTCATAGATTATGATACACTTTCCAAATGGTATTTATAAAGGTGAAGTATAGTTTGACGATGCTTGGCGAAAATGGTTAAACAGTTTTGGTAGGCGATTTTAATATAGATTTCTATTCCGGGGTGTTTTATGGAACAAGGAAGGAAAACACGGTACACTCATGGATTATGATGCCCATTTCAAACAGTATTTAAAATGTTTACGTGATATAGTTGGTATATGCCTATAGTTCAAATATGCCTGGCGAAGATTGTAAAACAGTTTTAGTAGGCGATTGTAAGATAGATTTCGATTCCTAAGATGTGTTTTATGGTACAAAACAGAGTTGATTCCTATTTTAACGTTCCCCTCTCGCCAACCCAAAAAGCTCCCGCACTCAGGCGAGCTGTACAATCATGGGTCTCTATGAGTTATGCACAAGTTTCAATGCTCCCAAAAGAACTAGATGAAAACTAAAGTGAACAAATTAGCAATAAACTCACCAATTAAGGAATTTGAAGACACTTAATTATGAAAATTAAATTAATGGCAACCCAAAATAAATAAAAACGTAACGGAATGCTGTTCTTACATGTTGTTCCAAATCGCCATTTTAATTCTAAATTACGATTGCCACATTAATGCAAAAAATCGTCATGGTAATTGCATATGTTTATTTATAGCCACCTTGGAGAGTCGGGCGTTAAAGTAGGAATCAACCCAAGAGAGACAAACACGGCACACGCATAGATTAGGATGCACATTTGAAACAATATTTAAAACGGTGAAGTATAGTTATAACATACATGGCGAAGATTGTAAAATAGTTTTAGTAGGCGATTTTAAGATAGATTTTGATTCCAAAAAAGATTTTATGAAACAAGGAAGAAAAATACGGCACTCTCATGGATAATGATACACTTTCCAACTTAATGGAATAAGGAAGAAAAATAGAGACGCCGCATAAATTAGGATACGCTTTTAATGTATAGCACTTTAGTGCGTATTTAAAATCTGAAAGTGTTTCAGATTTCTTCCTTTTTTCATTTTTTTTAATTCATTGTTGCTGCAGATGTATTTAAAGATTTTGCAATTGATTTCTGCATCGGGGTATTTCTTCTTGTTGCCAGCCATTTCCCTTTAGAAACATTTGAAGTACGTATCATTTTCGGGAATTCGTTTGGAGCCTTTTTATTAATTAATTTTATTATTATTTTTTTTTTCATGTAGAATTAACAACTAACGGTTCTTCCTTTCCTTTTAACAGCGATGATTATTATGAACTTCAAACACCATGCGTGGTGGAGTTTCAACACCATGCATTTCACAACGTCCTTTCATTACAGCCGTTAAAACCCCTTAGAAAGTATGCCAACCAAGGCACTCCCCATCTCTGGCAAATCGCCCTAGCGTAGCGTTGCCATAATAGCACATAAAAAATCCCTTTAATTACAGAATAGGAGTATTTCTCTTTGGAAAGAGCAGAAACATATTGTTACTAAACTGTAATGTTGTTTTCCCGCATGGAGTTATTTCGAGAAAGTGAGTTAGTTGCACAGGCATTGTTGCAAGTGAGATGAGTATGTGACCCCTTGACCTTGGCAACCATTTTGATGACTACTTAGCGACAAATTTGGCGATGAAAAGAAAGTTCTCGAATCTAGTGGATTTTTTGCTCTATCACAATTAGGAAAGAAGTTACTACTTAGTGGAAAAGTCTATAAAAATGATCTCGCATCCTTTATGACGTCAAGTCCGCCTGGAAATGTACATATAAGGAGTCAGTCTCACTGTTGTGTTTGTGTGTCATAGACTGCGGATATTGGGAGCAGAACGATAGATTGATATTGCCGTTTTGATAATATTATTCGTCTGATATTTTAATAATCCGATGTGGCATGTGTTATAAATACTGTATTTATTATGAGGTCCATTGAATAAAGTGTTATTTTAATTTTTTTAAGCTTGTTGGACTATATAGCATACACCCACTACTAGATTTTGTAACAATATTATTCAATCGAAAAAGCTTGTTTTTTATTCGATTCTTTGAAAGATGATTAAATTTAAAAGGAGAAGACAATTTTTCTCATTTCAAAATATAAGCTGTAGCCAAAAAGTTTTATCCCAAAACATTTTTTTTTTTTTTTTTAAATCATTTATTAAATTCGTCCTAAAAATGTGTAAAAAAATATTTCCTACTCTTATAGGTTGATCGTTTATAAAATTGCGTTGTACATCTTCTGAAGAGCAGACCCTGAACTTTTTCGAGTTCTAGCATAAGTGGATTTTATGATTCATGAAAATCATTTTAAAACTCTGTGTCTTATATAGAATAGTATTTAAATCTTTGAATAATTGAAACTAAATCTATAAAACTTGTCCATTTTCCAGAGAAAAAAAATCTGTCTTAAATCCCAGACAGCACATAAGCTTAAATCAAGCTTGACATTTCTTTGAATTTGACGTATTAATAGAAGCTTGACAGTTCAATCCATTTTAAGCTTGCAGCAAGCTTGGAGGAGCCATTTGAACTGTCAAGCTTGAATACAACTTGATGACTGCTTGATTTGGAAAGCCACATCCACATAACAAATAATTTATCATCAGCCATAAATGTACTTGACCATAGAATTTAAAAAAAATTCCATATTTCCAAATATTGAAATTCTTCAAAATAAAATACAAATATACTACGAAATGGATTTCAAAATCAGTCGTTTGTCTCGATTTTGGCCAGTATTGCCCAACAGGAGTGTCGCGATATTGAAAGTTTTAAAACGTGTGCTGCTTTTAAGTTTATATTATGCTTATTTCCCTATTAGTAGAGTCTATAAATCACACATAACATTATTTTAATTTTGATTCATCCCATGGAAAAATAAAAGAAAAAGATCGGCATCGGGCACTGATCGATCTCGCCAGAAAACGGCGTGACAACCATAACAGTCACTTCAAACTTTAGTCATGCCAGCGCGAGGCAGATTGGCGGAATGGTTAGAACGCTGGCTTCCAATCCTTAGGTCCCGAGTTCGATCCCAGCCGCGGACGCTTGATGGAAACAGATTAAAATTAACTTGAAATTTCAGCAAAGAGGGGAAAATAAAATCCCAGACAGCACATAAGCTTAAATCAAGTTTGACATTTCTTTGAATTTGACGCATTAATGCAAGCTTGACAGTTCAACTCATTCTAAGCTGGCAGCAAGCTTGCAGGAGTCAAGTTGAATTGTCAAGCTTAAATACAGCTTGATTTAAGCTTGAAAATTGATACTCGCGTGATTTTTCCTTTTTAAAGGAGCGTTGATGGCGCCATCTGTGAAAGAGAATGGACATTAATTGTCTAGCGTTCTCAAATTTGTTGAAAGTTCGTAAAAGATGTGTTTTATTTTTATTACCAGTGCCATATTACCGGCAAACGGGGCAACTGCCCAGGGCATACAGATTTTAGGGCCCAAAAATCTTACATCTTACACTTTTGTAATTTTAAAATAAAATTACAAAGGATAAAAAAAATTCAGAAGTTAAATAATTTTTTTAATTATAAAGTATGAACAATGAAAATAATTCAAATTTACATTTGTATAAATTAATTTAAACTTATTTTTAATTCTTCGAAATGCTCTATATCAATATAGCATACCAATATGTAGGAAAATAACCACATTTGTAAAGAGAATTTTTAGCGTTAAAAAATAGCAAAATTTTTCAATTATTTGTTATTTTAAGAAATATTTACAAAAATGACTAAAGTGTTTGTATTCCATACATGTTAGCAACTGTGATATAGCATTTCGAAGTAACGTTTAACTATCTGTTTCTTTCATTTCAGATTACTTAACACAAAATTTGTGTTAAGTAAACCCATTCTATATTTCCAAATATGGAAATTCTTCAAAATAAAATACAATTATACTACGAAATTGATTTCAAAATCAGTCGTTTGTCTCGATTTTGGCCAGCAGTATTGCTTCATGAGTGTTGCGGTACTGAAAGTTTTAAAACGTGTTTTTTTTATTTTAATTTAATTTATTTTGATGCATTATTTTAATTTTGATGCATCCCATGGAAAAATAAAAGAAACAAATAACACATCGCCCACTTATCAATCTGGCGAGAAAACAGCGTGGTAAGTCACTTCAAACTTTAGTCATAGCTGCACAAGGCTCCGGTGGCGGAATGGATAGCGTGCTCGACTGCGAAGCCAAAGGGCCCGGGTTCTATTCCAGCGACGAACACTCGATGGAAACAAATTAAATTGAAATTTCAGCGTAGAGGGGGAAAATGCGCGGAAAAATAAATTATGTGGGGCGCGTTAGCCAGCGGGCGCCCCTTGTATTTAAAAAAAATTTTTGGGGAAATTTTTTAAGCTTGAAATTAAGCTTGACTCAAGCTTGAAATGTCAAGCTTAATGCAAGCTGGGCAAGTGTAAACTAGAACACTTGATTCAAGCTTGCATCAAGCCTTAATTCAAGCTTATTGACTTGATAAATCAAGCTTGCTGCAAGTTTGCTGTGCTGTCTGGGATATGTGGGGTGAGTTCGCCGACGGGTGCCCCGTGTATTTAAGAAATTTTTTAAGCTTGAAGTTAAGCTTGCTATGTCAAGCTTGATGCAAGCTGGGCAAGTGTAAACTTGAACACTTGATTCAAGCTTACATTAAGCTTACACGCTTGAAATTTTCAAGCTTAATTCAAGTTTATTGACTTGATAAATCAAGCTTGCTGCTAGTTTGCTGCAAGTTTGCTGTGATGTCTGGGATACAAGAATGGTGCTGTAAAATTGATTGAGACATATCCATTTACAAAATATTGTATTTCTTGAACCGCGTTTACCCCAGATGAAAATTACACTGCTCTACGGTAAAAAATTGAGTGAGTTAGTTATTGGCAATTGTATTAATTAATAGCTTTTCGGTGGAAAAGCTGAAAGCAGTACTTAAAATACTAAAATTTAACTTACGTACCCTTACAGTTAAGATTTTAATTCATTAGCCGAGAGATTTGAAAATACTAGCTTGAAAGGAGCGAACATTTATTTCTAACAGTTTTAAATTACATTGATTTTATTGGAAACAAAATTTATTACTCTTATAAATAAATTTTTTAATGGCATTTAATAATTTATAATAAAAATGAAAAGTATGTATACAACTGAATAAATGAATGAATAAAAAAAGTCATTTTTGTTTTCGGTGATTTTGAAAGTTTTTTTTTAAATGAAAAACAATGAAATATATTATTCAATGTTTTGAAAACAAGTTAGAAAATTCTTTATGCGAGTATAATACATTTACTGTACACAATACTACAATTCTAACTAGCTACAATAATAATACACGAAAGAAAGTAATTTATTTATTTTTTACACATGAAAGTAAAACAATCAATATAATTGTATGCGTGTGTGTGAAGGGCTGCGTTTTGTACCATAAGTTCAACAGGCCTCCTGAAAAATTTAAATTAGAAAATTTAAACTTATAAATAGTTGAAAAAATATTTTGTCTAATGTTCCATGCTTGTGATCTTTCGAAATATATTTTCCGCTGTTTTAGTCCATCATTTAAAATGTTTATTAAAATATATGTTCATACATTTTTAATGCGACTTTTGAAAATGATATAGTCAACTACATTAAATATTAATATCACAAGAATAAAATTCATGTTTTCGGTTGATCTTTCCTCACTCAAAATTTTTTGTCCCTTTAATATTTAAAATGCATTTTGGCAATTTTTAACTTTGGTATTTATTTATACGGAAAGCACGCAAAACAGAAAACTAATCAATAATAGAAGTAAAAAAAAAAGCCAAAGATATAGAATCACAGTAACAAAGTCACATTAATAAAACTAACTTGTTTATATATATATTGAGAGAGAAACAGAATATTTTTCCTCTATTTAATAATGAAGAAAAATTATGATTATTTAATATAAATTGTTTCAAATGCGTTTCTATTCTGTATGCTTTAAAATTCCGGTTGATTTTTTTCTGAGAGTTAGGTTTTGAGTGGTAAAATGGGTAGCAGGGTAAAATTAATGCGGCAATTCTTTTATGATCATATGGTTATATGTTCTAAAATTACATGGCAACATTGTTTGGGAACATAATATTAGAACTTTTTTCTGATCGTTAAATGCATGTGCTCCTTTTGTATCTCCAAAAACTTATAAAAAACTGATACATTTGTGAAAATTTGAGCGGTCCTGCAAATCTTTTGTATTTACAAAAAGTCTAAACAACCTATTAAAAAAGTATAAATTTCTTCAAGTGATTTTTAAATTATAACTAATGCTTTAGTGTAGTTGAGTGAAATGGGTATAGAGTTGTTCTTAGTTAATACATTAGACTCCCTCTTATCCGGCCCCGGGTTAACCGGCAGTATTTAACTTCAACACAATAATCATTAATTTTTATGCTTTTAATTTTTATTACAAAAAATTACAACCGCAGTATGAAAGATATACTTTTCTACTTTTCTACTAATTTTGTGTCAACATTCATATGTATTAGTGAGTGTCAAAATGTAGATATTGTAGACGTGAAGAAATGGTTGTCAGCAGACAGAATTTTAGCAAGAAACTTGCTCAGATGGCCAAACGAGATCATCGGATCTGCCACTGATGTGGTATAAGATAACGACAATGGCTCTGACTTCGATGATCCAACAACAACCAATGTCATATCACATAAAGCTGAAGTTCTTTAACCCTCTCGCTGCGCATCCCGCGATTTCCACGGGTAACGTAGAAGTAGCTAAATCTGAGCAACCCACGATTTCCGCAGGGATGCATTTTTGCCGTCTATTTAACTGTGCAACCCGCTCTTTCCCGTTCATGGTTTCATTTCGGCTTTCTGTGATGTTTAATTGTTTCTTTAGATGTGGGCTAACAGATGGCGTTAGTTGTCCACATTTCTGCGAAATATATGAGAATTTTTGCAACATTTTGCAAGCGCTTTTCAAAGCTAGCTTCAAAAAGTACGCAATTTTTAACCTATTTTGATAAAAGAAATACTCAATGTGACGGTTAAATAGCTTTGTGCTATGTGGAACAACAAGCATATGTTCCTCCATCAGTGCGATGCTTTTAAACAAATTGCGAAACCACGCAGTAAGTCGTTTTCAACATAAAAAAGACAGACATTTTTAATGCTTTCCTCGTAATCTATATATTTAAAAGAGAAGAGTTTGTTTGTTTGTTCGATATACACGTCCAGAAATTTCGACGGATCTGGACCAAATTTGACACGCTGACTAAATAGGACAAGAGAAAGGTAATGTCGTAAAAAAGAAATTAATCGGATTAATAGTTTTTGAGTTATTTTATGTTTTGTAAGGTTTTTGGCCATTTTTCTCGCATTTTACGTTATCGCGAGCTAAATTTCTGTCCGAATACTATATTTTTTATATCATCGGAATCTACAGAGTTTTCTTTTTCAAATACAATTTGTTACAAAATCGTACTTACATTTGCCGATTTTGGGGAATTTTTTAAAGGAAATCCTGTTTCGAAGAAAATGTACGGCTTTTAAAAATATGCTATTTTTAAACTGTCGCATCGAAAAACCTAACGGGCAAAAATTTTCCATCTTTCTACCGCTTATTAAACATTTATTTCTCCCTCCTTTAAATTTTGAACCGTGCAGAAATGTTTATTAGATTTTTTTATATGATTTTTTTTCTGAAAAGATCGCAGGTTAAAATTCTCTGTGGACTGCAAATTCCGCAAAATGAAAGTCGAAAACTTCCCCCTCTGGTTTTCAAGGTCGCTTCAACTGTGAGCGCGCTTCGCGGGAGGGAGGAATTTCTTCTGGCGTCCTGAAAGAGAGAGGGGGAGAGAGGTGGAGATTATAAGGTGACCATACGTCCTCGAAATTCGAGGACAGTCCCCAAATATAGATCGTTTTTTCAATTTGTCATCAAAAATACTTTGACTTCTTGGGGACGCCAAAAGTCCCCAAATTTAAAGATTTGTACTTTTACCCTGAAAGTTTCCGTTTAGTTTATTTATTTCAGAAAAAACTGAAGAAATAAAATAAAATAAAACTACTAAAAGTGCCTTCTGCTCAGAGAAACAACAAAATTCGATCTCTGAAAAATGATTGTTAGAACACAGACAGGTAGAAGAGGAGAAATCTAGCCACGTCCAGTTCCCGGAGCCTCTACGCCATCGGGTGCTTTGTTCTTTTTTTTTCTATTTTGCAGCGGGAAGACCCATGTCCTTTTTTTATTATTATTATTGCAGCGGGAAGTCCCATGTCCTTTTTTTTATCATTGCAGCGGGAGGATTCACATTCCAGCCTAGCCAAGTCCAATTCCTGGCAACCTCTGTATTTTATTAGGTGCCGTGTTCATTTTTTTTTTCGTTGCAGCGGGAAATCCTGTGTCATTTTTTTATCATTCCAGTGGGAGGATTCACATTCATTCCCTTTGCAATCTATATTTAAGGTAAATGGCATTTCTCATTCATTTCACGGGCAACGCCGGGCCACGCTGCTAGTTGTATATAAAACTCTAATAATAAATCGACACACTTATTATAGTGCATTTCCCTCAGTTAGATGCGGCTTTTTTTTCCACTCTCCGCTTTAACCGGAATTTCGCTTAACCGACTTACCCCCAGTCCCATTTTGGCCGGTTAAGAGGGTGTCTACTGTATTATGTTTCCAAATGCTCCTAATAAACTTTTAATGAGTTTAAATGTTGCCTACTGACGTCTGAAATATAGCCTAAAACAACTAAAAACAGCTATATATTTTTCATAAAGAAAGAAAAAAAATGCGTACTCACTTTACACCCACCTTACCCTGCATCCACCTACAATAATGAGGTGTCGGGATACAATGTTTATCTGGAACCTATCTAACATCCATGGCCATAATATATATAAATTTGAATTATTTGGAAGTCATGATAGGAAATAAATAAAATCTGATAAAGTGTATTAATTTCTTTGCCTTTTTTTTTTGTTTTTTTTTTTTTGTTAAATATATTACCCATTAACCCATTTTACTCCAACCTTATGGAAAGAACAGTTCTTAATAAAGAATAATGCCTTTGAATTAAAAACCAATATAACTACATATTTTTTCAGACACTATTGAGAGGAATCCATCGCATAAAGTAATCTAAAACAAATTGCATGTTTAATATTATTACTAATAGAAAGCAGCCCTGAATAAAAAAATGCCCTTTTTTATAACATTTTACCTCACAATACACTATACTTTGACCGTTGAAAAACAGATAAATTACTTTATAAAAATATTTTTAGCATGCTTTTAAAGTCATAAAATTATCTTTTCCACCTTGATTTGAATAAAACAATGCCACACGTGAGAACATAAAAATATGAAATACAGCACGACAAATGGAGTTGCCAACAATTATAACTTTTTAATATGAGACTGTGATTAATTATATTGTAATTTTGCTACTTAATCACTTTTATATCCTCTGACAAATGATTCACAATCTATCTACAATTTATTATATATTTTTGTTACATTTTTACTACGAATTTCGCTTCCGCTATATTATTTCTATTTTACATAATGCACTGGCAAATCAATCTTCAATGCTCGAAAAGTTCTCTTAAAGTTGCAACAATTATAAAAGAACTTCATATTTCTCACAAAATCTGCCTCAGGCTATAGCCGCTATTTGAGCAGAAAGTACATATTTTTTATTCTTCTAGGTAATTACTCATATGTATAATAAGTGAAACAAGAAAAACCCATTATAACAAAATTTATTTTCAAATGCATGCAAAATATCTGAGCAAAGTCCAAACCTTGGTGCTTCCCAAACTTGGAAAACTTCCCTGCAACTAAATGCATGATAAATGGTCTTTTTTAACTTGCAAATAAGTGAGTTCTAAGCGATTTCATTAATTTAATGAGCCGAAATGATAAACCCCTTTCATGTAACAAAATTTTTCCAGCAATAATGATCATTAATCTGTTTACATGATCTTAACCGTTGTACACAAAACTTTTTAGGATTCTGCTTATACTTAAAACCGAAATAGCTGGATAGCACAGGGCGTGACCTGCACGACGATGGCTAAATAAAGATATTACAAAAATGAGTAAAGTGCTACTATGCCAACGCTCAAAACAGTGACAATTTACTGTTCACAATACAATGCAAACAACACTAATATTTTTTTTCATTATTTATTAATTCCTTACTTTTGTTTTATTTTAGTAAAAAAAGAGGAAGAAGAAAAATAAAAACAACATTATTTGTTTGTTACAACACTCTTTTTTATCACGAAAAGTGTCAGTTATTTCTGTATTGCTTATCCGAAAAGTAGTACAGGGAATTTCTGATAATTTTCTCATTAGGGAAATGGAAGTAGCAGTTCAAATGCACTTTCAGAAGATATTTATATAGAAGTATGAGAGCTAAAATGTACCTTTTTAACAACTACATTTATTTTTCAAAAATAAATAAATAAATAAATAAAAGTCGTTGCTAACTTTTAAGTAATCATGCTTGAAAATGCACTTTTTGTGTCAGTAAATATTTTTTAACGGGGAAGTATTTTCAAAATGTTCGAAAGTTTTCTGTGACTCATTAATTATTTATGCATCGTTAGTTTAGAGCATAAAGTATCTTTCTTTGCGTGTTTGTATCATACACAAATTATTATTACACATATTAAATAATTATCAAAAAGTCTGAGCTGCTTGAAAAAGTAGAAGATTCACATAATCCTATATCTTTGACGCTAGCTTGCAATTTTTAATAAGTATTTTTACATTTTTATTAAACTGCTAAAAAACAGTATTATTTTTGCATTTCACATTTATATTGTAGATTTTTTAAATTTTTCACTTACAGTGTTTATACAGTCGTCTCTAAAATGTACCAGTTGGTTTGATATTTTACGAAGATATGCAGAAAAATACATAAAAAAATTGATTACTTTAAAAATGATAAATCTCTATTAGCCACATTTTCCAGCGTTTTCAATTTTGAAAGGGCATGTACCATTAGAAAAAATGGCCTCATGAAGGGTTACGTTTATATGAACATTATATAATGTCAAACTGGTCAGTATTAAACAATGCAGTCAAAATAATTCGTAAAAGTTTTAGCGAAGGCTTCGTTTGTCCCTGATGTTAAATAATAAAGACATCTTCCCGCCAAACATTTTTTTTTAGCTGCCTCTAAATTAAAATTAATCACTTTTTCTAAATAGCAAAATTTTCAAACATTTTTTCAAAATTGCCAACAGTTTCTTTCTAACTTTCTTTCAAACGTAGAAATTTCGCAATATTCTAATACAAATTTTACTGTTTAGGAAAAGTGGTTAATTAAATTCCGCAGAGGTTGGAGACTCTATTCTCTCATAACTAACGATTGACCAACCTGGTTTGACGTAGGCTTGACGCAGCAAGCACAAAGCTGGGAGTTTCTTGACATTCAAAGACTAATATAACAAGCAGCGTTGGGCACAAAACAGGAACCTACGCCGTTGCGTCTTCAAACAGACGGAAGTGAACAAACTTAATTAAAACAACATCTCTGATAGAACGCCAATATTAAATTTAAATCTTGAAAATCCAAGCACATTTACAGAAATCAGAAATCAAAACAAATCCTAGAGTCTTTTCAAGGATTAATAAACTATCCTACTGTAGTTACGCTGATCCCTGACTCAATGATTCTGTAACGAATCCGTTTCAACAAATCCAAGATAAAACTTTTACCAGCATTACTCCAAAAATATTAAAAAGCTTGGCACAAAAACGCAATAAAATGTAGGCCGTTTGTTCGATCAGCTTAAAATTTTTTGTTATGATGTATAGAATTAAAGAGAATTATCTGCGCTACTTTAAAAATCTGAAAATGTACTCTTTCCCCAATTCTCAAGCGATTTTTCGCTATTTTCAGCTCTATTGTATTTGAGAGAGTAAATAAAGTTAATCATTTGCGTGACAAAAATTAAGTATCGCAAACGTAGCCCTTCCCTCATACTAAGTCTCGGTTATCAGACTTTAAAGGGAAAATTTCGATTCAAATTCTTTTAGTTTTTCTAGATTATTCAGCTTATTATTTTTTTTTATATAAAATGATTTCCTTTGCATAGAACATTGATATAAGAGGGGATGTTTCCAGCGAAACGAAATCTTTCGAATGCGAAAAGTTTTCGCAAGTTTTTAGAAATGCAATTCCGATTTCGGTATATATTAAAAATATAATATAAAATTATTTATTTAAGTGGACAAAGATTAAACATATAGAGTGCAGACACATTTTTGTCGATTTTTTTATTATTATTATTTTTTAGCGCCTATTGTAATTGCCTACACAACAGGCTTTGACTTCTAGTATTACAATTATTTTATTTGAAACACAGAAACATCATCACATTTCAACGATTATATTTCAACAGCCGGTAATGTATTCGAATTCTTGTGTGTGATCAGGCAAAAGGTCTTTAATTGCTATAGCTACCGTTTTCAATTACTGTGTTACTGCCCGTTGCTGTTATAAATTTGAATAACATAGCCTAATTTTGTATCGTTTAAAACATATTAACGTCTCTAAAATATACTTGAAACGATTAATTGCCATAGACCGCAACATTTTGGAATTCTTGTTGGTTCTTATTCTCATAAAAGAACAATTGTTGAAATATGTCGTTTTAAATTAGAATTGAATCAATAACCTATATTTGTATATTTTGTCGGTCGACATATATATGCAAAGTCTCGAAATGTTATAAATGCACTCGTTAACTTGGAGCTTGTTTGAAAGAAAAATTGTATAATAAAGTAAGCATGCTAGTTACATAATTAGGTAAGTCGAACAAATATCTATCCAGATCGTGAATAATTGATTGTTGCAGTATAACGCTGAAAATTGGATTAAGCGTCAATAAGTAATTACATAATTGTATTAGCATTACAATTTACCGTTATTACAACCGAGATAACAAGGTCTGATACTGAACAAATCGTTAACCCTCTGAGCGTCTGGGAAAAGGGTTAACCCTTTGAGGCGCAACCCTTTCCCAATGCTGAAAAAAGGGTAGCCGTTGCCATCGCTCGATTTAACTACCAGCAAGATGGCGGACGATCGAAACGTTCATCGCGTGCCACAGATCTAGAGACCCTTTTTTGACGCAGCTGGCTGTAAGGGTCTCTAGATCTGTGGCACGTGATGAACGTTTCGATCGTCCGCCATCTTGCTGGTAGTTAAGTCGAGCGATGGCAACGGCTGCCCTTTTTTCAGTATTGGGAAATATATCCAGTTGTTCTCGCATTCTTCTATTTTTCAGCAGATGTCAGTGCTGTTAAATATAATCGTGACCATTTTTTTTACGGGAAATGACGTGCTAAAAATGTAAAGGACTCTCGTGGAGCTATGTCACACGCAACTGTTTTTTTAGAAATCTAATATATTCTTCGTGACTGGCAACAGTCAAAACGTCAGAGTTGGGTGTTCCCAAAGGAGGAACACTGCGCGTTAAAGGATTAAACATGCAGCACTCGAAGATAAAAAATGCGTTGTGGAGGAAATTGTAGTGAGCGCTAGAAAAATCATTCTACAAAAATTACAGTCAACATATTTAAGCTTTGTCAACTTAAAATAAATTACTTCACATTCAGTTTTTATTACATGCCGATATCGAAATTGCATTTTATTCTGAAAATGTGCGAAAACTTTCGTTTCGCTGACAGCATCCCCTCTTATATCTAAGTTTCATGCTGGGAAAATCATTTCATTTGTGAAAAAAAGTTTAAACTGGATAATCTAGAAAAACCACTTTAAACGAATTGGAATCGCAATTTTCCCTTTATTACGTCACACTGAAGTCTGATTACCGTGACTTCAGTGTGACGCAATTGTCACTTGCGGCGCCCAATTTTGTCATGCAAATGATTCGCTTTTTTTTTTACTCTCGGAAATAAAATAGAGCTGAAAATAGCTAAAAATCGTTTGAAAGTTTGGGAGTGGGTGGATTTTCATATTTTTAAAGTAGCGCAGATTATTTCCATTATTTTTATATACATAATTATGAAAAATTTCAAGCGGATCATAAAACGGTGCAGATTGTATTACGTTTTTGTGCTTAACTTTTTTATCTTGCTGGAGTAATGGTGGTAGAAGTTTTATCTTGGAGTGGTTGAACCGGGTTATTCCAGAGTAAGTGAGTCAGTGAGTCAGGGATCTTTTCACACGTAAAAGATTTTGATGTTCACCATACCGATTTGATTTTTCGCGTTGTTTCATCATGATTGCACCATAGGCGTAATTAATTATTAATTATTTCTTACTAGTATTATTGAGCATTTATTATAACTATTATTTTTTAAACTGCTATTATTATTATCCAAAAAGGAGAAATATATTTTGCTTGATAACCCTCCTGGTAAGCATATCATAGAACCTTCATTTGGCACGGCCGTACTGTGTTCTGCGATAGAACCCCCTACCCTGGACACAGAATTTAATGCACGCCATTATGGCTTTTAAATGACAACAACGGACAGGTTAAGTCTGAGATGAATATTAAAGAAATTAAATTTAAAAAAGGGGAAGTGGGGATTTAATATATTGGCTCGGAAAAGAACAAGCCTGCGCTGACTCTTCTGAGTTCTGTCAATTCTATCCTCATAAGTAATAAATTTGACAAACGGATACAACTATTTGAGAGCGGCGATATCATACGGTCTATAGCTTTATCTCCCTTATTAGGTTAGGTTTGCCCCGAGTGTAGCTTGGCGATATCTTTCATATTTGGCAAGAAACTGGCAAACGCTACATTTTATTACAAAGGAGAAGTGTAGCTGGAATATGCTTCGTGACGATCGCAATACAGTTTTAGTAGGCAATTTAAATATAGATTTCCATTCCGAAGAAGTACTTTATGAAACAAGGAAGACAAATACTGTACACTCATGAATTATGAAATCATTTTCTAAACAGCATTTATAATGTTGAGGTATAGTTAGAATACGCCTGACGAATATTGTTAAACAGTTTTTGTATAGGACACACTTTAATGTAGATTTCAATTTTGAAAAGTGTTTTATGGAGCACGAAAGACAAACTCGGCACACTCATGGATTTTGGTGCACATTCCAACTTAATGGAATAAGGAATTAAAATATGGACAACGCATAAATTACGATGCGCTTTTAATATATAGCATTATAGTGCGTATTTAAACTATGACAGTTCTTCAGATTTTTCCCCCCTTAACCCTTTCAGACGCAACCCTTTCCCCGTGCTGAAAAAAGGGCAGCCGTTGCCAGCTGGCTGTGCCGGCACAGCCAGCTGTCGTCAAAACAGGGTCTCTAGATCTGTGGCACGCGATGAACGTTTCGATCGTCCGCCATCTTGCTGGTAGTTAAGTCGAGCGATGGCAACGGCTGCCCTTTTTTCAGCATTGGGCAATCTATCCAGCTGTTCTCGCATTCTTCCATTTTTCGGCAGATGTCAGTGCTGTTAAAAATAATCGTGACAATTTTTTTTACGGGAAGTGACGTGCTAAAAAGTAAAAGATTTTCGTGGAGCTATGTCACCCGCAACTATTTTTATAGAAATCAAATCTATTCTTCGTGACTGGCAACAGTCAAAACGTCAGAGTTTGGCGTTCCCAGAGCGGGAACACTGCGCGTTAAAGGGTTAAAAAAAAGTTTTTTTGTATTTCGAAATTAAGAACATTCTAATGCAAATAGAAGTAGCGGGGTGCAAAACAAAATCTTGCAAACATTCCCCCAAGCTTATTCCTTCACTACAGAAGCAGTACAAATATCATTCAATTCCACATACGGAACTTCGCCATCCACAACATTTTCCAATAGACTTCCAGCCAGAGCGATGAATCGATATTAAGTTCTAATACCACAGCAATCAAGGAAAAACTCTTTTAACTGTTTCTCTCTACCCCCTCCCCCCCCCTAACAATCCGCCCCTCCCTCTCTTTTCCAAAATTCATTCAACTGGAGACGAGCTGGGAGTAGGAGGGAGGGGGGGGGCGATTAATACATGATTAAAAACCATGTCCCATGTATAAAAGAACCCGATTTTTTTTGTTATTATTTTGTACCGTTGGTGAGCGTTATACGTCTACATCGTAACGTAAAGGGAAAAAAAAGAAGTAGAAAATGGAACTATCTTCTTTTTTATTTTATTATTATTATTATTATTATTATTATTATTTCAATCTTGGCGGAAATTTTTCGGCCCTGGTTCAGTGCACTAGTAATGAGATTTTTATGTATGAGCTTTCTCAGAGTGTGTGTGGTGGATCTATACGTCTGCTTTTTCGGGGGGGGGTGTGGAAGGGGTAAAGGGTGGTGGTAGAGAAGAGCTGTTTTATGCTTGGAAGGAAACACAACCTGGGAAAAAAGGAGAGAATCCTGTTTTTTCGAAAATTGAAGGAGGGGGGGGGGGCGGGGTGTTGCGATTCACAAACGTTAACAAGAGTTGCTTACAGAGGAAGGAATTTTGCAAAGTGTATATTTCCTTGAATAATCTGGGATTTGTGAATGTGGAGCAGTTACAAATGCGACGCAAGTTTTGGGAAAAATTAGATACTTAAAAAAAAAAAAAAAAGTTGCAAAAATACTTTTTCTATGAAGTACACTGTGAATCAGCGTCTGGTCCGGGATTTTAGAGAACTTGGAAAGGGAGCTACAAATACCGGTCTACTCGGTTATTTAGTTAGTACCCCAGAGGGCAGCTTATGGTTTTTGGCTTTAAGGCACAGCCAGCTGCGTCAAAAAAGTGTCTCTAGATCCGTGGCACGTGATGAACGTTTCGATCGTCCGCCATCTTGCTGGTAGTTAAGTCGAGCGATGGCAACGCTTTTTTCAGCACTGGGAAAGGGTTGCGCCTCAAAGGGTTAAGTTCTATTAATGTTTTACATATTTGCAATATATATGTAGCTGCTGCTGCTAATGCCCTCTGGCAACCGCAGAGCGGAACCAGATCCCACCCATATCGGACGGCGATGTGCGAATGTGCGAAAGGCATGATGCGATGCGATGTGCAATGTGCATTCGATGTGCGAAAGGGATCATTAATATGCATGAAGCTTCATGCATATTAATGAGCCCCTCGGGGAAGAAGACAGACTTAGCTCGGGGTCTCCTAATTTTGGACCAAATCCAGATGAGAGACCTAGCACCTGGTTCGGCATCTCCACCATAGGTAGCGTTGTAATATTGAGAACATTGGAGCCACGAACAGATTTTGCGTGCACCAGCTCCCATTAGCATACATGGTCCTACGTTATCCAGCCGATGGAGGTTGTCACCCTCCGAAGCGGTGACCCAGGTCGGCGCCCCTTCATTTTCCGTGTTCTAATGGGAACACGGCTTAGCGAGGCTACTGCGGTATTTGTTGTACAATACAATATTTACAATACAGTCTTTAGTTAAACTACTTTATTGCATAAATAATAGGTATAATAATAACAATATAATGTACAATATCATTTTGCATGATAGATCTATGAAAATAGTGAATATAATTTAAATGATAATATAGATAAACTGAAATATGATGATACAAAACAAACTTATAAAGTTTTCGTTTAAAATTTTGCAAAATGCAAATATACAAGTTGTTGGTGATAAACTGTGATTGCAAATGTTTGTCAGTAAAATAATTTTGAAATAGAAAACCTAGTGGAGAAGAGTAATTTAAAATGAAATAAAACAAAACGCAAAAAGACAAGCGCGGAAATAGCATTATGTATGAATTATTTTTAATACGATGGTAGTTAAACAAGGAAAGGTAAGATCTAGATATATAAAGGAATCTTAATATGGCTGAACTATAGTTAATCTGAGTCACTCAAGATTGTTGGTGGATTAGCTGATAATATGTGAATATATTTTTGCTTGTTGATTTGGAGTTTTTTATACCTATTATCATTCTGTTGCACAGAAAGTTGTTTTTTAAGATTTACTCTGTCCATTGTTCATGGTTTTCAGTGGCAAGTTTTTAAACCGCTGAACTCGGTTTTAGGCAGGGTGCGAATTGACGGGGGGGATGCCGGGGATCGTCCCCGGCTGAAGAATATGATATCCCTGGCTAGAGAATTATTAATTGATCTCTGCCTGGGGTACTATTTATCCCCTGCTGGAGAAATGTTAAATTAAATCTCTGTCCCTTCAAGTCCAACAGTATCTAACGATTTTAAGTATTGAGAATAGTAATACTTCTTTTGTTAACTAGAGAAAGGAGTAAGTTACAAGCGTCCTTTTAAAATTGATATACTACACATGCCATGCCTGATGCCACTTCTCATTGTGTAATTGGGGTCAGTTTTCAAAGGAAGACTGCAAAATGAAGGAACAAGCACTGTTCTGCCGCGAGCCGAATTTGAGGGTGGGCGTAGAATCGACATAGCCAGGAATATATGTGCATAGAAAATTGGGGTTCGACTTTTGTTTGAATGTAAGTCACTTCGCAGACATGTTGGCGACTGCATTTGCCATGTAATGCCTAATATATTATGTGAGTGGAGCATTTAAACCTTCCCTCCTTTTTCTTTCTTTTCTTTTCTTTTCAATTTTTCTTTTTTCAAATGTCCCCTCCTGGACAATCTTTTCTTTCAAATATCCCCCCCTGGAGAAAATGTTCAATTCGCACCCTGGTTTTAGGAACTCTTTTATTGCAAAAGTTTTATTATAATATCAAAATAATCTTGCCATTCAGTCACTGGTCCATAGAACAGAATCTAGGTCTAATCAGGAAGGTCGATTTCCCATATTCTTCAAAATCCGGAAGTTTGCTAACCACCATTTTTTAAAATTCCAGACGCTTTTTTAAGTCCTTTTTTAAATAAATATGCTACAAATGATAATTAATCTCCATTCTCAACGTGTTTTAGTTCCGGTCAGAAATTTAGCAGATGCAATGTTTTTCCAAATCCCTTCTTAATTGAAATGTTCCCTCATAATGTGAACGAAAAAAAAAAAAAAAAAAAAAAAACGAAAGTGAGACGTGCCTTATTTTAACTTCTTAAAAGAAACGATAACAAATGCTTCTCATGCGAAAATTAGCAAAGGAATAAAGATGGAAAATAGCACATACTGTCCGCTGACTTTCTTTTCCATCTGCTTTAACTTTCTGAAGTGTTTAGGTTCAAATTGGCCAGTTTATTTTGTTTGGGAAAAAACATTTATAATTAAGTGAAGGCCTTCAAAGAATTCAATCTGGCCCTTTTCAAGTTCACGAGAATCGCCAGTTTTATAATTGCTGATGGAATATTAATTTTTCGTTTACTACACAATTAAAATAGATATGTGTGCGTGATAGTTTTATTAACTATGGCAGAAGATGATCCAGCATAATTTAACAGGATTGAAATGTAACAGGATCGAAACTATCGAAAGCTTAATTGGTGCTTGACTGCACCAATTAAGCTTTCACTAGTTTCACAGGAAATTTATTGCATTTTCCAAACACACTGTGTAGGAGCAACATTTATTCTAAAGGTCAACATGCATCTGTGAGTCTTATTTACTTTCTTGTCTAGCGTTTAATTTGTTCCTTACAGGAAAAAAACTTTGAATATCCCTTCAAAAACCGGCTGTACGTTAGACAACAGTTGAGGTTTCAAGATAAAGCATTGCTTTTTTTAACATGCTTTTCATACTACATGTTGTAATTCCTCCTTTGAATTACGCTCTACTTTATGCATGCACACTCTCAAAAACGTTAGACAACAGTTGAGAATTCAAGATAAAATATTGCTTTTTAACATGCTTTTCATACTGCATGCTGTAATTCCTCCTTTGAATTACGTTCTACTTTATAAATGCACACTCTCAAAAAAGTTTCCCCTCAAAAGAGTTAGACAACAGTGGGCAATTCAAGATATAATATTGCTTTTTAACATGGTTTTCATACTACATGCAGTAATTCCTCCTTTGAATTATGGTTCTACTTTATACATGCACACTCTCAAAAAAGTTTCAGAGCATGAGATAAATGTCAGTTTCGTTTTTTAAAATGACGCTCTTTGTGAAAAAATGGATTATGTAATACATAATAATAACTCATATTTCTTTTGAATTGTGCTTTTTTCCCAAAAATTAATTAGTCATTTGCAAAACTAAATTAGGAAATGTGGCTTAAGCGCTATTACTTTTTTGAGAGGGTGTACATAAAATGTGCCTTTCAAAAACATGATGTTAAATAAAAATAAATTCAACATTTTCACATTGCATCCCCCTCTCCCCCGGCAGGCAGACATCCCTTGCTTAGCTTTGTTATTTAGCACAACACAACACAATCAGTCTGAAAACGAATTCAAATCTGGAAGTATATTTTAAATGCTTATCCTTGTTGCTACTAAAGGAGTGAGGAATTTCGCCATATTGCCTCATTATGCAAATACTTCGTCGCCCAGGATATTGGTCGCCGAACCGTAATTTAAAACGGAAGCATTTCTCTTACACCCCATTACCTTTGATTACAGTTAGATGCGAAACGGTAATTAACGCATCCTCCCCTCTGCAGAACGTGTTTACAAACACACTCTACTACATCAGAATTGTACTCTCATCAAACGCAATCATCTGAGTTCTGCAGACTAAGCGTTGTAAAATGAAAAACCCACTTTTCGAAATATAGGGTGCCTACAAATTTATTATGCGAAAACAATGATTTATTGATTGTAGTGAAAAAAAAATTAAAGTACGTAGAGAAACAATCTTAACATTATCACAAATATTTGAAGTAGCTTCCTTTTGTTATTCTGCAAATGTCCCATTGGTAAATCAGTTCTTGCCACAGTTTTGTCAGCACGTTTCCATCGACGAAATTAATTGCAGTAAAGATTCTTGATTTTAGTTCAGGAATGGAAGCAAGAAGTGTCGGAGTGTGCTCGTGATCCTTTACAAAACCTCATACACCGAAATCCACCAGTAAAAGATGTGGTGATCGTGGTGACCATTGAATAACACCACCACGACCAATCCAAAATGGTACCTCAGCATTGAGGTAACATAATAACGTCGTTGTGTTAGGGTCAAGGCGCTAAGAAAAATTTAACCTCCAAGTATTTTTTCTTTGAAGATTCGCATAAGAAAACTCTGTAACATGTCCAGGTAAATGCCTCAGTTATGACACCTAACGCCATCTATGAATGGTCTTAGGATGCATTATTACTAGTCTGACTTTAAACTGGTTAATGTCATTTAATATTTCCGGAAGTTCTTAACTTACGAAATTGCCCAACTAATTTGCAGACAATCTGTATTTGCAGTGAAGTATAAATTTTTTGGCGTATCCAGTTCCAACCCTCAGACGGTATTGAAAAAGTACGAAAGCGTTTTTTTTTCCTCTCTTCACAGCAGGTTCAAGCAATAGACTACATACAAGTGTATGTCTTTATGGAAGTTGTTTTCCAGTTCAACTCCCCACTAAATCCAGATTTATTCTGTTCGCTCTCATTATTGCAAAGTCTCAACGGTGCAGATCCCCTTTCCGTCTAAGATGTGTCAACTGTTCAGCTGTGACCCTGTCTTGCGTCGCTATGTTTTTGGCATTGATGGAAGCGAGCAGAGTAATTCTGGATTCAAGAAAAATAAATAGTTTGCGATACATGTTTCACTTACCAAAAAATGTAGGTGATTGTCACGTTGACATAACGTGCATATTTTTTATAAAAAAAATTATTAATACAAATCTTAATTAATATTGTCTAAATTTAAACTAATAATCTATTTTAAATTTAATTCATAAGTTTTTAACAATAACACTTTTTAAAGCTTTCAAATTTCCTTTTAGCCATTTTATTTGAAAGGCAATAACGCACTTTTAATCATTTCGATTTCCTGCCTTCTGCTATGCTAATCAAACTTACAGCTGCAATCTGTTTTATTTATATTTTTTCTTCCCATCCTCTTTTCGCACTTATTCATATGAAAGAATAACTTGCAGTATTGCACTGCTCCCAGACCGCAGTGTTTTGTTTCTCTGTGTGCAGATGCACGCATCGAATGTTCTAGAAGAGTCTTTCGAGTTCCTTTTTTCTCTCTTACATATGTAATAGCTTAACGGCAAAAGTTGACCTCGTGACATACCCCCCTGTACATCTTTGAATATGAGCGGTTAGTTGTAAGTCAGCGAGCAGAGTTGGAGGTTCGGGCAAGCACTTTCCCTATTGGGATTGTGCCTCTGTTCATGCCCACAATGTATTCTAATTTTATGTGAAAATATGTAATTGTTCCATGATTCAATATTTATTGTGTGCAACTTAACCAAGAAGCTGATATTATGCTCCTGAAAATAAAAAAAAAATGCTCATTATCGTCATTTATCTGTTTTTTTTCTGTGATTCAAGAAATAGTGCATTTTTATGCGTCTTCATCTATAGAGTTCGTAAGTGAGGTTTTGTTTAGTGCAAGAAATTATCCACATCTTTGCATGTTGATGATTGTCCTTTTTTTCTCCTTCAATAAAGTGTTTACTTCGTGCCCAAGTATTCTAAGTACCCGTGTAAAAGAAAAAAAAGGAAAATACGTAAACAAGAGAAAACTCTGTGTTCGACCAATTCATCAAATATATTCTATCATCGATCACATGAGCATCAATTTCTAATTCTCTACAACTATGCTTCTGAATTTACATGCTTTCGCATGGCTATCATCAAAAATATTAATATTAAACCACACAAAATAATTCTTAGTACAGTGATACCGAGACCCTTTCGAATTAAGTTTCATCCTGTTCGCTATCGTCGTACCAAGATGCAACAGTGTAGATTCTCTTCTATGTCCAACTTCGTTTCCCACTTTGAGTGTTTGAATGCTTTGCCGAGAAACTTGTCTTGCCCCATCGCGTCGTTGCAAGGCTCGAAAGTGGCAGGTTCATTCTGATCAGAGCCATTGCTAAGACTTTTTTTAAAGGGAGGGTGATGCCGATAAACTGCGAAGTCAAATATCGGTTTTTACCAACTTACCTTTTTATCAACTATATTACTAACTTCTTACTTTTGCTAACTGGATTTGCAATTTTGCCAACTGGGTATCTAATTTTGCGTGTGTTATGGGGGGGGGAGACTCCCCTCTTTAGCAAGGGCCCTGATTCTGATTCATATATTTGTCGGATTATCTACGGTATCTGCTGAAGCCTCTGTCCACGTGGAAGTCAAAGCTGTCCCGGAATCCTGACAGAAACGGAATCTTCAAAACATACTGAGCTTTAATGCAAGTTGAAATTACATAGGCTAGTTACCTGGGAGATAAAAGAGGCAGAATTCATAAATGAATCATGGCAAAAGTTTTAAGGTTTTTAATCAGTTATGTAACAATATACTGGAATCCTAGCTTATCCTCCTACTTCGAGGAGAGCACCGAACTCATAAATTATATTGATAGTGATATACAGCTATTTTTTTCAGATTATCTCTGAAATCTTGCCAGATTTAAGTACAATACATCGCCAAATTTGGCTTAAGACATTCTTGTGTTGGAAAGTGTTTTATAATCGATGCGTTTTTCCATGATTTATCTTTCTTGGTTTGATCGCAATAGACTGGGTAATTTTTTCCAGGATCACCCAAAAGACTTTTAAGACATCAAGGCCAGTGGATATCTTAAATTCATTAAAAGTGTGTAGTCATGACTATTTAGGCAATGCCCAAAATTTCGCAAGCTGTCTGAAACTTGGCGGTTTTTGGTGAAATATGGCCAAATTATGTACCAAAAAGAAGTCTTTGAAACTGAATCCAGCTCGGCGATACCTCAAATATACCTAGTCAATCATTGTAGTACTGCATCGCTTTGAAATGAAGTAAGATTAGATAAAATGTGCCGAAAATACTTATGATTTAATAAAAGTACACAGTCACGTGATGTCCTTATCATATTTTCTTGAGCTTGAAATTGAGATTAATGTTGCACACTTATGGAGATATGCACACTTATGGAATATAATATACTTCCCAACGTAATGGGACAAGGAAGACAAATAGCGCGGACGCATGGATTATGATACGCTTTTAACAGTAGCATTTTAGAGCATATTTAAAACATGAAAGTGTCTCAGATTTTCTTTTTCTCTTATTTATTTGTTTGTTTGTTTATTTCTTTTTGAACTTGCTTTAAAAAATAGAATCCATAATTAATTAAATTTTCAATTGAAGTTATTTTAATTCAAAACATTTGATTACATATTCAAGACGCATATTTAAAGAAGTGCGAAATTCTTCATTCGTGTTTCACTAATGCTTTCTTAATCACGGATACTCGGTTACCGGTATCTAAGTGGTCGAAAATGTAGTACTCGGATACTCGGCCAAAGTGGTACAACGATTTTATGTACAAAAAAAGAAAGGGAGGTGGTGTATTGCCGTGAAAACTGGGGGTTCGAGCAGACTCCTCCGTTCAGAGCTTCAACCTTTGTTCCAAAAATATTCCGTTTACAAAAGGGTCAGAGAGTCTCGCCATATCGCCCCATTATGCAAATACTTCGTCGCCCCGGATATTCGTCTCGGAGTCATAATGTAAAACGGAAGCGGTTCTCTTGAAAACCATTACCTATCATTGCAGTCAGGTGTGAGTTGGAAATTAGCGCATACTCCTCCTCTTCTGCAAGTGCGTGTTTATAAAATAGACTCTGTAGTAAGGTTAGATCTGCATTTTCGTGAGAGGCACTCGACTGCTATCTGAGATTAGAGCAGGTACTACTGCGAGTAACAGGAGCAGTAGCGGATTCAGAAATTTTTTTTGGGAAGGGCTAAATTTTGAAAAAACCTTATTTCACCCAAAGAAAATGTACAATAAAGCAAAATTTTAGTCTAAAGTAATGTAAAACTTTTTGGGAGGGGCTAAGTTATGAAAAAAGATCATTTTATTTACTTAAAGTGTATAAAAAATCAGAATATTACCCTTTAACAATCTCTTTTGGGGGGGGGCTGAAGTCCCCTAGCCCCTCCCCTGGATCCGCTACTGAACAGGAGTGAGTACTCTGTTTAAATCAAGGACTCAATGGTGCGCTGCTTTGCAGTAAAAAAAAAACCAAACTTCTTAATGGATTAATGACAAAGTCATTAATTCATTTTAAGCGCAAAGAAATGGGTTTATAAGCATTTGCAACAGCTTACTCTCCAGATAAATGATGGAAATAACTGTTAAAGTCTTTTACTTGGTCTCGAAAACTTACATTAATGGTGACATACAGTTTTTTTGAAACTATCTCCAAATTTTCGCCAAGTTTATTACAACGATAACATAGCCAAATTTGCCTCAGAAAAAGACTGTTGTACTGGAGAGTAGTAATTTCCGGAAGAAAAGCCAGATCAGCATAAACGCTGCACTCGAAGTAACTGGCACAACAGTAACTGAAACTGTAGAGAAACGTCGCATCGGTGTAAACGCAGTACTAAATTCAATTGCGTTTTATATCACCGTGAACGTCATAGTCGCAAAATCTTGCCCTGTATCATGATGTATGACATATCATTAAAAAATGAATCAAATAAAATTAAACAGAAAAATAAATTTTAGGTAAAAAATTATGAAAATATCAGTGTATTAAATTTTGTTCATAAATGTACTTATATTTACACACTAAAAAAGTCCATATATGTAATACTCATACTATGTTATTTTTAAATGAGGAGAAGGGAAAGAATGTCGTGCATCACTATTGCATCTGTGACTGCAATAAAGGTGGAGTCGTGCCAGCGTTCAGAAAGAATCATGGTAGATATACAGGGTGGTCAAAAAGAAAGTTTCCCGACATAATGACCTCTAGCGACCGTTCTATTCAACCTATCGACATGAATTTTCAGATATAGCTTTTTGAAGGTATGCGCTCGAGATCCTGTGAGCGACAAGTTAATAGCGCTAACGGTTACAGTTAAAGTGAGTAGAAACTCGAGATTTTCCATTGGCAACACCCAGTTTTTTTGGTCTCAAAGTGTTCAGCGCACTCCAAACCCCCTAAAAAAACACTTTGGAATGGAAATTCTGACGCAAAAAACGGAGCCGTAATGAGCTCCCGAAACAGCTCTGGGAGCGGGCGAAAAAGGGAGAGAGAGCGATATTGGCAGAGAGAGAGGACGCGTTATTTCTCGCCATTTCTCATTTGCGCGGCCTCCGCGATCACCCGACCTTACCCCTATGGATTTCTGGTTCTGGGGTTATTTGAAATCCAGAGTTTGCACGTGCAATCCTCGAAATTTGCCAGAATTGAAAGATTCAATCAGACGAGAGATTGCAAACATTCAGCGACAAATGCTGCATTCGGCTGCACTGTCCACTGTCTCCCGAATGCAATGTGTCATTGGCACACATGTGGAAAATGCCAAATGAAACCGTTTCGGCCCTTTCTACGGTCTCAGCGATTGGTGCCCAGCTTCCATCGCTCGCGCTCGGCACGGCGATTACGGCTCAATACGGCTCCGTTTTTTGGGTCGGAATTTCCATCCCAAAGTGTTTTTAGGGGTTTTGGAGTGCGCTGAACACTTTGAGACCAAAGAAAACTTGGTGTTGTCAATGGAAAATCTCGAGTTTCTACTCACTTTAACTGTAACCGTTAGCGCTATTAACTTGTCGCTCACAGAATCTCGAGCGCATACCTTCAAAAAGCTATATCTGAAAATTCATGTCGATAGGTTGAATAGAACGGCCGCTAGAGACGGCTTATGTACGGAAACTTTCTTTTTGACCACCCTGTTCAATAAAACATGGAGAATAATGTGCGGGTTAGGAAAGATTCATCTAGAGTCAGAGAATAAGACCAGAATTCCGCACTCAAGGGAAAAAAAATATGTACATCACATAAACACAACAAAGTTCGCAGAATACGACTGACTGGTCTTGTCTGTAGAGCATCAAAGTTATAAACTAATACTATTTCTTCAAAACATCCATGAAATATTTTTTGCCACGTAAGCGCCGCATCAGTAGAAAAGCCGCACTCGCTGAAATTTTATGTTTTAAACACGTAAACGCAGCAGCATTTCTTCCGGAAATTACGTATTTAATAATCAATTCATTTTGCATGATCTATCCCCCCCCCCCTTTAACGGAAAGATAAACACATAGATTACACTTTCTAGCTTTTCTGTTATACTACTACTTACTTCTTATACAATGGTCAACTTGTTTTCCTCCCAAATCAACAGGCCATGACAAGGCATTTAGAGACATACCAGGAAATAATTATGGGCAATGAATGGGAACCGCTGCTCTGTATCTTTCCAAAATGTTTACTTTAATCATTGCGCTTTAGAAGCTAAATATTTGAGAGCTTTCTGTTAGTTTAATAACTATCAGTTTTTTTTTTCCTAAAATGGATTAAAGCCTCAGAAATGAACTTTAAACAATAACTGCTCCTCTTATGTATGCAAAGGGCAAAACTCAAAATTACGATGCTTTTTATTTCGATACATCTGAGCATGCGCGAATTTTAGGATGAACATGATGTACTTTCGGACTACGCTAGCAAATGTCTTTTTTTTTTTTCCAGGATTTAAAAAAAAAAAACTTTTTTAAATATCTTTATTTCTTGTCTACTTCATTTTCTGTTTAAAAAATTTCGTTTCTTACTTGTTACATCGATGGAAAGGAGCTTTAGAAGCTAGGCATTTTATCCACTTACACCCGTTCTGTCACTTTCATAGTTTACAAAATATATGCAGCTAAAATTCGCGGACATGATCTGCAATTTTCGGGCCAATTCAGTTAAAGACTGTTATTGTAACTTTTCATTAACTAGGCTGAAGATCGTTGCAGCTGTTCAACAGTAGGTCTCAGGCTGACCTTTCATTAACTTACAGTTATAGTGTTACATTAAGGTATATTTATGTTTTCTTGTATAATGATGTGCATGATCTGATAAATGTCTGAGTTTGTGCTCAGTAACGTGATACAATTGCGAAACATCTTGTGAAATGATGCATTTTTTTCGTATTTTTTACTGTTATTTACTCGAACCAGGCGGCCAAATAATTCTCAATTTACAAAATAATATAAGAATTACTACACCTTTCCTTTTTACTCAAAACATATTAGACACTATTCAAATGAATGTCACCACTCTACATTCCTGCGAAAAAAGATAACTATTCCAAGTATTCAGTTAAATATATTACTAAAACATGTAAAGCATGGATTCATCTTATGAAATTGTTAAAACTTTACTCATTTTTTAGTCAAAGTAAAATAAACTATTATCTACTCACTTTTCCATTATTCATTTATAAAGCACCATAAACTATGGCTGACAATTATGGACATAACAGACATTAGTAAAGGGGGTATTTGAGGGGGCTGGACCCCCCCCTCCCCTAGTCAACACAAAAATGCTAGTTTTGGCCGCATATCCATCTTATCCATCATTTTTATATCCGTGCCTCAATTAGTATGCGATTGAAATATTTTTAAATTTCAATATATTTTGAAAATTTTATATTAATTAAAAAAATTATACTAATTTCTCTCTCTCGTAAACTCTATAACTTGATAATAAAGAAAATTAACTATACAGAAGCTTAAAAATTTGTAGTAAAATTAAAAGTTTTACAAAATATGTATACTAAAATTTACTCTCAATCAAATTTTATAGTAAGAATGAACCTGCCCCTCTCCCCCACAATAGCGGGACACCTCCCATCTGGAAACTACAGCTACGCCCATGTGGGCATCCTTTTATGCCACGGACACAACCACCTCCTTTAAAAGCGCTAAAAACAACGTTGAATTATCCACTTGCTCTGTTCCCTTAGCCGAGTTTCCGATGCCATGCACTACTCAAAGTAACTACCGACTGTGGACAGGCACAGTTACAAACCCTTTTACATCTGTAAGCAGCAGCGAAGACAGATGAAGATGACGCAACACTTAGCGGCTGCTGCTGCAATAATACTGCCGAGCAAATGCCCAAAATAAATCCCTACCCTCGTTAGAGAGTGGCACTTTAATTACTCCAAATATCTTAACCACCTGTGTACTCCCTGCTCAGTGTAGGCGTGGGAGATTAAAGTGGGTGCCTAGTCTATTTCACACTTCCTATAGAGACAGCTCTGTACTGCGTATAGGCCACGTTGACAGAACTAAACTCGCTTGTTTCTGGCGTGAAAGCCCGCTTTAAGAAATGGAATTGGATGTGAAGTTCACAAATGTAGTTGCTGTAACAGAGTGTGACAGGGTGACAACTTAAAGGATATTCAGGCTACTTTTAATGACGCAGTTAGGTTAAGAAATGAAATTCGCAGCGGGGAAAGACGTTAAGAGTGCAGCGCCAACTTAAGATTGTCTTATAAAATAGCCTGCCTTCATTTCAAAAACTATTTAAATCAGTTTTTCAGGTTGCGCCAAAAACTGCACAACACCACACAAACCAGCGTATTTTCAAAGACTTGTGTGGGTTTATTAGACTTCAATGTAAGTAAACTGCTTAGCATATTTTAATATTATTAAAACTAAATTAAAAATACGTTTAAAAACCGCTTTAAGCTGCTGTAGCTGATAATACTATGCTCATAATAAAGTCTCTCAAGAAGACTCCATAAACTATGCACAACCAGATTCCTTGGAGTATATGAAAAACTTTACTTCAATAACACATAGTCATCGAGAAAAGTGCAGAAGAAAAGTAATGACGTCACATCCAGTGCAAGAGAAGATTATTGAAAGCATGATCAATAGACATGGAAGGTCCGGTTTTATGGCCGCCATGATCACCAGATTTGTCACCTTTCCATATCTCTCTATGAAAACGTCTGAATGAATGGGTCTAATGCTCTACCCGCTACAAAAAGTAATCTTAGCCCCCCCCCCCTTCATGTTCCGTGTACTTTTGTGGATACCAGTTTAAAGCAACGTGATCAGCCACGAATGGTTGGGTGGCACATTATCACAAAAGTCTGACGTGACTTCCTTTTGTTACTCTAGAAATGTGACATCGGTAAATCAATTCTCGCCACAGACTTGCCAACATGTTTCCGTGGATCAAATTAATTGCTTTGCACATGCTTGATTTCAGTTCAGGAATGCACGCAAGAAGTGACGGACTGTACACTTGATTTTTTACAGAACCCCATACATAGAAATCTACCAGTGTAAGATCTGGTGATCGTGGTGGCCATTGAATAACACCACAGATCAAACTGGTACCTCAGCTTTGAGGTAAGAGGTAACGTCGTTATGGTAGTGAAAAGGCACACTATCCTGTTGAAAAATATAGCCTCCTGGCATTTTTTCTTTGATGGATGGGATGGGGGAAAGCTGTAGCATGTCCAGGTAAATGCTTCAGTTATGACATTTAACGCCATCTATGAATAAATTTAGGATATATTACTACTAGTCTGACTTTAACTGGTTAATTTCATTTAATCTTTCGGAAGTTCTTAAATTGCCCAACTAATTTGTAGACACCCTGTATGATAAAAAAGCATTTTGCACTTAAAAAAATATCATTCGAAAATGTTTTTTTTTTTTTTCCTGTGTGCAGTTAGTTATAAGAATGCATGATAAATCACACTTTGAACTCGCTTTTCTCGCTCGTTGAACTTTTCTATTTTTAACTGTGCCCGCATTCTTTTTACTACTACCCAATTCTCAAAAACTCATGTCTCCACAAAAGCCCATTGTCATAATGCAGTTCGAATTTTTTTAGGCCAAATTACTACTCTCTAGCGCATTAATTATCAAATTTTCACTTCTTAGAAGTAATTCAAATTATAATACTCCTCATTGCCGCATACGCGTCGCCCTAGTAACGGCATGAGTTATAGAAATTAGATCGTTAACCTTTATAGCTCAGACACATTTATTTCTACGAGGATATGCCAAGACAAAATGTTGCATTTGTTCTACGAAATCTTTTTGTTTCTGAAACAAGGTTTCTCCAGTCGTAATCTGATGAAGACAAAACGCTCTCTGATATCTCGTTCATGAAAAAAGAAGTTCCCAAATTAAATGAAATTCATGCGCTAGTTGTTATATTTGACTATGACAGATGGACGGGGTACTATGCTTTAAACGTGTCACTTTGTCTTTCGCGAAAAATAATAGAAGAAGAAAAAAAAAGACATGGAACTAAATACCTTCTCCTTTAAAACTTTTCTTCAGTTTTAAAAATTCTGTAAGATATATATATATATATATATATATTTCTTTTTTCTGCTGACTAATATTGAGGTCATGAAACTTTGTAAAAAAAAAATCCCGGTATTTTAAGGAACGGCATTTTTGAAAGTATTTTTATTTAAAATTCTCACAACAGATAAAATCTTTCAGATATATGATAACAGAATTTGAAAGTTACTCTTACAGGGTCAGGTGGGGATAATTACGACCACTTTTTGCAAATTTTAATTTCGTGAGTTTTTAACTCATTTCATTATAGGCAAAGTATCGTTTTCATTAATTAGGGGAAACTTTGATCGTTTGAGAATACATAGTAAAAATTTTGTCTCTGTTGAATTATGTACTTAAAATTTAAGGTTGTGGCAGTAAGTACCCAAACAAAATCACAAAATTGAAAAAAAAGGGGGGGGTGGTGGTAATGACGGCCACTATTGCGGTAATTACGACCACTGGATTTCTTTTTGATGCTTACAACTTTTTTAGGAACAACTGAGACTATCATTCTTGTATTTTTAATGATTAAAGTTAACCAGGTGCTGAAACAATTTATATAAATTAGTATACGATTATAGTTTTTACATATTCAATGAAAATGGCATTTTGCTGATAAAATGTGTTGAAAGTAAATCTTTTATAAAAGTAAAAATACTGACTGTAAGAACTGTTGAAAAAAAATGAAAGAAATTGTATTAAGTAATGTTCTCTTGACCTTAAAAGAACAAAGTAAAATAAAAATAAAGCCAAAATAAATGTTACTGTTTTTGATTTGTTGTCTGTTTTTACAGTTATTTGATAATGAAAAGGCAACTATTTGTCTTAAAGAAATGTCCATAATCTAGATGAATTATGAAACTTTTTGTATTAAAATGTTCCATTTATTTTTATTACAAACTCTTATGTGATACAATTTTAATGTTTAACAAGGTACTTCTGGCTCTGTTCATAGGCCATGACTGTAAGTTTTAAGCATTTGAAATTTTTAAAAACAATCAATAGCAAAATTGTCTATTTTATAATTTACTTTGAAATTAAATGTAATGAATGAATAAAATATTTTAAATTGTTTTTTCCTTAATATTTTAGGTGATCTAAGAGAAGCACGTGCTTTTTAGGACCGAATAACTTTTGGAATGTTTCCATACATCTTCGAAATTACCCTACTTTAAAAAAAAAAAAACTATGGGGGTAATTACGACCATGGATTTAAAAATATTTAACTATGTTTAGAAAAAACAAAATCATGTTGGAAGCTCTTGTTCCGTCGTAATTTCCAACATACTTTTTAATATTAATTAGCATGCCTGATTTTTTTTGCTTTTGCGCCAAATAACTTTGAACACCAACCGTCTAATCCGTTAAAATGAAATTTTGACATGGTTCTTTAACTATTACTACCTCTAAAATGCTTGATATTACCTGTCATGAAAAATGCATTTTGAGCTTTATGCCAAATACCTTTGCAAAAGTTTATCATTTATAGATTAAAAAAAATTCTGCTGGTCGTAACTACCCCACCAGACTTTAACCTTTATTTAAAAGTGTGCCCTGAGAACTTCAACTGAAAAGGTGCTGATTAATCGGTTTCCTTCTGCTTGAAAACACGGGAGGTGCCTATTGTAAATATCGGTTCTGCGTTTAAACTTGGCTAAATAATTTAATTGTCACACACATAATACAATCAATCAATACACATGTATTTCAATATCATAGTCATGTACCACATATATATTTTGATATTTTAGATAAAAAATAGGATGGCAAAATTTTTTCAAAAAAATCTTTTCAAAAAATGCATGAAAGCGTAAAGATTTAGGTGAAACAATGATTTACTCTTGTGCCATACATCTTAAACAAAAATTTTCAATACAATTATAGGTATGAAATCAGGATTATTCAGGGTAAAAGGTAAACCAATAAAAACTCTTGGAATGCATTTGGAAGTATTAAAGCGCGAGCTCTAAATAGATAAACGATGATATCACATCGTACCATACTGGAATTAGCGAGCAAACATCCCTGCATATGAATGAAATTTAGGGTTATATATAACTCCGGGTACTTGTCTACTGTTTTATTTGAGTCAAGGTGATATCTGCGCATTGAATACCAAACTCCAAGGCCCCAGATTACCCTATAAAAAGAAAAAAAACTAATTTAGTTGTATCAGAGGTTACTTAATTTCATGCATACAGTGCACAAAGACATTTTATCTAGGGTTGTTCGTAAAGTCATTTCATTTTTTAAGAACATGGTGAACCCAAATGCCGAGCTTTGAGGTGTTTCAAATGTTCATGAACGGTCGAATTCCATAAATTTAATCTTCATTTCGATTTCACGAGTTTTTATTCGCCGGTTTTCATCCAATTAATGCCTTTAGTGGTTCTTCATCAGCCTCAATTGGATTTCTAGAACGTGGTGCGTTTTCAACATTAAGATTGCCAGATCAAAATTTTGAAAACCAGTTTTGGCACTGGTATTCTCTGAATACACCTTCACCGCACACATCGGAATTTTTTTTTTCTTTCTTAAACAGCATTTTTACATTTTCGAATGAAAAAAAAACGCAAAACCTGTCGAAAATGCGACTTTTCAGTTTCCATATTTGAAAGTGTACCATCCAAAACCTACTGCGTAGAATCAATCCAACTTTTTTCGCAAGCAAGCTTGCTATATAAGCTGTCAAAATATATAATGATTGTGCGGCTTAAGTGTGAAATATGATTAAGTTCTCTGTTGGGGAAAAACGAAATAACTTTCCGAACAGCCTAATTTCTCGACAATCTAGTTACTGAGATGATGAATAGGGCTTTTCTGAAACTTGATATTTTGTCGATATTTTAAATATTCAGTTGAAGTTTGAAAAACCTGACTTCCAAACATTCAAATTGAATATTTAAAAATAGCCCAGAAAATGCATATTCTGCATCCTATCAGTAAACAAACTATCCAATCATTATGAATTCTATAAGTGAAATAATTTTTACGAGAGGACTTCATTACCATGGGGTAGATGACACTTTCAATTACGTATCACCTAGGAAAAACTTATGAGATATAACTTTTGGACGAACGCCAGATTTCTCCGTTGCAAGACTTAAAAATTACTTGAAATAGGGGTTACTTGATTTATGTATTTTGAAGAATAATTTTTACAACTTGAATAACTGTCACAAGACAATTCGTTGCTTATAAGCTTATGTCTATACATCTGTTATCCAACTATGCTGTTTGTATCATTAACTGAACAATAGGATAGAATCCACAGAGTTGATGACAAAGGATTGTGTCAAAAGCTCTCCCAACTGCTATGAATTTGCGTTATGCAATTTTGGGTGTATTTAGAAATATCGCTACTGCATTATAGAATGTGGAATTAATTGCTTCTGCTATAAGTAGGGTCAGATACAAAACGCAATTTCTGTCTTAAGAATAGAACCAACCAGAAATTATCATGCTTAAATGTCACAGTAAACGTTGTATGAACTTCCTCTTATAAAATGATGAAGGATGAATATCTAAGTATAAAATACTGCTTCTTTCAAACACATTCTAGGCATTTTGTGCAATGCCATAAGACAAACCATCAGAATCTATCTATATAAATAAAACAAGATGTAAACTCTCCGTTTGTCTGTCTGTGTCTCGCGTAGCTCCAAAACGGGTGATCGTAGACCTACCAAATTTTGTACGGAAATTCTCCAAGACGGGTCTCGACACACCTCGAAGCGATTTTTTCGAAATTCGAATTATTTTAGGAGATATCGATAAAAAACGTGTCCAAAATGATCATTTTTGTTCTCGCCATTTCGCAATTGTAACCCCGCAGTTTTGTGTACATAGTTATTCTTATGTCCAAGCAGACGATTTCTTTGCTTGGCTCGATTTCCTCTTATCAATACTGGATTTATTTGTGAGAAGAAAAATTAAACTGCGTAATCTATGAAAACAATTTTAAAGCCTTTATAAATAGCACAGTCTTATCTCTTTTCTTTTTGTAAAGGGTTGCATGACGTAATTTTAAAATTTAAAAAATGTCCATTTCATGTAGTGTCTGAGGTATTTAACGCTAAAACGTGAACCTAAAAGACAGCATGATGCAGAAATAAGAACTTTTGAAAGTGAGAAGTTCAATGTAAACTGTCTAACTTTTCACTTTTTTGATACCGAATGACGCTGACATAGTTTTTTTTGTGTCATTATATTGCAATGATCTCAGGTTAGTACATATATAACGTGACCATTTATTTTTTCCTTCAAAACGGGACATCTAATAATTTTTTGGCAGTAGTGTATTTATATTTTCTTCCTCAAAACGTGACACCTACTGTTTTTAAGGTAATAGTGTAGGGAGACTGAATTTAAAGGTCTGGGTACCTTTTAGTTGTCAAGAAAACGCGCAAAAAAGTTTGTGTTATTGTTAATATCAAAATAAAATTTAAAAAATTGCTAAAACTCACATATACTATAAAAAATAGTGCAAGACATGGGGTGTTCGTTCGTGGGGCAAGACGTTCGGGTGGTTCAAGGGGTAGGCCTTCTTCAACTTCCAAAACACCATCCGACACAAGGCAGGAAGGTAGAAAAGTAAGAAATGTAAACAAAAGGTCACACAGGAAAAATTAAGTTGTCATACGGAAGGGGAAAAAATTCTTAGAAAAACAGAGTGAAATGGGAAAAAAGAGAATAGGGTGGAGATCGGGGGGGGGGTAAGCAAAATAGGAACATGACTTTAAATGAAGAAATAAAAATTAAATAAATTGAAATAGTTGACAAAAAAAAGAACATTAAAAGAAAGAACACAAAATCAATACATCCACCGGCGGTTTTTTTTTTTTTTTGCGTCTCGAGAGGGGAGGGGGGTTTCTTTTTACAAACGCTGCCGTTGGATGATTATAGATTTTTTGCGGCCTTTATTGAAATCGTTACCGTGGGTTGCTCTGTTTCTAAAAACGGGACATTTTCTAAAAACCGGGACATTACGGTGTCCCGAAGCTATGCTTGGAGACAACGAGACAAGCCACGTAAAAACGGGACTGTCCCGTTCAAAACGGGACGTATGGTCACCTTATACATATATGATGCAAACTTTAAGTCAAGAGTGAAATAATTTTGCTTTTTCTAGATTCCACTTCACTGGAATTAATTCGAATTACACATGTGAGGAAAACTTTCGTTTCCTACCGTGCGAAGAACGGGCACGCAGCTAGTAGTCAATAATTTCAGACGGTTCTTAAGGCGCTTAAATCCCGTTCACTTCATTCCAGTTTTCACTGCAATGCATCTATAATTGAAATTATTTATAACACCAAGGTATCATAAAATATATTTCGATATTAAAGATTATAGGTATCTTAGGAGTTAACTTTTTAATAATTACAAATCTTCCTATCGAAATTTTATTTTTTAAATAATTTTAAAGCTGCATGAAATTTTTACCGTGAAAACAACTTTACATTATTTGCCCATTTTCAAGACGCTCAGAGGGTTAATTAGTTACTATGAGGTTGAAACAAGTATGAATGCCTCAAGCTTTTAAAAATCATACATTGTTTTACGTTTTTTTAAGGACAAAAAAGAAATTAATATTTAATTTCCTGAGGACATCCGTCAGCGATTGATAAGTAAGGGTGTATTGGTGAGTTGCAATAAGTGTTTGAGGTCGAAAATTATCTCATAAATTATTTTATATTATATTGAGTCTTTGAATAAAAAGCTTGACTTAAAAAACATTTTTTTAATCTTACATTTATTTAATTCTTAGTGTGAAAATTGTTTCTCTTGGTATTTCTGTCGAGGATGTACAACACATTGCTTGCGTTGTGTTGCTGCTTCTTTTATGTTCATATTTTTTGTTTTCATGTTGGGTCCTCAATTACCGCGAGAAAGTTAAGAAGGCGTCCGAACTGATATCAGCACTGTGCCCGAGGAGCATACCCCACTCACTTCCCCCGTTGAAGTGCAGCCCTGTCCATGTTGCTCAATACCCGAGACTTGAATAAAATCAATCCCTCCTATTTTTCCCCGTTTATCTAAGAACAGTCTATTGGCCACAACTTCTCTCTTCAGCCGAGTGCAGTTCAGATCTGTTATAAAATTTGTCCACCCAAAAATGCTTGTCACGAAGAGCAGAACAAGTTAAAATACGAGTAAATTCCATAAAGCCTCTCTCTGGACACAGAGGGCAGTCAGGTTAAGGTGGAGATTCTATAAAGGTGCCCCCATAAAAAGTCATGTGAAGTCAAAAGTCTAAAATTGGCAGTAGCTATTCGTATAGGAAGGTTGCCTGGCAGAAGATGGATCAAAAGTTTACTCCAGGACATTCCATTAGTCTAAGTCCTATAGTGATTTTTGTTGCGTAAGAAAACTTTTTCTTTATCTCACTGAAGATATTTGGAAAAGGACAGGGGCAAGATGGCTGGGACAAAGAACTGGCAGTTTTACACAGGACATTCATTGCCTGGGATGTCGCAGTGGTTTGGTACTCACTACTCACTGAAGAGTGGCGATCCAAACATTGTTTAAAAGCTTATCAATTAAAACTCGCGTTCCAATCACTCTTTCAGTTTCATCTTTCCGGAAATATCCCAGTGTTTGGATTGAATTAATCCCTACAGACCAAGAGGAAGATCTATCCTTTGTAATTAGAGTCGAGAGTCCGTTTTCTGATGTATACATCAAACTTGTTACGAACAAGCAATCCGACAATAGCTGCAGGTAACAAAGGGACAACTTCAAAAAATGGTTTGCGCTTATAGGCATATTACTCGAGCTTATGCCAAGTCTCGTGTATAGATTTCTAATATAGGAAATCGCAAGCAGTTCCAAATTGACTATATGTCTAGACCTCCCGAATGTAGTACTCAGTGTGATCGCATGATAGAAAGCGGATTAAAATTCGTAAATCCTGAATTTTCGGAGAGGGGGTGGCATTGTACTTTATAGATAGGTCTATAAATTGCTCAAAGCGCGAATTGAATGTATAAAATCGTTTCGGAACCTGTGAGCCCCCACCCCCAAACTTGCTGGAGCCTTCCCTTTAAGAGGTAGAATACGTAGTTTTTTGGATGTCGTTATGTAAGGAAGTTGAAGGCAATAAATTATCATTCTTTCGAAAAATCCCTAAAAATTAAAAATTTAAGCTAGAGAATTCGAAAGGATTTAATCTTTTTCAGAATTAACGGAACCTTCTGATGATATAAAGGTAAAAAAATGTCAGATCCATAGTTAGTAAGATACGAGCCGATGTGTGCGAAAAAACATGATTTTTGGAAAAAAAATATTTAATATTAAAAGAAAAATTATCGAAAAATTAAAATCGGCAGATCATCCATGTTATACGTGTTACACGTGCGAAGTTTCAGCTCTTTGAACAATCAAAGTGGGATTAAATTAACAAAACAAATTTTGAACTGGAACGGCATATATCGACCAAGCTAATAAAAAGTTTGAAAAAAAGCAGCAAAACTGGGACGTTTCAAAAATTGTTAAAGAATCTGCTTAAAATACACGTTTAGTTTCACTTTCAACAAACAAAGCGTGTGGAATGTAAAGGTCCCTTACTTTGAAGACTGGTAATTGGGAGTTTTTATAAACTTCTTGGTAGGCCAAAAGGACTTTGGTATTTAACTATAGAACGAACTAATTTTAGAAGGAATAACGCTAACTTTCGAACGAATCCGCACAAAAGATATTATTTTGCGGCCTTGTTTTGTTCCAAAATTTTTTAACCTGAATATAAGTAACGAATAACTTTTAGTGTGCCAGGGGAAAATTATTGGGGAGCAAGGAGAACTGAAGCCCTTGAACCACAAAGTCGGCACTCATAGAGGGAGATATCCCACACAGCCGAATTGAACCTACACGAGACCCAAGGCTATGAAATTTCTGTGGTCCCTTCTAAAATATTCTTTAAGCTAAAGGGCGCCATCTGAATTTCTTATCATAGTCTTTTCTAACTATGTTCATTAGCCATTGCAGACAAAGTTTCATAATTGTTAGCCTGTGGTTACAGTATATGTGTTATGCTATGAAATAGAAATTTTACCTTTTTTAAAAAGATGCAATTAGCTGAAGATCCTAAAAAAAATAACACGAGTTAAAGTACTAAGAAATTAAAGCTGAACCTTTAACTTTCGTTCTTAAACTCAAAATAACTGCATATAAATGTTGGACTAATTGCCATGTTTTCTTTCTTTCATAAATGATTTGGGAGATTACTTTTGAGGTAAAGGGAAAAGTTTTTTAAACAAAGAGTTACGGACAAATCAGCGTGGTGTCCACAGTTCTGAAACAATTGGGGACATTTTTTAATTCAATGATTTTTTTCAAAAAGACTCATTCTTATTCAACTACATCATTATTAGCATTCAAAAAATGAAAGAAACACGAACATTTAAAAAATATTGGTTAGGAATAATTATTATAATTAAAATTTGGTTCCCAAATTCTATTTCACACTTTGGGGTCGAATTCAAAAATATCTCGAAATTGCGGACTGCTCCCGAAAGCTGGAGACTCTTGTTCGCTTTACTTTGGGGCCTCTGAAATAGCCGAGGGTCCATGGCGCCTACAAAATAAAATAAAATAAATAAGCGACAATGCACCCTAGCTCCCATATTGCCGTTATGATTTTGCCCGACCAGTGGCCGAGCGCACAGTGCTCGGAACTGGGAGACGGAATGTGCCTGGTTTCGTGCCTTATACCAAACATAATTCAAAAGTTTTTGTATACTTATGTGAAGGAGTTGAATTTTATTTCAAACACCACTTCAATACACATGGAGTTTTCACTCAAACATTTCCTAACTTTTTTTTTTTTTTAATAGCCTCTCCTATCATTGACCAAGTACCTTTCCAAAAGGACCGATTTATCGGTACCAGACCACATCTGGTCACTCATTAGAATACCATATATTTGTACATCGTTAACATTCTCATACTGTAAAGGCATTTATTCCATCTGTGTTTTCCAGACAGTATGTAAAAAAGATAAGTTACTTTAAAATTAATAATTTCATTTCTATCATGTATAACAGAAACTCTTATTTCCATATATGCATAAATTCCATCATTTCTACATTAATCAAGGAGCGAAAAGGGAATAATAAAACGCTGTTCGAAAACGAACGGGGGGGGGGTTTCATTCTCCCCCCCTTCCCCCATCCTTCAGTTCCAGAGAGCCTGTCAGACATCACATCCAATCAGGCTGTAATCGGCGTTTCCGTCAGAATTTGAAAGATGCCCGACACGAAAGTAGAGCCAGATTGTTCGTTGTTCGAGAGCTGCGGACAAGGGATTTTTGATTGCGCTTATCGAGCGGCGGAAGAATCGATTGCTAAAATCGTCGGAAGGGGTTAGCGGCAGCAGGAGGTGAACGGACGAGTGTGCCTTATAAACTACTACCTGGATGCCTTGTGTGCCGGGATGCAAAGGCCTTAAATCTTTCAGGCGCAACCCTTTCCCAATGCTGAAAAAAGGACAGCCGTTGCCATCGCTCGACTTAACTACCAGCAAGATGGCGGACGATCGAAACGTTCATCGCGTGCCACAGATCTAAAGACCCTTTTTTGACGCAGCTGGCTGTGCCCGGCACAGCCTATGTCACCCGCAACTATTTTTATAGAAATCAAATCCATTCTTCGTGACTGGCAACAGTCAAAACGTCAGAGTTTGGTGTTCCCAGAGCGGGAACACTGCGCGTTAAAGGGTTAATTCGCACACCGGGAGATCAGGGCCGGATCGGCCTAGCCCCCCCCCAAATGATTAAATTAGTTTTAAAAAAATAGCTAATAAAACATGAATGACAATAAATAAATAGATGCACTTTTACAGCACACATTCCTTTGTGCTTGTCGAGCGCTTGTTTACACTGGACTGAGGTATAGAAGAAATAACATGTTAAGTTTAAAAGCATTCTATTACGGAACATACAGATACGCGACCTCATCTGAAGCATAACTTCTGAGCATTAGAATTTCGTGGACTTATCCATAAGTTAAAAATTTATTCAACAAAGAAGAGTTTGAACACAACCTCGCCTACTTATTTACAACAAAATTTTCTATTCTGTGACAATATATATCAACAAGATATGAGGTATAACACTATAGGGAGCCCCAAAAAGTGTTTGGCATAGGGCCTCCGAATGTCTTAGTCGGGCTCTGCCGTTATTCTTAGTAGACTTTAGACTACAAGCCGTCGCATGGACACGCATATGATTGTTTGTAAAGGGTGGAGGGGAAGTTAAGAGTCCTGCCTCAGCAAAATACTATATTTTAATGTTGAACAAAGTGGCGTAGTGATCTGGACTGGCACCCGGGGCACGATACCTCTTTGACGCCTTTCCCTCCTATATTTCTCTCAAATTTTCTTTGTCTTAAGAGACGATTTGACGCTCCTCTACGAGAAGCGCCCGGTTCATGGTAGATCCCCTTTGTCCTACCCTGAATACGCTACTGGTTGAACCACTTCTACGCTATACCAATACGTAAATCATAACGGCGTTGTATTGTGTTGTGTTGTGGGATTGCGGCCAATTATGTGGACGTGGGATCGAGGCCGATGGGTGGGGTGCCCTCTGTGGAGGTCTTCCTAAGGGGTGCTAAGCTGTATTTACGCTAATTTTCGGAGAAAACCACTGAAAATTCCGAACGTTTAGGTCGGCGGATGCGACCTGGCTCTTTTTTTTCCATGAATGTTCAACTTCTTAATTTATCAATTAGGCTATTTGACTAAGGGGCGCAATATCAGAGAAAGTAAAACATATAATTTAGAAATCGTATTTTTGAAACACCTGTGCAGTTTTCAGGAATGAAGATAATTTCAAATTTTCCAAAAAATCTGTGTCCGGTGGATGAGCTATACATTAGTCGATGAATAGCAAAATTTTTCTTTTTTTGCTTCTTCATAACATTGGCAAGTTTTTCAGCCAAGTAAAAATTTTGATCGTCATCCACACTTTGTTATTGGCATTATAATCCAGCGGTAGCGTTTTAATGTTTTTTCTAGATCTAAGTTTTTTCAATTTTCTTACCATCTAAAGAATGGTATTTTCGCGTAAATCACAATTTACACAAAGGAGCACAGTAAGGTGATCTTTACTTTTTTTTTTCTCCTTTACATGTATCGCTTTTATAAAGCTAAAGTTCGATTCTGCATAGTAAAAAAAGATCCTTCTTATCGGCTTTAAAAATGTCTTTAGGCTGGTTGGTATTCACTTAAAATGCATGACAGAATTTTTTGCCATTGTGCGACAGAATCAGCTGGAACGTCTCTTGATTCACAATTTACCAACTTGGCACGTGACCCCGTGGCACGCTTTGAATTTAATCTACCAGCCTGCTGTAAAGTCTGTCAGATTCAATTTCATCGCGATTTCTTTATTTTTTCCATCAACATCGGACAATTTAATAGAATGTTTGATGGCCGACACTGATTGAAAAATTAGAGCTTTTTTTTTCCCATTTCAAAAAATTTACCCTGTCGCACTCACATCCGCATTTTCTTTGGTACCGAAAATACACAGGATTTTGCTTTTCCTCAATTATTTTTGGTGTTAGTGAATAATAGTCTTAAAGGTAGAAACTAGAATACCCCGCATTTTAGATTTTGACTGACCCGGTGAACTTTTATCGAATTCTTTCAAAATTTCAGTTTTTTTTCTCTCCTAACGAGATACTGTGTTTTTCGAGACAGGTTTGTAAAGAGCTGTGCCTGAAATAGATACGTACAAAGCGAAGAATGGAAAAAGAATGTTACACAGAGTGCAAAACTTAAGCAACAAGTATTCTTTTTGCCATAACTCCACTAGAAATCATCTGAGAGACAGCATTTTGTATTTAAACGATGACGAATCATGGTTGTTCAAAAATGAATATAATGCATACAGTATGGAATCCAACAAAGAAATGTTTTATCGAACTCATGGAATCGCCACACAACAAGCAGATGTTTCTTAGTATGGAATATGCCCTCCCCTTACTGCAATGGTTGCTTCGCACCGTCTCTTCATACTCAGCAAAAGATTGTCCAACATTTCTTGAGGTAAAAGTGTCCCTTCCTCAATCAGCAACTGTTTAAAATTTTAAGGGGGTTGCTCCCCGGAGGATGTAATCGTGCCGCAAGGCGTCTCCCTAAAGCATTCCACATATATTCTATGGTATTTAAATCAGGGGAGTACGATGGCCATTCATTTGAGTGATATTCTTACTTTGCAGTAGCTCATGAGCAACAGGAGTCCGGTGTGGCCGTGCATTGATATCCATAAAAACGAAGTCTGCTCCAATGGCACCTTGGAACAGATGCACATGGGGAAGGATCACCTCCTGACAATAGTGATCTCCGGTTACAGCAACTCTGTCGAAAACATGGAGCTCAGTCCGCCCGTTCAGCATAATAACGCTTCCCCAGACGAGAACTCCAGGACAGTCGTAATGTTCTCTTTCCGTGATGTTACTGGGATGTAACCGTGTTCCGACCTCTCTCCAAATCGACTGGCGTTGAGAATCGCTCGTGCCACTGAAACGAATCTCATCGGTACAGAGGACACGACTCCATTGATGAGCTGTCCAATTTTTGTGCTCTAGCACCACTCTAAACGGTGACGTCGATGGCAGTTTTCAAAGAGATGCAGCGTTCAGGACGGCTGGCGAATAGGCCACCTTTGTGAATGTGTCTGGACAAAGTAAACCGCTGCACTTGTCGCCTCGTTGCTGTACACAGTTGCCGAGCAATGGCGCTTGCTGACTGGTTTCGGGCTCTTTTGGCCTCCAGGATGATACATCGGTCATCCACTGCAGTTGTTTTCCTGGGCCGGCCACCAACCATTCTAACAGCTGCACCTATGGTTTGGAAAGCTTTCCAAGTGCGAAATGACACTTTTGTTGATTCCGAACTCTTCAACTTCTCCAGCTTTCCGATCATTCTTCCCCGTGTGAACTCTTCCAGGTGATTACTTCTAGCCGTATTTCACGAACGAACTCACTTGCACTTGCAGCGAATGTCTTTCATTGCGCCTCCTTTCTTTTATTGTAGTCTTGAATTGCGCGCACCGACCGCACGCGTTTTGCGTACGCTCACGTCGCCTGCGACATTTTGTTCCTGACATTTGCATACGCGTGACCTTTCTACTGAATTGCGTGTTCATTGTACTGATCGCAAGTACCCCTTTTCTGCAATTCCATGGCTATCTGATTAAAATCTACATTATTGCTTAAGTTTTGCACACCAGTCCATATACGATCTGTACTGTTAGTGCACTATTAAACAAAGAATGTGTTTAGCTGCCGTGTAATAGCAAAATAGGTCGGCAGAAGTGTAATCCGTTACACGTAAACTGGTTTTTCCGGCTATTCCCGCACAACTCCGCGTTCTTATTACGTGCTACATTTAAACGCGTTCGTTTGTGTCGTTCGTAGCTGGAAAATCCGCACGTTCTTAAAAAAAGCAAGAAAAATAAACAATAGTGAACGCGTACAAAATCGCAAAAACCGATTTTGTTCCTTGTATAAAAAATATATCTTTACATTAAAACGAATAGGAATGAATAGGAACCACACTAAAACGTCGTATAAATGTAAATTTCTATAAACTATGCTCCACTGTAACACACGTAAAAAAAACCTATCGACAAAATGCTCGTTACGTTAGGAATAAATTTGCATGCGAACAAATTACGTACAAACTGTGCCCATCATATAACAGTCATTTTGAGGAAATCTCTTGTGTACTGTTTTTACAACCAATGAATTACTTTACAAAAATTATATTTGACATAAAATATAATATCTTGAATTTCTATTGAGTATAAAAATTTGTCTTGCATTTAAATGATTTAATAATGAAAGGAAACAATAAAGCAATCATTAATTCATAGAAAATCCAATATGCAATCGACTAGTTTTCTTACAGAAGTCTTTTCATTCCTGCATAATTCTGCATTATTAATATCAAAATACATAAAACAAAATTAAAATAAAAGAAATATTAAAGACTTAAGAAAAGCATATTTTTGTATTGGAAATGCTCTAATCACGTTATTGAGGCAGCGTTCATAAACAATATTTCACTTTATTTTAATAACTTCGACGTTATTCCGGTGGTGAAGAGAAATACATCATATCACACTAAATATTAAATTTATTTATTATTCATTCTTCTGTTGAAACCAAAAACTCACATATTCTAATTTATTTAATGATTTATTCCTTTCTTAGCCTGGCTCATCCGTAATTGTCTGAAAACGTAAAAATTTATAGTATAAAGGTTTTTCTGAAAAGCCTTAAATTATGGTATCGCATTTATTAAATTATTCAGAGATACCCACACTCTGAAAGCACTAAAAACTATTACGATAAATTATATATCATGAAATGTAGTAAAATATGTATGACAGACATTTGAAATATCTCAGAAAAGAAATTCATTTAATTAAGTATGTGATACAGAATTTATAGATAACTAAAACTGTTGGAAATTACACGCGATATTTTTAGAAATAAAAATTCTATAAAAATATAAAAATATTATTCGAACAGGCGAGTCATTTTATATATAATTACAGTGAGAAGGTTATGTAATATAAATTACATTCGCAGACTTTGGTGAATAAAAATGCGCTTGCTGTGAGTTGCTAAAAATAATACAGTTAAATTTAGATCACAGCTATAGACAGTTTAACACACGAAATTAATTTTTGAACGCATGCCAGTTAATACTTTCTGGAGAGATGCAAATCCAGTGGCAGACTCAGGCAAGCGTTTGGGGTGGAGGTTAGGTTGGTGAGGGATAAGCCCCAAGATCAAATTAAGTCGATGCCTAAGAATGATTAAAAGATACAGTGCTAATAATTTTTTTTTTTAAAGAAGAAGCAAGATACAAAAGATATAACTTCTTGAGAGCAGTTCGCATCCTCGTCTTAGAGCTGCTATTGTTCTCAGAGGACGTAGGCTCCACCCACAGTAATACAGTACACAATTTCTTCAAGTACATGTAAATATACAGTTATTTGGAAAAGACATTAATAGAACAGTAGATTGTGAATAAGAAGCAAACACATGAGGCCGAAAATTTTATGCAAAAGAAAGAAAAAGAAATTTTGATTGGAAAAAAAGAAAGAGTATTGTGTATAATAATATAAATATAAAGTGACAATTTAAAAATTCTCATAAAAAAGAAAGAAGTCATAAAAATATAATAAATGGAATAGAAAGTAATAAATGCGAATTAATCTCAATCAGAGTCTGACGTACAGTGATGAAACATCATAATTCTTGTATAAATCTTGATTGTGAATTTTCTATTTCAAAAATGCCTTCTATTATTTTTTTAATAAGATGAGGGTTTTTTTTAGAATATAACTAGTCCATTGCTCGTCTGTTTGATCATGTGCCATTTTTATGCGACATTTCCTTGTTAATGGACAGGAGGTGAAAAAATGAACGGCTGCCCTTTTTTCAGCATTCGGAAAGGGTTGCGCCTCAAAGGCTTAAAAATGTTATACGTATATCTTCCTTTTTGAGATTGATCGCGTCTTAGTTGCCAGTCATTTATTTTATTTTCTTAAGCTTATATTTGAGGCTGCATAACGGATGGGGATGGAAGGCACTTTTTATATTTCGATTATTATTTTTTAGTGATTGACTATTAAAGAGATGAGACTTGCCTGTTTTGCCAGACCATCCGCCAGCGTTTTGCCCAATGAGTTCACATAAACCGTGGTCCATTTGAATCTCACTGTTTTTTGCACGATTGCTAGTTTAAGAATTGAATTTGCTATACTGTTATTGGCATTATTTTTTTGTAAAATTGCTATACCTGTTTTACTGTCTGTTATTATTGTTGTGGAAGTATAATAGGACATTGAGAACCAGTCTATTGCCTTTGAAATTGCCCAATAATTCAGCTTGAAAAATTGTATTTGAAATATGTATAGAAAATTGGCAGGTGCCGATTAAGTTATTATTTTACAAAACACAGAAAGCTACTCCGCAGCCATGCTAGAGCACATCTGTATAAATATCAATTTCAGTTTTGTACATTTTTAATGGAGGTAGAGCAAAGGATCTATTGATGATTTTATTAAGATCAAATCGTAATCAAAGAATGTAAATTAATATATTTTATTATTATAGATGAATTAAGTCTCAAAATAAGGACATAATTGATTTCTTTTTTTTTATCGTTAAATTGACAGGAGCAATACCGCTTAGAATCTGTAGAGCATGGATTGAAGTTTGTTTATATGCTTTTGAAGAAAACCAACACGCAGCTGCATAATCTGTATTACTTTTTCTAGCACGAACTTGTACCAGACTTTTAAGATTTGTCTAGAAATGCCTGAATTTGTAGTTGAAAATTTAAATAATTGTTGCATTAATTTAACTATTTTATTATTGATATATTTTTAATGGAGTATCCATGATAGTCTATCGTCGAGTATTAAGCTTCTGGAAGTAGCTGCTCCTATTACCAGTAAGTCATCGTATTGCTTATCGATAAACACAGCCTCCTCCATTCGGTGACGCACATTTTCGATGATGTTCAGATCGGGGCTGCGTGCAGACCAATCCAAGAAAGCAATGCTATTGGACACCAGGTATTCCAGCACTTTTTTTGCAATGTGGATACTCTCATTGTGTTGCTGTCAAATCCATTTATTCTGCCCAAATTGTCTGTGACAACACGGGAAAAAAGGGATTCGTAGGTCATCAAGATAGTTTAGGCTGTTATATTTGCTTTCAACAACCTTTATCACGAGATTACGGAAGCTGAAGATGGCACCTAAAATCATGACTCTACCCATTAGATGCTTCACTCGAGGTGGTGCGAAGACGCTATCACGTCTGTGTTCGAAGTATGAACTAGAGATGGGGAAAAGCGTTATTTTCAAAGAACAGTTGTTCACTGTTCCCGTTCTTTTTTAAAGAACAGTCCTTTTTCCTGTTCTTTTGAGAACAGGTTCTTTGATTTATCGTAGCTTTATTATGACTATTTTATTCAATTTAAAAATGAAAATATACGTCCTTTTTAACATGTATTATGCTTTAATACAATTGCAAAATGTTTAAAAAAACTTTGCAACTAACATACTGGCTTTCTTTAATCAAGTATATTAACAGTAATTTTTGGTAAAAATATTTTAATTATATTAACGTTCTATAATATAGTGCTAAATATGCACATATTTCTAAAATCAAACTTTTATCTGTGCTTTTTATTAACCTTTGTTATACTTACTAACAGCATGTATGTAAAAAGAAATGGAAAAACTTCAATTCTAGAGAGAATTATTTAGGCCAGGCCTAATTTTCGATTACTTACCTGAGTGATACAATATTGCTTACATGAGTAAACAATATTTGAGTCTGACAGCTCCTAAAATGACATAATATTCATAACTGTTTATTTTGATTAGACTATATATTGCACAAAGCTTTGGAAGCAGCGGAATCAATAACTTTAAAATCCGTCCAAACAAAAGATTTTTTTTCTATCCATGAGGAAAAACTATCCAAACATAAGCATAAGTAAGAGTTGTACCAGTAACAGCGCAAAGGAATGATCTGTTTCAACTAATCCTTGAACGGTCTGATACAATATGCCACGTGACTGCATACCCTTTTGTTTTAGTTTTTTCTTCTTCAGCACTACTGCAGTAAAAGAGCCGACGCACAAGGATGTCAGCCGCTGAAGCTGAAAATCTGCAATGAAATCCTCCACCCACTCCTTTCCTAGCCTTATTCCCAGTCCACACCATAAATTTCATGATAAAGCGAAAGTAACGCAAGACTTTGACCCTGGATAATGTGACAGGGGGTCGTCGGGAAGTACGTTACCTCGGGCACATAATATCCACATTATCACAATGCACCTAAGTAACGCAAGCTTTGACCCTATAGTCGTAACTCTTGGAGGAATGGGAGAAAGGGGGGTGTTGTAGAAGTTTTTTTCGGACTTTCAAACATTTAAATACAAAAATAGTAATGATAAAAAAACTCAAAGTAGTATAAGAGTGTTCACTATAACGAAAGCTGGAGAGACAGCACCCCCTTCAAGGCCGTACCCAGTGTGTCTGGTCCCCCCTCCCCCCGAAATTTAAAATTTTGTTAAAAAAATAATAAAGTTGAAGTCTTTGTGAAAAATTCCGCCTTTTTCTTTCGTTTGGTTCCCCTCCGAAATTTTTGTCTGGATACGGCCCTGACCCTTGTCTCCTATCTAAGCACTCATGCAAGACCGTACCCAAGGGGGTGAATCAGAAAGTCTGCCCCCCCCCCCAATTTAAAATGTTGTTAACAAAATAATAATGAAGAAGTCGTTTGCTGAAAAATTCAGCCTTTTTCACCGTTCGCTCCGCCTCTTAAAAAATATATATTGTTCCAGGTCTAGCTCGAAGAAGTTATGGATCTGGCTCGGGTTTAAAAAAAAAAAATCCTTCTTGGGCTACAACTACAAATAAAAATATATGTATCGGGCTCCAGCTTAAAAGATATGGCTTTTGTACCAACGACAAACATTTTTAGCTCTAATTCAAAATATTAAATAAGTCCATCTCAAGTAAAAAAAAAAAAGAAAATCCTTGTGTTGCTTTCAGGTTAAAAATACACGGCTTGGACCTGCCCATTTCCAATGGGGGAGCCCACAAAATAGTCGATACGCTCTTAGAGCTTAAAAAAGAAAAAAAAATGTACAGTTGCAGCTTTAAAAGTACATGCTCCAGCTTAAAAATTCTGTCTGTGGTTAGTCTGTGGTTCTGTCTGTTAAGTCTGTGGATTCGACAGTGTGTTTGCGTTCTTGATTCCTTCGTAGCTAATGTCTTGTTTAGCTACGATGTGACCAGATTGAGTAGATTTCTATTTTTTGAGGAGATTGTAAGTGAAATTTTGAGATCCAGTAGAAATTGTAGTAGATTCCATTTTTGAGTACATTAAATCTACTCAAAAATGCAATGTACTACATTTTTTACTGGACCTCAAAAGTTGAATTACAATCTACTCAAAAAGTAAAATTCTACTCAATCTGGTCACACTGTTTAGCTATCGTTCGACAATAGTTCGGCATTAGGCTATGACACCGGTTCTATTCTTTATGATACGGCTGGTGACCAGTTCATCTTGCCATATTAATTGACAACGGAAGGAGAATTAGTTCTCCTAATTCTCCTTCCGTTACGAGTGGACATAGCTTCAGGACGTCTGGTTTTCTTTGCTGTGTGTATTCCGATTTCAATTCTCGGAACATCCTGATGACTATATTACTAGAAACACTTGCTTAGGCGGCTGTTTTAAAGAGACTTTGAAGCTGTTCATATAATCTGATGATTTCGGCACGTTTCTGTTCATTGATCATCCTTAGGGCCATTTTCACATAATATTAAATTATATGTGTCTGGCTAAAAATCTTCAGTTAAGCATGTCAGTCATAGATATTTAAAATTTGTTTCAGCAGTTCTTTACAAGCACTACACTTGTCACTACTTTAAATATAAAAAACAGTCAGTCTTATATCTGTGTAAGACTGCACGTCAGAAGTGAAAACGTCTCGTCAAGCTTTCTAAAATTTATATTTATGCAGTTAAACGGAATTTCACACCTTATTGTATTTTTATTAATAAAAAATAAACATTTATGAATGTTTATGCACATTTTTATACATTTGAAATCCTTTCTAAAATGATGTTTAATTTTTTTAATGCTGTAAGAATATCGCACATTTATTTATGATATTCTCAAAATTTCACATATTTTTGTACGTTTGTACACATTTTAACGCAATTTTCACTGGGTTAGTATTGAAAATTTTTGATTTTAATTTAATTACATTCCTAACTTTGCGCTCAATGTGAGTGCACCTTTAAAATTTAAAAAGAGAGAGGGAGTGCGCGCACAGGCCGCAACGTGACACAGTTGGTATATGCGTACGGTATACATACGATACACATTTTTCTCCACGTGTTGGATTTTATTCGATTTAATTAATAATTATGTACGCGAATTTATTAATTATCAATAATTATGCGCTTACGTTGTAATGAACAGTAATCGTATTTATTTGTAACGAATTCAAATGCACTGTAGTATAACATTTATAATTCAAATAATGTACAAGATATAATTATTAACACTCTCCACATTATCAAATTAACTTTATTGCAATATAACTATATAGCTGACCAAATTAAGTACAGTTTTTTAAATGAATAATCGAATATTACAGCACCTAAACAGCTTCACTTTTTTTGCAAAAGCATATAGATTGTACACAATTTGTACATAAAAAGTGGATATTTCTGAGTATTTTGAAAGTATACACTTACTGTGCAAATTATATCCAGTTTCTATGCATACTAAAAAAAAAATAAATATATAAATAAAATAAAATAAAAATACGCAGTTTCAAACGATTTTCAGAAAAAATTCAAAGTGTAATGAATTTTTCAAATATTTGACGCTTATAGGTTAAGTTGAGTGACCACCAATCATGTCATAAAATTTTATTTCATTCGCTTCAGTCAGTTTTACGTGATGGCCGAATACAAAACAAGTTTCATTGACAGAACGCCAGGCAGACAAACTTTTTTTTTACTGTCGTACTGGGGTTCCAAAGCTTAAAACGGATAGAAATGGCAAATTTTTTTAATACCAAGTAGTACACAGGCAAAGTCTAATTTTATTTATCTAGATGCATAAAAGTCCCCATTCCGAAATTGAAACAACAATCACTTCAAACTTTAGTCATTTTATCCCAAGTCGAACCCGTCTGGTGCTTTGAATCCTCGCTTACCAAGCCTTGGGTCCACAGTTCGATACAAGTAGCGGAAGACAGAAGGACGCAGTTTAAAAGTAACTTGAAATTCTTTTGTGTGATAACAGATAGCAGCACAAAAATTCAAAAAAGGAGGAAGAAATTTCAGCTGACAGGAGATATGGCTATGACGTCACAATCCACTGTTTCCTTATTTGTGTGTGTGACAGTCACGCGAATTCAGTACTTTTTCCCCATCCTAGTAGTGACCAACGTACCTAAAGAAGTTTTCACTTCAAAAAAAATAAAATTTCACTATTTGAATAAAATTTAAAGTTGTAAATGTCATGGCCAAAGTGTGTCAACAGCTTCAGACTTTATTGTTTGAATCTTTATTTTAAAGAATTTAAAAGAAAAATAACAATTATCTAGGTAATTTCATCTCTCTATTTTCAATATATGTGGAGCATTAGGAATTTTGGGGGAAGAAACTCATTAATAATACTTATTTAAGGTTCGTCCCTAGAGGTAACTGTCATTACCAAAGTGTATAATAATTTTTATTTATTTATTTATTTTTCTATAGTGGTCCACTGAAGACACTACCATAGTTATTGAATTGCTAAAAGAACAGGATCAAATGTTCTTACAAGTAGACTATGTCTGTTTTAATTTAAGTGAACAAATATTATTTTATTTTGTGGTTTTTTTCCCAAATTTATAGCGAGTGTATTTATTATGTGTCATTACCAAGTTCATTATTACTGAAATATGTAATTAATAAATTTCAATTGGTTGTAGATAGTCAATAGTAGTTTAGAAATACAACTAAGAAAAAATTGAAATATTTTTCTTATCTATTAAAAGCTGCTACTGAAGATAGGTTTTATGAATTCATGTTCAGATATTTTTTCCATCCAGTTTAAAGTAATAATGTTATCCTTGTAACGTATACTTAATTTTTCATAAATATATCCTTCCAAAGATTCTTTATTGATTTCTCAGTGTTTTATTGTTCTCATACATGCAATATGAACTTACCATTGAACAATCAAGCACATTCTAACAATATAACCTTTGCAGAGAATATTCCGTTGTATATTTGAACTTCTCATTAACAACATTGTCATATTTAGCTTTTTCATAAAAGTTAATATTGAAATAAAAGCTACATACTTCTACCTATTTCTGCCTGTAAGAGAACTTCATTCATAACTTTTGCAACCTGCATCACTCCTTTTGACAATCTGGGGTATAAAAAGTATTGGTCCCGAAGAACAATGAGTAGGCAAGGACCATCTGGGAAAGAGCGTGAATGACATTGCAAACGGTACGTCAATAGCTCACGACATATTGTGACATGTCAATGGGAACGTAAAGCGCAACATATCTGATGACGAAGGAGATTCTTGAGAGAGTTCATTCACTAAAACGTCCTCCTCTCGCAGCATAATATTTTAATGGAAGAGTTTTTCGAGGAATCACGTAAAAAACAGTCAAACAGAAATTCATATACAAAATCAAAGAAACAATTAAATTTCAAAAGTCTGATGTAGACAACACATGTCTTCCTTGCACGTCTATTAAATCAAAAATATTTTTGGCGCACTTCATCTAAACTTATTTTGTTTGAAAGCGGTAAAATACTCCAGTAAGTACTTAACTAAACAGTAATACTAAGGTTTAAAGATTTCTAGCCAAATATTTCCGATATCGCTAAGCTGGATTCAGTTTGAAAGATTTGTTTTTGGCACTTAATTTGGCGATATTTCGCCAAAAGCCGACAATCTGGAATATAGATAGTTTGCGAGATGCATGTTTGTGGATAGCCAAAGTAGTAATATGCTTGTTTTGAAAAAAAAATATTATTTTATTCTTTGTTTTTTCACGATTTTAAAATTCGCTAATTTTAATTTAAAATGCGTGCGCTCGCTGTCTGAGGAAGGAAGAAAAAAAAAAAGAAAAGAAGGGAAATTTGAAGGAAGAAAATTGCGTTAACTATTTACAATTAACAATTTTAACAATTTACATTAACAATTTTAATGAATAAATATGTAAAAGTAAATTGATCAAATTAAAAGTAGAGTAATTTTAATTTACTTAATTCTTTAATCAGACATTTACTTTGATTAGCAGGTAGAAATCACTCGTTTAAAGTGTTTGAAACATAATTTTAGCAGATATTTGTGTTCGTGATTAAAATTAAAAATTGATGTATGAAATCTCCAGTAAAACGCTTAGCCACAATTGGTGTCCCATATTTTAAAATTATGTGAACCCTACAGTGTATTGAATCCAAGTGTGAACCCTACAGTGTATTGAATCCCCTGAGTGTATCCAAGTTACATTTATACGTTTTCAATAATTTGTTCTTAGTTAAATTAATTCAAAGACCGGCATTTGGTGGTTTTATCATTCAAGAAATGAAAGTCCGTTTGCTATTGCTTTTGACCAACTCACTTCTGTACAGAGTTGGGCAGTATCGCAAATACATGTATTTGAAATACTATTTTCAAATTACATTTGTATTTTTTATTTTCACAAGAAAAAGCAAAGTATTTTGAAAATGTATTTTAAAATAAATTTTCAATGTATTTGGTATTTTCAACATACTGAAAATACATTTTTCATTTTGACGTTAAATTAATCTTACACAAAAAAATTAGCTTGGTTTGGGAAAATGTAACAAAAGTAATAGAACTGTAATTAATTTTTTCCCAGTTCATGATATAAACAATTCTGTTGCATCTGCAATATTTTAGTGTTATATATGGTAACTAAAGAGGTGTTGAGATTTTTTGCAACGCTTAGGTTATGTTAAACAGGAAGGAGGGAGGAAATCTCACACGCCTATTTAGATCAGTTTAATGATATTCGGGTCTAGGAGGCTTTCTGTATTGCTGATAACTGATTCACAAATGTGAATGCAGCTGAAAAGGGAGAAAAACATGTTTCAGTAATATTCATTAGATTTCTGAAAAAGAATTTATCAGTAATTCCAAATGCGTTACCAAGTTACAGAAAAATAAGCCAGTCAGCATTTCTGAAGTTATATTACGAGATGTATCCAGCTTCCAGTTAAGATGAGTTTGCGAGTCGGGCAATTCTCAGTGGAAAAATTTTCAAATTTTATTTGTAGATGCAAATGAGAAAGTTAAGGAGAAGTGCCAGCTTTGTCAAACCAAAAGGTCTAGCATAAGTGGAGCATTCAAAACTACTACAAAATTTAAAACTCACTTTAAGGTAAAACTTCAATTTTATCACAAAATTGATTAAGCTGAGTTCTTTTGCTCAAATGTTTAATTGAATTCAATAAGTCATAAATATTAATATGCAGGCTTTTCACCGCCTTTTTTTTCAAGTGAGGAAATTTACCACAGGCTTTCGATGAATTGAACGTATCCATACACCTTAATGTAGGTATTGTTGTGACTCATTAACTCATAATCATTTTGCGTTGTGATAACCCTTTCCCTTTTAAAATTCTTAAACATAAGCCAGGTTCCTTTGGACAGTTAAAAAGAATCTGTAAACAAACCCATATTTTATCTCCCTTCCCCAAATAAATTTACTCTAAATAACAGTGAAAGTAAACAATTTATTAAAAAGAACATTCGACATACTTACAGAAAAAATAAACAATTACTTCCTCGGATCCGGCAGAATCTGGTAGAGACAGGATAGAAGTCACTTTCAGTATAAATATAAATCAGGGGGAGAATACGTGGACTTATGTAAACACAAAAGTTATTACTCACAAGCGGGCCCGCTGTAATGATTGATACGCAGGTAGGATGTGGCGAAGAGAGTTCATGGTGGGAGAGTCGCAAATGTCAGCAGACCGAGGCTGGATCGCAGCTCATTCGTTATCAGAACCCAGGGCTGACCCGTTTGGGTTCGCTCTCTGGTCTAGATCTCTCTGGCCCTCCAAAAACTTACAGCGAAGGTTTCGGGAACCGTGGAATTACCAGTACGAGAAACGTTTGGGCTCACGGAGGTCCAGCTTACTTCCTCTCGATGACCGTTCCATCTCTTCGCAGGACTCTCATTTTTCTCGCAGGCATCAAAAATTCTCTTCGTCTTTCCACTCAGAAAACGTCCTCTCGAAGCCCCCTCTTTTCACTTCTCCCCGCGCGAAGGGTACCACAGAGGGGGCAATAAAAAATACCCCAGCGGACGAAATCCGTCGCTGAGTGGCCAACTATGCAATAAATTTTATTGCGGGGCATAATTCCCCGCCCCACCCTCATCTCCGGTGATGACGAAGGCAGGGGATCCGGCGGACCCCCTTAACAACAAAAACAAAGCCCCAAAACAAACGAATTAAGATTAAGGCGCGAAAACCGTCCCAAAACCAAAATTTGATATTAGGAGTCGTCTCCTCATCTCCTGCGCGCGAAAAAGATACCAAACACTAGCTATTAATTCCAATTACCAATCAGTAAATATGAAACCCAAAATTAAATGTAAACAGCAGGAGAGTACAGAAACTTTAACATTAAGGTATTTAAATTAATAAGCTATTGCAAAATTAAACTTACATAACAAAAAGAGGTAATTAAGATCTGAGGTAATTAAATAAGTAATTAATAAAACTATGAAGAGATGACTCCGCAAAGCAACACAACAGTATTTAAAGTCATTTGGTTGACCCTGCAAATAAATTACCCACTCGATTGCAATCAAAAAGGAGATGCACAGTTAGATGTTACAATAGTTCTAAATACAAAATTTCAACATTCTACGGTTAAAAGTTTGAGTTATGCGAAATGCGAAATTATTTCTGGCTCCAAATTTGGCGATATTTCGGCAAAACTCGCCATTGTCGATGACAAACGGCGAGATTTTGGACATGGACCAAACAATGACTAACTACAGACGTAATATATTGAAGATGCCCGTAGACATTGATGTAGTACAGAAAACCTTTGTACAGAAAAGCATAAAAAACAATCACAAATCGAATATACATAACCCATTTTGTATTAAATTTCTTTAAATTTTATTCAACAAAATCAATGCGCGAGTCAATTGATTTTGTTTATCCTTGCTGGATTTTACATTTTTTTTATTTCTTTCTAGTCTACTTTCTGAACGAAAAAAAAAAAACTCCTTTCCCGTGACTATCTAGAAGACTTGTTTTTTCATTTAGAAAAAAGTCGGGGAACTTTATTGAGCTCCACAGGAATTTCACCGCAAGATCCTCTGTTTATTGTCCCAAGCATTTCCTACTCGAGATTTAAATAAGAGAGAGCAGTAGATTCCGTCTCAAATTGAAAACAAAAACTTTAGAAGTTTTTGCACTCAAAGTGAAAAGAAACTACAGTACAGCTGAAAAGAAAACAGAAAAATGTGAAAAGGGAAAATGCTTTAGAGAGTAAGAATTAAGTACTTTATTCGCAGTTTATTGATTTATTTGAAATAATATACGGTAATATTACAATGCACATTTATACATACACAAAAGAACATCCTCGTATTTTAGTTATAGTAAAACGAACCAACTTTATATGAATACAAATAATAGTAAAATAAATATACGTATTTAACGTTTTCAAAGGTAAACGGGTTCAGGGCGTAGCTAGGGGGGGGATATCGGGATATATCCCCCCCTGAAATTTTTGGATTAGTGTTGAAATTCCGTCTATTTATACACATATAAGTTCATATCCCCCCCCCCCCGAAAAATTTTCCTGGCTACGCGCCTGCACGGGTTTTCTTTTTGTCCTCAAGTGAAGGTTTAAAAAAAACTGGACCATAAAAAAATTAAAAGTGAATTTAATACAAATCTTACTAATGATTTTCAATATGCTAGTGAAATCTATGCAGTGAAATATTGATAAAGTTTCCTTTTCTTTTATAGTGACAAGTAATTAGCTTTAAAATACTAAACCTAAAATATTGTACTTCAGATTTTATTTATTTTTTGTAAATGTTTTATTAGTAAAGGATTAAGATTGTTTAAAAAAGTTTTAACATATATACGCAGTATTCTTTTTTGAACTTTTCTACAGCTAACATACTTTTTTTTTGTTCTATTAAAATTACGGGATTTTAGGAAGAAACATGCCTTAAAGTAAGATTGATTTATATATCAAAAGTTGTTGTGGTATAAACTTTAAAACTTATAATGTTTGAAAGTAGAAATATATGTATCGTTGTTCTCAAAACAATAAAACCATACGTTGTTGCCTCTGCTTTTCTTAAAACGGAAACAAGTCCTTTGGGAAATTTTAAAAATCTGTTTGCTACACGCGCAAAAGAAGTAAGATACAAGACAGCTATAATAACATTAGAAATCTCAGTATCTTTAAAGTCCTTCTGAATTTTCTTTTTGCCACTAACATTCTTCTTTTCTTTTCTTCATATTTATGTGTATTTTCAGTTTCCAAATCTAAGATACTACTTAAGCTTTTGTTGGATTGCTGACTTTAAAGATTAATTTGCAGCATTGAATTCAGTTACTCTGGTAACTATTATGTTAGAAATAAAATATGAAATTATTTATTTTAAAAACAATAAAGATGAAATGCAGCAAGTGTAGTTTTCATTGGTACAAATAAGAATTATTTTGTCCGTAGAATATTGTTTTATACTCTTCTAAAACTACATATTAATGTAAAATTAATAAATAACCTGTTCAGATAGAAGCATATCAAAAATAGCGTTCTCTGGTGTTGAACTATTTGAGGATTTTTTTTTTTCTAATTTGATTCATTTTGTTGTATTTTGACAGACTGGTCCAAATCCATGAACGATGATAAATGGTCTTATTACGAAAATTAAAATTTTAAGAATATACCATACGAAAAGTGTAACTTGCAACTACTTATAAAACTGATGAACTGAAAAGTGCCCATAAAAGAAGTTAAGCACAACACACTCAAACCGTATACAAGTCCCTTAAGCTGACTGATTTGTGATTAAGGTGAAACTACATTGGGGGTACTTACCAGCGGGGGCGGATGCTTTGGTCGAATGAAATTTTAAGGTGTTCTAGCGGGTATTCACGTTATATCTGGAGAAAACCGCTCAAACCTCCAGACTGTTAGATCCACAGCCGTGCGGCAGGCCCGAACCCGGAACTTTCACAGTTCAGCCTCAAGGCCCTTAAGCTAGCTCCCTTTTCTGCTATTCTATAATCTGAGCTCTTCGTGGAGTGAAGTAAAAATTTAACTAAAAATTTATTTTAGCGTCCTCCAAGAATTTAAATTAATAATGAGTGTTAAAAAAAACGATTTTACTGTGAATGTCTAACTTACTTTATCTCCTTTTACAACATTTGTTTTCCAAAAAAGCAACGAATCTGATTTTTAAAGTAAAAAAGAATGACTAATTCAATTACTAAGGTAAAACCCAGCTGACAAACTAAATCAAAACTCCTCGCTTTCAAACATATCAATTGAGTCTGACGAAAATAAACAAAGTAGAATAGTTCCCATTCAAAGCTGAAGCAAGTTGGAGAAGACTTCTTCCTAAAATGTTTCTACTTTTATTTTCTCTGAAAGCACAAAAGTGTAAGTTTTCTACGATCATTAAGCCTAAATCTATAGCATAATACACGTATTGAAAAAGTAATTTTATTTAAAAAAAAAAAACTATAAAATGCATGACCTCCTAAATAAGCGCTTTTGATTCTAAGTTACAATTCTTGATACCATTTTTTTTCTTTCTAACCGAAATGTTTCCGTTGCACTATTTGAAATTAATGAGTATTGTTATTTGAATGAAATAGAAATAGACAAAATTTAAAAGATTTTCGGAAAAATTTCTAAAATGGGCAAAAGCATTTTCCACGATCTTAAAAGCTTCAGCATAATTTTAGTAATTATGTTGAACCAATTCAAATTATTTTAGTTTCAAACACAGAATTAGTTTTTAACATAGAGACAAAAGATCAATGTTAATCAGGATATAATCTTTTCCACATTAGTTTTAGTCCATTTGATAACACTATTAGTGATACGAATAAAAAAATTTTTTTACTCGTTCTAAAATATAATGCGAAAATTACGTCAAAAACGAAATAATTCCAAAGTCTTTACAATCCTTCATCACATAAACCGTCGAGTTAAAACAACGTACTTGTACGTTTAAATCAAAATTCACCATCTTCAAGCTACTCCAACTCTGAAGCCATTGGATACGATCTTCCTCCGTACATTCTTTTATTTGGTGGACCAAAGTGGTCGTTCTCAACAGTATTCTGAATTATCAAATAAAACAAACACACACATTCACACATATATATGTATATATACACATATAGATTTACTATTTAGTGAAAAAACCTCAGTCTTGATAACTTATAAAGGCACTCAGAAAAGTAGTTCAAGTCCTATAGAACTATGCCAAAAGGTTCGGAATCAGAAAAACCGCGGAATTCTTGGTAGAAAAATATAGCTCACGGTAGGTCTTCGCACGTCTATTTTAGTGGAAAACTTGTTCTGATTCATAAAAGATTCGGTCTCAAACTGGAAATAATGTTTTGCGACAGTACTTTGTAGAACCTACCACAAAAGAATTTTATGTACACGTCAACACACGCTCAGATTAGAGATGGGGAAAGAATGAACATCCTGTTCTTTTGAACCTGTTCTCAAGAAAGAACGGGAACACCCTGTTCAGTGATCACGGCAAAAACATGTTCTCAATTCATTAAGGTCCGACACTTCAAAATTTTATGGCAGGCAAGATCGTTGTAAAAATAAATTTTGGAAAATGCCTTAAAGGTGAAATTTCTCATTAAAAGGCGTGATTAATATTTTTTTGCTAAGAAAAATTTAAATTCTGGAGGACCAGACCCCTCCCCCCTCTTATCCCCTCACCTGTTCACACCTTGGCTACGTATCTGATGGTGGGGACAGAAGTTCACAATTTTGGCTTTATCAAATTCTAAGTAATTGCAGAATCTTAGCTATTTTGAGAAATAATGATAACGATGATGATTACCTGGGATGGGGGGGGGGATAGAACTTTTAGCCCAACCTACCATAATTTTAGAGTGGACCCGGGCTAAGAATAAGAAACTTTCTTATATGTTCAATACGAAATGCACTCACAGGAAAACAATTCGTCAGTTTTCATTATTCCAGCCAAACTACTCAATTTCAAAGTAAAAAATTTAATAATAAAGAAAATGATAGTCTGAAACACAAATAAATCGAAAAAATATTTTATCAACGTCAAACAATAATATAAGCATTACACTATATCCATATAAAACGCGCCTACCCTTCATACGCTCTCAGCCATCTCCTTTTGGCTGAAAAAGAACCTGTTCCGAGGAGACCTCTCCTATTGGCTATAAAAGAACCAGTTCTTTGATCACGGCTGGAGAGATGAAACACCTTGTTCAGCGTTCTTCCGCGGAACGGAGAAAGAACGGAGAGCTAGGTGTTTTTTCGAGGAACGGAGAGAGCTGCTGTTCTTTTGGGAACGGAGTAAACGAAGTGTTCTCTGTTGAACGGGGTGAAAGGTGTTCTTTTGATCTGTTCTTTTGCTTTAATTCCGTTCTGAGCTCAATACAGGGTCTAAGTTGTAGACTTAGAGTCAGAAGTAAGGCCGTACTTAGAAAGGGGGGGGGGGGTCCTATGGGTTTGGACGTCTCTCCCTCGACATTATTATATTATATGTATATGGTGTATTTATACAGGGACGTAGCCAGAATTTTTTTTTTGGGGGGGGGGATGGTGAGGGGTATGAATTGCAGTGATGTATAAATGAACGAAATGTCTTCGCAATAGTTAAAAAAAATTAAAAATCTTGCTACATAAGTTGAAAATTGGGTGTGGGGGATATATCCTGAAATTTTTGTCTGGGTATGGCCCAGGTCTGAAGCCATTTAAGCTGGATTTTCGGATCCATGTAATTTTATATGCCAAAGTCGTATTCATTTTCTTAAATCGGAGTCGGAGCAATACTGAGCCTGATACTTACAGCTTTTTAAACGGAATGTCTTTAATTTTTAAGCTGGAGCATGTACTTTTAAAGCTGAAACTGTACATTTTTTTTTCTTTTTTAAGCTCTAAGAACGTATCGACTATTTTGTGGTCTCCCCCATTGGAAATGGGCAGGTCCACGCCGTGTATTTTTAACCTGAAGGCAACACAAGGATTTTTTTCTTTTCTTTTTTTTTTTTTAACTTGAGATGGACTTATTTAATATTTTGAATTAGAGCTAAAATGTTTGTCGTTGGTACAAAAGGCATATCTTTTAAGCTGGAGCCCGATACATATATTTTTATTTGTAGTTGTAGCCGGAGAAGGATTTTTTTTTTTTTTAAACCCAAGCCAGATCCATAACCTCTTGGAGCTAGACCTGGAACAATATATATTTTTTAAGAGGCGGAGCGAACGATGAAAAAGGCTGAATTTTTCAGTAAACGACTTCATCATTATTATTTTGTTAACAACATTTTAAATTGGGGGGCGGGGTGGCAGACTTTTTGATTCACCCCTTGGGTACGGTCTTGCATGTGTGCTTAGATAGGGGACAAGGGTCAGGGCCGTATCCAGAAAAAAATTTATCCAGACAAAAATTTCGGAGGGGGACCAAACGAAAGAAAAAGGCTGAATTTTTCACAAAGATTCACAAGATCACAACTTTATTATTTTGTTAACAAAATTTTAAATTTCGGGGGAAGGGGGACCAGACCCCCTGGGTACGGCCTTGAAGGGGGTGCTCTCTCTCCAGCTTTCGTTATAGTGAACACTCTTATAGTATTTTGAGTTTTTTATCATTATTGTTTTTGTATAAAATGTTTGAAAGTCCAAAAAAACTTCTACAACACCCCCCTCCCATTCCTCCAAGAGTTACGACTATAGGGTCAAAGCTTGCGTTACTTACGTGCATTGTGATAATGTGGATATTATGTGCCGAGGTAGTGTACTTCCGACGATCCCTGGCACATTATCCAGGGTCAAAGTCTTGCGTTACTTTCGCTTTATCATGAAATTTATGGTGTGGACTGGGAATAAGGCTAGGAAAGGAGTGGGTGGAGGATTTCATTGCAGATTGTCAGCTTCAGCCGCTGACATCCTTGTGCGTCGGCTCTTTTGCTGCAGTAGCGCTGAAGAAGAAAAAACTAAAACAAAAGGGTATGCAATCACGTGGCATATTGTATCAGACCGTTCAAGGATTAGTTGAAACAGATCATTCCTTTGCGCTGTTACTGGTACAACTCTTAGTTATGCTTATGTTTGGATAGTTTTTCCTCATGGATAGAAAAAAAAAATCTTTTGTTTGGACGGATTTTAAAGTTATTGATTCAGCTGCTTCCAAAGCTTTGTGCAATATAGTCTAATCAAAATAAACAGTTATGAATATTATGTCATTTTAGGAGCTTTCAGACTCAAATATTGTTTACTCATGTAAGCAATATTGTATCACTCAGGTAAGTAATCGAAAATTAGGCCTGGCCTAAATAATTCTCTCTAGAATCGAAGTTTTTCTATTTCTTTTTATATGCATGCTATGAGTAAGGATAACAAAAGTTAATAAAAAGCACAGATAAAATTTTGATTTTAGAAATATGTGCATATTTAGCACTATATTATAGAACGTTAATATAATTAAAATATTTTTACCAAAAATTACTCTTAATATACTTGATTAAAGAAAGCCAGTATGTTAGTTGCAAAGTTTTTTTAAACATTTTGCAATTGTATTAAAGCATAATACATGTTAAAAAGGACGTATATTTTCATTTTTTAATTGAATAAAATAGTTATAATAAAGCTACGATAAATCAAAGAACCTGTTCTCAAAAGAACAGGAGAAAGAACTGTTCTTTAAAAAAGAACGGGAACAGTGAACAACTGTTCTTTGAAAATAACCCTTTTCCCCATCTCTACTTCAGATAATGGATCGTAGAACATTTAACAATTACATACAATATTTTATTTCATAGATGTTTTCACTGCAACCAACATGACTGCACAACTCACCCTCTAGAGGACCCTTAGACCAACATTTATCAAAAGATATCTTGAAATAAAAGGGACAACGAGGAACCGATTGTTTCATTAATCCGATAGTTTTTTTGCTCAATTTATAGTCGAACCTTTTCAACCAGAATCTAAGTTTGTTTAAACAAATAATAGTACTGTAAATTTAAATTTAGAATGTTTTGTCTCGTTAAATTAATATGCTTTGATTTATGTAAAAACGTCTAGAAAAATGACTTATATATTTATATATTTTTTCTTTTTATCATTTATTACTTCAAATGCTGAATAAAGTAAATTTTATTAAAGTAAATGCACTGCTTCAAATTTTTGCTCAAAATATGTGCCCACAAATTTTATAAATATTGGGCGATTTAAATTCTACGCCTAAATTTAATGTCTAAACTTGCTCTTTATTATTTTCACTAAATCATTATATTTGAATATAAATATATATTGATCAACCGAATGCAATTTCAATAATAAAAAATCTATTTCTTTACTCAGATATTTTAAAAGCTCTTTCTAAACATATATGATTTCTATCTTGAAAAATAACTCAAACAGAAAGAGAAGCAGTCAGAATGAGAATTTAATCTCATTTGTTCAAAAAAAGAAAGAAAAACTAAATAATTTGGGCAATGAGCGCCTTTTTATCGTTTTACTCTCTCAGTTTTTCCAGAGAAGTATACTGGAGAGCCTTTACACTGTCAAGAGTTTCTACAAAGAAAATAAGTCACTCATCTTTAAAAGTTATTTGCAACAGTAAGATAAATGAGGTATTTTTAAAAAGTCTTCTTTTGCTATTCTTCATTAGTGCAAAGTATAGGAACTTCGAGATTCTCCATTCATTTTTCGTTCGTTTTTCATGATAAACATTACAATTTTACAACTTTTCCCTGGACAATAGTAATATTTTTTCTGTTTAATATTGTGTACATATTTTACTAAAGTTACATTTTTTGCTTTCAACATTTCAATATCGTAAGAATTATAAAATGATAATTAGTTTTTAGAATAAGAAAAATTTAACAAGCAATATTTTAGTATTGCATAAAACTAAAATTATATACGGCAGTTAAAGGCTCAAGCTAAAGACAAAGTCGGTTTATCTAATGTTTTATATAGAATGGTTAAAGCAAGAAACTTCTAATCAAAACTACTTTTAAATAAAACTTACTTTAAACAGAACCTTTATTACATTGAAATTGTTGAAATTTCATTGAAATTGTCAAAATTTTGCTGTTGCTATTTGGAACCGAAAGTTCAGTTGAATCAACAAAATATATTTGTGATCCAAGAAAACTGTTTTGTTTGAATTCAACAAAATTTTGTTGTTATTATTTGAACCGAAAGTTCTGCTGAATCGATAATATATATTTGTGATCCTACAAAATTGTTTGCTTATTCAACAAAAATACTTCGTTAAAATAGCATCAAACATTATATTGTTGAATCAACAAAATTTTGTTGAAATTTTATAAACGCTTCGGATTCTGAACTTATTGTTGAAACGTGAAATAAACCCAGTTAAAAGTAAATATGGGGAATAAATAATTTATCATTTAATTAAAAGCTGTTATATGTAAGAAAAAAAAGTGTAAATGATATAGAACGAAAATCTTTTGGACTGAAAATTTAACTGCCATTTACTACTGAAGCCATTAAACCACTCGGCCTGAAAAATGCTTTATGCCATTTATTATTTTCCTTACTCTTTTTATTTATTTATTATTATTATTTATTTTTCCAGATAAAATTTAGCAGGCAACTTTTTTTTTTCCAGGAGTATCCCAAACGAAAGTAAGTTACTCATCTTAGAAACCCGTTTGAAGCAGTCTAATAATTATAAATATATTTTCTCCTTCTTTCATACTCTTTATTTTATTAGTACAATACGGGAATTCCAACCATTTAAATTTTCTATTCGTTTATCTTCTGTCTTTTATGACAAAAACACAATTCCTGGATACAATTTTATATCATTTTCCAGGACAATAATGCGAATTCCATGCACATCTATATAAATAAGTCTAGGCTTTTGTCTCCATTACTACTCCTAATTTTTAAAAAATTGCGATTTCTATCCGTTTCAAGCACTTGGGAACCCAGTATGACAGTCAAAAAAAGTATGTCTGTCTGTCGTTTCGTCATTCAGTCTGCCACACTTTTTGTTCGCTCATCACGTAAAACTGGCAGAAGCAAATTAAATGAAATTTGGTGACATGATTAGGTGCTAACTCAAATTAAACTATAGAAGTCCAAGTTTTTAAAATTTTGGATTGCATACTGAAATTTTGCAAAAAAGGTTTCCAACTGCGTATATATTTGTTCGCGTATCATGTATGAACGACAGAAACGAATGAAATTAAATTTAGTGAAATGATAGATGGGCATTCAACTTAAGTTATAGACTTCAAATTTTTAAAAATTTAGATTACACTTAAAGGTTTTGCGAAAATTTATTCAAATTGAAAAATATTTGTTTGTCCATCTCATATAAACTACCGAAGCTAATGAAATAAAATATATTATCATCATAGGTGATCACTTAAACCATAGGCGACAAAGTACTTCACAAAAATTTTATAGATTTTGAAATTTTGTGAAAACTGAGTGAATGTTTTTTTCCATTCCTGAAAGACTGCATTCGAATAAAACGAAAATATAAATTATGTTAGATGAGAAGTTAATTTACACCATAGATGCCAAAATTATTAAAAATATCTAGCAGATTTTTAGATTTTGTAAAAGCAGTATAAATATTTGTTCTCGCATCCCTCAAAAAGCGGCTTAAGAGAATAGAATGAAATTTGGTAACATGATCGGCAACGCTTGAGACAATAGATGTTTATTTTTTTTCACTGTGAATAAATTATGTAAACATTGAATTTTCTTGGGAGTGGGGGGGGGGAGGAGGTCATCACTTTAAGGCGTCTGCAGATAATATAAAAGCTAGATGTTCAACTTTAATAAATTTTGCGGAATTTTTAATGTTTATTTACTTTTCTAGATTCTGTGGAAATTGTACAAAAGTTTCTTGAGGTATCTCTCTATTCTAAAAAAAGGTAAAGGCCGCTGTCGCCGCCGCTGGCGCTGTCAAAGTTTCTGGACCTATCTCCTCCTAAACCGTAGGGATTTGAGTTTCAACTAAGGTACCCACAGATTCGAAAAATTCCAAGGAACCTGCTAAGCTGATTTAGAAGATATTAATAAAAAACTGAAAAAATAAACCGAATGGTTGCCAGATTTGGCATAAAATCATTCATTCCTTTGCAACAAAGCGTTTCCAAGTATCTAGAATCGCGTGAAATTTACAAAGTTAACACAAAAAGCCTAATAACTTCTTCACCGTTTGCACGATCCGCTTGAAAATTTTCATGATCATGTATAAAAATATAGAAAGCAATCTGCGCTTCTTTAAAAATCTGAAAATCTACCTGTTCCCCCCTTTTTAAGCGATTTTTTCGCTATTTTCAGCACCATTTTATTTCCGAGAGTCAAAAAAGTAAATCATTTGCGTGACAAAATTACCCTTTCAAGTGAATATGACGTCATATACAATTGGGATTCAAATTCGTTTAAAAAAGCTTTTACAGATTACACAGTTTATTATCATTTTTTTTTCACAAATAAATCGTTTGCATGGACATGAGAATAGCTGTGTACACAAAACGAAATCTTTCGATTGCGAAAAGATTCCGCGAGTTTCCAGAACAGCATGAAATTTAATTTGGGTGTCTCTCTATTCTAAAAAAAAGTAAAGGCCGCTGGCGCTGTCAAAGCTTGTTGGCCTATCTCCTCCTAAACCGTGGGGATTTAAGTTTCGACTAAGGTGCCCACAGATTCGAAAAATTCCGAGGAACCTGATAAGCTGACTTAAATTTCGAAAATCGAATTATTTTAGAAGATATTAATAAAAAACTGAAAATATAAACAGAATGGTTGCCAGATTTGGCATAAAATCATTCATTCCTTGCAACAAAGCGATTCCAAGTATCTAGAATCGCGTGAAATTTACAAACATGAGTAGAATTCCCCCATTTTACGCCAAATGAAAAACTATATGAAATAAGTAACTCAAAATGTGTTACACAAAGTTGACAATTTTCAAATAGTAAGTTCGCTTAGACAACAGGAGTTTAGAATTAGCGATTATTCGTTTTTCCAAAACAGAATAACGTAATATCTGAAAAATGAAAAATAATTAAAATGCAGATTATTTTAAAGCCGGTTCGGTCCAGCTGGATTATTTGCTACCAGTAGAAATATTTGGCGGCGTTAACTATGCCATTATAGCAGTTACAGTACACTTTGGATATTTGCTAGCGCGACGAGATGGTATAATTCGTGGTGCAAAGTACGCCAATCTGCAAACGATTATGTAAATGAAAATATGGATAACGGTTTTCCGCTAACCTTACATGAATAGTAATTATCGGTTGTGAGCATGTGTAAATCGCCAAATAATGAAAAGTCGCCATTGGTGGCAAGCTATCCTATCTGTTCCGTAGCTTTTATTAACGTTACATGTACGCAAGTCGCCAAATAATGAAAAATCCCCATGGGTGGCAAATTCTCAAGGTGTCCAATAGGTTTTACATTATTAAAAATACAGCTGAAACAGATGTTCTGATTTTATTATGCTTTAGCTCCTAATTAATATAACTTTTGAATGGCAACATTAAATATCATTGTGTTTCTGAGGAGTGCAAATAATTTTTCCAGCGATTATAAGCGGAGTCCGCACTCCAGGTGGAGTATAGCTCAGGACCCGTACAACACGGATTCCCATAACAAAATATCTTCCATGTTATGAGGGGGAGGGTATCTACTGTAGTGTGAAGTTTAAATTTTTATGTACCAATGAATGCAGAACAAGCAATGTGTAGCTCAGTAACATTCTATCTGATCCAATCTTCGGGTTTTGTCATGGGTGTTGAAATTATGTCTTTTTTACGAATAAGCCTTATTAGGGGCCGAATGCCTCATACGGAAAGCGAGCGTAGCGAATCTGGGGGCCTTTGCCCCTAGTATATAATATTAAAATATATACAATGGATTAAACAAAATCTAGTTATAGGAGTGGAATGACCGCTTGACTGAAAGAAAATGTTTTCTCTGTCGACAATTTTACTCATCGCTTAGTTACTCTCTAACCTGTAGTCTTTTAACAATACGTAGAAGTTATAATTTGGATTTCTATACTTTTCCAATATGCCAATTCCATTCTTTGTACTCCTACAATGCAAACGAAAATTCAGACTTTTCAGGAAATCTGCATTATATACTAACCGGTCAACGACAGGTATTTCAGCTAGCATGAAGGCTGTTATTTGTCTATTTATTCCTGATATAATTAGGAAATTTACTTGCTGACATGTTCGATAGTTGCTCTTCATTTTTGCGTTTTAAATTCTTACTGATAAAGTCTAAAACTCTACTGACTCGTTAAAAACATAAACATTATAATGAAAACTTCTCTGGCTGTACATCTGTAATACTTAAAACTTTTTATTCTTCCCCTTCGCAGATGCAAAAATAAGATTACTTCAACCAATTTCTTCAGTAAAATAGCATTAAACATAGTTTAATACAGTCCCCGTAGTTTATTATACCTCCTATAGGGTCTCAGAACAACATTCGAAGGCTAGTGGGAATGTTACATGTTGCTGGAAAGCAACATCTAAAGGGTGTAACATAAAAACGGTGATTGATAGAAGCATGAAACCAGTGATATGTCTATTAAAAAAAGACCTTAAGAATTTGATACAGTAGTCATAAAATTTTAGTTACAAATTGCGCCGATAGATGACGCTAATCCTCATTTGTTGCACACTATGACCGCTCCATTGCCCAAAGTTTATCGTTTGGGCTGCAATCTTTTACAAAGGCGTCATTGGACCTTTTCTCTTTCGAGAAACAGTGATTATTGATGATATATTGCGCTTTTGAAACGGCACCACTCAACAACGGTAGGATGATCATTCGAGTAACGCATGGTTTATGCAAGATGGGAGTTCGCCTACATCGTGCACAAGACTTTTGACTTTCTCAATAATTCGATGATTGAGTTATGTTGACAGTTATGGGAAAAGGCATGGAGTAATTTCAGTATTCTCTCGACCTCATCTACTTTGCAAACCCCAAAACTTTTTCCCGGCGGGTAGTGTGGAAGAGGTGTATATTAAACCAATTTTCATGTAATACTTCTCGGTGTGAGCTCTCTTTCTGGTATCCCGTTTTGCCACTTATAGAGCCATCTATCGGTGCAATTTGTAACTAAAATGTTGTGGCTTCAGTATCAAATTCTTACGGTTTTTCTAATTAACGTTCCACTTCTTTCATGCTTCTATCTATCACCGTTTTTGAGTTATTCAATTTCTAAGTTTGGGGTTCTTCGTGAAACACCCTGTATGAAGGTAGGAATATTTACTGTCAAAATGATGAGAACGAACAACAAAAGTTGAATTCAAAATTCTAAATCAAAAAAGGATGGTTCGACTATTGAAAAGCATTCTATGCACACTACTGTGTTCAGCCAACTTTAACAATATGAAAAAGTAAATGGAATCGAAGCAACTATATGAGAAAAACTGTCCTATATAATGCTCCCAGACTGTAAAATTGAAAAATAATTTATAATAAAAGTTTTTTTTTTTTTTTTTTTTTTTGTTCTAGCAGATGCAAGTGTCTTGCACTGAACATGAGGCCGTAAAAGGAACTTTAAGCCGTTCAAAGGGTAAAATTTTATGGCATTAACAGCATGAAAATTATTATGTTTAAGAGGGAATTTTACATATGAAGCGTAAACTTTTATGATTAAATACTGACATGCATTTAAAATCAGATTTCTCCAATCACATTTGTCCAAAGCTATAACAAGAATAAAATTATGTAATAAAAGTATCATTCTGCATAATTTAGAAAGATACAATCAGATTAATTTCAATTTCAAATTTTTGAAAAACAAGAGAAAATCATTAAATAAATTTTATGAACTGATATAACTTAGAAATTTCGAAATAAATCACACTTTTTTATTCACTCATTCGGTTTCTTGAGTTTTTGTTTGTTCTAGGAACAAAATTTAATTGCTCTGTAATTAAAAATCATTAATTAAGTCACAAATTGATATAACTTTGTGATACCCTCGTATTACGGAAAGATAGTTCTCTGATATTTTTTCTTACAGCTCATCACATGTCTAGTTGGAGGACATCAGTAAACAGTGCTGATAACATCTAATTAATTTTCTAATTAAAACAAGACGATTAATTAAAAAATACGAATCTCTGAAAATATTTAATTGCTTTATTCAATTCGGTATCACTTTCGAAATGACTTTTACTTTCAAAAGTAATTGTCAAGATTTCTTGTATTTCTTCGAACACAAAGTGAATCTGAAAGAAAAAAATTAAGATCAGTTGAAAAGATAACTAATGTGTATAAATAGTGAGAAAATATTTTTCTCTTCATTAATGAACTTTACAATGATTTTAACAGACTAAATAAAACTCGGTTCAGGAAAATAAAAATTAAATACACGAGAATTACCATAGAAAGGAAAAAAATATACCTTTTTCGATGCAATATACTACCTTTTATTTAAAATTATTTATTTTCCGACATCAATTTGAATTACAAATTTTGTATTTTAACTATATGAATATTTATTAATTTCACTTTTTATTTTTATTCAATACATGGATATTTCAATTTCTGAAGGATTATGTTACGCAGCTAGAAGTACCCAGAGATCTACGCTATCACTCCTAATAAAAGCTAAGTGTTATAAAAGATTACGTTCTGTATACGGACTTAAAGTTAGATAACTATCAGGTTGTAACGAAAGTTTTCCGCCATATATGCCTTAAATACTAACTTCTAACTCCTTAGATAACTGTTTTTGAGCTTTCGGTACCAAACCTGCACAGTGTCACATGATACAACAATAGTACTTAAATCTGTACTCATAATTCGTTGATATTCTGTAGCTGACTTTTTACAACACAACTGAAAGTAAATGATGGCTCTAATCCTCTAGAGTGATAGTTCCATTTGAGACACCTTATACTTAATGATAACTATATTTTTTATAGATTTCACAACACAGTGTTATAAAGTAAACCTCTTTCTTTCAAATGCCAAAAATCATTTGCCAAAATATGAGCAAATACGCCAACGAGAACTGTGTGCTGACGAAGTTTGCGGTGGAGGGAAACTTTCGTTACAACCTAATATTTTTATGCATAGGTTATATATTTAATATCAATCATTTCTTAAATTTTGAGTGGTATTTGTATGTCATTCTTTAAAAAAGTTACAAAATCATGGTGTTTGCATTTAATGAAATTCAGATTTTTTCTTTGTTATTAACACACTGATAAACATTTATAAATCATAATAACAAGAGAACAATAAACTAATATCTCTTCAGTAATAAAAGAGAGGCAAATCATTTACTTATTTGATACTTTGAAAAGCTATATTTTAACGTAGAATTGTGTTAATATGCAACTTTAAGTTAAATTTTGCAAAATTAACTAGGTGAACAAATGAACTCACTCAAAAACACGAAATTTCTATTAAAGTAACAAAACACGTGATTTCATAAATTAAAAATTAAGTTCACAAAATGTACGTCAAATTCGTAATTTCAGAGATTCTAAATATATCATCGAGATTACATCATCGAGATTGACATTTTATTTTTAGACTCGAGCATGATCTTTCTATTTTCGTAATTATGTAATGGCATATGCATAACTATACGAATTTTAAAAACAGGAAGGGCTAATAGAAATTTTGAAGTAGGATTATGTTCTCCTAACAGTCCTATGAAAAGAAAAATATTACTTTCCAACGTTGTTTTAAATTTTAATATGACGTCATAAAGCAAAAGTTGCCAGAGGTCCATAAACTCTCTTGGGAAATTTATCTCATACGAAAGTAAATTCGGAACTTGTGAGATTCTAAAGAGATCCTCAAGATTTCAGCTTAATATTTTTTACGAGATCTCCTTAATATCATCTGCTGAAGCACAGAGGATTCAAAATATTTAAGTTGGCATTCTGCATGAATTGTTTTTATTTTTAGATTTTACTTTTTCAAGTTTGGAAAAAACTCAAGCCTTGAAATGAAATTTGACATTGTGGTGAAAACAAATAAAAGTTGGTAGTTGTCATATTAGTTGAAACTCAAACAATAAATGTTGAAAATTCTGAAAATATTAAATTGAAAATTATTAAATATTTTGTAAAAATACTGTAAATTTTGATAGCGTCAAACCACTGTGAAGGCATGTGGTTATATTTAGGCATGTGGTTGCATGTGGCATTAGTTTATGAATTTAAAATGCTAGGAAATTTATTATGATAATATGGATTAAAGCACAATACAGAGTATTAATAAATATCTCCTGTATATTAAATTAAAAGGGTTTGTTATATTCGTCGTTTTTTCAACGGGTGCCTTACAACTAACTAAACGATAAGTAATCCTACCTTAATATACATCCCACGGTAGTTTCAACAGGAAGAAGAAAAAAACTATCTGAAATTTTTTTCATGTTATAGGACATTTATGATGTTTGTTACACATAAAATATTTTTGCATAAACACTGGAATGTTTATTTTAACTTTTTTTGCGTGTTTAGTAACAGAGTGGACATTATTACCCTTTTTATCCCCCCCCCCAAAAAAAAAAACGATTTTTCATTCACAATCTGAAAGGTTTCTGTTAAATTTTATTAAATAAAATAATTTTTCACCCAATGATAATAATTAAAAATTAAATAAAGGCATTTTTTGCGCAAATGCTGAAATTAAAAATTGTTTCATTTTTCAGAATGACTAATGTACGCATTTTCACCTACATTGAAATCAGTAATTACATTTAGTGACGAAATTGTTTTATTTTAAGATTTTAATTAGCTTGCCTCAGAACGAATTGCAAAACTTTGCTTTTGGAAACTCTAGGCACATGTATAACCTAACTCTAAAACCAAGGACGTACCCAGGGGGGTGGTCCAGGGGATCCGGCCCCCCCCCCCCGAAATTTCGATTTTTGTTAGCAAAATAATAATGATGAAGTCTTTCTGTGGAAAATTCTCCCCTTTTCAGCGTTTGGACCCCTTCCGAAATTTTTGGACCCTCCCCGAAATTATTTTCTGGGTACGTCCCTGTCTAAAACTAAAAAGTATCTGATTGAAAATTTTCGCTTGAGTACATATTTTACTGGCAACAAACGAAGGAATTTGAGTGAATCACCATCTAGAAAATTTTTCTATAGGAAGCATTAAAAATTTCATTTTTCCGCTTGTTCTTATGGAAATCGGAATGTTGTTCAGTAATTATTTTATATTATGAAACTATTAGCCCTAAAAATAGGAAAATCTTATGCTTAATATCAAATAAATTTATTAATATCACTTTCCTATCTGATTTTAAAAGAAAATAGTTTTAATTAAAACAGATTATCATAGATAATTTTAAATTATATACTTCCCAGTTTAACCATAAAATGAAATAAAACTTGAAAATTTTGACCATGATAGCTAAAGCCCCATAATAAATCGGAACATTGGCGCATCAAAATTTAAAATTTTAGAAAATAGCTTGGTTAATTCTAGTTTTCACTGCATTCTAAATTAAAAGACTAATTCGTTGCCAGTTTTGTATATTTTTGACACAGTCATAAAAACAACTTACCAGTGTTTTATATCAAGTTTTCAGTATTTTTTTACTAGCAAAATGAACTGCAAAAATATGTGTGCAGTATTGTTATTGTTTCCTAAGATTTTAGAAAAAATTATTCACTCTCTATTCGGAAAGTTTAAAATTGTACACTATTACTAGACTATATACAATACAGAAGCTTTTGTAAAATTATACTTATACGTGTTTAAAAAAAAAATCTGTATTAAAATTTATGGAATGAACCACTTTACGTAACACATATTTATAATTTTCACTGAAGTTTAGAAATCCCTGTGAAACATATTGCTTCTTAAAACTTCAGTTTGAATTACTTTTTGAAACTTTAACTTTAAACAGTGTACTTGCAAACTAAAATGACTAAGTCATTTTTTCTTAAAACATGACTTTTGTTTTACTCAGGTTAAAAGGCAGAATATAATGCCAGCACGGTTTTCTTTGGAAAAGCAGAAGAAAAGGTTTAAAAAATTAATCCCATAAAAGTTAAATGTGAAATTTAAACCAATAGTGACAGTTTTATGAAAAAATAAAATAAAATAAAGAGTAGGGCTTTTTATTCGTAGTAGAAAATGGGGGGTGGGGGAAGGTGAGAGAAAAAGTAGTAAACAGAAATATAAAATATCGAACCAGTAAATGTCTTCTGTTTAAAAAATATTTTATTTCTTAATTTTTACCATTTTCTTTTCATTTCCATTTGATTGTGTACATAGTATATTGTTATTAAACTGTTTTACTACACTTGAATTATTATAAATATTTTTTTAATTGGTGTTTAAAAGATAAAATAATTAAAACTTCGTAAAATAACACACATAAGTGTCTTTTATATGTGTTATTTTACAAAGTTTAAACTTTTGCATCATAAATGCAGAGTTTCCAGCTATTCCGGAATATAATTCACCACTTTTTTAAAACAGAAATTTTTGCCTTAAATTATCGCAAAATTTTGAGGGTAAACGTGTGGTCTAATTACCATTTCCAGAAAATATGTAAGAAAAAGTACTGTTTACAAAAAGAGATTAATTATATTCCGGAGCAGTTGGCAACTCTGTAAATGTGTTTCAGTGGACACTGGGATCACGGATCAATTTTAATATTTTCCATATTAAGGTGAATATTTTACATTATGGAGAAATGCATAAAAAATTTGAGCTAGACATCACAGAAACTTTGAAAACATTTGCATAAATTCAATTTTGGTACAACAGTGGACGTGTGAGTAGTATTTTAATGTGTATAAGTCAGATCACAGTGTCACAATTGTCCGCAAACCTGAATCAATTGTAACAGTTGGGGCAGTTGTAACATATAAGTTTTTATTACTGAAAATGCAGATACATCTGTTAGAATATTTTCTTATCATACTTCATAAAGGTAGCATGCTACAGAACATACAGAAAAAAACAGACATATAGAAATGCTACTGAACAAATATGAAACTTTTATGTTCAGTATCAAATAAATTGATCAATATCAATTTCCTATCTGATTTGAGAAGAAAATAGTCTTAAGCTCATTATCAGGAATAATTTTAAACTATATTCCATAATTTTGCTATAAAATAAAAATAAAAAAATTTGACATTTTTACCCAAGTAGCTAAAACACCGTAGTACATCAAAATATTGCCACCTGAAAATTGAGAAGTTAGAAAACAGTTTTGTCAATTATAATTTTTACTTCATTGTAAATTGAAGAATTGATTCATAGCTAGTTTTATATATATTTTTGGCAGTTATGATAAAGAAAAAAAACTTAGCTGGGTTTTTAGTGTTTTTTTTTTTACTGAAGTCTACCAAAAGTAATTGCAAAAATGTGTCTGCAGTATTTTTTTCATTCACTAAGATTTTAGAAAAAACCATTCACTGTTCGGAAAGCTTAAAATTGTACAATGTTAGAGATAAAGAGTTAACTATATATACTAGATATAAGAAGTGATTTATAGAATTTATTATGGTAAATAATTAAAGGTTTATAAACTGAATATATGAGAGAAAAAAAAAAAGAGATTTGAACAAATTTTTGACAATACTAAAAAGAGCTACTCAGAAAAACAATTTGGGAATTCATATTGGCATTCAATTTTCGTATATTTCACATGAGCCCGTTTTTACAGGTGATACCAATGTTACAATTGTCCCCAAAATTACCTGTTACAATTACATCATGATGCCATTTTGAAGTTACCGTTCGATTACATTAAAATGTGCAGTAGTATAAATTTGACTTCCTTTAGTAATACTAATAAGAAAATTATAGAGGCCTTATTGAAGATTCCATAGCTATCGGCAGACTTTTCTTTTCTTTTCTTTTTTTTCTCTCTTTCTTACTTTCTTTTTTTAAGAATAGCATGAAAGGCAAGAGAAAACGAAATTTAAATAACACAGATAAAATATATACATAGCAAAAGGACTGTTTAGGGTGGTGCAGAAGATCCACCCTTCTACAGTTACATAAAGGTTTACCATCTACAAAGGCAGGAACGTTAGAACTGCAAGTAAAATAGCAGTTATAAGCTGATGCCGCTCCTCTAAAGTACTATACAACAGAGATCCTTCTACCCGGAAGAATACCCGCATACTTATTATGCAAGAACACGTAAGTTGCTTTTACAGTGAAATATGTTAGTTATACTTCCTGAATCATGTAATCCATAAATGCATACTTTCAAGATCAATATTTTCCTAGGTATAATGTACTTAGCGGTGAAATATTTTTGTGTTAACTATTTTTTTTAAATATTTTTTTTATATATATTATTAATTTTCACGGGGAATGTTGGTTGGAGAAGAAGATAAATTTCAATACTCTTGTGAGAATTAAAGTTTTCTTGATTTTAAATAACTTTTCTAAAAAGAATGCAAACAAGCCGTTTAGTTTCTTTACCTGCTACTTACTGCCTCTTTTGTTATAAAAATGTTCTTCTTAGGAATAGTGCGTTTTTTGGAATGTTTTGCAATAAGTAAATATGTCAAATACAGGAAAAAACTCAGAGAACTTCTTCATAAACTGTACCATGCACTTTTACGAAGTTAACTTTATAAGAGTCAAGAAACATCACTTAAACACATGAAATTTTCAATCGTGTTCCTATGCGAAGAGCCACTGAGTCAACATTAGAAAAGCAGATTCTCTCCTTAAAGACTGTTTCTGAAAGTTTCATACATGAGGGTTATTATTCATAGGATCATGCTGCATAGTTTGCAAAACACATTTTGATTTTTTTTTCTATTCTTAGTCGTAATATATTTGTTCTTAAAATTGTCCAAGAACTATGTAAGAAGAGCAGATATATTTTTTTTCCCCAAAAGACCAGTCATAAGTAATTTATATGATAATTTTTCATTTAATGAAGCAAGTTTCCAGAACTCAAAATACGCATAGTTACATGAATATTCTGTGTATCTTATTCTTACGTTAATGCGTAAAATATGTTAAGTCGCGTGGGAAAAAATATTGCAGAATATTATTAACCCTTTGTGGCGCAACCCTTTCCCACAGCTGAAAAAGGGGCAGCCGTTGCCATCACTCGACTTAACTACCAGCAAGATGGCGGACGATCGAAACGTTCATCGCGTGCCACAGATCTAGAGACCCTTTTTCGAACTCCCTGCTGGCTGTGCCGCAGGGAGCGTCAAAAAAGGCGAGTAAACTGCGCAAGCTGCGTCAAACTGCGATTTTTGAGCAAACTGCGTCAAAAAAGGTTCGATCGTCCGCCATCTTGCTGGTAGTAAAGTCGAGCGATGGCAACGGCTGCCCTTTTTTTCAGCATTGGGCAATCTATCCAGCTCGCATTCTTCCTACTCGCATTCTTCCATTTTTCAGCAGATGTCAGTGGTGTTAAAAATAATCGTGACCATTTTTTTACGGGAAATTACGTGCTAAAAAGTAAAGGATTCTCGTGGAGATATTTCACCCGCAACTGTTTTTATAGAAATCAGATCTATTCTTTGTGACTGGCAACAGTCAAAACGTCAGAGTTTGGTGTTCCCAGAGGGGGAACACTGCGCGTTAAAGGGTTAAGTTTTAACATCATACTGATTATACCTAAGGTAGCATGTATGGTAGGGTAAATAAAAGTAAAATGAAGCTAAATGAATATGAATTTTTAATTATAATATGTGTAACTCTCTTATGCCAGTATATAAGTTATAATATACTGGCATAGTAATATACCTTTATCATTTATGAATGAGCTTTTGGATGAAGGAGAAAAGCCCACGGCGAGTTGCTGACACTGCAAGATCTTTCCTGAATATGCAGAAGAAATGCAAGATTAGCATATCCTCTTTTCCTTTAATGCTCATATCTACGCTCCAAAATTCTGATTTGCAGTTTTTTTATAAAGTAAGAAATAAATTAACAAAAGTCGTTGCGTTGGTGTAAAAGGGGTGTTAATAGTTAGATTTGAATAATTATTAGGAAATGCAGAAAGAGTTGCTTAATGAAAGAATTTACTTGGTAGTCGTAAATTTTGGACAGACTTTTTTCATTTTTTTTTCCTTTGGTAAATGTAACATGTCCTGCTTCTTTTCTATCAAATATATAAAATATAGTTGCTTTTTAAATTAGTTCTCGTATATTTAATTCAACTCCATAATTAATTCAACTCCGTAATTTGACGGAATTCTGTCAGATGTGTGCATAATTACAACCACTGACCTGCAGTTTTCACTGCAATACAACTGTACATTTGTTGCTAACCAAAATACGCACACTTTTGCAATATGAAGCTAAAATCTTATTTTATCTCAAGTAAAGTCGCTTTTATCCAAATTTATTTATTTTTATGGCATTAAAACTACCTGAATGTGTGATTAAAAATTTAGTCATAAACCTTCTTCTTCCCCTAATTTTGATGCAATTTTTAATCTACTGGATCCTGTCATCGAAAAGGCTGGATAGTGTGTTCCAAGGAAAAATTAAAAGACAGATAAATCATGAAAAGCAATAAATATCTGACCGCAGAGAATCCTCACCGTTTTTTGTTAATCCTTTGAGGCGCAACCCTTTCCCAATGCTGAAAAAAGGGCAGCCGTTGCCATCGCTCGACTTAACTACCAGCAAGATGGCAGACGATCGAAACGTTCATCGCGTGCCACAGATCTAGAGACCCTTTTTTGACGACAGCTGGCTGTGCCATCCAGCTGGTAGTTAAGTCGAGCGATGGCAGCGGCTGCCCTTTTTTCAGAATTGGGCAATCTATCCAGCTGTTGTCGCATTCTTCCATTTTTCAGTAGATGTCAGTGCTGTTAAAAATGATCGTGACAATTTTTTATGGGACATGACGTGCTAAAAAGTGGAGGATTCTCGTGGAACTATATCACCCGCAACTATTTTTATAGAAATCAAATCTATTCTTCGTGACTGGCAACAGTCAAAACGTCAGAGTTTGGTGTTCCCAGAGCTGGAAAACACTGCGCGTTAAAGGGTTAAGTCAAGCATCATAACAGCACCCACTTCACTTCTCCTTTCAGCACGCACAACTATAACTGCCTCAACTTGCTGTGCAGCGAAAACAACTTCCATCTTTCTCTCTTTCCTTTAAAAATCCAACACTTTCCCCGCAAACGCCCATGGCCCTCAGAGTACATAATAGTAAAAACAGCGGCAACTAAAATATATCCTGTCACAAATTTAACGCTAGGTTTTCTGGAGATTTTATTTGGAAAAGAAATCTTACGGTGACAATAGACAGGATTCACGGACGCTGGAATTCGATAAATGCGTAGCTCGACCGCGTTCATTGATACAAGGCAAGATAAAAGCAATTGAGGGTGGTGCCCATCTAAAAACCGTTCTGTTATTTGTACACTTTTATATATGTTTATTTATCGTTCTTCAGGAGTATACAGCTCTTACAAACTAAAGACAATTTTTTCCCCTGGGTATTTTCTTTCTTTTTAATGCTCGTAACTGGAATTAACGAAGACTGGCAATGATTTTTAGTGTTAGAATCAAATTGGCATTGTTTTTTTTAACACTCTCCAAAGTAGTTGAGGAGTGACAATTATTTCATTTGCCTGTCTGTCTGTCTCTTTACCAGTACTCAAACTGCCGTAAATCTGTATGGATTGAGCACCCTAAATTTAATTATGTTAGCAATATGTGTCTGTACTATACTTTAAATAAAACGTTAATACTTCTTTTACGAGATTAAAAAAAGACATTCTGAAATCAGACTAATATTACAAATGCGAAAGTTTATCAATTTGTATGTTTGTTACTCTTTACGCTGAAACGGAAGTATGGATTTGGATGAAATTTGGAATGGAGATAGCTTATACACTGAAGTAACATACAGGCTTTATTCCGAGGGGGGGGGCGCTTTTTCCGTGATTTTTGTGCAAGTGTCGATAGATGGCGCTGATTTACTGTACGAAAACGGTAGCAGCACAGCAGCAAGGTAAAAAGATATTCACAATTTTGAATATGCATTTATTTTCGTATTAATAATTTTGCTTTAAATGTCATGCATTTAACCGATAACTAATACAATAGTTTTTTTCATGAAATATCTAAAAAATTTTTAAATGCTTAAGTAAGCGTAGCCCTATGGAGCAAAATTATATATATTTAGAAATGTGGAAAATGCAGAGATATTGTATTTATGAAAAACAAAGCAGATCTCTGCATCAGTGATTGATATCTGATTTCTGTTATCCGATTGATAGCAGTGATTGATATCTCAAGCTGACTCTTTTTTTTCTGAGGGAGTCAATCCAGGAGCTTTTTCGAGGGTCCTATTGTGTGAAAATTACTTATTTTTGTGAATTTCAATATCTAATTTTGTGAATCTCATTCTAATTTTTGTAAAAAACACTTTTCTAAAATAATTTACAAAACAAAATTTAATTTAGTGTCCAATGAGTGATTACAGTTGATTAAAAGGGTCAATAAAGGGATCGTTTTAATCAACTGTATTTTTGTGAAGAGGCTGTTTTAATCTATTATATTTTTGTAGAGGCCGTTTTAATCGATAATAATTTTGTGAAAGATCCACGTAACGCACCCAAATTTCGTCTCCATCAATTCCTGTGTCGGCAATTGTGTCCTAACACTTCATGCTCCAGGGCATCCTCGGACTACGTTGCTTGTGTTCAACACTGCACAGTGCATGACAGTACTTGTAGCAAGATAATATTATCACAGCAGAGAAGTTTTTGATTTTAAATCTGCCGATACTTAAATAAATAAATAAAATAAAATAAACCCTATTAAATCACTTATCTGACCCCTGACACCCATTTTCGGTATCTTAAACAATTACTTTATGACACGTATTTTTATTTGGTGTACATTCCCTAAACAGAAGAAATATTTTACAGGGTTTTAAAAGAAATTAAATCTTATGTGCTCAGCCATATACTTTTTCACTTAAAGCTCTTTTAAAGGAAAAATCAACATTTTCCCAGTTTCTTGGAAAAAAGAAGAGTTTTACGTCCTTTCGAACACCAGAGGAACAACATAAGTTCAGAATGGATGAAAAAGAACTCCATCACCAAAAAAAAAAAAAAAAAAAAAAAAGAACTTCATTTCTCATTTCACTCCGACTATGCTAATTATCGTTAGCATGCCTGCATTATGACTTTTTTTTATGTTCTTGACATCGTCACCCAACAGGCTTCATTTAATCCATTAATGGGCATTCTGATACTCTAAATCCAAGCTGCAGATTCTTTTATTTTTCACCCACTAGATCATATAATGTCTTTTCTTGAATTAATGAACAAAGTCCTGCACACTGTTCAAATTCTGTTCTAATTGTAAGGACATCCTGGTTCTCACGTAGCTGCTTTGTTCGCAAAGATAAATTGAATTAAAATTAGCTTTTCTCCCCTGATCTGAATAAGAGAAAAGTAGCAACTTCCGAAGCATTTCATATTTGGACTCAGGCTAAACTGCAACTGTCATTCTCAACAACTCAGCAGTTTTGCACGAATGCAGCTCGGGCAGCTATTTTTTTCGTTTCATTGTGTGCTTATGGCAACGCTACGCTAGGGCGATCTGCCAAGGATAGAGGTTGCCTTGATAGGAGGGCTTTCTAAGAGGGGCTTTTTAAAAACTGTAGCTTCTGATTTGCCTATACCCCACCCCTTGTGTTAGTTTTTAGTGTGTTTATTCAAATGCATGATTTTTTTATGGCATCCATTATTCTAAAGTATTCATTCCAGTTAAGATAGCTGTTCGGGAAAAACAACTTTAAGCAAAAATGTCTCTTTTTTTCCGCAGTCATTAAAGTTTAGCATAAATTAATAAATATTGTCCTTGTAACCCTTTTTACAACGGGTTATAATATAGTCAATTTTAATAATTTTTTAATGTGCTTACTTTTTAACACAGTATACACCCTTCTCCAAAAAATAAATAAGTAATTTTAAATAGAACTATTGAGTAGTTAAGGGGATTCTTTAAAAACTCTATACAAAATATACACTGCTCAAAACAATTAAAGGATATTGCGGTTTTAGGTGGATCTTGTGGCTGGGAAACTATTTAGCTGATTGATACATGGTCGACAGACGTAGTAGGTTATATGAGAATAAATTACACATGTTTAGCAGAAAAAAAATGCATTTTATTGCGCATTTGTGTAGAAAAGGAAAAAAACCACAATTTGTGCATATGAGAAAAAAAGAATAAGAAAAGGTGTTTTCTTCAAAGGAAATCATTTTCAGTAGGGGACATGGTTTCCACGGACGGCCAGCAACGTCGAAATCCTTTGAGGCATGGAGTCAATGAGGCTCTTAATCACGAGTTGGGGTATTCTGTCCCACTCTTCCAGAAGAGCTCTTTCCAGGAGTTTGTGGGGGTGGTTGGCGGCCAGCAACTCGTCTTCCTAGAGCGTCCAAACGTGCTTTATTGGATTCATGTCTGGAGAACACGCTGGCCATTCCATTCGTACGATTCCTTCCTCGAAAAAGAAATCCTCCACCAGGTTAGCAAGATGTGGCCTGCAGTTATCATCCATTAAAATGAAGTCATCTCAGATTGCTGCAGCGTAAGGGACTACAATAGGTCTGAGGATCTCATCCCTATATCGGCGACCAGTCAGAGGTCCATCTCGAATGATGTAGAGGTCTGTGCGCCCGTCAATGGATATGCCACCATACACCAAGACTCCTCCACCGCCAAAACTGACACTTTCGTGCACGAACGCAGGATTATTCCTACTGCCACGAGTCATCTGGTCCCTCCAGATGAAAATACGCCTATTATCAGGATGAACTGAAAAACGGGACTCGTCAGAAAAAAGAACATTGCTCCATTCATTTCTCCTTCGTTCACATGCTCTGTTGCCCACTCCCTGCGGTCGCGACGATGCCTTGATGTTAGTCTAACACATACCATCGGTCGGCGAGCATACAGACCTACGCCATGGAGCCGGTTTCGGACAGTCTGAGTTGAAACCGTGGTGCCAGTAGCGGAGCGAAGATGTTATTGGAGAAGAGTAGCGTTCATACTCCGGTATCTCCGAGCCGTTAACACTAAATAACGATCTTCATTGGGCGTTGTTGCCCGTCTACGACTTTGCCCTGGTCTTCGGCCTGCACTTCCAGTCGCCAAAAACCGGTTGCAGATCCTGGAAATCACACTTTGTGGCACTCCATCGGCTTGAGTTTGGCCCCCTTCTAACCTACCGACAACTCTCCAAGCTTCTGAATCGGTTAAATGACTTCGCTGACACATCGTACTCATCGTACTCAAAGCAGTCACTGAATGCCGATCATCCTTTTCTTCATTGTCTTTTATTCAGTTGAAAGTCCAATTTCATTCGCTGGCGCTGAAGCGACGTTTTTGACGTCGAACTCAAAATTAGCATACTCCACAGTTTGAAAATGAGAAAAATTTGCATTTGTGATTCTCTTCTTCCATTTTCGGCAAAAAAAATTCACTTTTATCTTTATTTTATATAAAACTTACAATATCCTTTAATTGTTTTGAGCAGTGTATTTACTTGGTATTTAACAAAGTAATGTTTTATTTATTTATTTATTTATTTTTTTTTGGAAGGTTGATTTTGAAGCCTTTTTTAGTGAAACATACTTTTCTCTTGCGTTACTGTAAAGTTGTTATAAAAACATGATATCTGTTTCCTCTCAGTCTTCATTTTACTTTCTGAACATGTAAGGAAAACACTGTAATCATGAAAAAATTCGACTTTGAGATTTTGATCTATTTACACGTTTTGAGGTATTCTGAATTCTAGTTTCTTATAATAAAATTCATTTATTTAGATTAAAAGAGAAAATCAATATAGAAATTAGTTACCTTGAGTTCATAATTTTGTCCAGATTTTACACAATGCTGTGCTTTATCTTATTTAAATTATTTGCTCTTTTATTTATGAGATATTAAATTTAGAAATCTTTTTGTTAATATTCATCTTTATTTTATTGATGTAAAGCCAGCCTTATTTATATAATGTGTATATATACAACATGTGTCTTTATATGATAGTGAACACGATGGCGCCTAAAAGTTGCATTCGATTGAGCACAAATTTGGTGTGTCTCGTATGATCGGTAATTATAGATTTGGATGTATATAGATAGTTTTTAGACAGGCATACGAAAAAGAATTCTTGTACATTACTGCCTCTGGGTGCAAATTCTTGAGAATGTGCTAGCGTTTAAATGGTACATTAGACTAAGTACAAATTGAGTATGTATATTATATGTTACGGTCACACGACCTGTACAAATTTTGGTGTGTGTAGAACTGAAAAGTAACTTCAATTTATTTTATTCATATGTGTGATATGTACAAAGTATTTAACATAAGTTCTATAAGCATATTATTAAATCGACGAATTGCATTAAAAAATTGTAAACTTATTTTTTTATTATTTTATTTTATTTATTTATTTGTACACTATACAGACACCACTTTTAATTCGGACTGGATTATCTTTTGCAGTCAGATATTACTAATTTCTTATTAATTCCGCCAAAATGAAATTATTATATAATGAACCACAGGAAAGAAAACAAATATTCCAAAATCATTTTTAGAAATGGACTTTAATAAATACAAAAAACATGCAATTAAAAAAATACATCATTACCTCTAATTCAAGTATAAATTGATTGCCTTCGCTAGAGCAAACAAAGTCTCTCTATAACTCAAGTAACATTATCAATAAATGTTCTGTTTCGAAAGCTAGTCAGATGAAATAAGTGATATACTGGCCCAGGGGAATAACTGAATGAACAAGAGCATGTACACACTATTAGAAAAGCGGTAACAAGAAATTTATGGAGTTATTCTGGCAACTAAAAGCAATCACAACTGTTTTGATGGTTCTAACTAGTGGCAGATATGAACGTTTCTCCGTACTCTGTTCAATTATTATTACTTTTTTATATTTTTTAATTCCATGGAGTAAGGTTGATAATTTCATTGCAAGTCTGTTCAGTATCTAGAAGGTATATAGTATGAAAAGTTATCAAAACTAATTGTAGATTAATTTGTGTAAGAGATCTCTCAAATGTTTTAAATCTCCAAACAATAATTAATTTCAATATTTCTTGATTTATAGTTAATACTTTAGTCATCGAGCCCAGCCACAGAGGAAAAAATCCACATTTTTAGAATTTAACCCTAAAATGCAAGATTTTTAAAATGAGCTGAAAATAAATTTTAACTTAATTTGGTCGTGCTTATACTAGTAAAAAAAATTCTTAAAATTTTTCAGCATGTAGTTTCCCAAAAAAATCATGAAAAATGTTCAAATTCGAAAAAATTATGTTGTCCAACTCTATAGCTCTCATAAAACAAAACAAAGACTGGAGCATAATTCTACTTCATTTAGTTCCTCTAAGGCTACTATTTTCTAATTGTTTTGTATTTGTTTTCGTTTAGCAGTAAAAATTAGAAGCAATCAAAAATTCGGGGAAAATGTATTCATCGAAGTGGCTGCACACTATGAATTCATGCTATTTTGCCTATAAAATAATGCTGCCATACATTTTTAAGCACAATTTTTTTTTTCTATAATGGTGTTATATTTATTTTAAATTCGTAATTTAGACAAAAACTACAAAATTTTATTACGGAAAAATGAGGGTGCAACCAATTGGATACAGTAAGCACTGTAATTCCATCATCGTTTGTATAAGAGCTATATTATTGTACCTCTTCATATTTGCCTGCATTTTTTTTTTTTTTTTTTTAGTTGAAATGTGCATGTGAGGTTTTCTTCAAAACTGAAATTCAAAGTTGAACGTACTAATCAGGTTACTCACAGGAAACACGCTCGCCTCAATAGAAACAAAGCTTTCAATTCGTAATAGTGGGCTACCAGAGATAGTCGCACATAAGTAACTGAGGATATGTATACTTACATTTTTATCAACTGCGAATGTAAAGGCTCATAAAATTAATATTTTCCTCAATTACTCATTTTCAATTTTGTTCATAAACTTGAAATTTATGTCACTTTGATATTCATGTTCAATTTTTGTTCTTTTTTATATGTAATGCAGATGCCTGAGTGTGAATACAGTAGCAATAAGATTTTAAAATGGCAGATGAAATTATTATTTTTCTTAATGAAAATACTATTTTAAGACATATCAAACAAATTTAAGGGGGGGGGAATTTAAAAATTGATAAGATAAACATGAAAATCGTAGATTTCACTTCAGAAAATTACTATTTTTTACCTCAATTTTTCTTGAACACTACTGAAAAATAATCAGCAACAGAAAATCACATCTCTTACACCTGATAAAAAAAAATCTATGGATAGAAACCGTTTAAAAATAATTTTTTTAAATTATTAGCACTTCGAGCACTTCTGGTGAGTCTTTTATTTTCTTTTTCTCATGGTTTTAGAATAAAAACAAATTTATGTTATGTATGATGAGAAGGAATGAAAATGCACAGCAAATTGAGTATGGTGTTGCCGCTAGAGACTTATGCAAAGCGCAGAGAGCTGAGAGATATTCAATTGTTCCCACTTTCCAAAGATACTAAAATTCTCTCGCTTCCTACTTCAAAAATTTTTCAAGCAGTGGCATTTGCATACGCGAACTTCTCTGTAACCTCAAGTAAAAGTTTGTTTGGAAAAAGTGAAAATTTATTTTTCCAAACGAAAAATGTTTGAAGTGCTATCACACCTACTTCTGTATGAAGGAACAAGACACGTTCTTCAGACAGTTTTACTTTGTTGATAAGGATAAGTACAGAAAGTCATGTGTATTAACTCTCCAGGTGTTTAGAGGTAGGCATGGAATTCTTGACTGCAATTATTGTTCCGCCCAGCACACAGAGCAAGACAAGGCACTCCGCCGTTTATCTCTTGTCAAGAGAGGAGGTATTTTTTATTTCGCTGGCCACCACCAGCCCTCGTTGTGATATGTTTATCCTTCAATAGTCATTTTCAATAAAGGGTTTTTTTTTAAAGAATCTTATGTGTTTATCATTTTTACAACTAAATGTTTAATTTAATGAACCTATAGTTTTTGCCACCTCATCGCCAATTATCTCTCAATTTTAAACTCTAACGAAATATTCTTCATTACAAGGACTTTTACCGCACAAATTTGGAACAAAACTTCAATTTTGTTAAGTACGCACTTTATCCTTTTGGGGGGCTTCATGACTCCGTTACTATGGATTGTATAAAATAACCTTCAAGTACCAAATTTGTACGAAACTTTTCCCTCTTCAGTTCCTCAAGTAAACTTTTTTTTTTTAATGTTGAAATATACCAGAAATAAGTTATAAGCGAAAAACTGAAGAGAGTCGGACATTTTTGAGCATTTTTGCTTACTACACATTCTTTCCACGTCGTAAGAGGTCGAAAACTTGATTTTACATTACCGGTAGAATAAAGAACAAGATTAAGCAAACAAAACTTTCACCCTATTCTTTGCAATGCGAACTCTTCTCATACTGTGCATATTCTGGACTATTATTGAAATCTACATTCAAAATGCCGCATTCAAAATGCGTCGCCGAGACATTCAAAATGTTGCTACAAGTCCATTCGAATATTACCACGGTGAAGGGCCTTTAGTCTTCTGTCAAGGAGGTACAGTCGGACCTCGTTATCCAGATACTTGGCTTTCACATCTCCCCATGTATAGTGGCAATTTTTTATCGATATTGTGCGAATGACCGATGCTGTGCGTATGAAACTACACTTTAAAAATAAATTCAATGAAAATACGGAAAATGTATTGGCACATGGGACGCTAGTTCCATTTCCGTATATTTATGGAATTTTATTTCTGAAAATTCCAGTAGAAATTTTGTTCCAGAGGGGCGCTGAACCTTGATATGCGGAATTGTAATGTATTCAAATATAAACGGAGAATATCAGTAAAATTTTATGAAAAGTTTCCAGTAATTGTACAGTTATTTTTTAGAGTGTGCGGTTATCGCGTTACTACGCCTATGAAAATAATTTTTTGTGGTTCCTAGAGTGTAGGGATAACGTGGTCCGACTTATCAGATTTGACCGCACATAAATCATTTTGAAATCAAATCGATCCATAATTTATGATAAATTGTGACGACACAAGTTCACTCCCGTACACGCTACAGCTCGGCAATTAAAGGCTGGGCTTCTCTTTTTTGCCCTGTTGGATAACGCTTTCAGCTATCACAAGGGATCAAAAACAGCTTCCGCCACCCGCTTCCCTTTATTGATGAACCGGACAGCGAACACGCATTCTCTTTCTCGCCTTCAGCAACAGATGGTCCCAATACCGATCCCATCCATGCCTTGTTTTTTCAAAGCCTTCAAATAGCGGAGAAAAGTCCATATCACGTAGCACACGACACAAAGTCCGCAACGCGCGGCAACAATCCCATAAAGTCCACAACATGTGGCGGCACCCTTTTAAACTCAACAACACGTGGCAGCGAAAAGCGTGGCACGGGACTCTCAAAGTCCGCAACGGGTGTGAGCAATTTTTCAACGTCCACAACACTTGGAACATCGTTGTTCAGCCTTAGACTGATTCTCTCGGTAGGAATAGTGTGGCTGCAAGCATTCACCTCCACAGATGCTACAGTTCGGCAAATTGGGTACCTATTTCCCGGTTGGATTACGCTTTCAGTTATTACACGCGGATTCAAAACCAGCTTCCGTCACACGCCTTCCACTCACTCTCAGTTTATCTAAAAATTTGACATAACATCGCTTCGGTAGAAATTCAGATCTTTTAATGATGTCATTTTATGAACATCGTTGTGTGTAAAAATCATCACTGTATGATTAAATACTGATTTTTAAGTATCAAAATATATTTTAAATGATATATTTAATTGTAATAACATCGTGAACCACACAGTTATTTAGAAAGAGCGATTAAAGCACTTCTAAGCATTATGAAATAAATTATCTCTCTCTTTTTCGCTTTTTAATCTATCTTTAAACGCTTTCGTTTATTGTAAAGTAAAAAGACGAGTTTATAAGTCCCATCCATCAAATGAAACAATATGCATGCATTATCTTTTTTTTTAACCCTCGCAAGTTAATGTCCAGCTTTTGATAAGGAAGTTAGCTTAAATTACGCGTTTACCTTAGAAAATAATGAAAATAATAGATTTTTAAGATTTAAAAAATGAAACACGAATCAGAAAATTAGCGCTAATTTAGGTCCGTACAAAAGATTTTTATACACAAGAAAGAAATTAAATTAACAAAAATTGTAGCAATTAATTATAATTTGTGCATTTAGTATTCTAAGCTTAAGCAATTAATTTTAATTTCTGACACAGCTTTTAAGGCACCTCATTCTGTTATAAATCAAAACACTCAAGAAAATGGTTTTAAACCTTTTTTAAGTACTCATGTTAGGTTATGAAATGAAAAAAAAAATGGTTACATTAAAACTTGGTTTTTAAATTAAAGTAAGATGGGGAAGAGGGAATTTATCCTATCCCTGAGCCTGGGTTTAATTTGATCGCTTCCGTTTTTGATAGCTGCGCTCCTACTGCGGACAAAAAAAGGGGAAACGTTATCGTATAATGTCTTCACAATGGGGTGAATTAGTTTGTTGAACCTGGGTTCAAGACTGTTGCAAAAACTCTGCTGAACGCTTTTCTTCTGCATGGCAAAGCTGACGTTTTCATACGCATGTGAACGCTTGAAAGTTTAGTGTCTGGAAAGTTCCAGGAACCGTTCGAGTTTTTAGGCAAAGCACAATCTTTATTGCTTCTAGAAACTCGTCAGACAATCTTTACAACAGAATTGACAGGATAAAATAATTAAAACGCTGTAAATATAACACATATAAAAAGTACTTATCAATCTGTACATGTGTTTCGATCGAGAAATTTTTGACCAGCAGAAGCGTAACACCATACACAGACAGGGACTTCCGATCGAAGGCGGTATTAGTTCAGTCAAAATAGGCTGAACCCAGCTGAGCCAGACATTGAAAATAACAAAGCGGGACCAATGTAAAAATGTTCAGGGGACCTTCCTGAATGCCCCAAGAAAGTCCCACAAAATCTAGTTGCGGGTTTTCAATTACAGCCAGTTTTAGAACGGGCGCATAACGTATAGCGCTTGGCACTTTCCAAAGTTCTCGCGCGCACCTAATCAAAAATAAATTAGAAATACACTAGGAAATGCATAATAAAACGAAAATCAGTGTTATGCTTATGCTTCACAGACAGAAAGACATCTGTTGGTCCACTGCCAGAGTGCGATTAATAAATCTGCTCCCAGATTATTATGGTTTTAGTTTGGTTGTTACAGCTGAAAACGACCTTTACTTTGAGTTTGAAGGCCAAGTAGTATGGAATAGTTGCTGCTGATCGCAGGTTTAAAGATTTGAAGGTAGATATAGTTCAAAATAAGCATTACTTAATTAATTCTCATTAAATAACGTTATAAAAACGTAGCTGGTTCGTGAAACCGATTTTTTGTACTGAAACGCTTTTCTATTGTTCTCGTTCGTGAAACATTCCATTTCGAGCCCTGGAAACAGTCATTTGCATTTATTACTATTTATTCTGCGTATAAATAAATGCTAATATCTTGCTATCCATTACAGTGCGCTTTCTAACTTAAAAAATTTATTGTTATTACTAAAAGGTAAATTTTGGTAACAAAAACTAGCTAATATAGTAAGAAATATTCATATTTCATTCCTTTTAACCAATTTCATATTCTATTGCAAATATGAAGAGTAATAATGGAGCAATATCACCTTCGTCTATCCGTGTTGATCCTGGAGGCAAAACAGTGCAGCTCACGATAAAAGGGGTTCAACACGATTATTGAATTAAGCAGGTTAAGGAAGAATGGACTATATAATATTAAAGACTATATAATATTAAAGACAAAAAATATTAAAGTTATGTACACAACACTTTTTCACTGTACGCAGATCAAGAAAATTTTGATTTGCTGTCAAGTCAGATATGATTATAGAACAGGTATTGATGCGTTCAATGAAGAGAAGAGGTGGCCTTACCCATGGTCACGGTTTGTTCTTATGTACACTTGCAAATAGGGTGCATTCAACGCCAGTCGCATCAAGAGTAGTGCTACGGAAGTATTTGCCGAGGTCCAAAGTGAATCCTCAAAACAACACATGAACCTGCTACTGTCAAGGCAGAATCGGGATAGGGCAGACTTACACAAGTTTATAAACTGTTTCCATGTCCACCATCCTTACAAAATACCTTCAACTGACCTGATATCCCTTTCCAGCGGAGTGGAGATAGCTCAATGAATTGTGATCAAGGTTTGGAAATTGGATGCTTACCACTCAAGAATACTGTTAGTAAGCTCTTTGGTGAAATCCGCTACCGGCGAAAAGACACGATTAAGTCTTTGGCTAGTAAAAACAAGGTTGTAAGAGTAAATAATGAAGATATTGTAATTAAATCAAACCAGTTTTTTCACAGAATGCTATACACAGTGCGAAGAGATGAAGAGCTGGCAAACTTTTCATTGTATCAATTGGCTGCTCTCCCACCGTCACTGTTTGATGGTTTCTCAATCAGGAAAGGGACAAAATCATCTCTTGTGCATATTTTGGATTCATTTTCATCATGTAAGTTGCCCATTTCACTCAGTGCAATATGTACAATTGATGGTGACATCTTTTGCACAGAATTATATGTCTTCGTCAACAAAACTACGGACAAGTATGTCAGCAGTATGTTGCCTACACCTTGCAGCACTATGGAAAACGTCATACTGTGTTAAGGCGCGTTTACACCAAAGTTGACAACTAAAAGTTGACAAAACATTGTTTGTAGAAAACTAAAAGTTGTCATCTAAAAGTTGCTCTTTTCAAATTAGAGATACAAGTGGAAGATTTTTTATAGAAAACTAAAAGTTGCTCTTCTCAAATTCAGAGCAACAAGTGTGAAACTTGTTGCCAAAGAATTGGCGCGAAAGGCGGTAGTGTCAAGGATGTCGCACGAATACTCAATTATTGCTGCGGATGCCTGTGCCATCATAGCCAGCTACTGTACAAGAGGTTCCCGAATATATTGGGTGAGACCCTCGTTGAAGGCTAGGGATAGGCACAGTGGAAGTGACATGATAGCTGATCTCCGAGAAGATGACGTCGACCCGTTGAGTGGTGAGCTGAGGTGCGACGGGAGTGTCAAGAACTTTCTGAGAATGACCAGTAGTGACTTTGAATATTTGATTTCAATGATCGGACATAAAATCAAGAAACGTGACAAAAACTACAGGAAAGCAGTACCTGTCCAAGAATATATTTTTGGGAAGATGCGCCACACGATATGTTTTGTAAACTTTAAAAATCGGACTCAAAATTTTATTAATTGAAACAATAGTAAACAATAAACACATCAGTTACGCTAATACCGGCCTCTGTGATCGTTCTTGGTGTCGTTTTATCCTTGTGAAAAAGTAGATACTCAAACGCCCACCATTTGACTGATTGGGAAGCACCGGCACCACTCTTCTCTTTCTTTGCCTCTCTTCGGAAACAGGTAATTAAGTTCTCCATCTTGTTCTGAACTTCAAATTTATAAACTTGCAGCTGGGCTGCAATTTCCCCCAGGCGTAGTTTTTTAAGTTTTTGTCTCTTAATGTACGGTCTTGTGGGTTCCAGAGAACCTCTCTGCTCCGGTAAAGTTCAATTAGTTCACTGGTTTTAGTTCTGGTCCATTCGTTCTCACTACAGCCTTCCATCTTGACAGAAACACACACGGAATCACCGAAAACACCTCAAGGGCGGATTAAGGGGGGGGCGGAGGGGACGACCGTCTCCCCCCACCCCTGAGACAAAAGAAATTAATGTAAAAGATCCTATTTTACTTCCATAAAATGGACGTATATGTCAATCTTCTAACTATCCGTCCCCACCGACAAACTAACCGCCCCCCCCGACAAACTTTCATTAACCCATTTATGCCTAGTGTCCCTTTTTTGGGACGGCAATTTCGCTATTAGTCGAAAACGTTATTTATTTTTCCTAGCCTTTATTCATGAGTATTAAGCCTCAACACTACAAAATATTTTAACATAACCAAGTAGGATGTTGATATTTTCGATTTTTATTCATACTGATTTTAAAAGAAATCATCCCTTGTTCAAGAAGTTGACTTCAGAAATTTATCTATTATTTCTGTTATCAGTAAAAATCGAAGAAAGTCGCAAAAATATCCAGGCACAAATGGGTTAATTTGCTACTGAAATACCTGCAGCTGAAGTGCACACGTACACTGACGATCTTTAGTTGAGTAGGGCGATGGGATGCTAGCTCCCGTCGTCATGTCCGGGGAGCAGTTCTCCACTAGTTTCCTACAAGTTGCTAGCGCAAAGCGCGCAGCAACAAATCTTCCACTTTTAGTTGTCAACTTTCTTTGATCTTTACCGACACCCAGCGGGAAACCAAAATTTAGTGGAAGATTTGTCTCTCCACAAGTGGAAGACAGAAAAAGTTGCTGTATTTTGTAGAAAAAGCAACAAATTGCCGCAACTTGTGGAAAACTTAGTGGAAGACTTTGGTGTAAACGTGCCTTTAGAGGGTTATGAAGAAGGCCCCAGCATAAAAGATGTCGAGCACTTACGAAGGGAAAAGTTAAAACATCATCTGAAGTACTCATTGAAGACGATGTTGAAGCTCCATGTCTCAGTATGATTTTTTTTTCAGAAGTAAAAAAATACAAAAAACAAAACGGCATTCATTACATTTTTAAAAGGTCACCTTCAAGCTGCTGTAAGTCAGAACGCATATACAGCGCCAAGAACATACAGAACCAAGTAGGAGACATGAAGAAGTATATGTTGTTCCACCATGCATTTACTGGGTGCGATTCCACCTATGCTTCTTACAAAATAGGGAAAAATAATGCTTTCAAACTGCTTTCTAGTGACAATGTGCTTCGTTATCAAATGGATGCCTATAATTGTGCTTATTCTTCCTCATATTCGGTTAAAGAGACAGGAGAAAAAAAAATTCTGACTATGTATGGTTCAAAAGAACAACCGAATCTTGACACAAGAAGATATCGATTTACCTGGACACAGTCGTGAACTAGCAGCTCAGTAGTACATTTAACTCGGCATTAATTCCTCCTACGTCAGCTGCATCATATCAGCATTCAGCACAGGCATATTTATCTACAAGTGCAGCAATGGAAAAATGCGGACTGCCATCTACAGAGTAGGGTTTAAAGCTTTGCAATGGTAAACTTCATCCTGTTCTAACACTACAAATGGCTGTTCCAGAAAACTTTCTCAAACTGATCATATGTGACTGCCAAAGCTCGTGTGAACGAAATTGTGAATGCAAAAGAAGTGGGCTTCAATGTTCTATGTGTGAACCGTGTGTTGATTATGGGTGCTGCAATAGCCCATTACCGATTAAAAAGTGTGAATATGATGACACCTATGAGTTAACCTGTGCAATTCCTTAACAATGCAGGTTATAAATTTTTAGAGCTTAAACTGCTTGCCACAAAGCGACTATTTCAAGCGAGTATTTTACTCTGTTATTAACAATTAACAATTTTCTGTAGAAAATCCATACACGTGTTATGAAATAATAAATATTTTTGTTTTATTACGCTCACTTTACCTGTATTTGAAACTTTTTTAACCGAAACAAAACCAGAATATTTCCCCATAAAAGAAAAAAATAAGCCCATAGAAGCTTAGTACTGCATAGTAGAACATTGTCGTCTTGCACTTATACTAAAGCACTTTTAAAAAGAAATTATTAACGAAAGATTCAAGTCCCTGTGTCCAATAGTTCGGGCGTAATGATTCTTCAGTGAAAATGAAGGTAAAATCCAAAATGGCGGAAAACCTGCAATCAGATTTTTGGGGACTTTCCTGGAGGCATTCAGAGAGGTCCCCTGAACATTTTAACATTGGTTTTGCTTTCTTCTTTTGGATGTCTACCTCAAAGCTTAATTTGACTGGACTGTGTAATAGACGGTGCAGGTATGACAGTTCTTAGATCGAAACACGAGTACAGATTGATAAGTAATTTCTTTTTGTGTTATATTTACAAAATTTTAATTATGTTATATTTCAAACACCATTTTCTTTTGGGTGCTTTTTTTTAATTAACAGTAATCGGCAAATAGTAATTCAATGGATAATAGACAGTCGAACAAAACAGCTTTCTCAGAGACTTCAGCCCGACAGTTGGCTGTGCCGCACAGCCAGCTGTCGTCAAAAAAAGGGCCTCTAGATCTGTGACACGCGATGACCGTTCCGATCGTCCGCCATCTTGCTGGTAGTTAAGCCGAGCGATGGCAATGGCTGCCCTTTTTTCGGCATTGGGAAAGGGTTGTGCCTCAAAGGGTTAAATGACGTATTGCTCAATCCGAGATTATAATTTCGTTGCTATTCCATTTATTCAGCATGAGGAGAAATATTTGTTGAAAAATTAGCCCTTAACAAATAAACAGTATCATTTCCCCCATTTATAGAGATAAATATTTCTGCCTGATTCCATCGAGGAGCCGATCATGCTGGCGGAAACGCCTGGTCTATCCCATTTTTCCGGCACTCTCCCGCTATAACGTTAAGTGAAGGCGGAAGTCTGCGGGCTTGAAGTGAACTGACGTCGAGACCATTAAAGAAAACTGATGATAGATTCTTTTGATCTCAGAAAAATAAAATATTAATAAGAAAAATAAAATGCATAAGTAAAAAGAAACAGGAAAAAGAAGTGTTGGAGTAATAAATTCTTCTGCCTTGTTTATATAAATATGTATTTCCATGTTCGTTCGATGTTCGTTAGTTGCAGGTTTCTGATTTTATGTTGTTGCAAATTTTCTCTTAATTTAACAACGAATGTCAGCAATGCATTCTGTCTCAAAAATCAGTGTGCCCCAGGAAAATGTATGAACGCACTTTAAACTGTCTTAGAAAATTTAATTTTCTTCCTACAAGGTTAGATTTCAGCAAAGAAAAAGTAATGTTATGATCGACAGCGGGGAGGTAGGCCAGAACGCTGGACTTTCAGCTGTCAACCATTTTGGTGCCACTCTTATCACTTGGCCACTTTAAACAATGCTAATAAGTTACACTATTTTATGTTTTAAGAAACTGCATTAAGTTGTGCAATTTGGTTAAAATCTAAAAATAAAATTTTGTTCGGAAAAATTAATATAATATAAAGTTTAAAGTTCGAATTAAAGTGTAAAATTTAAAGTAGTATAAAGTTTATTAAAAGTTAGAAGTTTTTTTGTTTTTTTTTTCAAAATAATTGAATGTATGAATGTAGAAATCTAAAAAAATTTTCTACTTATTTTAACTTCTTCAGCTTTGAATCGAATTAATCATTAGTTATAAAAGTAAATTTTTATAAGCAATATATGTAGTTTCTCGCATTAAATTAAAATAACTTATTTACGACTGGCAGTGGTGTAGCGAGAAATTTTTCACGGGGGGCTACGACTACTGCAACTCATATATATGTATACATGTGTGAGATTAGAGTGAAAAAAATACATTTAGTATGGAAAAAATTCCTCATTGGGGGTTGTAACCCCTCCCCGTTAAAGAATTTTAGAAAGTCTCTTCAAACACTTCACTATAATAAACGATAAACATCTAGGCCAGTTAAAAAATTCCCGAAAAGCATTTTTAAGTATATACTCTTAAAAATATTATGTCGAGCTTTAGAAAATTCCATACTATGATTTCATGGTAAGAATTTTCCCTGGAAGTTTCATAACTGTGGTAAGTTCATTGCTTATTACATTGCGCATTTACATCTACTATAAATACAGCGTATGTAAAATTACTTTCTCTTGTATTTTATAATTTTCAATAAATAGTTACGACTATGTATTGCTGTATGATTTGATGTTTACAAAATTGTTGTTAACACAATTTATCGGTATAAAGCAATCAATGCACTAATATATTTACCTTAGTTTTCCTTTTTTTATTAAATTGAGTATTCTGTTTTACTGTATTTTTCTCCAAGCGCCAAAATAAAACTGCTTTTGAGGAAGAAATAATAATTCAACTTGAAAGGAATAAACTTACTTTCAAAATATAGTATTTTACAAACAAGATAGGTTATTTTTTCTCCCCTCATTCTATGATATAAGAAAAAATAGGAAGATCGTTTTATTTCAGTAATTTCATAAATATTGTTTTCAAAAAAGAAATCATTTCGAAATGCTGTCAGATGATATTTACGGAGTCAAATACCAAATTCAACTTAAAAATACTTTTCAAAATTTCAAATACTCTTCCTGCAAATTCAACTTGAAATATAAAATCAACTATACCAAATGCATAAATTGCAAAACACTTTCCAATACTTCCAGTTTTCCTTGCAAATTTACTACTCCATAGCAAATAGTTGACCTGTTCGTTCACTCCCTTCGTTGCAATGGCATTACTTCAGAGGTTACCCTGATGTGCCATTGTTGTTCTGCTGTGACCAGGGCCCTTGCTAAGGCCGGGACGGGGAAGGGGATCTTCCTCCAGTCCCCTAACATTGACATATTCTATTACGCCTGGAAAAATTGGAAACCTAGTTGAGAAATTTTAACAAACTATAACTTTTTATTTCTATAGACTTCATAAAATTCCAATTTAATTGGGAGTATAATTAATAATATTAACATCCATAATTATTGTTTTTATTTCAGAAAACTTACAGGATGTTTCAAGAAGGATCCCTAACTTTGAAAATAAATAACTCAAAAACGATGATTGATAGAAACATGAAACCAGCGATATGTTTATTAAAAAACTTTAAGAATTTGATACAGAAGCCACAAAATTTCAGTTACAAACTGCGCCGATAGATGGCGCTGCAAGTGGTAAGACAGACCTAAGAAAATCCTCATTAGTCACACACAAAACCGCTCCGCTACTCAAACTTGCTGTTTCGGCGGCAGTTTTGCAAAAGCGTAATTAGATCTTTTTTTTCTTTCTAGGAACAATCATGACTGACGGTACATTTGCTTTTGTAACATTTGAAAAACATCTCAGATGATCGACCGTGTACGACATGGTTTATGCAAGGTACAGCTAGCCAACTCTGCACACAAGAAGTTTTTGACTTTCTGGACAAATAATTTGATGATAGAGTTATTGCGTTGAACCATTCAACGGTAAAAGGCATGAATTGACTGTCGTCTTTCTCTTACAGACAACTACTCGTTATAACACAATAATTGCTCAGTGTTACTCTTGACTAATTTATTGGCATTATTTACACATATTTTACAATAATCTTACTGTAATTGCACTGCCGCACCGCAGTATTCATCATGTGCTGTTCCCAGAACAGCGGTCCAAATCGTTCTCTCTTTCATCACACTGCGCCGTTTCACGGCGTTTGCAGCGCTCTCTACAGGCTTATTACATGACTTAGGTATTCTCCCAACTTCACTCACTTCCCAAGCCTAGAAATTTTTTTCCTGGATACGGCCCTGGCATGTAGCGGGAAGGTGACGCATATTAAATCGATTTTGGCGTGATTTTCTCGGTGTCTCAGCTCTCTTTGTGGCACCGGTATTGCCGCGTACAGCGCCATCTATGAGTGCAAATTGTAACTAAAATTTTATAGCTTCAGTATCGAATTCTTACTGGTTTCTTAAATTAACGTAATACTTTTTTCATGCTTCTCTCTATCACCGATTTATTCATTCGAAAAATTAGGGCTTCTTCGTGAAACACTTTATATTAACATTGATATTTGAATAGATTATGTCAGAGTTTAGAATAATGTCGAGAAAACCCTTTTTAATGTTTATTCGAAACTGTTTCTTATTCGTGTCATGAAGATTAATCTTCAATTTTTGATCGAGCTAATTTGAAAATCGATTTCCTACAGCCAAAACATTAAAAAGGGTTTTCTCGACATTATTCCAAACTCTGCCATAATCTATTAAAATAAACTCCAGGATCAACATAAAATACAGTCAATGAAACTGCATAAAGGAACAAAGTCAGTCGTGATGAAAGAAAAGCACATTGTCAGAATATACATTTAATAAATGCAGAGTTGCCAAAACGCATGCTTGCAGTTTAACTCTTAAAACGGAACCCCAAAAGCACTACACACCACATTTTACACTCACAAACTACAAACGGGATAACTGTAGAGAACCTCTTTTCCAAAAAATAAACAAAAGAATTTACAAACATACCTTGTAGTCCACGCAATCACATTTTTCCAGATTTTCCAAGAGCACTATAAAGTACGATTTGGTGGCACACATGAAACCTTTGTTAGAATTGTTCTCATCCAGCGTTCTGCTTACTATACGTTTCGGAATGCGAGATCTTTTATTCTTTTTTTATTTTGTTCTTTCTCTTCCAACTACCGAACCTTAATCTACCTATGAAAGCTTTGTGGGGTTCCGTCTTTGACTGGAGAGCGTGAATTTTTATTAGAACTCGACGTTTGAGAACAAAGAACGAAATTTAAATTCCTCGCGTGGAGCTGTGCTTCGGAATTCTGCTGTTTTCGGTTGGTTTTATTTTGTGTTGAAATACACGTGGCAGAGCCATACATCCCTTGAATTTTCTTTGTTGTAAAGAAACTTAAATATTTAGGATTACATCGAATTTGTGCGCATAAAAGTATACCTACAGTTATAACATAAAAGGCATATACTTCAAGGTGTGCAAAAATATAATGCCTTCATATTTAAGTCTATATATGTAAGGAAACAGGAAACACGGAATCCCTAGATTATCACGAGACTATAAGTTTGGCAACACATGTGACTATTATTCAAAATTGTAATAAAATTAAGTTAGTTCTCGATATATTTTTCTACGGCTGTGTTAAAGGAATAAAAGTTCGTTTTGGATCTTGTTGTTATTACATTTCAGAAAGTGGGAATTTAATGGCACTTTTAAAGAATTTGCGGAAAAGTGATTTGCAGTTAATCGCGCATAAATTAGGGGAAACCGTCACTGAGAATTGTACGATTGTAGATTTAAGAGAACAAGGAGTAATTCGAGATAGTTCGTCAGAATATAGTAGTCCGGTATTACTCGTAAAAAAGAAAACTGGAGAGTACCGAATGGTCATTGATTATAGGCAACTAAATTCTCAAACTGTTAAAGACAAATTCCTCTACCATGTATAGATGACTTTCTTGACTGTTTATCAGGGTGTAACTTATTTGGCCGAATGTAAGGGAACAGGAAACACGGAATCCCTAGATTATCACGAGACTATAAGTTTGGCAACACATATGACTATTATTCAAAATTGTAATAAAATTAAGTTAGTTTTCGATATATTTTTCTACGGCTGTGTTAAAGTAATAAAAGTTCGTTTTGGATCTTGTTGTTATTACAATATACGTCCATTGAAAGCAATGTTAGATTTTTTTTTAAATTGTGTTTGAAAATAGGAACATATTACTGTCAAATCTATTTAAAATTGTAAAGTATAATTTTTTTAATATAAATTTAAACTCTTATATCGTCCCCCTGCATTGAAACTCCAGGAGAAAACATGTTCTTTTCACATAAATTTATTAGACGTCCAAAATTTCAGATTTGTTTCACAAAAAAATCAAGATATACATTTAATCAAACGGGTTAATGATATTTTTTTTCCCTTAAATAAAATAAACTGCCAAAATATAGACGAAAATTTGACATGTATGTGAGTTTGTTAACATAGGCACTAGATTGAACAGCATTTTGAAAACTTCTTAACCTCCGAGAGGTAAGTGGCCAAAACGTTCTTTTCGCATGCCCCGTGGGATCGCAAAGAAAAATATATCCATAAAATTCTTGCTGTAAAAAACAACCCTCAGGAATACTTAAATCAGTTTCAGTATTCACTGGCTATCGTCTTCACGGTGGGTGGGTGTAAAAAGGAGGGGGGGGGAGTGACCACCATTCTAGAAAGAAAAAAAAGAGTATTATCTAAAAAATTGTTTCTTAAAAAAAAAAGAACAAATATGTATTCTATTTAGTCACAGCTTGTTTATCCTTAAAAAGCTTTTGAAAATTTGCTGGTGTAAAATATATGAGAAAATACGACATTGTTTTTCCGGTTACCTGATTATTAGGATCAAAACCAATGCAAACTCGAGTAACTTGACTCATGTTACGTTTGGATGAATAAATTCCTAAAGAAACCTTACGAAAAAAAAAAAAATCGAGAACACATATCAAATCCATTTTAATATTTTTTCCACGTCCACACCAGTCATTTAATCCCGGTGGAAAAAACTTTTTCCCCCCGTGCTGCTGGTGTAGCACATTTGGAATCTCTAAAAAACGCGATACCACAAAAGAAAGATTAGGAATAGCCGGTGTCGGCGCATTTACGAGATTAACCCTACGAGTTCTCGCACACGGCCGCCATTGTGGAAGCCGTTTCTTTCTGTTGCCAGATTACGAAAGATAATTGACGTAGATTGGTGCATTGGAACGGATTCCGGGAGCACTATCACCATGGTTTGGCTTCATTTTTCTTGTTCAGGACAGATTAAAGTTAAATTGGGGAAGAAAAGAAGAAAAAACACGCTGCACCAATATTTTTAGTAGTAAAGTAGGGATGTCCTTTCTGGAGTAAGATTTATTCAAAGATAAATGGTTTCTTTGAAAGAAAAAAAAAACCTGTATTAGAGTAGAATATATCGTAATCACATTCAAAAGGCACAGTTAGGAGTATTGTATTGTTAAGAAGGACATTTTAAAATTGCTTGTTTTAAGGCGTCTCTAATGGCATTATATATTTATTAAAAAAAGGAAAAAAATTAATAAGGGTATAATATTTTTACGATTTAAATTTTTGATTTTTTAATACAATATCTCCCCCAGTGGCAGATTTATTGTTCTCTGCTAGTTAAACTGAGAGACAACAGTGAGGACCTCCAACATCCATTAGCTGTTCACTTTCGGCTTCATAGTTATGTTTCCCGTTTTATTTACAGTTTTAATTACTACCATTTCAATTCCTTATCTCCCATACCTATGTTTACCTTAAATTTTAATTACTACCTTTTCAATCCTTCATCTCCCATACCTATGTTTCCCTTTTTATTTATAATTTTAATTACTACTTTTATTAACTTTCATTCTTCAATCTTTCACCTCCCACCTCGAATTAATTTCCTTCCTCTTTTTTTGTTGTCCTGTGATTTTCCATGTTCTTTGCCATATTTTTCTTATGAATAACAAAACTAATTCAGTTTTCTTTTATGATATATTTTTCATTTACGTTCTTAACAAATATTGCAAACTATATGCTCTTCTCATTTCTAAAATTAGGAACGTCAAGAATTATTAAAATTGATTATTACTAGCCTACTTAAGTACTTTTAAATGCACGGATAAAAAAACCCGTTTTGTTGAAATTTTTGATTTAACAAACGAAAATTTTGTGGATCCAAAAATTAATTCTTTTTTTCAGTGACCGGATCAAATGCCTACTAGTAGGCTTGACCACTACGTGGATCAGAGATATTGGCCATTTCATTAAGGGGGTGACTAGTAGGGAGACCTATGTTGCCCTTTATAAGTGGTCTAATTTGAATCAATTCTAGATGAGAGACCCAGCACCAGTGGCGGATTATTGCAAGTTTGTCGGGGGGGGGGGGGCGGTTAGTTGGAAGATTCACATATACATCCATTTTAGTAAAATAGGATCTTTTACATTAATTTCTTTCTTCTCGGGGGGGGCTGTCGCCCCCTCCGCCCCCCCCCTTTAATCCGCCCTTGCACAGCACCCTGATTGGCACCCCCAGAGGCTCCGTAGCGAAACAGTGTGAAACAGCGACATTGTTGCAAAAACAGAACGATCCTCTGCAGGCAAATTGTCTTATAACAGAGTTGAAAAATGCGCTGAAGACTACTTTCATGTAATTGTAATTCTCAATTAACAATGCTTGAATGCACCCCTGTCTTTGTGTGTACATGCAGGCATAAATATATATTGTGCTGCAGAATTTTTTTTTTCAGCTTGTCGCACAAAGCATGACAAAATTCTGCCACTGGGAACAGCGATATATTTGAACAGGGAGGGAGGGCATTAGAGTCATGACAGTTTTTACGTGCACCAGCTCCCTTTAGTGTATACGGTCCACAGAAGACTCTGTCGAGAGATGATTTTACCTTCCAAAGCGCTCACCAAGCCGGTGCTGCTTCACTTTCGGTGTTCTAATGGGAACCGATTTTAATCGACCGATCTGCTACCGGACCCAAAAATTGATTTAATTTAGTACTATTGGAAGAATTAGTTCTGGCCAGTGTTTTGATTTTCAGACAGCTGTTATCAAGCTTCTTCAGTCTCAGACTCGATCTCACTTTCCCATCAGCATTTCAAAAATGCATCGCAATCGTGCCGACTTTATTTTCAATGCCTCTCTCACATTTATAATGTTCTGATAAGGTTACACGAACAAACACAATCCGAGATTAATCTCACGGGACCAGACCAACGTTATTGACAAAATAAATATTCCAAATGGATCTTGTAAATATCATTACTTCAGAAATAGCCAATATTTCTCAACTAACCTAATTACGGCTTCCAACACTTAGTCGGGAAGCTTCCTTTTTCCTCTTTGGAATTTTTTCGGTAGTTTTCTATTGCACAAGAAATTATATGCCTCGTAAAAATAGCGTTATTAGCGTATGTTAAATAAATCTCCTGGAAATTCGGTCGTTAGAAGTTAATGCATTATTTATGAATAAAATGGTGGAGTTCTGCCAAAGTGAATGAAATAGCTTAAGAGGGGGTAAATTGCGAGATATGTAGTTATAAAGAGCTTAATGAAATTACACGCCTTTTTCTAAAGGAATGATAAAGTAGCGATTAGTTTGTTTTTAAAAGATAATTGCGTGCATGTGTATTTGGATTGTTTCTTAGAGTTTCTATATTCATTATAATGGCAGTATATATTTATTAAGAGCCTACATTTATTATATTTTAAGATTATGCATTATTTGAAAATACAGAGATTTCAAGAAAAACGTGAAATTATCAAATAGTAGGCGATAAGATTTTTTAAAAAAAGCATTTTGAAAGCTGCCCTGTCTTTTACTCTAAAAGCAGATATGCTGTAATTTTGACTAGTTTTTTGAAAAGTTATCTATGTCTGTCACTTGAATTAATTTAAATTGTTTTAAAGCAAAGATAAGAAAATTTATGATCATTCATTTTACATTCATAAATTTCAAGACACAAAAAAGTACGTTACTTTTATCCGTACGTTCTGCTGTAGTAACAAGTAACTACAGTGCATACTCAAGCTGTCCTTAGCCCTTTAAAGAGCATATTGGAACATGAGAGACTCATGAATTTAAAACCGAAATTTAGTAGATCGATCATTCTTTGCTTTATCACGATATTTGTTAATTTGAAAAATTCATAAAGGTAATCTTAGCTCGATAAGTTAACCTTAAACTGAAATACAAAAATCTTGTTTCAAACTAAAGTCCTTCCACTTCTTTTAATATTTTAACTAAAATATACTACAATACTTGTGAAAATCAGTTTATTTCTATGAATTAAGAGAAAATAACATAAGATTTCTTTTTAACTAAATGCTTCAATGCAATTTAAAAAAAAATATCTCGATAGGATTTCAAATTTTCCAGAAAGAAAAGTGTGAAAGTTAGTTTTATATTTTTATTTTAAAATAAATTCCCTTAACACACACACACATACGCAGAAAAAAAAAACATGATATCTTCTTGTTGCAGATGGCACAGAGTTTTGCAGTGAAAAATAAAATTTAAATACCGTTTACGCTTCTTATGCAAATTTTGCTAGGAGGAAATATGCAGACAAAACGCCTTTATGTGTAAGCTTATTCAAGCATTTTATAAAAATATATTAATTTTTCATTAAATCATGTTTACCGGTATTAGAAACATTTTCTTCAGAATAGATATTTATGTTTAGAAGATTGTTGTTCACCCATGGAATTCTATATTCATATATTTAAGTTATTTGACAAGCGAAATATTTTATACTTCTAACAAAAATTTTAAAAATATTCACAAATTTTAGAGAGAGGAGAAACAAAAAGACTAAAGACTTCCTTTTTTAATATTTAATAAAAACAATACTAATAGATGTTCTGCGGATTACTTTTTTAAAAATTTATAAATTTTCTAAATATTTTTACATTAAAAGTAAGCAATTGACGCTAAATTTTAAAAAGATGAATTTTTTGACAGTAGGTTATTTTATATTAGAATTTATATTCAATCAAAAACAAATTTTTCTGTGTCATTTTTAAAATTCAATATTATAAGATTACCGTACTATACTATTAGTCTTTTAAAAAACTGCGAAGTTAATGCCATCTAATAGAACTGACATTTGAAAAGTTAAAGGACGACATAATTCTGATTATAAAATCTAAAACTGCTGGTAGAATCGCTCCATTTTTATAATTTAAAGTTGATAAGGTGCTTAGTCATTAAGGTAAACTCATTTATTTACTTAAATTCAACCATTAACTTCCTTTTTTTCGCAGAAAAATTATTTGGAAGCAATTACTTGCCTGATCTCAAAAGTTCAGAATAAACTTTTGGAAAATCCTCGGAGATTTGTCAAATCGATAAGTACACGAAATCACTGCATGCGGAACAAGAGAATCTCAAAAGAAGATGAAGTTTTGAATAATGCGCTAGCAATTTCGCCCCGCCTTCTTTTTTTTTTTTTTTTTTTTTTTTTTTTCATTTTAACAATCACTAGAATGTAGATAAGAGCTTAGGTTCGGAGAATATATTCTGGATCCCGTAAACATTTGTTTGGTAAAGCCTTGATATGAGGAAACTTTTTTTTTTTTTTTAATTGGAGACACTGTTTTGGCATTAAGGTGTTAGTTTATGAATAAAATATCTGATATAGACACCACCTAACAGATTTCTGCTGCTATTAAATTATTCGTGTGCATTATGTCCTTCATTAAAACTTATTTAATTTGGAAGTGATTTATGATAATTGAATGACATTACGGTTTGGCAATTTCTCGTAGAATATTGCAGACATTATCAAGGTGGATTCAGTAATAGAACCTTCAGGCGCCAAATTCGACGATATTTTTCCAAAAATGCTTTTTGTGGTATAAATTAGGAGGTCCTCGTTTCAAAATGAAGAAATTTCAGCCAGATCCTATAATGGAGCATACGACTAGCATGCGACGTAGTGTAATACAACCAAGGAACGTAACGCCGAACAAAAATTTTAAAAACTATTTATTTTCTGCATCAAAGAACTAAATAAAAAATTAATGAAAATAATGCGTACCTTTACGGGCAGAAGCAAGAGTGTTAACTGACTTAAGGTGCGGGAAAGCCAAATCGGTACAGTAAAATTGGCCGAAATTGGTAAAATTGGCTGCAGTAAGCCAAATTGGCAATAGCGCCAGGAGCAGGAAAAGATTGCTCGGCAACGAAGTCCCCAAATTGTAAAAATTGCAGTTGGCAGTTGAGATTACTCAGTAGTAATGAAACTTAAATGTAAGCTCGCCAACAGTTGATTCCTAAGAGAATTTGCAATTCTAGAAATTTTATTGAAGCTCAAGGGAAAGTTTTGGGAACGCCCAGAAGAATGAATAAGAACGAATAAAGACGCCATATGGGAGCCAAAAGAAAAAATAACACTTTAACGGCAAATTCCAAAGCAATTTACAAAACGGAATGGAGATAGCATAGCTCCCAGAAAGATTGGAATTTAAAAATGCACAGAATATTAAATTTAGAATAGGGAAATTAAAATCAGAACTCATTAAAACTTTGTGATGAACTGCATCATACTTTAGTATTGTTGTCGTACTGTGTTGGCAAACACATTTTTTGCATTATTATTATTTCAAACGTTGTCAGTAGTTTTTATATCTTTATAGACGCATATTATTTCAAATTCAAGGAAAATGACTGGAATCTTGGTTTTCACCTGACAATTGCAGTCTTACTTTGGCTAGATTTCAATAAATTTCAATAATAGACCTAGATTTCAATAACAGACCATCATTATATTTCTTTATTTTATTAAATGTATGGAAATGAGCATCTATGTATCGTACTTATTTAAAGTTATGAAAATGAGCGACCAAAAATATATTAAGAAGCCGTAAAAATATTACTTTTACTACAGTATGCATGACTTTCCTCTGTTTTGAATCTCTAGAGAAAACATGCAAACGTTTTATCCCGTATCAGAGTTAAGTATTAAATCCCATGTACATTTCATTAATTCCAAAAAAGATCATTTTTCATTGGGTGAAGCTGAATTCTAAAGCAGCGCAATGAAAAATTTATGTTACAAGCACAGCACAAATCTGAATTTTTTTTACATACATCACCTAAAAAAAAAGATCATCAATCTAGGACGTTACGTTTCGACTCAACACACAGCGACAGCTAGTACATTCATCGAATACTTTTAGTCGATTCCGCAGGCAAGCGCAAGTTAACTGTTCATAAATCAATTCTTCTGGACTAACTTTCGCGGTATTGTAAACAATACTTAATCAGCTGAGAGAGGAAAAAAAAAGAATAAATAAAAATATAGTAACTCACCAAACTGTAGACACAACCTGATATTTGTCATCTGGCGTGACAACAGACTGGTATCGGCAAAAGCGGTGTAATTCCCATGGAGACTGTAAGTTTCTCAAATTACATATTTGAAAACAAGAGCAAATAGGGTCCGTTCTGGTGTTTAATAGTGATTAATGCAGGACGTGACGCGATTAGTTAATTCTGAGCGTAAAATATATCTGTCACGTCAAGAGTTGAAATATGGCTCCATGCAAAAGATTGCTAACATCAATAGGTTGTACCAGAGGGGGGGGGGGATGTTTAAAGCCGCAATATATTGGAATTAAAGATTAAGCATAGCTGCAAACTAAATTTTTCAGGCGTTATCAGACATTTTGATTTTGGAAATACGATGAACTCTGGATATAGTGAGCATGGATATAGAGAATGTTCCTTTATAGGGGAACCTGGGGAGCCTTGACCATAAGGGAGGCTTGACCCACCCTTGAATTTCAGTATTTAAAAATATTTTAGCTTTCCCTCACTAGATGGCAGTCAAAGCTACTGATGTAATCAGACACCCATCATAGTTTCATCCAGTCAGTTCATAGTGGAGTGGAAATAAACAAGAAAGAAAGTTTTTCTGCCTAAAAAGTAAGTATTTTAAACACATTTTGTAAGAGTTTTTCAAAGAAAGTAATTGAATTAACTTTGAGCTAGTGGGATTTTATAAATACTGTCATATTAAGCTATTATTAAAGTAAAAAAGTTTATAGAAATAATCAGGTTTCAAATCACCATGCACCATTCTTTACAAAATGGCGTGATGGGGAGGCTTGACCCACTGTATGTAAGGGAGGGTTGACCACTGGGTCACGGCTCCCTTAGTTAAATAGTTTTGAAAATATAGCAATACTGCTTTTCAAACATTGTCATAATTAAAATAATACCTAGATATGAATATAAATAATTTATATGTTTACAATAGGATAGGTAGTTGACAAAAAGTTACCTACCAATTATTGTCCAATAAAAATTGTTTGAAAATTTAATACTAAAAACTAAATTATGAATAATTCAAGTATAATAATTTTCCAGATTTATACAAAGAGATTACCAAATTTTATTTATTTATTTATTTATTTATTTATTTATTTTGTGTGTGCGGGGGTTATAAATGTTATCTTTACTGAAAAACTATTAATTTCTGATGTTTCTTTTGATTCATTTTATTGTGAATATTAATATAAAAATCTGGAGTGACTCCACTCGACTTTCCGAACACTTACGATTAAGACCTTTACCAAGCACTTAAATAAATTTTAATCGATGAATAATTCAAACATATATACCAAATTGAAACTCAATCGAATGCACCGTTTAAACGCTTGCGCACTTTCAAGAATTTCTCCCCATATGCCATTATGCCATAACATAAAAGAAAGTTTTGTCGTAGCCCTTTAGGAGAACTATAAGTCCTATACACACCAAAATCAATACCGGCCTTAGGATGGTTGTTTATAACATGTATACCCAATTTGAGTTCAATCGAATCTACTGTTTAAACGCTAGCGCACTTTCTAGAAATTCCCCCCAGAGGCCATAATGTAAAAGAAATCTTTGTCGTAGCCCTGTATAAAAACTATAAGTTCTATACACACCAAAACCAATACCGGTCTTGCAACGGTGGTTTATAACATATATACCCAATTTGAGCTCAATCGAATCTACCGTTTAAAAGCTAGCGCACTTTCAAGAAATTCCCCCCATAGGCCATAATGTAAAAGAAATCTTTGTCGTAGCCCTGTAGAAAAACTTTAAGTCCTATACACACCAAAATCAATACCGGTCTTGCAATGGTGGTTTATAACATGTATACCCAATTTGAGCTCAATCGAATCTACCGTTTAAACGCTAGCGCACTTTCAAGAAATTCCCCCCATAGGCCATAATGTAAAAGAAATCTTTGTCGTAGCCCTGTAGAAAAATTATAAGTCCTATACACACCAAAATCAATACCGGTCTTGCAACGGTGGTTCATAACATATCTACCCAATTTGAGCTCAATCGAATGCTCCGTTCAGGAGCTATCGTGTTCACTCACATACACACAAACACACACACACACACACACACACATACACACATACATACATACATACATACATCTCGTAAAAATAGCATAAATGGATTCAGAAGCCCTCAAAACGTGTAAAAACACCAAAATCTCGAGGTCGAATTTTTTCATGATTACAAAACTTTCCTTACACTGTACATATTCGGAAAGTAAAAATGAGATGTTTTGAAATGCTGTATTAATAATAAGTATTATTTTTTTTTCAGGATGCCCTTTTTTCATAAACCAAAAGGAAATGCTCGTAAAATGTACTCCACAGAAGTTATGATGACAGCAGAATGTTCAATTATCATACTGAAGATTTTATACTTAATGCTTATATAACTAATAAAAAAGATTTACTTTTATCTTATTTTAAAATTATACATTATTGCCTGGGCCAAGCCTCCCATACCATGGGTCAGAGCTCCCTTATAAAGGGAGCCTTGACCCACTTTCCAATGTTTAAAAAAATATTAAATTCAGAAAAGAAGAAATGCACAATTTATATTATCATAAATATATTCTTAATGCCAATAAAATTTCCTTTAAATTGCACTATAATAGGATTATTTTGCTGCCAAAATAAAATTTACAAAAATGTTTTTCTGAAAATGTGGTCAAGGCTCCCCAGGTTCCCCTACTGAACTCAAATCATGAATCACTACCTGCATGCATCAGAACTGCGTATGCTACAGAATCGCTGGCTAAGTTTATTCGCTTTCAAATTGTTTCAAAAGAACATCATTTCTGAAAATAAAAGGCTTTTTGCTTAAAAATTTTGTTAACGGAGTTTATTCCAATACTTATTTTACATATTTATTTGCCATTATGTTTATTCAAATTCGTGTCTATAATGATGTTTTATAATGACAGATAATTATTTTTCTCAACAGTGTAAAACTAATTCGAATCTATGTATGCTTCTCCAAACTGTTCTTTTTACTGTATTTTGTTTTTTCCTTTTCGCAAACGTGGAGACACCTGTTTTCCAGAGTTTCATTAAAAGCTAAAACCTGGCCCAAGCCTCATCTTTACAAAGAAAGATCATGCAACGTCATACCCAATCATCACCTGCCCATATCATCTGTCTGTAGAAGGGACGTAGAAACAAAAAAATATCCGGGGTATGCCCAGAAGGTGAAAAAGATAGAATTTCTCGCACAGATGCTTCAACTGACATCCAATTAACAACAATCCAAAATTTCGAGGGGAACCCAGGCCACCATCCCTGGTCTGTAGAATTGTCGTCTCTGCTTACTCATCAAATAGCGTGAGATCACATGGCTTCAATCTATGCTTGCACCAACCTTCTGTTAGAAGGTAACTTCTTCGTCATTTGATTTGACTGTCGTCAGAAAACACCCTGAGAGCTTTTGTTGTGTTTTCGGTATTTCATCTTAGCCCACTCCTCTTGTTAAAATTCCTTATTTACACTCAGCTCACTTTCCCAGCAATGAGCAGGAGGAATGGAAGTAACAAGAATATAAACAGCTCACTCGTCCTGCTCATGCCATAACCTTTCTTGTTGCCCTTCCTGCTACCCGCTCTCTCACTTGAAGGGATGTTGAAGACAGTGAGAAGTTAACTAGAACAGAAAAGTATAGCAATAGAAGGGAAGTACAGCCGAATGTAAAACACTGCTTTTGAAGCTGCCACAAAAGTATTTCTTGTGGGGGGGGGGGAGCAGCTGCAAGAAGAGAAGTGGTAATGGCTGAATGTAAATGGGGGTATAATACCCCATTTAGATTGGGGTATAATATTCCCTTTACATTCAGTCATTTCCGCTGATTTTCTGGTTGCTATGCTCATTAGAATAGAAGTGAGCTAAATGTAAACGAGGCATAATGTTGGAATGAATTCAACTTCCTGCGACTGCAACTCTCTTGCCTTGCCTTGCTGTTTGTGACATTTCATGGGGTTTATATATATGGGCTGTCCAAAAATTATTCAACCGACAGCAAAATTTAATTGAAACACAATTTTACAAAATAGGACGCGATGTACGCTTTCTGGTCAGGGAAAACAAAATCTCCTAACACAGTTTAAAGGCGGGAATTTAATAAACTCCGGTCAATGAAACAGTTAATTAAAAGATAGTTGAAACAGCTTCTTCAGGTGCCGAAAGAAATCGTGAAAAGTAACAAATGGTGCTTATGATGATGTATAGTATATTAATACATTTGTTTTTTAATTGATTAAAAAATCCACGCTTTTCCTATCTGCCACCTGTCTATATAAATAAAATTAAACTTTTGTCTTGTACATTTCTTGGAATTCAAAAATTTTGCGATTTCTATCCGTTTCAAGCACCAGGGAATCCGGTGCGACCCTCAAAAAAATGTTTGTCTGTCTGTCGTTCTGTCTTTCTGTCCGTGACGCTTTTTTTGTTCCAGCATCACGTAAAAGCGACAGAAGCGAATGATATGAAATTGGGTGTCATGATAGGTGGTCACTCAACTTAAAATATAGGCGTCGAATTTTTAAAAAAATCTTGATTGGATTTTGCGAAAATCCTTTCAAACTGCGTAAATTTGTGTTCGAGTTTCACGTATAAACGACTGGAGAAATTGAAATGAAATTGGGTATCATGATTGGTGGTCACTCAACTGAAAACATAGGCGCCGATTTTAAAAAAAAATCTTGATTAGATTTTGAGATTTTGATAAAATCGTTTTAAACTGCGTAAATTCGTGTTCGAGCATCACGTAAAAACGACTGAAGCGAATGAAATGAAATTTACTATCATGATTGGTGGTCACTCAACTTAAAACATAGGCGTCGAATTTTTAAAAAATCTTGATTATATTTTGAGATTTTGCGAAAATCGTTTCAAACTGCGTAAATTTGTGTTCACACATCACATAATAACTGCAAAGGTGAAAAAATGATATTTGATGAAATGATAGGTGGTCACTCACCTTAAACTATAAGCATCTAATTTTTAAAAAATCGATCAGATTTCGAGATTTTGCGAAAATCGTTTAAAACTGAGTGAATCTTTGTTCACGCATTACGTAATAACGACTAATACGAATGATACGAAATTTTGTGATATGATAGGTAGTTTTGCTAATCTACCTATCATGTCACCAAATATCATTTATAGGCGTTGAATTTTAAAAATATTTTGATTACATTTTGAGATTTTGTGAAAATCCTTTTAAAATGCTGAAATTTTGTTCCAGCATAACGAAATAAAGACTGCAGGGAATGAAACGAAATTTGGTGACATAATAGGTTGTCACTCAACTTAAAATCTAGGCTTCCAATTTTTCAAAAATATTGATTAGATTTTGAGAAAATTATTTCAATATGTGTAAATATTCGTTCGCGCATCACATAATTACGACTAAAGCGAATGAAATGAATATTTTAACAATACATAAAAATTATAACTTCGCTTTCTTTACTTTGGCAACATACTACATCCATTCTGTGCATTCCTACAATGCTGACGAAAGTTCTTGCTTTTTGGAAATTTGCATTCAGTACTAACCCATCAACGACGGGTAATTCAACTAGTTCTGAAATATTTATATCAAATCTTTATCCGGTAAATAGCATATGGACATCCTAAGCAATTATCTGATTAAAATATTGAATGGGATTCGTCTAAACCACATCAGATCAATCACTTACGCTATTCGAATTTTAATATCTCCGTCGAGCACCACGAAATTCCATTTAATCAAAAGTAATAAATGCAGCTTTTAAAACGAGAACCATAACAGTTTACACGTGATGCGGCATCAACGACTAATAATGTTAGTAGCCGGGCGAATTCTCATGATGGCTATTAGAGCGGAAGTTGCTTATTTAAAAGCAGAGGAGAATGACATTTTCCGTTGTTAAGTTTGATGGATGGGGAACGTGATCCTTCATAAAGCATCCAGCATAAAGCAAAGATAAGGATCAGAAAATTGTTTTAGGATCCGCCGAATAGAACAAGATAATTCATTGCAGGGTTGAAGAGTTAATCCGAAATGGATGAGAGGATCCGCTAAATTTCCGAGAAAAACGCACTGTGTGAAGACAACAGAAAAAAATTAAATGGAAGACCCTTTTGTGTTCGCGTGCAGCATTTAGAATGCGACTTTATTAAAATGTTGTTTCAGGAGGTGTCTTTAACCTCCTGAACCTCGTATCAGTGGCGGATCGAGAAAAGTTTCAAAGGCGAGGGGAACTAGAAGTATGTCAATGCATTTATCAAAGGAGGATCATTTTCTTACTATCTTCAACAATTCTCCCTAACCATGCACAGCACAGCAGACCGTAATTTAATAACAATATCTCAATTTTAAAATAATTTTTCTTTGTAAAACTGTGGTGGTTTGTTATAGTATTGGTTAAAATTTGATGAAAACTAAAGCCTCAGATGATCGTACAGTGGTATTATGCCGCGCATAACCTGCCTGGCAAGTACTCCTAGTATTACGCTGAAAAAATTGGAAAATGATTGACATACACCAAAACACTAAAAAAACTAAAGACTCTATGAATTGCAACTAAATACCATTTATTCTTAGTCATTCCACTAATATTAATTAACAGACGATATTGACATAATTTTAAATTTAAACATGTCTGGGGGAGATGTGGTTTTGGAGGATAAGGGGTATCCACAAAAGTTTTGAGACGCAAATAATAAATAGATTACTGTTAATATTCACCATTCTGATGAGGTAGCCGTCTTTACACAAGACACGATCGACGCGTGTCCTCTTGGAACCGCTGTCTTTTTCTTAAGCCCTCATCTGGCCTCTGATTCCATGTTTCTTTTGAACACAACTTGATCATATTGATTCGAAGCACACACTGATTTTTTTAAGTCCGTTCATACCTTTTTCAAACTCTGCTCTGCTTCTTTTCTTAGCACACTCGTTCTGTCATCTCTTTTCTTTTTTTTTTTTCTCCCACGGGGTTGATTCCTCTTTTCTTACCCCCTCTTACATCATTGGCTGGAGTTTCTGATTTGTTCGTCTCGGGGAATTAATGCATCCTCTCGTCGAATCCCAGGCATGTAGGTGGATCCTTCGGAAATATATCCCGCCAAATTTGCATATCATTTTCGGCCATAAATATTTTCGGCCATAAATATTTTAACGTTGACAGTTCATTGTGCTATAGTGTCCAGACTGTCCATTGCCTGGCGCCTCTTCTAATTTACGGTCTACTTGTGTGGTCTTCCCATGGGAACCGTCTCAAAATTATATTTTACTGCTGTTTCACTTCACCACATCTCTCCCCCGTGTACATAAAAAAAACAAGAAAAAAAAATATTCAATGTCCACAGTTACTAGTTCATTACACGTAGCTACACATGTGCTACGTTTTAAAATTTGGCACTTGTCCTGTATAGTCCATGCGATATAGTCCATCATACGTAGCAAATTATGTGCTACGTTCTACAGTGTAGTAGTTGGAGTTTAGTCCATATAGTCCGTCACGCGTAGCTACACATGGCAAAAGTCTCAGTTGTGATACATTTGTTCTCCCGTTGTGTCTCAAGCATTTTGTGGTTTCACGTGAACATTTTCGTTCTTCTTTGCGGGTTTGTTTTGTCAGATTTTGTTAAATCTGGCAGTATCGATAATGTTTCCGAACCACTTTGCATTAATAACATTAATGAGTTACCTTTGTATCTTGTTTCTCAATTTCTTCAAAATAATATATTGTACACCAATGGGATTGTACACACATTATTATGTTTGATCACACATTCTGTACCAACATGCACCATATTTATATTATTAGAGTACCATATTTATATTATATATATATTAAGAATAACATACAATATCATGTGTGTCTATTACTTGTTACACATATATATTTATCTGCATATCATAAAAAATACTCGTCTTCCTTCCTTTTTTTTTTTTTTTTTTTTTTTTTTTTTTTTTTTTAAATTTATTATTATTATTATTATTATTATTATTATTATTATTTTTGCTCAGACAGGGGATTCATTCCTATATTGCACACCCTTTTATTTATACGGTACACCTCACGTACCACTGTTTCAAAATATCTAGCCATAATCATCGATGCGTTCTTATTTACTCATTCAATTCATTAAAAGAGTTTCACCGCTAAACCCGTGCGTTCTGGAACTCTCCTCTTGTATTCCTTTTAAGCAGATCCTTCCGGCTGCGAAACTGTTTGTCGCTTGACAATCGGAACTCATGGTTGAAATTTCCGGTTTTTCACTGCGTATAATACATCCGCGCGTTTGGAAACGGGGGAAACTGCAGCTCGACGACTCAACTCGCGCTGTAAGCAACCGGTTTATCTCCTGCGCCGGGAGTGACTCGGCACCTTTTTCGCCTGTGTTTTTTTTTTTTTTTTTTTAGGATGTCAACGTCGTGTAGAGGTAAGTGATTGTTATTTAATTATTTTGTTAATGAAAGCTTATGCCGCCCTATTAACTGTAATTTTGTAAAGAGAAACAAACTTAACGTTACTGTTCTTACGTTTTATTTTGTATAGCGCCGATCTGCATGTCGAGTCCATGCGGTCTGATAGGTTATTATTCTGTGAACTCCCTATGTTTACTTTAAAATAAATAGTCTTCTATTATTCTAGAGCGCGTCTTACTCATCGTGGTTATTGCCTGCAATTGCCCGATAAGTACCAAAATCCAAGGGGAAATCTGCAGCTTTCCGTCCCAGGTACTCTGGTGACGCAACTCAATAATTTTATTCTAACTTGTATTAATTAAAATTTTTTGTAAAATTACTGTACTATGTAATTGTCTCTCCTATAGTTGTATGTCCGGTATTTATTTATATGCATATTTTTGTCTTTTCATGTTGCCCTTCTCTTGCATCCTATGCGTGACATCCGAACGAACGACTCTAATCCGAACGAACGACTCGCCCCCATGCGAATGGCTCCCTGCCGGTTTGTTTACCAACAGAAAAGGCCAAACGACAACACCAGCTGATGCCTTGCTAACTTGTGTTTTACTTTTTATTTATTTTTTTTTTTTATTTATTTATTTATTTATTTTATTTTATTTTTATTTTTTACCTACGTATGTGTGTGCCTGTTATCTTATTGCTTGCTATTATTATCAACATTATTATATTTTGTCCGTCTCTTTTTTTTTTTTTTTTTTTTTTTTTTTTTTTTTTTGGTTGTTAACATTTCCTTCATTTTCAGCTTAGCTTTTCTGCAGTGCACAAGGTTAAACGGGATATCCCTTTTGATTATATATATATCATGTCATTATTATTATAATTCTTATTATTATTACTGTTATGATTAGCTAAATTCAATTGCCTTCCAGGTCGCGTTTTTCTCTTTTTCCTATCAGTTTTGTAATTCTCGTTTTCGTTATCCTTTCACAGAAATTCCAATCTTTTAATCATCTACTGATGTAACCGAAAAAGAAAAACACTCTGAATGAACACTCTGGACCTCACAACTCGGCTGCTGGTAAGAACCCCTTTTTTTTTTTTTTTTTTTTTTTTTTTTTTTGAATTTTTGTTCTTTTCTTATGTTTGTGCTGTTTCTCGCCCCTTCCGGGAGCGGTTGCGTAACCAATAACCATGGGTGGGGGTTTTTGACTCGTCAGGGTCTGTTTCTTGTGTCTGGGGTTTTACCCGAAAAATGAGGTTTTTGTGCAATTTTTTTGCTTCTCCATGAGGTTTATTCACTTCTTTAAGTAACAAATTATTATTTCGCAAAAGTTTCATTACCCTATAAGGGCCGGTAAAAATGGGGTCAAATTTACACTTCTTGTGCATATTTCTCATGTATACCAAATCCCCTATGTGGATTGGAGTATGTTTAGCGGGTTTTTCTAAGTTCTGCGGTTTAGCCGCTTTTTCTTGGAATATCCAGGCCTGTTGTCTGTTATTTAAATTCTGCTTAATTAATTTGTCCACAAATATTTGTATTTCCTCTTGGGACCATCTTGATTCGAAAATATTTTGTCCCTGTCCGTCAGTTGTATTGTCCAGGGTATTTTAATGTCACGACCCAGAAATAGTAACGCCGGCGGGAAATTCGTCGCCTGTGTTTAGAGGCGTTGTAATAGAGCTGCGCCCATACACTTGCATCTTCCCATTCAAAAGTGTTCTCTGCTATGCATCGAATACACTGCTGAAGCGTGCTTGTGCTCGCTCTACGTCCCATTCGATTGTGGGTGGTAGATCGACGAAAAACGACTCTCTATATTGAGAGATTTTAACAAACTCCTTAATTCCTTTGATCGAATTGAGGTCCGTTATCCGATATAATCGTATCTGGAAGCCCAAACGAGAAAAATACTTTGTAAACATTGAACTATTTGATCGCAGTGATTTTCTACATGAAATAATTCTATATACCTTGAGAAACTATCAATTATCGAGCGTGAGAGCAGCTACGTTTTCAAATTCGCTGAAAAATTGCTTTGGGTTCTCGAGACTATCGGCCGAATATCGGGGCAATAGAGGGATTAGTCCCGTGTCTGGCGTTTTGTTATGCTGGCTTTGTGCCGAACTTTGGGTATTTCGATTCCTAAGAGACTCTGGCGACTCCTGTCTAACTCTGGGACGACCCATTTTTTTTTTTTTTTTTTACTTTAAATATTTACAGATACTATTTTACCTATTTTAACACTATATGTTCCGTTACCTTATACATATACAAAATGCACTTTGACACTTTCAACATACACATAAATGAAAAATATTGTACATGAATACATACATATTAAGCAAGTATTAATTCAATTGTTCAGTTCTACTGATTGTTGCATAATATTCCATCAATAAAATATTTATTTATTTATTTTATTTATTTACTTAATTTTATTTAATTTAATTTTTCTATATGTCAATACGTTGTAATGACTACAAACTATCTTATTCACAACATTCTTTCTATTAGAGAAATTAATTGTTTTAACAAAAATACCTTCTTTGTCACCTTTAAAATCAAAGTTCTTTCGTATATATATATATATATATATATTTTTTTTTTTTGCAGCAGTATATTAACACTTACAAATCACAAATAAAATATTCAAAGAATGTCAATGCATGTTTTTTTTTTTTTTTTGTTGAAACTGAGAAACAAGATAGTAACTTCGTTATTATGATGCATAATTTCTCTCCCAGACTTTGTTTTATTTTTGAAAAATCTACTATATATATTTATTATTATTATTATCATTAATTTAACTATCATTTGAGTTACTAGGAGTACATAAAATTGCCTTTTTTCTACGGCACCATTATGTGGTGGTTTGTTACAGTATTGGTTAAAATTTGAGGAAAACTAAAGCCTAAGATGATCGTACAGTGGTATTATGCCGCGCATAACCTGCCTGGCAAGTACTCCTAGTATTACGCTGAAAAAATTGAAAAATGATTGACATACACCAAAACACTAAAAAAACTAAAGACTCTATGAATTGCAACTAAATACCATTTATTCTTAGTCATTCCACTAATATTAATTAACAGACGATATTGACATAATTTTAAACTTAAACATGTCTGGGGGAGATGTGGTTTTGGAGGATAAGGGGTATCCACAAAAGTTTTGAGACGCAAATAATAAATAGATTACTGTTAATATTCACCATTCTGATGAGGTAGCCGTCTTTACACAAGACACGATCGACGCGTGTCCTCTTGGAACCGCTGTCTTTTTCTTAAGCCCTCATCTGGCCTCTGATTCCATGTTTCTTTTGAACACAACTTGATCATATTGATTCGAAGCACACACTGATTTTTTTTAGGCCCGTTCACACCTTTTTCAAACTCTGCTCTGCTTCTTTTCTCTAGCACACTCGTTCTGTCATCTCTTTTCTTTTTTTTTTTTTTTCACGGGGTTGATTCCTCTTTTCTTACCCCCTCTTACATCATTGGCTGGAGTTTCTGATTTGTTCGTCTCGGGGAATTAATGCATCCTCTCGTCGAATCCCAGGCATGTAGGTGGATCCTTCGGAAATATATCCCGCCAAATTTGCATATCATTTTCGGCCATAAATATTTTCGGCCATAAATATTTTAACGTTGACAGTTCATTGTGCTATAGTGTCCAGACTGTCCATTGCCTGGCGCCTCTTCTAATTTACGGTCTACTTGTGTGGTCTTCCCATGGGAACCGTCTCAAAATTATATTTTACTGCTGTTTCACTTCACCACAAAAACTAAGCAATTGAATTTTGTGATCATAATTATCTTCAACTGTTGGTGAAAGCAAACTTTTAAAATGATTCACAATTATTTTAAATACAAGAATAATTTACATTGAAATACTTGTACACAAAATATATCGTTTAAAATAAATATTATATGCAATAATATATTTAATGACGTCCCATTAGACGTCCAAAATAACGCCCCCACTTATAAAATGGTCCATTGGATTTCACACCACATTTCATTAGCTTTTAGCTTTACTGCAAATTAATGTTGGCCACTAACACAAAATAACTTTTTAAAATTAGAAACATTTGAATGAAGCTTTATAACAACAAGAATTTTTGCGGGAAAGAGCAAAAATTAATACGGTTTAAAATAGGGTATCAAAATAAGCATTTTAGTATGAAAAAAATTACTCATCTTGATGCTTACACAATTCGTGTTTCTTGTTCTAAGAAACTGTTAATAAAAAAATAAAAAAAATTAATTTTTTTTTCAATACATGACCCTATGAAAGGCTAATATTACCACATGATGAGGAAATTCTAACTATAATATTTCACGCAGTAATTCAATTTCTTATTAGCCCCCAATTTCCCAGTGTATCAGTAAACCTGCTAAGTAGCATTTACACATAATTTCTTAAGGAGGAACGAACATTCTTCCTCTCCTTTTTATCTTGTTGTAATCTTGAACCCAGGTTTGACATTTTCCTTCCCGTCTTTTCCAAAATGGAGCTTTGACTACTTTCTTTCTTCGATAAAGAATTGTATTTCCCAAGTTAGCCAGATATGCGTTAGGTATTTGGTCTTTCAGCAGCAGCTAGTAACCAGTGCAATGATTCACCTGAGAATTGAGTGTGATTGATTACGGCAACGCTACACTAGGGCGATCTGCCAAGGGGGGGGTGCCCTGGTAGGAGGACTTTCTAAAGGGTTCTAACGCGTATTCACGTTACATCTGGAGACAACCTACCAAAACTCCAGACCGTTAGATCGACAGCCGCGCGACGGCTTGTAACGGGTTGAACTTGTAACGGGAAGATTGCAGGTTCGATTCCGACATATCAATTAAGACCTCCGTGTGCAGGCGGTGTACATGCACGTTAAATTCGTGGCCACGAAAGTCATTTCGACTTCGCTAGAAGTATTCGAGGGATGCCAATATTCAGAAGTGCCTTCCATTTCTCATGGGGATCCAAATTGCGGCGGGAACTTGGATCCTCCAAGAAAGATGCATGTATCTAAACGACATGTTGGGTGACGTGAGTTGTCCTCTCCTGGGGCTCTACCACTATGGTGTCGTAGAATATCAGTGACGGATATTTGTCGCTCTCGGAAAGTCAGATACTTCGGATAAATAGCCGCGACTCTCCTTTTGGTGCTACCACGATGAGTGTCGAATAAAACAAGCAAATATATTTGTGCTTGCTAGAGGTCTATCCGACACTCAGAGCGATCAACCAATCAAAGCACTAGGCTTTCTCCCCTTTTTCTTAAACGAAGGCATTGTCTTCAGAATTTTCGAAGACTCCGGAGACATCCATCAAGAGTGGAAGCCCGTTTTTGACAGACCCAACATGCTAGGGAGAGGGGGTCCTTTTGTGGAAGTACTTGACACTCCACGATCCACACAATAAAAACCGGGGCCGCCGCCGCGAAAGAAGGTTTCTCTAAGAGAAGAGAAACCTGTATCGCGGCGGCCCCGTAAAAACCCGCCCATCTCGTACTCCCCGATACCGGAATGCAAGTTTTCGCCTTCATCCAACGTGTTGGGAAAAAACAGCATTATTTCCGATAGTCAGTACGACAGTGAAACAATCACGATAGGATCGTGGTTGGGCATATCGGATATTTCTCGGATATCGGATATTTCTCGGATTGTGACGTCATGAGAAGAGAATGCTCGATATATTCGCTAGCGAAAGCTTTCTGATACTATGGGGTAGAGACCCTGGCAAGACAGAGACCTCTTAAATAACGATAAAAAATTCTCAGCACCTATCCGGCTGGTTATTTTTTAATAAAAGAACCTGGCTGATACTTTTAATGAAATAATTCTATTGGTGTTTTTAATTAAAAGACACTCTGCTGATATTTTTGTTTGAATGACAAACCATCAAGGAAAGTTTTGAAATTTAGAAAGATGATCCCCCTAGGGATTAGGAAAGCTGACCCCTTATAACGGGAGGGGCAAAGAGGGAAGAAAGATAACCAGATCGGTTTTAGAAAAAGAAACACTATATGAACCAAAACAGCATATAAGTTACATAACGAAAATCTAAAAATCGAACAAGAGGAGTTCCACCCTAGCTCAGTGTCACGCATAATCTTGGATATCGATCCCCTATAGGAATAGCTCCGTCCGTCACAGTCTAAAATTAGAACTGTCGTTCTCCCCCCCAACAAGATAGGTACGAAAACACAAAAACATGAAGCGTGCATAAAAATCCCCTTAATTATTTGTGTGTGCAGCGCCTCCAATAAAAATACCCTGCGCTGCCTCATTCTCCAGCGGCCCCACACAAAAAAACCCCTTTACGGCCCATAAGCAGACAATCAATTTATGCCTGAGCATCCTGCACCGCCTACACAGTAATAAAATATCTGAGAGCGTTGCCCTTACGACTTCTCTCGGCACGCTGCCAAACTGCAAAGTGATCGGATCTGTCCATTAAGGTAACGAGAAGGGACGGTGTCCACCCCTTTTGCACACTTGGTCATCTTTAAAAAAGGGGAAACAGAAAAAAAAATAAAGAGAAAAGGAAAAGGAGATTGGGGAGGGGGGGGGAAATGTGGCTTTTAACCCTTTAACGCGCAGTGTTCCCGCTCTGGGAACACCAAACACTGTCGTTTTGACTGTTGCCAGTCACGAAGAATAGATTGGATTTCTATAAAAATAGTTGCGGGTGACATAGCTCCACGAGAATCCTTTACTTTTTAGCACGTTATTTCCTGTGAAAAAATGGTCACGATTATTTTTAACAGCACTGATATCTGCTGAAAAATGGAAGAATGCGAGAACAGCTGGATAGATTGCCTAATGCTGGAAAAAGGGCAGCCGTTGCCATCGCTCGACTTAACTACCAGCAAGATGGCAACGGCTGCCCTTTTTTCAGCATTGGGAAAGGGTTGCGCCTCAAAGGGTTAAAAGTGCCGTCGATCAATTTATTTATTATCTCGTGTAGTTATGTCAATTTTGAATTTCTCTGAGTGCTTGGTCGTGCTTGGGGGGTTGTGAAGGGAGCAACCTCACCGGCCCTCAAAAATAAGGGCGCAGGCAATTTGTAAAATCAGACTTTTTATATGAATCTCCTTCAAAACTGGGTATGGGTATGAGATGGAAAATAGGCCTTCTCGTCTCGCAATACAGCTTCAAAGCTTTGTCTCGTCTCGAAAAATCCCTAAATAGTAATGGCAAAAACGTCTGTCTCGTCTCCCATAAAATCTGTAAATCTCTGGCTCGTTCCGTCTTGAGTAAAAACTGTAATTCTCTGTCTCGTCTCGTCTCGTCTCGCACCCATCCCTATTCAAAACCTTCCCGTACAATGATTGAGTGGTTAAGACACTCAATACTGGGAGACGGCTGAAGTGTGCAGGTTCAAGGTTCTAGCCTCTTACGCAGCTGTCCATCTAACGGTCTGGAGTTTTGGGCGGTTTTCTCCACATGTAACGTAAATACGTAGTAAAACCCCTTAAAAAGTCCTTAGCCAAAGACACCTCTCATTAAGCTTATAACCCGAGAGCAGCTTTGGTTAAAAATTAAGAGACCACTCATAGGGGCAAGGTGGGTCTGCCTAATAGGCGCCCACATAAGAAGAATCTTTTTCCGCGAATTTTTTCCAATTTAAAAAAATGTCTTAGCAAAATCTGCGACGACTTTAGAAATCTCAGTTGAAAGCAGTAGGTTAATTGAGATACACCTTGTAACATATTGATATGCTACAAAAGGAAAATATACGCATATAAAAAATATTAAAAGAAGCTTTAAACGCTAACGTTTTTTCTTTCTAATCTAGTCAAAATTCAGAGCATCGTTTATATTTCACTAGCCGCCTCCGGCGATCAGTTGGTTCGCCATCTTAATAAATCTTGTTCGGAGAGAATCCTGTTCCTCACAGGCTTCCTTGGCACTGAAATCTCTCAGATTCTGAATGGAATTTAAAATTAAGATGGTTACAAACAGGAGTGGCCCTACGGTAAGTGTTGCCCCTTGCTTATATAAAAAAGACGCCTTTTATGCTCTACTTAGTTTTTGAGTTCGATATCAAGCGCCTTCGAAGCCGTCGCCCAGATGCGATGCCTGCTATGTCGGGCCGCCCCTGGTTACACAAAATAAGATGGTTAAATGATAAAAACCTACAAAAAGGAACAAACTACTTTCGTTCTATATTAATTCTGAAGAGCTTCTGGATATATTGGCCTTCATCAAAAAACGGAAAGGAAAAAAAAAGTAAGAAAATCTGAAACACTTTCAGATTTTAAAAAAGCACTAAAGCGTTATATATTAAAAGCGTATTATAATCCATGGGTCTTCCCTATTTTCTTTCCTTATTCCATTAAGGTGGAAAGTATATCATTATTCATCAGTGTGATTAAACAAAATTAAAATTGATATTTTTAACATCCTTTTTATGGATGTAATACATTAGAAATAGATGAGAAAAAGCTGCGCAGAAAAATGCACAAATCGAACTGAGTGAAATTTTCTCAAAAACTTATTCAGGTGTATTCATAATCGAAGTAGCAGACGATAATTGCGCAAGCGTTAGAATCACATCTTCTCAAACTCGAACATCAACCATTTTATTTTTTGCCAAATTAAAAAGTTGCACATTTTAGTCTCGGAAAATTTCCAAATTCTATTTTTCTTTTGAGTATAAAACATTTCATTCCTGCTCTGATTTCACATGCATACGATATTTTAATTAAAAAAACAACCTTACAAATAATCTAAACAAAAAAATCGTTATTCTTTTATTTTTACTTCAAGAGTCTGAATCATTTAGTAAACTTGCCAAATATGGCAACCTAGGCATGCTAAATTCTGACTCTTTCCACTCCAGGGTTACAATTGCGAAATGGCGAGAGCAAAATTAGCCTTGTGCGATAGGTTTTTTTTTTATCGATATCTCCTAAAATAATTCGAATTTCGAAAATATCGCTTCGAGGTATGTTGGGGTCCGTCCTGGAGAATTTCCATGCAAAATTTGGTAGGTCTAGGATCACCCGTCTAGGAGCTAGGCGAGACACAGACAAACTAACTAACTAACCAACCAACTGGCATGTTACAGTTTGTTTTATTTATATAGATAGATATGGATGTTTTCTTTTATTGTACTATTTTCGTATTAATTCGAATCATGAAAGGAATAGATACTAGATAAGATACTAATTCCCTATCTAGCAAAGATGCTAATTTATGATATTCGTCTTATGCTAAAAGAAAGAAAGTGTTGCCTTAAGAAGGCTCTTCAGTTTTCACGTTTCCTTTATTCGAACTTGTCACTTAAATAAAACTAATGAAAAGTATTTACGCGATGTCAATGAACACAAAATCTCTTTCGATAAATGGAATTAGTAGAAAAGGCATCTTTAAAGCCAGTGGCAGGTTAATTAAACGGAAGTGAAGCTCTAAGCGTCAAATGTATGTGGAGACTGGATTTGGCTTTTATTTTTACTTCCCAAGTTTAATGAATAAATTTTCTTCTGCCTGTCTGTCCCTTCTCCCCGACCTCAAATTCTACATATAAATGTACATACAGTCAAACTATTAGTTCCATAAAAAAAAAAACTAAGGAAATATTACAATGTAAAATTTATTAAAAGTTGGAGAATTTTTTTTTTACATACATAAAATATTAATATGTATTTTGTAAATAAATTACGTCATTATTTTGTAATAGGTTAACAATAATTACAAAATTATTATTAATAAAGTAATTATATTGATTAACAATAACAACTAGGCAACATAGCAGACTAGTAATATTAACTCATAGGTTGATAAAAGCTCCCTGACAAGAATTAAAGGAGAACGAGCAGCGGCAGATCGTCTACTTTTTATCGAAATCTGTAAAAAGTCACAGGTGAACAGTATTTAATTTCTGCTCGGCCTGTCATCAACCGATTATCGGAGCCCGAAACCAAGTTCGTTTATTTACTCATAATATTTAAAAAAGAAGAATTCAATTAATTGAATTTGTTTGAGTAAATTGAAATACAGTTCGTTAATATAAAATTTTAAAATCTGTTTATTTTAAATATTATAATTTTTATCCAAAATGAATCGTACATAATTCATGCATGTAACATTTAACAAACCTTTAACAAATTAGACATTCTATGAAATTATATAGGATCTTTCAACTGACAAAATAAATATGACACCATTTTTAATTATAGCGAAAATATCCTTGGGTGTAGGAGCTGAAACTTTGCATAGCCATGTAAAACAATCCTCTGCAATGATTTCCTTTAAACTATTTCTATGTTACTATTCTTTTTTATATCAATTGCAAGATTTAGAGTTCGTATTTTTAAAATTATAATAATAATAGAAAATTGCATTTAAACATTTTAGTTCTAACAACAAAGGATTGAAAAATACTTTAACCATCTGAGAAGATACTTTTTAAGAGAAATTTTCTAGACATATTGATATTTAATATCCGTGGGTAAAATTTACGAAATTTTAGAGATTTAAACTGAAACTTAGATACTGGTGGACGAAAAATTAATGTTGTAACTCAGTTAAATATCAAGACAGTCTTTTACCGAAACTTTAAAAACAGCTAAATGGAGCCGCTATTTGTAAACGTCTGGTATATGTAACTTTGCTGTACGAAGGGCGACAACCAAAAAACAGGCAGGCAATTATTTTTTCACTCCGTATCTCTATACATAGTGGAGAAATAATTTTTCTTACAGAAAAATAATAAATTAAATTTTGGGTCGTTTCTTGAAATTTTAAGAGCAATAAATATTTTAATTTTTCAATAAATAAAAGTATAAGCATGTTGCCTCATTTTTCATGCTTAATTTCTTAAGTAAAATACCCAAAAGTGGGTTACTATCTGTGAAAAGTTACGGTTACGAAGAAAAAGAAAGCATTGCTTTCCAAGAAATGCGTTTTATTTCAATTATGTACAAAACCTCGAATGAAAAATATCCAGGAGGAAAAAAGAACTCCTTTGGTTTTATTTTTTATTTTGGCGCCTGCAAAGACAGATAAAAAAGGGGGTTAGAACAAATAAAGAAACGCTGCAAAATTCAAAGAAATTTATTCTCGTGGCAGATAACTTAATGAAATAAATTTATAAAAAAAAGGTTAAAGAATGTAAGCTTTTTGTTTTTACTTCAATGCATTAGAGAAATAAGAAGAATTTTTGTATTTTAATTTTTTTAGTTAAAATTTCGCACATAAATAGTTGCACAAAATTTTCAGATGCTTCTCTTAGTTTTAATAGTAGTGTTTCACAGATATACAGGATGGTATTTTTTTCAGGTATTTAAATTCTTTTAATGTCAATGTAAAGTTTTGTTCAACATGTGACTGGAATTTTTTAACACTGCTTTTTCTTTGTTTTTTTTTTCTAATTAATTATGGCATAACTATGTTATGATAAAAATATTAGGTTGTAACGAAAGTTTCCCGCCACCGCAAACATCGTCAGCACACAGTTCGCGTTGACGTATTTGCTCATATTTTGTCAAACGATTTTTGGCATTTGAAAGAAAGAGGCTTACTTTATAACACTGTGTTGTGAAATCTGTAAAAAATATAGTTATCATTAAGTATATGGTGTCCCAAATGAAACTATCACTCTAGAGGATTAGAACCATCATTTACTTCCATTTGTGTTGCAAAAAGTCAGCTACATAATATCAATAAATTATGAGTACAGCTTTAAGTACTATTGTTGTATCATGTGACACTGTGCAGGTTTGATACCGAAAGTTCAAAATCAGTTATCTAAGGATTTAGAAGTTAGTTTTTGAGGCAGATATGGCGGAAAATTTTCGTTACAGCCTGATATATTACAACTTTATTAGTAATATGTATATTACAATTTACATTAATTAATATAATGAAATTAGGCAACAATTAATGTAATAAAATTTTGTAATAATATACAGATTATAATATTAATAAAAAATACTGTGGCTTTGAGTGCATTTGACGTCGAATCTAATGTTAACGCGAAGGGTTTAGAATGGAATATCCTTAATCATTTAACACGACAATATAAACAAAGTTTCGTGTTTGTATTATATAATCTCTTGTTGTACATTTAACTAGGCTAAAATTAATGTTCTAATTCAAAACAGTTGAAAAGTAATTTCTTTTTGCTGCATGTAAATAGGTTGTATTTTGTGCGTCAATGCACTTCCATAGGTTAATATACGAAATATTACCTTCTTGAAAAATGGACAAGGTAGCACTAAACCGGTGATGTAAACTATTTTTAGCTGCAAATGTATGATAATATTGCCAAACCTGGAGATCATCTGAAGCGGTTAGTGGCTTAGCGAAAAAATTTATTCTGTGTGTACTGGAATTACCGGAAAGTATGTGGTGTGTTCAGAACAGTGAAATTCCCGGAATGCATAAGAGTATTTGAGAAATATAGAACAAAACTGTAAAAATTGAAGAGCGACAGATTGTTCCACCAATCAATCATTTTCTGAATTGACGCAATGAAAGGCGTTCGACTGTTAAGCGTGTTCTGCTCTAAAGATTCTAAATCTATGGTTTCTTCAGAAACTGATGTTATTGACTGATTTAGTCCAGTGAAATACTGTTTTAGTAAAATAACCCTAATAGCACAGATGGTCACAAAACAGTCGCTGTAACGTCACAGAGGGTCACAACTGTCACAGGACTATCACAAACTAGTTACATTGTGACTTGTGAGTGATGCGACTTCACTGTGTGGTCACTGCGACCCGTTCTTTGTGACCAGTCACCAGGTGACGTCAATGTGAAGTCACCCTGTGACTACTGTGTGATCGGTCACTAAGTGATGGCTTTGTGAAGTCACTGCGGGACTGATTTGTGACTGCCGGTTGTTGTGACGTTAGTCGCAAAGAACAGTCATAGTGACTGTTCTTTGCGACTTAGCAAACAAACTTATTTGTAATCACATTTTTTTGAGTGATACCTTATTTCAAATATTTAATGACCGGGCCGGCACTACTTGGCAGTAATGGGCCTGTATATATTTCGTAGTGTTGCCATAAAATTTCGTTATTTTAATTAAATAATATTGTTTCACATTCATACGGTGTAGAAGTGTTAGGGGATATAAGTTCCGGGCACCCAAAGGCAAAACACAACTAAGATTTTTTTTTTTTTTTTTTTTTTTTTTTTTTTTGAGGGGGGGAGAAGTTCATATTATGCCTTCAAACATTTTGGTACTAAAAACTAAAATAATACAAACGAGTTCAGTATGTATAAAAATGTTTACTACACAGACAGTGGAACCTCCACTCTGTATATGACAGTATATAACCCCCACTTTGTACAGAATTATGAATTTTAATCTTAACATTTTTATAATTTACTAGCTGAAGTACCCGTCGTTGACGGTTAGTACTGAATGCAAATTTCTAAAATCAAGAACTTCCGTCAGGATTGTAGGAGTACACAGAATAGATGTAGTATGTTGCCAAAGTAAAGAAAGCGCAGTTATAATTTTTATGTATTGTTAAAATATTACAGGTTAGAGAGTCACTAAGTAATATCATTTCATTCGCTTTAGTCGTAATTATAGGATGCGCGAAAGAATATTTACACATATTCAAATAATTTTCGCAAAATCTCAAAATCTAATCAACATTTTTGAAAAATTTGAAGCCTAGAATTTAAGTTGAGTGACAACCTATCATGTCACCCAATTTCGTTTAATTCCCTGCTGTCTTTATTTCGTGATGCTGGAACAAATATTTTAGCATTTTTAAACGATTTTCACAAAATCTCAAAATGTAATCAAAATATTTTAAAAATTCAACACCTATAAATTAAGATTAGCAACTACCTATCACACCACCAAATTTCGTATTAGTCGTTATTACGCGATGCTTGAAAAAATATAACCGCATTTTGGGAGAATTTTCACAAAATCTCAAAATCTAATAAAAAGTTTAAAAAATTGGGCACCTATGCTTTATGTTGAACAACAACCTATCATGTGACCAAATTTCCTATCATTTGCTTTAGTCGTTATTACGTAATGTGTGAACAAAAATTCACTCAGTTTGAAACGATTTTCGCAAAATCCCAAAATCTGATCGGTATTTTTTAGATGCTTATAGTTTAAGGTGACCACCTATCATTTCACCAAATACCATTTTTTCATTGCAGTTATTACGTGATGTGCGAACACAATACGCAGTGTGAAACAATTTTCGCAAAATCTCAAAATCTAATCAAGATTTTTTTTTAATTCGAGGCCTATGTTTTAAGTTGAGTGACCACCTATCATGTCACTCAATTTCATATCATTCGCTTCAGTCGTTTTTACGTGATGCTTGAACAAAAATTTACGCAGTTTGAAAGGATTTTCGCAAAATCTCAAAATACAATCAGGATTTTTTAAAAATTGGACACCTATGTTTTAAGTTGAGTGACCACCTATCATGACACCCAATTTCATATCATTCGCTTCAGTCGTTTTTGCGTGATGCTTGAACACAAATTTACGCAGTTTGAAACGATTTTCGCAAAATCTCAAAATCTAATCAAGATTTTTTAAAAATTCGACGCCTATGTTTTAAGTTGAGTGACCACCTATCATGTCACTCAATTTCATATCATTCGCTTCAGTCGTTTTTACGTGATGCTTGAACACAAATTTACGCAGTTTGAAAGGATTTTCGCAAAATCTCAAAATCCAATCAAGATTTTTTAAAAATTGGACGCCTATGTTTTAAGTTGAGTGACCACCTATCATGACACCCAATTTCATATCATTCGCTTCAGTCGTTTTTGCGTGATGCTTGAACACAAATTTACGCAGTTTGAAACGATTTTCGCAAAATCTCAAAATATAATCAAGATTTTTTAAAAATTCGACGCCTGAGTGACCACCTATCATGACACCAAATTTCATCTCATTCGCTTCAGTCGTTTTTACGTGATGCTTAAACAAAAAAAGCGTCACGGACAGAATGACAGACAGACAAACTTTTTTTTGAGGGTCGCAACGGATTCCCGGTTGCTTGAAATGGATAGAAATCGCAAAATTTTTGAATTCCAAAAAATGTACAGACAAAAGTCTAATTTTATTTATATAGATATTAATTTTTTACAATTTTGCTAAACTTTTCCTGAAAAACATATTTGGAGACTTTTTTGTACGTTAAGCCCCTTTTAAAATCTACCGAATTAGGGTGCAGAAATATGTTAGAGAGTATTACACGAAGACCAGTCAGGGTTTTACATGAGAGCTCAGCTCCTGTAGTCTTTTTTTCTTCAGAGAATTTTAGATTAAATTAAAAATTTTAACAGCCTACATAATTGCTTCTATTGACATTTTTTATTAAATTAAATATAGCAGTGCTAAAACAAAAGATTACTTAATTTTTAAATATAAATTAGGTAATTAATGCTCAAATTTACAAGAAAACAAATTAGAGCTCCTGCAGCTATTTTGTTAGAAAATGCAATGAACCAGTATTTACATATTATTTCTTTCAATCTGTTTCGATTACTCTCGAATCAAATGTTCTATTTCACACCCTTTAAGGGCCTCCTTACGGGAAGCAAGAGTTCAATATATCTTCCCAGGGTCAACTAATATCTCACGGTTGCACGATAAGGCACCAAGAACTCGAACTGTTATCGCGGATTCGGCTATATTAATTCAGATTATTTATACGAAGTACAAATGAATTTTTTATGCATTTGAAGATTGGCGAGTGAGAGAGATTGTCGATTGAGTATAGTAACCCATTCTTTTTTCTTTTGATGTTTCATTTCGTTTTGCAAATCTTGAAACGTTGAGCGGGAAGCCAGTTATGAAATATGCTTTTTAGGATACAGTTTTTCCGGTTGTTGTTGCAGACTTTCGAGAAGGAGACTAGTAGGATATCTCTGTTAGGAGCAATAATAATTATAATAAGATTTGCTTCTGCAGTGATATCTTGCTGGTTATGGATAGTGAAAGTGGATTTCAAAGTTTTACAATTGGATTTTACATTTTTTAAACAGTCGGGAAAATATTACAGGTAAATTTTTACTTTTACTGTTTTTATGTTGCTAGCTGCATCAATCTATGGCTGCATTCATATCTTGTTACAGTTATTCGACTTCTTTGTGACTTAAAATGTAAGTATACATATTAGTATTATGAAATGTTTGTTTTTACTTTTTTAATTCATCATTATCTGGAATTTTCTAGTTATGTTTATCTTGTCAACATGGGCCTGTTGACTCCTTAGGCAGATAGCCCTCGTGTAACCAATCTAAAAAGCATGTTTGACGCATAACTAAACTAAAATGTCCCACATTTTAATAACGTACAAAACTTAAAATACCGTTATAACGAAATTTTAGGGACCTCAAACGCTTTCTCTTAATTTGCTTTGAAAACTAATAATTGCTTCTCTTTCAAAATAGTCCCATACGAGTAATGTCGTGACGAGGGTTGCGGTTGCTACACTTTTGTGATATCGGAGTCACCATTGTGACCACTATGTACCGGCACATTTCAGTTGCAGTGTGATCGCGACTACGCTGTGACGACGCATTGTAGCCACATCTGTGACTGTGACCGCTTTGTGTCGTCACTAAAGGGTCACAGCGGCAACCGTCGTCGCAGTTGTGACTACTCTGCGGGGTCGCATTGTAACGTCACCGTGGGCGGACATAGGGACTGTGGCGTGACTAAACGGCGGCATCACAGCGACTCTTTGTGACTCTAATGTCACTGTTTCGCGTGGTCACTTTTTAGTCACGGGTGACAGTTGTGCTATTAGGGAAGTTTCATGCACAAGCGAAATAACTTTAACCTAGTTAAGTTTAACCTAGACTAAGAAATCTAAATTATACCCTCTAGATATAGTATTGACGGCGAATCTTTTTGAGAAGTAAATCAATTTTAACCATTATTGTTATTATAATTATTATTTTAGCACAGTAGACCCCTTTATAACACGGTAGATAAATTCCGTGTTATACGAATCTGTGTTGTACGAGTCACTTAGACTACACAAAAAAATACCTGGAACATATCATCAAATATCACCAACACTAAAACGTAATAAAATCGAAATATCTGTTTCATTCTTTTACCGTGTTATACGAGCCTCTTTTGACAAATCGTACTAAAATGGTCACAATTTTCTCGCCGTGTTATACAAATCCGTCTAACATGAACTCGTGTTACAAGGGGGTCAATTTTACTAACTCTTGGGTCACTAAGTCAGTGGCGTCACTTAGAAACGGGGAGGAAAGGATGATTAAAAACTGCTTTTTTTCCCTACTCACTTTTAAAACACTATAAAACGTTTACGTTGCCTTTTTAAGTCAGTGTTTCTCAATCTTTTTAAGTCAGTGATTCCCACTTAACCCGCGGGCCACTTTTCCACTCCCAATTTACCCAAGGACCACTTAAAGGAATTTTTCCTGGGGTTGGGGGGGGGGATAAAATGGTTAAAAAAAAAAAAAAAAATTTTGCAGAGAATGTAATGATAAAATGAAAGGTTAAAAAAATGCAGAGAATGTTATTTCCACTCACTCAACGATGCTGATAATAGTTTATCAACCCTGTTTACATGTACTTATAGCCGAAGACAAACGCGTGACTGAAATGCTACAATATTTTATCGAATTGTACTTATTATTGTGACAGCCCGTTTTATCCCTATTTTGCAAGTAATATTAAACTTTTTTTTAATTCTCTGAAACAATTACACTTTTAGTCTTTTTACCTCATGAAATTGTTAAAACGCAATTATTTTTAAACACTCACTCGCTTCGCAGACCATCATTTGGAAACCACTGTTTTAAGTGAAAAGAAAAAGATAAAAGTCTACGTCAAAATATTGATATCAATGGTGTTATACCAGTGGCGGCTCCTCCAGTTGAGCATATGAGCACGTGAACCCCCAAAGAAAAAACTAAAAAATGAGCACATTAACAAATTAAATATAAAAAAAAATATTAAGTACACTTCTAGATTTTTGTGAATTTAAACGTGAGTTTTAGTCTCCCCCCACACACCACTATTATTAAATATGCTTATTAAAGCTGACGCGCTGTTTTGCAGGTTACTACAGCACACTATTTACTGCGAGCGGAAAAATTTCCTTCTGAACTGGTCTCTGAGAACTAAAGCGGAGAGCGTCGGGGAAGCAGTACGGCGCTGCTGATATCTTTCCGTCCGCACATTTTCACTGTGCACAGGGAACATTTTTTGTGGCTATCTCTTCCGGATTACGCCCCGGTTTGTTATGTTCGGTTAATTATGTTCTTGTAGGTTCATTTTCTTATTATTCTCCTTATTTTTTTTTTCATTTTTCACTAAAGCATTTCTTACAAACTAGTGCAAATAATTAAGATCGGTGTAAAATAAGTATTTAAGAGAAAAGCAATCACATTTTTTCAGTATCATGCTTTGACAAATAATTGAAATAAAATAAATCAAGACAACACCTTTTCTAAAATTTATCTTGGTTTTAATGAAATGTAAACGAAATTTAAGAGCAAAGATCAGGCCCGTAGAGTGAAAACTCGGGCCCGGGGGTCGGAGATCTGACGGGCCCCCTCCTATAATGATCAAATTATTTTCGTTGTAAAATAGAAATAAAGCACTTTTTCTTTCACTCTGGCACTTTTAATTTTCTGATTTTTATATAAAAAATCAATGTTGGTCTTATTTACAACTAATTGCTTTTTTTTCTTTTCAAAAACAAAAGTTCTTGCTGCTAAAAATAAACTTTTCTCCATGATCTGGTTATCGGAAAAGATCGGAGCCCGTTTTGATCAGACTGATCCATGACAAGTCGTTCTGTGCAAATCGTTTCCACCATCTCTACGTGAAGCTTGTTAACCAGAGCCAGTTGACCTCACAGGCTAATTATGTGTAAGGGGATAGTGTGAGGATTATAGTGTAAGGGGACGAAAAATGATTAAAACAGTTATAGTCTTAAAAAAATAGCATAAAAACATAAACATTACATGCCGGCGTGCAAAAATGTTTGTTTATAATATATTCAGGAATAGAACAAACGTCAAATATCAAAGTATTCCACCAGGAAACATTAATCGAAGTGACATCATTCGAAGCATAACTTTTGTGAATTTAATTTTTAAAATGTTGGGAAAAGGGTGGGAGATTAAACCTTTATCTTATACACGGCACTGCGAACAAATATTTCTACCTAATGACTACCTGATGTCAAAAAGGACTGACCATGCAGGGTCCCCGAAAATGGCTAGGCTAGGGACCGCAAATGTCTCAGTCGGGCCCAGCAAATACTATGTAGTTTTAGCAGCCCGGCCCAAGCCTGCCAATAAGTCTCAGCCCTCACGAAACGGTTTGAGCGTGAAACCGCTAAGTATGGGCACGGTATATGTGACGTTAGTAATCCAGTTTCGTTTAGGGCATCAGCTATTCTTATTCCAGCCTGTTCTGGATTTCAAATATTCTTTTTTCTAGCTATACAAAAAAAAAAAAAAAAAAAAGCTTCAGGGAATTTATAATCACGGGCCCGAAGAAAACCCGGGCCCGGGGGGGAATCCCCCTCTTCCCCCTCCCCTCTCGTCAGGCCTGGCAAAGATTACTTCTGTTCTTTCAGTTGCATGCATTGTTTTCCTCTATATGATGGAAACGCAAATATATTTCAACGATTAAGTTGCGTCGTATCTGCATACTCAATTTTCGAAATTTATTTTGTGAACCTCCATTTAAATAACCCGCCACTGTGTTATAGCGCACCAGGTGACACCCAGTCAGCGTCACCACTGAGTATTTGAATAAGCAATATGAAATAATAAAATCACATGTACGCAATGAACTATTTATAACAAGACATGGTTAGTTACTAGTATGAGTACTCATGAATAAAATTGCAATATATTCGTATTTAAGAAGAAAACTGCTGTTGTTTATGTTCAGGTAGTTTCTTAATATTAGGTTCATATTCTATGTTCATTTGTCCGGTAGCAAAAACCCTGCAGCACTGCACAGCTGCGGACGCTGCAGAATATTTCATTGTTTGTTGAATTATCTAGCCAAACTTACCTTAAGTTTGGGGGTAAATTTTGGCTTACTATCCTGGTGATGCAGATATATATTGAAAATTGTGCTACTGTGGGTTTATTTGTTTAACTCATTTCGTGAACAATTCATGTCCGAGTTTATTTCTATTGATAGAGTTTACGAAATTTATTGAAGGAAACAAGTTTTCACATGAATATGTGGACTTAAACATTGTTAAAAAAGCATTAGCAAGTTTATTCATGGATATGAAATTCATTGGTAAAGAATCCCATGCGTTTACTACAAATATTTAATAATGCTTTCAATAAAAATAATAGTTTAATACAATACAATGAAAATAAATAAAGAAAAGTTTATGTGTTCAGTTCAGAAATGCAATCTGCAGTGTTTATCGTAACAAGTTATGCCATCGCCTATCCAATAACTGAAAAATCACTGCAGCGGAAGCATAAACGTAAAGTTTTCAAAATTATTGGGGGCAGGGGACTGGGCCCCACAACCACATATATTCACGTGCAGATAACTTACTCATAGCTGCCATCTACTACAAAATATAAATAACCACTTTTTCTACATAATTTTTCGGCTTAAAATATAGCAAAATTTTTGTGCTGCGCGCGCGAGCTGGTTGCTATTTTGAAAAATTACTTAAAAAATATACTGTTTACAAAAAGGGTTAATTATATTCCGTAGTAGTTGGCAGCTATGACTTAATATATATAAATTATTGGAGGTGCTCGAACCCTATGGCTCCCAGAACAGTGGCGTAGCCAGAAATTTTCATAGGGGGGAAGGGGGTTACGACTACTCATATATATGCATACGTGTGTGTAGTAATGGAGTGAAGAATATGCATTTTGTATGGCAAAAAAATTCCTCATGGGGGGGATGACACCCTAACCTCCCCCCCCCTTGGCTACGCCACTGGGTCCATAGAACTCTACACCTATGTAAGGTAAGTATCCATGTTAGTATCTTCCTACCATGTTATAAGTTAAAAATAGAAGCAAAGAAAAAAGTCCACAGGAGGAAAAAAAAACAGTTTCGTTGATATAGTGCATTTTAGACTCATCGGAACTTTTCTTCATTTCATACTTTACATTGCATAATCTGATTTTAATTAACCAGAGCCTGAAGAGGGCAGCTTACAGTAACATTGCGTGTTACGTGGCGTCACAATGAATACTAAATCATGATTGAAATCAAAAGAAGAAAATTTTTAAAAGGTTTTTTTTAACGTTTGTAAATAGGGTGAAATACTTTTTTATGTTAGTATAAATGCGTTTTCTTTATTTATTTGTAAATTATTGGGTGGGCTCAGCCCCTACTCAAAATTTATTGGAAAGGGGGAGGGGCTCGAGCCCCACGGGCCCATATAACTCTTCGCCTATGAGCGGAAGTGCATGTTTAATCTGTGGCGTTCAAAATCCTTAGCTATTAAAAAGAAGTTGTTATAATAATATATATTGTTCAGATACATAGATAATTTTATACTGATAAAGTTCCTGAAAAGTCCTTTCAAAGATTAAAAGCAGCGTCTTTTCCGCAATACAGCCTACCTTCTCTTTTGGTTTTCTTATAATGGATAACAGTAACATTAAAATTAAGTATAAAATTAAAGAAAAGGTTTGCTTTGAAAAAAAATAGTTAACAGTAAAAAAGTATACTTTCTTTTGCAAGCGAACAATATATTTGTGTCAACAAATTTATATATAATTTGTCAACAAAATAAACAATATTAATTTTGTTGGCAAATTATGTAAAAGTCATGATTTTATTCAAGTGCTTTTCAACGCACTGTGCTTCTTAGTTTACAAATGCTTAAAAAAATCCTTTAATATTATCTCTAAAATAAGGGCTTTATTTCATTCCCAGCGGTTTTCCTTCTCCAGATAGTCATAAAATTTAAATAGAGAAAAAAATTATTATTTTTTTTTATTTTTTTACCCAAAAACAAAATTCGCAAATTCACCATATCGCTTATTTTCTTCTTCCTGCAATACTAATTAACTTCTAAAGATTAAAGGGTTTTTTTAATTATAACTTTTCCACTATGTATTTATTTTTTAATACTTAAAAGATCTTATGAGTAGGTTCGAGAGAAAAATAAAGAGCAGGGGGTGGAGGGAGGGCAAAAATAAAGAGAAAAAGGAAAACATATCGTTTTCTGAAAGTAGATTGATTTTTGCTCATTTTTGAAAATGTCGCAATGTTCAAATAATTATATACGTATGACGAACAAAATAATTTTCTACTTTGAATCTTTTTCCTTCTTCGCTTTTTTATTTCTTTAAACTTTTTAAGAACCAAGTTTCATTTTTAAATTCAATGAATAATTAAATCTGTTAAAGTGAAAGCAAACGGCATCCAGAATCATGATCCAAAGGTAAATATAATAGTCGACTATAATAGTCGGTTTTTTTTTTTTTTTTTTTTTTTTGTATTTGAGGAAGTGGTGAGAAATTAAACGACTGCTTTTTAAAAAGTGAAGAGATGCAGTAAGTTTTCAAATGAAGTAATATTTTATGATACAATGTTTCATTTTTAGAAGAGAAAAAAGTGTTTAAATGCTTTAATTAAAAACGCATTTTTATTTTGAAAAGAAAATTAAAGATTGATTTAACTTATGAATCTTCACACATGTTTTTGAAACAATGTTTTACAAACGAACTCAATTTTAATTCTCATTTATTTTTTGATACTGTAAATGGCTGTTTGTTGGCAAAAAATAAATATCTTACTAAATTTAATGAATTGATTAATCAAAAACACTCTTTTGTTGAACATTTTAGCTGAGTTAGATGATTTTTTTTCAAAGAATATAAATAATACATCTTATTCACGTAGATGCTGTATTGAACATCTCAGTAAACGTCAGGCGCCATTGTTTTACTACCTTATTATATATGGGTGTGCTAGCAAAAATTATCATTTGTTTTTCTGTGGATATGTAGCTGCAGTTCTACTCTCTAAAAACAATGAAGCAAAACTAATTCAAACAAAGATAAATTTCATTTCTTTGGTACAAAAGGAAACAAAAAGTCCTTTTATTTTCTTACGTAGTATATGTTTAATTCTTTTAGAAGCGAAAAAGCAGGTAAGTTTTGATTGCACACATTTTTGGAGAGAAATTACGTTCTCCTTTCCGAGCCAGAATGAATCCACTTCTCATCAAACTGCTTCAGGGAGAAAACCACGAAAGGAATGGGCGTGTGTGATTTCCCACTTTTTAAAAGACCTTTTATTTAAAGTAGGATTGCTCCATAACAGTATTGTGTAATTTTTTATTAAAACAGGATCAGACAGACCCTGGTACGAAATTTTTTGTAAAAAGCCATTTTTACTGCCCTGTCTGTAGTGCGTCCATTTCAAGTAAACTTCAGGAATTTGCAGCACTTTTTAAGTAACTAATTGCTACAAACTTCTAGTCACAAAATTTAGACCATTAATTGTTACTGTATTTGTTATTTTGTTGCTATTTTCGTTCCATTCTTATAAAAATACATGATATTTCGTTGAATGTTATTGAATAGAGTTCATTAAAATATTAAACTTTACTTGAAAGTTCTATTTATTTATTTTAGTTTAAGGCGGGTAGGAGGGGGAGAGAAGGGCAAGACGGGGTTCCAACCTTATAATATACCTTATGTTTCGGCGTATAACACGCACTTTCAGCTTTAAAAAATTACTTTCTATTTTCATGTGAGCGTTAAACTCCGAATATAAAGTGCATAGCATGTATAAAATGAATTTCTTGACATATCCTAAATTTATTAATGCGTGTTATACGCCGTGATATATGGTACTTTAATTGGTCAACCTCTATCGTTCAAGAGCGAGAAAGCGCGCCATCATCTTACTTTTATTGCACACGCAGACTCATTCGCTGGTGCATGTGTCTCTTGTGAATCTAACGTGATTTTTTTTTTTCATTTCACACTTAAAAAAAAATGTTTGTTACATGATTACAACTGCATTAATAATTTTATACATTATCTCTAAAATTATTTTTATACGTCAACGAATGTGCTATCAGGTAAAATTCTCCATTAAGAATTATTTTCCATGAGTATCTTTAAACACATTATTGATCACATGGCGGCAAGATGGGATATGGGTCATGTTGTCTGCATGATAACTATGGTTTTACATTGTTTTAGGATGATGAAAACGTATGAGAGAAATACAGGTAGAGTGGATTGATTGATCGCAATAAAGTAGAGTCTCTAGTTAAATTAATGTGAGCACCAACAGATATATGGATTTCTACTTTACGAACATTTATTATCCTTTCAGACCCGACATACATATTACTTATTAAATGAAAGAATTGTTTAACCCGTTGATGCCTGGATTATTTTTGCGACTTTCTTCGATTCTTGCTAATACCAGCAATCTATATATATTAAAGCACTAAGACAGCTCGGGACAGATTCTTGAAGCCGTTTCTGATGCAGTTTGACCATGCGCTTTGGCCATAATACTCTCCCCGACCAATCAGTAACCACAATAAAAGCCTGTCTTCACACATAAGTACGGCATTTCATAAGGTATTACGTCAAGTTAAAAAGCATGAAAAGAATTAAGTCGAAATGTATTTCTTAAAGTTCATAAATTTTAAAATTGCTAATACGATCGCGTGGATAACATGAGTTAAAGATTTCAAGTGATGCGTTTTTTCGAAATGATATAAATAGCTGTATTCATTTGGCAGTTTTCTTCTGAAAGCATCCATTTGATGACGTCCGATTCTGAATCAATTGAGCACAATCACCAATCACTTTCGCCCTCCACTTTCGCCAACCTAAAAAATCGCCGCACTTTGGCGAGTTTTACAGTCATGGGTTTGAGGTGTTATGCACAAGTTTCAACGCTCCCAAAAGAAATAGATGAAAACGAAAGGAACAAATTAGCGATAAACGCACCAGTTAAAGAATTTGAAGATACTTAAGTATTAAAAGTACATTCATTGTCATCCCCCCCCCCAAAAAAAAAAGAATAATGGGTAAGGGAATTAAAATTTCATAAAACTGGAACTTTTGCGGGTTTTTTAAAAGCTTTTTGTGTGTTTTGATTATGAAATTAGAAGTTTCAAATGGACGTTTAAATGTAAGATTTTCTCATTTTGTGTGCTACTTTATTGATGTCAGTAAAATCGTCTCTGTCTAAATTAGTGAGGACAAGATAAATGTCTGAATGATCCATTTTTCGGAAATTTGGTGATTTGCTTGTTGAATTGCTTAATTACTAAAGTGCTACTGTTATATTAGGCACAACTTCCTTCAGTTGTAAAGGAACGAAACTCAAAGTTTATAAGCCGCATAACACCTAAACTTGGCGCCAGAAGAACACTACAAACAACTTTTGAGCTTCACAGCTACTGGGTGTGATGGAATGGTTTTAAAAATTAACATAATAATGGTTTCATTTCTTTGGTGAAAAAGAAATAGGAAGACTCTCACAATTGCTAATTTGTTTCTTCCATGATACTGAGCTACCGTTGCGATACCTTTTTTTGTCATGTAGATGGTAAAACGGAGGAATGCAATGAGTTTAAAGGCGAAGCGATAGGTCAGAAGCTAGAAAATCATGATAATTTTCTTATGGTTACTCTCTTGTTAATAAAAGTAGCATTCCTCTTTTGGAGAGCAAAACTGATTTAGTTCAGATCAGAAGTATTTGTTGTATATATGAAGTGGAAACTGCTCACTAGATTTATCTTAAAGAAACCCTAGAAAACTTGCTCATTCCAAGTGGTTGACATTAGGCGACCGCGTGCTAAGAATGTATATGACAATTGAAAATCTTAGAACTCTGTCTGAGTACAGTAAAAGTGTACGCGTCTGTGTGATTTAAGTTAAAACCTTCATGTAGTTACGGTTCCAAACATCTGATTAACCTTATCCCATACTCACGCTATCTCTCTAATGATATGAAGAACGTTATAGACCCAATTATTCGGAGAAAGGGGTACTTTGCTGATCCAGAAAATCTCTTTTTGTCTACGCTTATGTGATTAGCGCATAATTCAAAGAGAACTTGATTTAATGCGTATTTTAAAGTCAAGATCAGAAAGTAGAGGCTGAGTTATGAAGTTTAATATTCCAAAGAAAAAATTCGATGGGATGGGCTTAAAAAAGACGTAACTCACCCCGCCCCTTGTTAAAACATTTTTCCAGTGACTCTCTCAGAGACTTTACTACTTGGTTACGGAAGCTAAACCAAGTAGTAAAGTGGGCTCAGTTATTGTCTTTCCCTGACTTCCTTGCCACACGCAAGCAGTGGAAAGAGCTGTAAGACTGGTGACCGAATCGGCTCAAAATGTCTCTGGTTCAGCAAGAAAAGATACATAAAGAGCAAAAACTGAGTCACTTCAGAATATGCCAAAATTTAATTTAAAAAAACAGTTTTGTGTGTAAATGAAGTAGAAACAAACATTTTGCAGCTGTTGCCTTTGTTTTCATTAAAGATATAGAAGTAAGAAGTGCAAAATGTGACATAATAAAATATTTTTTAGCATTATTATATTTGGTAACTAATACCCTTTTCCAGTTTTAATGCTTATGTATGTATTTTAAACCATCGTTTGTAAAATTATATGCAGGAGTAATTAATAAAAAATATCTTATCAAAGCCTATAATTTTATTATTTTTTTTTTTTTACGGGGCCTAATTACAGGGTTAGAGACTCCATTTTTTGATGCTTTGGATCTAGACAGGAATTCATTTTCATTGTTTCAGGTTTTAAAATTGTTCGTAGTTGAATATCTCTAAATAAATTTCTATTTTGAGTGGAGAAAGTTTCATTATTTATTATTGTTTTTATGCTAATTTGATTTTCATTAATATTTAGATTTTTAGTGGAATATTCTTTTTTAAGAATGACTGTTAAAAACATTGCGAATTAAAGTAACTAACGATAAATTTAACTCAAATTGACAGAAACTTTAGTAGCCAAAGTGGATACAGGCCAACAAATTTACAAATCACAAACCAAATTTTACTCGCAGTTTTATGGCCAAGTACCAAAAATGCAAGAATTGATATTAACAGTAAAAGCAAAATAATAAAAATAACATTGCCTGTGCAGGACTAACAAGTAATGAATTAAAGAAAAAGCGAATTTTTTTTAATCAACCACACTTATCTAATTTACTGAATAAACATGCTTTATTGTAATATTATGTAAGTCATATTTTCTAACTGTTTGATTCCTGGTCTGCTGTCTATTAGCATATATGACCAAAAAAATGTAAATATGGAAAAAAAAAGGCCGACTCGTTTATAGACACAAAAAAGAACTTTCCTTTTCAGAAAATCATGTAAATAGCTACTGCATATATTGTACTTCAGAAGAAAGAACTCATTAGATCGACAAAGATTTAAAAAAATAACTGCATTGATGTGCCTTTAGAGAGAATCTGTAAATTAAGCAAAATTCTTATTGTTATTTAACAAATACTAATTAACAAGAGTGAAAGTATTTTTACTCTGTCTCAATCCTTATCCTTCGTATTTTGAATATTTAATCAGTAGTCAACAAAAAGGAAGAAAAAAATAAAATAAGGTGCTTGTGGCAATACTTTCCAAAAATAAACTGATTTTATGTTGAATTTTAAAGAAATTGCACTTTTAAAAATTAATATAGAAACAATAAACAAAACAATACTAAACAGTTTTACATTTTTCGCTCCCCTTTTCCGTTTCGTACTCTTAAGTCCCTCTCGTATTTAATACAATGAATTTTTAAATCCCTTAAAACTGGAAGCAAGTGTCATCACGAAATCTAACTAAAAGTAAATAAGCACTTAGGTTTTCATTTTCTTTTTCTGTTAGAAGAAAGAGAAAATGAGTTGTGATAATTAAAAAGTAAATCGTATAAATTTTCTAATAAAATTTTAAATGGGGTAGGGGAGTGATGTTCTGATATAGGGCTTCAATCTCTCCCATACCTTCACCTGCCAAAAAAATATTAGGTCTACAACAGTTCTTTCCATTTTTCGTACGTCAGTATTTTGCCTAGCCAAAACTAATAAAGCTAATAATACGGATTTTGACACGTGTGTGAATTTTTTAAGGTAGGTACTAGATTGGAGAATATTTTCCAAAATTCGTAACTTCTGGGGGAATAGAAAGGCCAGGGACACTACATTACACACACATATCCTGCGCGATCACAAAGAAGAAAAGAGATATCCATGAAATTCTTGCTGTAAAATACAACACTCGCGAAAGACTAAAAATCGATTTCAGAACATTTCTAGTACTGGCCAAATTATTACGATAATTTAATAATGATATTATCTGGTACTTTCAATAACTCAGTTTGAGAATACTGAAGCATGCATTTCGTGTTTGGAAAGTGTACAGTTTTCAGGCATACTTCAGGCATACAGGTAGTTTTAAGACCCCCCCCCCCATGGCCGAGTGGATAAAGTCACTGACATAGGGCGATTTCTTCTGAAATAAGCGATATTGCCAAAAGAGACTCAGTTCTGAGGATAATTCAAAAGCTTGGTGATTTCTGGCGTTATTTTAGTATGGCCCGTGTACGGTTTGCTTTCCTGCAGAGAAATAGACTACGCAGCCGAATTACGAGAAAGGCATAAAAACATCTAGTAAACGAAAATCGCAGACTATTCGAAAACATCTTCACAAAGCCTAAAAGGAAAAAGAGCTTCCGAAGTAGTCAGTTATTTTTTGATACAATGTGTGAAAATATTTACAGTTTGTAACACAGCATCTTGCGAAAAATATTATGATTCTAAATTTTATTTTAATGTAGTGGTTTTTTAAATCCTTGAATTTTACATTAAAGAACTAATTGTGAGAAATATTTTCGTTTTTACTCACGATGCTTTTCTTTCTTTTTCGAAACTTCTTGAGGTGAATTTCATTTAAAATTCCGAAGTCATTAAAGCTGCGAAATGCGGTCGTTTCCTTCTGTTGGAAAATTATGTTTAGTGTTTTACTTATAGTTTATGCACTAATGACTAATTTAATTTACAAAGCATGTATCCGAAAAGATATAAATATTAAAAATAAGCTCAGTAGTTTATTCACAAAATATTTTTATAAAATCAAGTGAGCATTCTTCTTATGAAAGAAGAACTGTGCATTAATACTTTCATTTATTAAAGCAAGATGTTTTCAAATTCAAGAAATTGAGCCTATTTTTAATCTTTTTTGAAATTCCATATGTGACGGAATGACATTTTGATTTGTAGAATTAAAGTTAAAGCAATTTGTCTGAAGCTATTTTCAAATTGAAATTGATATTTCAGTTTGTGCTTGACTGTTTTTGAAAAAAAAAAAATTTTTTAAAAATCTAAAACAATTCTTTCAACTGTTTTATTCTTTAATTTTCGAGTAATTTCTTATTATGTGACGGAATGACATTTTTGTAAACGTGACTTTACGTAGGGACTTAAAACAGGAATTTTTACTAAATAAAGAAGCTATATAAGTTTTAAACTAATGCATATCTTAAATATGATGTATAAGCAATATAAAATTGTAGTTTAGATCAACCTAAATGTATTTGGACTGAATTTATTAACTGTCGTATGTGACGTGACGGAATGACATTTTTGTAAGTATGATTCATGGTACTAGAAATGTCTGATAATAAAGAAACTATTTAGTTTTTAAACTAATACATATCTGAATTATGATGGATAAAGAAAATAAAATTGCAATTTAAAGCAACTTGAATATTAGGGCTGGAATTATTAGCTGTCACTTGAACTCACGGAATGACTGAAAAGTTGATACTTTCATGGAATTGTCCTTTTAAGTTTTCAAATGAAAGAAATTCTGATTTTTTTTTTTAAATATAAATACTAATAACAAATAAAAACACTTTTACTCTGTTTCAGTAATTTTTACCAGATATTTTAGTTTTTATTCTGCAGTCAACTTCCCGTATGCGCAGGGTGATATAATTAAACTTCCACTGTAAACAACATTCTGTAGCTGAAATGCATGAGTAGACTGCCCTCAACTTTGGCTTATTACGAGATGTACTTAAGGAAGATTTTAGAAAAGTTTATCTCCTAGAATGCTCACTAGACGGCGCTTTGCGCAGGAAATCTCATAAAAAATGACTCAAATTAGTTAATAAATGTTTAAAAACTGTGAATAAATGGTGAAATAGTTTACATTTCGAGTAATCATTTCCATTATTAAATTTGCTGTTTTCCACGCAAAACGCTACATAGTGGGAATTTTTTTAACTAATTTTTCTTTAAGAAATTTATAGAGTGCATCTCGTGTATATAGTATGGTCCCACCATGGCCGAGTGGATAACCCACTGAACATAGTATATGGCCGAAGTGTGAAGGTCCCGGATTCAGGATTATCACGCGGCTGTCGATCCAACAATCTGGGGATTTGGGCGGTTTTCTCCAGATGTAACGTAAATACGCGTTAGAGCCCCTTAAAAAGTCCTCCGCCCAAGTCAACCGCTCCCCCGTTATAGGTAGATACCCCTCGCGTAGGCTTGCCATGACATAAAACAAGATCATGTATTGTCTAGATACCAAATCCGATTACAATCCGTTTACCTGTTTTAGATGTAGAACCCTAGGAAGTAATATTACGGTACGAAAAATCTCGTTGATTTTCAAAAAATTGCACTTTTTAAATTTGCATATGAACCCCGTACAAAAAAAAAATCCCAATTAGTAAAATGTGCCCCATACACTCATCAAGTGATTTACAAAATTTGAGAATTATATCCTAAAATGTGTCAGAGATACTTATATGTAAGATAAATATAACGCTGACTTAAAGCCCTTTTTAATGACTCTCGAAAGGTATAAAATCACGTCGAATAATTGCATTTCAGAGGTCGTACAGAAATTAATAAAGAAATTTTTTTTTCCACTCTAGCAAAAAACGTTTACATTCAAAATCATGCATAGTCCCCTACAGGCGCGTAGCCAGGAAAATTTTTCGGGGGGGGTGGGGGGGGGGGGGATATGCGCCTGGAAAAAAATTTCGTTGGGGGATATGAACTTATATGTGTATAAATAGACGGAATTTCATCACTAACCCAAACATTTCGGGGGGGGGATATATCCCGATATCCCCCCCCCCTGGCTACGCCCCTGGTCCCCTATCATCTTTCTTAAAAGATATGTCTGAGGCGGCGGCGTATGATGAACGGTTGAAATTTGGTTCATTACCTCATCAGTGTATGGGGCACATTTTACTAACTGGGAATTTTTTTTTGTACGGGTTTCGAATTGAAATTTAAAAAGTGTAACTTTTTGTAAATGAACGACAGAAATTTTTTCTTAACCCTTTAACGCGCAGTGTTCCAGCTCTGGGAACACCAAACTCTGACATTTTGACTGTTGCCAGTCACTAAGAATAGATTTGCTTTCTATAAAAATAGTTGCGGGTGACATAGCTCCACGAAAATCCTTTACTTTTTAGCACGTCACTTCCCGTAAAAAAATTGTCACGATTATTTTTAACAGCACTGACATCTGCCGGAAAATGGAAGAATGCGAGAACAGCTGTATAGACTGCCCAATGCTGAAAAAAGGGAAGCCGTTGCCATCGCTCGACTTAACTACCAGCAAGATGGCGGACGTTCGAAACGTTCATAGCGTGCCACAGATCTAGAGACCCTTTTTTTTTTTGACGCAGCTGGCTGTGGCACCCGATGAACGTTTCCATCGTCCTCCACCTTGCAGGTAGCTAACTCGAGCGATGGCAACGGCTGCCCTTTTTTCAGCATTGGGAAAGGGTTGCGCCTCGAAGGGTTAAAGGCTCTTTGTTACCGTATCACTTTCCAAAACAAAACAACAGCAACAACAAAAAGAGCAGAACTATTTTTGCTCATTTTTAGACGTTCAAAAAATAATCGATATGATGAATAAAATAATTCTTTACTTTTTTCTCGCCTCCTTTTCATTTGTCCGTTTTTAAGGGAGTTTCATATTTAATTCAACGAATATTTAAATCTGTGGAAGTGAAAGTCAATGTCACTGAGCGATATAAAATTAAAAATACAGAATTTGGTTTCAGATTTCTTTCCGATTTAAGAAGTAAAAGTAGTTGTTATTATTTAAAGGGCATATATGATGTGTTGAAGTTGTTTTAAAATGTGGAGAAAATGTGATGATACTGTTTTATTTGCTTGAAAAAAATTTATTTCCTTAAGAAAACATATTTTTAAAAGACATGTTAATTCTTTCTAAAGCCGTGGGGTTTTTTACTAACCAAAGTCATCCCTTTTTAGGTATTCATGATAACGCGTATTTTTCTACTAGTCATTCTAACTGCCATCTAATGATAACTTTAGAAGTATTGATGGTGATGATGATGATGATGACAATGATAATAACTACCTGACTAGGCCAGCGTTGCACTGGTGAACTGTATTACAGGCGTTAACCCTTTAACGCGCAGTGTTCCCGATCTGGGAACACCAAAATCTGACGTTTTGACTGTTGCCAGCCACGAAGAATAGATTTGATCTCTATAAAAATAGTTGCGGGTGACATAGCTCCACGAGAATACTTTACTTGACATTTCCCTTAAAAAATTGTCACGATTATTTTTAACAGCACTGATATCTGCTGAAAAATGGAAGAATGCGAGAACAGCTGGATAGATAGCCCAATGCTGAAAAAAGGGCAGCCGTTGCCATGGCACAGCCAGCTGCATCAAAAAGGGTCTCTAGATCTGTGGCACGCGATGAACGAACGATCGTCCGCCATCTTGCTGGTAGTTAAGTCGAGCGATGGCAACGGCTGCCCTCTTTCAAGCATTGGGAAAGAGTTGCGCCTCAAAGGATTAAGACATAATTTGGGCTGAAAGCTTTGTTAAATGATGTCCGCTAATCTGCTATCGTTAGCCAAATCAGCTTGTTCTGTTCTTCACGCGGGAATGAGAATTATTTTGCAATTTAAATTTACATTATTTTTTTATTTATTATTTTTACAGTTTTAGAGTAATCATGAATTTAAAAAAAATCTCGATGTACTACGTACTTCAAAGACAGTATGGAACGCAACATTCCAAAAATCGCTTAATGCAAGTAGATTTGATTTGATTTTGGGAATATGGCCGATTATCTAACCGAGAGATGTAGGCCGAGTGGGGGATGCCTACACGTTGGGGACTTTCTAAGGGGTTCTAACCGGTATATGCGCCCGTATAACCCGTTAGTTTCGGAGAAAACCACAGAAACTTCGCAACAACTAGGTCAACCGACGCGACCTGCGTTTGAACCAGGCACCCTCCGTCTCTCAGTTGAGAGCGCTATATTTCATTTGAGTTTAAAAAGAAAGTCATTCCTCCACCAGCAATCTCCCACAGGGGGGTGGGGGTGATCATGGGAGTTTGTTCCCCCCCCCTTCCCCTCCGAAATTTTAGTGAATGCTTTATAAGTTTTTTTTTTTTTTTGCATAGATTCTGGAGATCAGTTAAAGCTGAAAAATTTTTAGTGCTAATTATACCTCCCCTCCCCCTGGCTACGGCCTTACGTTCCGTCACGAAAGCATGTCAAAGATGTGATTACTTCGCAGTGAAACGGCAAATTATCCTATTATTTAGTTACACTGATCCTTCACTCTCTAACGATTCCGGGCAACCTGCTATAAGATAAAACTTTTTTCTCGCCATTACTGCAAAACGATTACAAAGTTAGGCACAAAAAGCTTGATAAAATCCACACCGTTTGTACGATCCGCTTGAAAGTTTTCAGAATTATGTATTAAAATATAGAAAGCAATCTGCGCTACTTCCAAAATCTGAAAATCCACTCGTTCCCTCATTTTTAAGCTACTTTTCGTTCTTTTCAGTTTCATTTTATTTACGAGAGTCAAAAAGGTGAATCATTTGCATGACAAAATTAACTACTGGAAATAACAATGACGTGTGTCCTATTGATGCCAGTCTATGAAAGGAATATTGCAATTCGTGTAAATTAGTTTTTCCCGATTAACACAGTTTAATTTTTCCCCCTCTGCATGAAGCATTGATATAAGAGGGGCTGCTCCTACAGAACGTAATCGTTGGAGTGCGAAAAGTTTCCGCACGTTTCCAGTCGAGCATAAAATTTGACATCGGTATACAATAAAAATTAAACATGAAGTTATTTATTTTAAGTAGGCGAAAATTAAATATATTGAGTGTAGGCATGTTTCTGCCAAATGTTTTCTTTTTTTTTTAGCGCCGGTTATAATTGCCTATACAACGGTTTCTTCTTCTAGTCAAGCAATATTCACCACTGAGGGGGGCAACATTTTGTTTGAATCGAAATACAAAAGGAGTAGAATCAGAATGGGACAAAAAGAAAGAAAGAAAGAAGTAGCATATAAGAGTTGTGATGTCAGAATAAAGTAAATGTCATAGTTAAAATAACAGCTTAGAATTGGCAGGAATATAATCCGTATCTAAATATTAAAATTTTGCTGAAAAATAGAGAATCCTCTTTTAAACATAATTAAGAAAAGAATGAAATAAAGATGCAAAATGAAATCGAAATCAGATAGTTTTCAACTCTGTGGCACAACGGAAAATCACTAACTCCTCCCTCAGAAAACTCCAAATAGGTTCTGTGGAAGCTCTCCCCTTCCCCTTTACCTCCGCGCATTTCAGTATCTGCAGAATTTTCCCTGCGCCCCTGATTGCATTTATATAAAATAGTTGTAATTCGAGAGGAGTTTAAATCAACGAACAAACTGAACGCCTAGAGTGAATGACTTATAGCAGTGGAAATAAATATAAATGTATGGTAATAACAACCAGAAAAATAATTTAGAATTGCACATCATAATTATTTATCGAGCTTCGCTCAAAACGTCTTTTCTAAGGAGGAAGCGCCATCTACTATTGACCAACGGCACTAATTTTTTTATTTCGTTGTAAGGCACCGCGGAGGCGCAAAATCACTGGCAGCTCGCCAGTGCATTTATGTCATAGGTTAAATCTTGGCAAGCACTTTTCGGACCCAAAATAAATGAATTTTGGTCTAATGGCCGACGTTTTTTGGTTAAAAACTGCGATGGGTCATTAATGAAATTTATTAAAAGAAGCTTCTTTTTTCATCAACTAATAGGTGGGGTCTCGAAGTTAAGTAATAACACGCGTAATTATTTCCTTTTTATATTTATGCTTTTTTTTTTTAGTATTTTATTTTTTTCACAAATTGCTCATTTGAAAATTAGAATACGTATTATTGGAGGAAAATAAAGAAAAGCCGTTTCTCCAGTCCGAGTTTTGTTGTATTGCGGAAAATTAAAAAATCGTTTGCGGATAATGATTACCTACAGAGAGAAATTTCCGTTCTTTAAAAAGTAAAATTCAATAAAGTTTTCGGAATGTGGAGCTTTTTATGGAAATGACGACTCAACTTTTAAGATTACAGAAAGCCATAAAGAAATTCTCTTTTTCTGTGTGGATTTGAAATTCAATTCCGTTTGTCCCCGAGTAAAAATGCAGTTTTAATTTCTTTCAATTCTGAGCTAATGATCTTGGAAAAGTCGAAAAGGGAAACCGCAGCAAACATTTTCAGAGGAATGATTAGAGGATACTTATATGGTAAGGAGGATATTGATTAAATGTGTTTGCTATGCAAATATTAAGCCATTCGGAGAAATTATAGAATGTTTATTTTTCAGTCGGTAATAAAGAAAAAAGGAAAAGATGGGGGAAAAATATGTGAGTAAATTCTTAAGTTCCTGTGATAAAAATTCTGCTTGTATAGCATTTTAAGATAAAGCAAGCAAGGAGAAAGAAAACAGCATATCAGTGAAGTATTTTAAAATGTATTAGTTCATAATTAAATATTTAAAGTAAATTTTTGAGAATCGTGTGCTCGCGCAATCTATGTGTAAAGAAAAACCACGAGAAAATAAATAAATAAAAGGCTGCAATTAATTTGGTTTCAATTATTTTAAACACAGCTCTTTGAAAAAATAATTTTTGCCCTGAAGCTCTAAAAAAAGCAGGACTTAACTAGTTTCCAAAAATTATGAAAATTGAAAAAAATTGCGATAACTTGCTCCGAAATAAAGCAATTCGTATGAGATTGGAATATGTTGTTAAATAAATATTATTGAGCAAATCTGCTATATGCAAATTAGTGGCGGTAGAGATAGAATAAATAATTTGATAAAAGCATAAAATTCCACGTTTTAAATCAAGCCTCTAATTTCTGCAGTGATTCTAGGATAAGAAATCATTAATAGACTATTCTTTACAAGACCTTCAGGCATCATTTGCCCAAAAGACAGCGATAGAGAGTTTTTAAGATGCTAATCAAAGTCAGGCACAAGTTTTCAGATGGTTAAATGTCAATACTTCTGTGGTTCATAGACTTCAGCAACAATTTCGAACAGATTCGGCATCCAGGAGGTTCAGCCAAGGACGGCCAACTGTTACGACTAGAACCGATGAATGGCATTTCTTGCTATGCGCAAAAAGGAATAGAACTGCTATGTCCTCTCAACTCAGATCCTCCCTTGCTACAGTCACTGTAAGGTTAATGTCAACGTCAACCGTGCGCAGAAGGCTTCAGGAAGGTCTGCACGGGAGGAGATGAGCCAATTTCCGTACCACTCACGTCGAGCTACAGACGGGAACGCTTGAAGTGAACACATCAAAATGTCCACTAGACGGCTAATCAGCGGACAGCTGTTCTCTTTACAGATGAGTCCAGGTTTAACCCCCAAAGTAGGCGTTGTTTGATTTGGAGAGAGCATGGAATACGTCTTTATCCATCAAACATCTATGAAAGATATCCATACGAAGGAGGCAGTGCCTGTGTTTGGTGTGGAATCTCTTTAGGTGGACGCACAGACCACCATGTCTTTTCACGTGGAACCTTTCTCAGACTTATAGAGACGACATCCTTGATGCTTATGTGTGCCCTTCAGCTGGGCATTACGTTATGATTTCCTGCTTCAGGACGACAATGGTAGACCGTACAGGACCTAGCTATGATTATCTTCTGCAGCAAACAATTCAGCCCATGAATTGCCTAACTCGATCACCGTACCTAAATCCTATTGAGCATATTTGGGGTGATTTAGGAAGGCGTGTAGCTGTTCTCAGTCTTACTCCTCAGGTCCTTGCATTTCTTTTGCAAGCGAGAGTCATTGCTTTGCAAAAGCATTAGCTCTCGCTTCCAACGAAACTGAAAGACCGCACAATTGGCAGCATCAGACATCACAGTAGGTGCTGTATTGCTTCTAGGGGTAATCATATACCACACTGAAGGCACTTTTCCTATGCCAAGCTGACAAATCTAATTTATTGATTTTATACATGTGCTACCTTATGTAATACAATATGTTTCTAGTGATTTTTCTTCATGTTATTTTATAGCTTACTATTTGTTTTATACTGTGGGTCAGTTTCATTAAATTTATATGTTAACTTTTTTAGAAATCGTCATTTTTGTGAATGTTCCTTAATAAATGATAACTAGTGTGTTCTGCTAGGAGCATTATAGACTCATGTGAAGAAGAACTGATTTGTTCTATAAAAGCTTTCTTTTTTTCTTTCTTTCTTTTTTTAATAAAACTATCCAACTTAATCTTATATATTGTTGCTAACAATCCATGTTTGAAAAACATAAAAAATAAGATTTAATTGTAATCACATTTATACAAATTAAAAAATCGTTCAAGTTTTACATAATTTGATTTAACATGCAGATTATTGATAAATGGTAGCAGCAATTATTATTATTATTATTTTAAATGAGAGCTTTCTGTTACACATGCAACTTAAATAATTGGAATTGAAAAAAAAATATTTTTCAGCAATTTCGTTGAATAAATGTATTTTTGGCAGACATTGGCATCTAGTAGCCTTATAACCTTACAATATAGTCCAAATATTGACATTCTAAAGCTAAATCTCACGAGCTAGTTGCTATGCCTAATTGAAATGTATTGAAATGTGCCAAATTTATAATTAAAAAAAAACATTGAATGTTAGCAAATTTTTCAACGTGTTTTGTGACTCTTGTAAAACATTGCACACTAAGGCTTTTGAAGCAGCATGCTGAATTTTTAAGCTGCTGAAATATTTCCTTTTTTATTTCATAAGCTGTATTTTTAAGAAAAATTCTCAAAATATCCAGCAGATCTTTTCCATTTAAATCACGCTTTATTTAAGCGTATTGCATATTTTTCCGTTTCTTTTTCTTTTGGAAAACAAATGGGAAGAGCAACAGTTATCGTTTTTTATTATTCTCAAATTATTAGGCAGCTCGATCATTTAGAAGCCTAACGCTTGCCCACAGCAATGCAGTTTGAGACCGGTGCCGTGAAGTAACGACTAGGCTTGCCAACTTAATACACGGATTTACGGATTTACGGACTTTCGGAATTAAAATGCGGGGCATGGCTAAAAATAGCGGCATCTAGCTGACTTATTACAGAAATGCGAGAGAGACACAACTAAATCCAGAGTTAGTTTTTACGCTTGAAATAATTTTATTGAAAATTATGCTTACAACTATTTTGACAAAATTGCACATAGGACATAGCTGACGGTTAAAACAATCAGGATAACTAATAAAAAATTAACACATTAATTATTAGAATCTTCCGTCTCTCTTCTTTATGATCCAAACAAATAGTACCACCAATCGCAATTAAATTAAATAAACTTTTTACTTTCTTTCACAAACAAAAAGAAAAGCATTTTACCTTGGCATTTAAAAAATAATCAAAACAACCCATAAGTAGGTCTCGATAATATAACTTTATGAGAGAAACTTAAGTCTTAAATCACATCTTCTACCAAAATATTATAATTTTTTTTTTAAAGACTAGGGGCCAAGGCCCCCAGACTCGCTACGCTCGCTTTTCGTATGAGGCATTCGGTCCGTAATAAGGCTTATTCGTAAAAAAGACATAATTTCAACAGACAAAACCCGAAGATTGGATCAGATAGAATGTTACTGAGCTACACATTGCTTGGTTCTTGCAGGTTCATTGATACATAAAAATTTAAACTTCACACTACAGTAGACCCCCTCCCCCTCATAACACGGAAGATATTTTGTTATGGGAATCCGTGTTGTACGGGTCCTGAGCGATACTCCACCTGGAGTGCGGACTCCGCTTATAATCGCTGGAAAAATTATTTGCATTCCTCAGAAACACAATATTTAATGTTACCATTCAAAAGTTATACTAATTAGGAGCTAAAGCGTAATAAAATCAGAACATCTGTTTCAGCTGTATTTTTAATAATGTAAAACCTATTGGACACCTTGCGAATTTGCCACCCATGGCGATTTTTCATTATTTGGCGACTTGCGTACTATCTCGTCGCGCTAGCAAATATCCGAAGTGTACTGTAACTGCTATAATGGCATAGTTAACGCCGCCAAATATTTCTACTGGTAGCAAATAATCCAGCTGGACCGAACCGGTTTTAAAATAATCTGCATTTTAATTATTTTTCATTTTCAAGATATTAGTTATTCTGTTTTGGAAAAACGGATAATCGCTAATTCTAAACTCCTGTTGTCTAAGTGAACTTACTATTTGAAAATTGTCAACTTTGTGTAACGCATTTTGAGTTACTTATTTCATGTAGTTTTTATTTTGGCGTAAAGTGGGTGTATTTCTACTTCATGTTTGACAATTTCACGTGATACTACATACTTGGAAACGCTTTGCTGCAAAGGAATGAATGATTTTATGCCAAATCTGGCAACCATTCTGTTGATTTTTTCAGTTTTTTATTAATATCTTCTAAAATAATTCGATTTTCGAAATTTAAGTCAGCTCATCAGGTTCCTCTGAATTTTTCGAATTTGTGGGCACCTTAGTCGAAACTTAAATCCCCATGGTTTAGGAGGGGATAGGCCAACAAGCTTTGACAGCGCCAGCGGCCTTTTTTTAGAATAGAGAGATACCCAAATTAAATTTCATGCTGTTCTGGAAACTCGCGGAATCATTTCGCAATCGAAAGATTTCGTTTAGTGTACACAGCTATTCTCATGTCCATGCAAACGATTTATTTGTGAAAAAAAAAAATTGATAATAAACTGTGTAATCTGGAAAATCTCTTTTAAACGAATTTGAATCCCAATTGTATGACGTCATACTCACTTGAAAAGGGTAATTTTGTCACGCAAATGATTTACTTTTTTGACTCTCGGAAATAAAATGGTGCTGAAAATAGCGAAAAATCGCTTAAAAAGGAGGGAACGGGTGGATTTTCAGATTTTTAAAGAAGCGCAGATTGTTTTCTGTATTTTTATACATGATCATGAAAATTTTCAAGCAGATTGTGCAAACGGTGAAGAAGTTATTAGGCTTTTTGTGTTAACTTTGTAAATTTCACGCGATTCTAGATACTTGGAAACGCTTTGTTGCAAAGGAATGAATGATTTTATGCCAAATCTGGCAACCATTCTGTTTATTTTTTCAGTTTTTTATTAATATCTTCTAAAATAATTCGATTTTCGAAATTTAACTCAGCTTAGCAGGTTCTTCGGAAATTTTCGAATCTGTGGGCACCTTAGTCGAAATTCAAATCCCCACGGTTTAGGAGGAGATAGGTCCACAAGCTTTGACAGCGCCAGCGGCCTCTACTTTTTTTTAGAATAGAGAGATATATTAAACTACTGCAATCATGATATTTCTTGTTTAGAAAAGAAACTTAAAGCATACAATCACTTCTGCTTAGATCACTTTTTTTAGGAAAGAAGCTTAATAGTCAAAATCTCTTCTGAGATCATTACAATTTACTAAATTATTTGATTAATTATTCTATTCGAAAACAGGACATTTGGCGTCCTGCACACACCTTTCGCGGGACGCGTCCTCTAAAACCCTAAAAACGAGACTTCCCCTTGTAACGATAGACATAGAAGAGGAACCTTTGCCACTACATCTTCTTGAAGAAGAGGAGAACCAGGCTTAAACGAAATAAACCATTAAAGCATTTTTTAATCACTGCTTGGATATTGAAAACATGACTCAACGTTTTAAAAGGAAGGGAAATAAAGCATTTGCACGAAGATACCTTTGCTGCAGGACATAGCAACTCAATGAGTCATTGCTGACTGTCATAACCAACCAAACTATACATTATTGACTATGTCATTTTATCTCTCCCCCCTTTATTGAAAAATGTCCCAAAAATGCTACATAAAAGTATGCGACACAATTTTACATATATTTAAATACTATTAGTTCACAACAGCTTTTTTCTATTGTTACAATATTTCGTGAGCTGTAGAATATGCATCACATGTATTTTTTACATATATTCAAATACTATTAGTTCACAACAGCTTTAATCTATTATTACAATATTTCGTTCGATAGATAAAATGACATAGTCGATTACTATCGTTTTAATATGGCTATGATGAAACTAAAAAATTAGGGGGGGTTCAGGGGAGTGACTCCCCCTGAACCCTCCCCTCGAACAGCCGAGTTTATATATATATATTGAGAATATAATCATTTGACCGTAAATTAATTTTTTTCATGATTCATTTATTTTCTGAAGCATATTCTGAGATAAAAAAGAGGCTTTTCCAGTTCAAATGCAATCTATTTCAAAAACGAGAGTCAAAACAGAATCCAAAATTTTTTCTAGAGATATATCTTTAAGAAGAAAGTAGATTGATGCATTTTATAACTAAAATAGACTATTCGTAGGTTTTTAAAATGATTTATTGCTATGAATCTTTTTAAAATTCAAGCTAACTCTGGAGGAGAAATTGATTTTTAGCACAAGAGCACTATTAACTTTAAAAGTAGGGGTAATGTTTATCTCAGTAGTAATAAGAGGATATAAAGAGTGTGAATCTTTTAAAATCATATTTTAATATTCATGCGTTATTTCAAAAAGTAATACAATGTAATTCTTTTACATTGTTACAAAATTTTAATGCTGTTTTCCTGCATTAATGTGTGTTGCGGGAAAGAGAGTTGTACAGGTATTATTGCAAGTGAAATGAGTGTGTGACGTGTGACCCCTTGACCTGGGTGGCAAACTTGGTAACCGTTTTGGCGGCTTTGGCGACCAAAAACAAGTTCTCGAAACTAGTGAAATATCGGCTTTATCTCAATTAGGAAAGACGTTGCTGGAAAAATCTAGAAATATGACGTCACGTCCACTTGGAAATCTAAATAAGGTGTCACTCTCGCTGTCGAGTTCGTGTGATAAACTGCAGATCTTGAGAGCAAAGCGATACAATTGACATTACGATTTGAATGGTGTTATTGCTGTGTTAGCTACGGATTTGCCGTTGCCTGTGTTATAAAATCTGCGTTTTTGTGAAAAATTAGAGTTTCGATTCGGCGAATAAAGTGTTATATTCCCTTTTTGAGCTTGTTGGACTATTTTAACATACACCCACTACCAGACTTTACTAACAATATCAATGCCAATAAAAAAGAAAATTACATACTTTAAAGCCTGATCATCACAGTAAACCCAAACAAGTCTTTGAAAATCCAAGTACTAATGCGTTGTACAGCTTTTATTGATTCCTGAGAATTTATGACTTAAGTGGTTTTTAAATGGCCGATTCACAACTACATACGTGCATTTTACCTTGCTTTATTTGTATGGATTTAAGAATGTTTTTGTATCCTGAAAAACATCATAATCATGGAGCTGTTCATTACTTTGAAAACCTCTTTAACCCATTTATGCCTAGTGTCCCTTTTTTGGGACGGCATTTTCGCTATTAGTCGAAAACGTTATTTATTTTTCCTAGCCTTTATTCATGAGTATTAAGCCTCAACTCTACAAAATATTTTAACATGACCAAGTAGGGTTTTGATATTTCGATTTTTATGCATAATGATTTTAAAAGAAATCATGCCTTGTTCAAGAAGTTGACATCAGAAATTTATCTATTATTTCAGTTATCAGTAAAAATCGAAGAAAGTCGCAAAAATATCCAGGCACAAATGAGTTAAGAGTCATTTGACGACTGTGATACTTTTTACTTTCTTAACCGTTTGACTGCTATCCATCAAAATCCTCATACACTCTCCAATAAAAGTATTCGAACAAGAGAAAAATTTCCTATTTTAGATTTGCGAAAAATAATTGAGTATTTTAAAAACGCACAACTTAATAGAAATATGGAATGTCATATTTATGCATAGCCTAACTCATATTTTATGATAAATAATTTTTAATTTACGAAACCAACGTAGGAAATTTCTCTCTTGCTCGAATTAGGGGCGGATCCAGAGAAACAATCTGGGGGGGGGGGCTCCATTTTTCATTAGGATGATACATAGATTTCTCAATACTTTTTCTCCCAGTGTATAATTATACAGGGTATATCACAACTAAATAAGTATGTTGTCTGCTGCAAGAACCGTCGAAAGGATACTCGGACCTTTATTCATGTTGTTGTTCGCGGGCCCTACCAATTAACATTTTAGTATGTACAGAGTATAATTGCTAAATGCATTATTGAACCCATTTCACAGCCACCGTGCAATATACAGTGTTCACAGCATACATTTTCGCATTTTAGGATGGCATTAAGTTTTCCAGATTAAGTAATTCCTATCCTTTTCTGTGAGGACTGTAGTAAACCAACCTCAATTGCTATTTACAACTATTATCACTATTACCTGCTATTTACAATATGAGCTTTCTTTTTACTTCCTTGTACGTAGTATAAGGAAGTAATGTGATCCCGAAAAATTTTGGGGGCCAAATTTCGACAAAAAAACCGATTTTGACTACCTCTAAATTTAATTTTAAGAATTTTTTCGATGCATCTCATCGTAGGCTAGCATGCACGATCCTATTAACGCGTCTGCAACTCATTTTGACCAGCGGCGAGTCTATTGTGGTCAGTTTTTCCATGCCGTCTGTACGTACGTACGTATGTTCGTACGTACGTACGTACGTACGTACGTACGTATGTATGTAACTCGCATATCTCAAAAACTATTGGTCGTAGAATGTTGAGATTTGATATTTAGGATTGTTCTATGATCTAGTTGTGCACCTCCCCTTTTGGTCGCAATCGAATGTATAGTTTATGTACAGGACCGCCCAAAAGATTCGAAATACATTACGCTCTATGGGCCGAAATTCATTAAACTCGCCTAACTCAAAAACTATTAGGCGTAGAATGTCGAAACTTCATATTTTGGATAGTTGTAACATCTTGTTGTGCACCTCCCCTATTGGTTCCATTCGACTGGATAGTTTATCTACAGGACCGCCCAAAACATTCGAAATACATTACGCTCAATGGGGCCGAAATTCATTAAACTCGCATATCTCAAAAACTATTAGGCGTAGAATGTTGAAACCTTATATTTAGGATTGTTGTAACATCTAGTTGTGCACCTCCCCTTTCGGTTCCATTCGACTGGACAGTTTATCTACAGAACCGCCTAAAAGATTCGAAATACCTTACGCTCTATGGGCCGACATTCATCAAAGCGTTTTTTAGAGGTTTTGGGCTATTTCAAACGACTCAGGAGTGATATATGCTGTAAAGAGTTAGAAAATGAATTTCTCCATTAAAAAAAGTGTCTTTATCATTTACAGTTCTGCTACAGGAACACTCAAAAGATTTCCAATACATTACGGTCAATGGCAATTTTAGGGGCATTCATCCATTTCAAGCACAATACCGTCCTACCACATAAGTTAGGTAATGGTCCGACCACGGTCACGTGCCTCCCTCAAGAACTATGCCAAAAGTCGCCAAGCTTGGCGACTTTTGGTGTACGTGTGTGCATATTTAACTCTCAAATCTCAAAAACTATTATGAAATTTCATATGTAAGATTGTTGTAACATCTAGTTGTGCATCTCGATTTTTGGTTCCAATCTACTGGAGTTTCTTTACAGGACCACCAAAAAGAATTTCAGTACTTTAATGTCTATGGAAATCTTCAATATAATACAATTGTAGTCAGTCATTGTTTGGTACATGCCCAAAATCTCGCCGTCTGTCCTCGACCTTGGCGAGTTTTGCCGAAATGTCGCCAAATTTGGCGATAGTCAGTCATTTGATCCATGCGCAAAGTATCGCCATTTGTCATCGTTCTTGGCGAGTTTTGGCGAAATATCGCCAAATTTGGCGATAATCTGTCATTGTTGGTCCATGCTTAAAATCTCGCCAAATGTCGTCGACATTGACGAGTTTCGCCGAAATATCGCCAAATTTGGCGCCAAAAATTATTTCGTATTTTGTATAACTCTAAAACTTTAACCCGTAGAATTTTGAACTTTTGTATTTAGAACTATATTATAATATCTAACTGTTTTCAATATCTTTTTTGACAGCAATCGACTAGGAATTTATTTACAGGGTGAGCCAAATGACTTTAAATACATTAAGGTGTATGGATGCATTCAATTCATTGAAAGTCAGTGGTCGATGACTACTTTGGCTATCCCCAAAATCTCGCAAACTATCTCAAGTTTGTCGGCTTTTGGTGAAATATCGCCAAATAAAGTGTCAGAAGGAAATCTTTCAAATTGAACTCAACTTGGCGATATCGAAATATTTGGCTAGAAATCGCTATACCTTATTATTATTGATATTTTATCTCTTTCAAACAAATAAGTTTAGAGGAAGTGCGTAAAAAACATTTTTGAATTAATAGACGTGCAAGGAAGTCATGTGTTGGACACATCAGATTTTTTAAAACCAGACCACCTATACACTGCCACAGGCACTCGCTTTGTCTGATATCTTAGAATATGTTTTACTTTTATAATGAGGATCTGTACCCATGCGTCTGGGTGGTGTGGACAACTTATGAGAGCAGTTAAAAAAATGAAAGCTGTACAAATTGCGGAGGGTTGGATTGTGCGTCTATGTTTCAGCATCACTTGAGGCCGATGCTGATTGCCGCTGCGTCTAACGTAACTGCAGTGGGTAAAGGCCTTTACAGAGATCCAGAGACCGTCGCGGCTACAATGTATTTGAACGGGGAAATTTGACACGGTTAGGAAGCGGCGACACATGGGGTGTCCTCTACTGAACAATAGATGTGGGGGGAACCACAAGTGTAAAAACCGCAATATTATCCACGGTCCCCAATTACCTATTGTCCGGAGTATCTCCTGCTTTCTTCTGAGTGCGAAAAATTTATTGCTTACAAGTGATAATTGGCCAAGCGTCCCGCGACGGTCTCTGGGTGTCTGTAGAGGCCTTAAGAGGGCATTCTCGTAGCGAATTTTACAACTTTTTAATGGCAATTCGGGTTTACCGATAAAAGATTTCTGCACAAAACCGCAAACTCCGTCCCCTATAAAATGGAGACAGCAACGGAAGATTTTTCCCCCGTATCAGTGTGCCGTCGTCCATTCAAATACGGTGGAACCTGCTACAGTGACCACCTTGGTAAAGAGATCGTCTGTCTATAGTGACAACTTTAATGCAATTTCGGTTTCCAACCATCACACTTTACCACCTTTGTAAGGTGACCGTCTTTAAAAGGTGACCAGTTTTGTTCTTCCCAAGGGTAGTCCCATTAGACAGGTTCCACTGTACAATTGAAACTGGGAACTGTGCTCCAGCCATTGTGGCGATAGCGAGTCAATAAAATTTGCCCCTCCTTCAGTTTAAAAATAAAAGCTCTATAATTTTTTGTAAATAGATAAATTATGTTTAGTCTACAAGGATTAAATAGGTATTGGTGTAAATATTCTTGGTATATATATGTAATGTATAAAAAGGTAATTTGGGTTTTACTAGTTTGGGTATTGGTCAAGCGGGTACTTTCACTGTAAGTTTTACTTTCCTATCATACTTGCCACGCGCGGTCTGAAGCTATGTTTTATTTATTTTGTTATTTGTCAAACATCAGGCCGTCGATTCTGAGTTCTTTAGATGTACACGTGTCCCCACGCCCTTGTGTCCCCGGATGCGGGTCATGTTGGTAAATGTGTGTGGTTCGATCAGAGATAAGAGAGAGGAGGAGTTGTGTCTTCGCAGACCACGTGGTGAGGTAAGCGTAAATACTCCCGCACATCGAAAATCGGGGGACTTCTGCCACTGGAACTGCTTCATGAGCCCACGCTGATTCTTGTACCCGTCTCCCCTCCCCTCTTCTCATTCTAAATTGTAACTTAATTGTAATGTTCAATAAACCATATTACCTGCCTTAACTCTGAAGTCTACTTGAAATATCTGACGTCTCATATATATATAGTTGGCTTTCTGTTTAACGACTTTCAATGAACCGTGAAAATGTGAAAAATCGTCCTTAAATAGAGATCTTCCATAAACAGAATTTGTAAAAGAATAACATTTTCCTTTACACTTTGGAAGGTGCCTGGTTCAAAACCAGCTAACCCTCCGAACAGTTAGGTCGCGTCCGCCGACCTAACTGTTCGAGTTTTCTGTGCTTTCTTCCAAAACTTAGTGTAAATAAGGGTTAGGACCCCTTAGAAAGACCCTGTCATGTTGACACAGCGTGCATATTTTTTAATGAAAAATTATTAACGTAAATCCTAATTGATATTGTCTGGGTTTAAACTAATAATCTATTCTAAATCTAATTTAAAAGTTTTTAATAATAACTATCCTTTAAAGCTTTCATTTTTCCTCTTGACCTTCTCAATTACAGCGCATTAACGTACTTCTAAATCATTTCCCTCTTATCAGCTGCTTTGAAATAAAATAACTGTTGACGCAGGCTAAAAGAATAATCATAACACCTCTTCGCTCGCATATGTTTTCTCTGCTCCGCTGAAACAGATGTGTTTGCGGTTTTCCTCTGCAGTGCAAGAAGCATATTGCTCGAAAAACACCTGCTAAAATTGTTCCAGAAAGTTCGGGCTCTTTCTATAGACACATGTTTTTAATGGTTTTTTCTTTAGCAGTTGGAGAGTAATTTTTGGTGGGGCAAGCCACTCACTTCATGTGAGGAGGCTTTGCCCACCACGACGCGTTGCATGGATTAGCATCTATGCCGATCACTTTATGGTGACGGAGGCGTTCACCCACCGAGGTACCAGGCCGCTTTAATATGAACGCCGTGATGTTTTTGTCAACACGCTTCCCCGAGTTTACTTTTGAATACAATGTATTGTAGAGTTTTAAATGTATAATCCTGCATTTTGAAAATTGGTGACTGTTCCAGTGAGAAAATAAAATAATATGTTTCAAGTTTAAAAGTGTTGAGTGAGACTCCTTATTTAAAGGGAATGTGGTCTTCAAAATGTGTTTTTTTCCGGAAGTAAAATGTGTTATCCCAGTGAAGTGTTCAAAGTGTTTGTGTGATCATGTTTCAGAGGAAGTAAAACGACATGCGCCATCAAAAGCGAATTTCATTCTTGATTTTGGAATTTGTCCTTCCTCGTCGCTCTGATGAGGGATTTCTAGTGCATAAGTGATTTCGTTCAGTGGGGAAGAAAAGCATGTTCACCCCTACGACGTTGTGTATGCCATCGTGTTCCGGGTGAAAGAAAGCACGTCCTATCTAAGGGGAATAATTCTCCTTTCAACATCGTTGCGAGGGTGAATTTAAAATGTGACCCACTATACGATCGTGTTCTTAAAACTATGTCGCTCTCACTACAAAGTCGTACCAGTTATAATCTTTATAAAATAATTCATCGTCTCCTTACGATCACCACCTTCCACCGTACATCTCCATAGGACAGACCCCCATAGAGTGCACCCCACCCATCGGCTTAGATTCCATGTGCAGATAATTGGCCGTAATCCTACAGCACCAATACCAACCCTAACCCTTTACACTTTACATTCTTAGGACTGTGAATATTTTTCTTGATATATTGGCCTGTTTAAAGATGTTACTTTTATTATCATTATAAAATTTTATTATCCGCAAAAAATTATTTTAAGTTATCTTAAAGTTAGTAAAAACAAGCAATACAATAAAATTAGGTTTAAGAAAATCAAAATGAGTCGGTATTTTCATTTTTCGCCTTCCCGTTATTCTTTCTTCCAGATTTTCTCAAATGTGAAATGCGTCAGCTTCCATTTTATGAATTTTTCTAGCAAACCAGCCGAAGCCTGAAAATTTTGCATTCCAAATTTTTCTGCCAGAATAACAGCACTGCAGTAATTCCTTGATTTTATTTTATTTTGGCAATACTAACAATTATCTACATGAGGGATCTAAGCTGAGTACGGCGTGCCCTGCGTGAGGGGGGGATTTCTAAGGGGTCTTAATCCATATTTATGAGAAGTTTCGGAGGAAACTGCGTAAGACTCCAAACGGCTAGATTGACGGACGCGACCTGAGTTTGAATCGGGCACTTTTCTTCTCCCAGTTGCGAGAGCTATGCGCTAAGCCACTCGTAGGGCCTCCAGGAATTGGAGTTATATGTTATGGATGTTATGTGGCAAGCCTATACTAGAGGCATCTGCATTCTGGGGCGGTTGCCTTGGTCGGAGGATTTTTTTCAGAGGTTCTAACGCGTATTCACGTTAAATCTGGTGAAAACCATTTGGAAAAACTCCAGATAGTTAGATCGACAGCCGTGCGGTAGGCCCAAACGTGGGACCTTCACACTTCAGCCGCCTATCATGTTGAGTGTCTTATCCACTCGGCCATGGTGGGGCCCAGAAATTAGAATGTTGGATGCTCTTGCTTCATGCAACCATTTGCATGCAGAAGTGCCTCGGCAATCTCTTCCAATCGGCCGCATTGACTTTTCAGCCATTTGGATTTGGATTCCGAACTAAATTTTTGTGCTGCTTCTTGTGCTGCTTCGAAAATACCTTTGAGAATACACTCGGGTAGTTGAGATTGTCTTGCAAATTGCACTTTTGACATTCCCCGACACTTTTTCCCCACTCTTAAAAAAATTTTCGCTTGTTCCTGTAGCGTAAGATGAAAAAAAAAAAAAATCGTTGTTAAACAGAAACGACGTCGTCTTTGAATAGAAATCTTTTACGTTGGAGTTGCTGGGACTTTGAAATATCGTCTTTGGAAAGAGATCGTCGTTGAACAGAGAGTCAACTGTATATACAGTGCTACTTTTTTAAATTTCAGTTCATGTGAAAATTTACAATTTTTTTTAACTTCCCTAATCCATAGTGTATTTCTAGCTCGGGGGGGGGGCTCGAGCCCCCAGAGCCCCCCCGTGGATCCGCCACTGGCTCGAATGCTTCTTTTGGAGGGTGTACATTCCAAAAGCGCAATAGCGCGCTGCATATTAGTCAAACGGTTAAAAGCGAAGCAAAGGAGGTAGGGCAGTTCCATATGAACATGGATATGACCAGTTTTAAACTGACCATAAAAAAAGTATTTTTAGTTTTTAATGAATTGTGTGATAAATTATTCCAAATTTTTGTAGCTGTGTAGCAGTTTATTTTGTGTAGAAGTTTATTTTTATCAGAATGGCAACACTTTAAAGTCAGACATCAGACGATTTTGTTCTACACAGCGTTAAAATTCAGTGAAAAGTATGTTGTTTTTCTAATTTTGTAAATTTTAAAATTAGATTTTTTGATTGCTTCATATAAATACACTCATAAGCTTTATAAAATAATTGGTTGGTATAAAATTAATTACGTATATAATATTCCTAAATTATTTTAGTTTCTAGCAAATGTAGCATGAGTTACCAAAACATACACTGGTATGCAAAACTTAAGCAGCAAGTGTTCTTTTTGCCATAACTCCACGAGAAATCATCTGAGAGACATGAAACTCAGACAGACAGCATTTTGTATTTAAACGATGACGGAAGTATACTAGTCGCGCAAAAATGAATACAATGCATACAGTAAGGAATCGAACAAAAAAAGGCTTTATCGAAATCATAGTATCGTTACGCAGGCTTAATATGGAATATGCTCTCCCCTCACTGCAATGCTTGTTTAGCACCGTCTCTCCATATTCAGCACCAGATTGTCCAACAGTTCTTGAGGTAGTGCCCATTCCTCAATCAGCATCTTTCCAGTTATGGGGTGTTCCCCGGAGGATGTAATCGTGCTTTAATGTGTCTCCCCAAAGCATCCCACATATGTTCTACGTGATTTAAATCAGGGGAGTACACTGGCCAAGCAAAGGAAGTGTAACATAATCGCAAACAATTCCAGTACAGTGAAATTTCTCGAGTGCGACCACCCTCCGTTCAGTCGTTAATCGAGGTGGTCACTCAAAGAAGCATAAACACTTGGTACGCAAGGGGAAAATGATAAAATATACTGTTTATTTTGTTAATTATGAATTACATACTAATACATAAATAATGATACAAACATATTTTTTAATTTTAATTTTAATGAAAGATCTAGAAATTTCAGATTATTCCATTCTTTTTTCTCGCTCCGAGAGTACCTCTCTCTCTCTACTTTATAGTTTCTCTCTACTTGATATTTTATTCTCTCTACTTTATATACATCTGACAAAAGAGCATTTATCCCGATATTCTTGATGCATTCATAATTTACCATAATAAAATGTATTTCCTTTAAAATTGGCTTTTTTGGTTTTCCCACGAGACAACCAAAAGTAACCGCCAACTTCCTCTCCGAATTTCCTTTTTCGTTTCACGCGATCATATCAATGCGCTGCGCTAACATTAAAAATCACTCATTTGTTAGACATGTCTCTTCTCCAACCAAAGACGTAGCGAAAATGAAAAAAAAAAATTCCACATGTGCCCAAAAGGTGAAATTTCCCACAAAAATGCTATATTTATTGACATCCAATTAACGAAAATTCAAAATTTCAGGAGGTGGGTCACGTGTCATCAGCCTGGCTATGCCCTTGATTCTAACCTACAAAATTTGCATGTACTTCCATCTGCTATCGATTTATAGTACAGCGACTGGTTTAAAATGCTTTACTTCCCTGTTTTAAGTTTTTACTTTTCTCTGAAACAATTTTTTTCAACATTTTTTCAAGTTCGTTTTTTACCTTAAAAGCAGATCTCTAACCTATTCGTTTGTAACCCCTTCGGAATTTTCGATAATTTCATCGGTTTTCCCTAAAATCGCTTGTGTTGAAAGTTTAGCTTGCTCGCCATTACAAACATTGGGAAATTCCTCGTCAGGGACGGAATTAGCGAATGAAAGGCACAAAATTCATTTGTAAAATTGTTTATATACACAAACATACTGCTCAGTTAATTTAAATCAACCTCAAATTAGTTTTACATTTGATTAAAAGGGTTTTAAATACGCTTACCTTCGCCAGACAGCTGACCTCCCCAGTAGCACAAATAGTTCAAAAAACGTTAAAATTACGTTGGAAACACGTCTTTTGACGTTAAAAAACGTGTTTTAAACATCTTTTGGACTAATTGTGCTACTGGGGCTTGAGTTTTTACGCTCAAAATTAAAGCATGAAGGGAGTAGAATTTCCCCAAAAATGAGATGGGCGATCTAAACGGCACTCGGTGGTCGTTTAGAGGGGGTCGAGTGGCCGCTGATACAGGCTATTATAACATTAGGTCTATGAGCCGAAAAATCCGTGCCATGAATAATTGGCCGTTTAGAGGGGTGGCCTCTATGCAGGGATGGCCGCTCGGAGAGGTTTCACTGTATTTCGGCTTGACGTTTGTACATACGTACACGATTAAACCAAACGAGCGAAATTGCAAACAGATCGAATCCATGAATTTTCTTTTTCGCTCTCCAATCCATCGTAATTTTCGACGTAACTCAAGAACGATTAGCCGGAGCATTAGTCCTTGAAACTCTGTGCTTGTTGGAATAATCAGTTGTGCACTTTCGTTTTTGTTTGCAATGGACTGGATAGTTTTTTTACTGGGTCATCTAAAAAATTTTCAAAACATTAATATCTTTAGAAAGTCACTGTTTGGACCAAGTCCATAATCTTGCCAACTATCACCAATGTTTTTTTCAGAAACACTGCAAAATGTGTCACCAAAAATGAGTTTTGAAAATTTGGAGATATTTCCTTTACTGAAATAGAAATTGCCAAACCTTAATGTTATGGACGTATCATAACTCAGTTTCAAACGAAATAAGTATAAATGCACCAAAAGTATGCATACAGTATACAGCGCCCTTATAACACGAAAGGTACGTTCCGTGTTCCATGAATCCGTGTTGTACGAGACGCAAACACGTCATCAGCATCAGCAGTGTTAAGAGGCAATGCAGAAGCCTCCGCCTCGTTCTTTCACCTTGTTACGAGTCTTCTTTAGCTTGTTTTAGGAAGAAGATCGCAATTTTCCCACCATGTTATAAAGGATTCTCCATTAACCCTTTGAGGCGCAACCCTTTACCAATGCTGAGAAAAGGGCAGCCGTTGCCATCGCTCGACTTAACGACCAGCAAGATGGCGGACGATCAAAACGTTCATCGTGGCTCACAGATGTGGAGACCCTTTTTTGATGCAGCTGCGCACAGTCAGCTGTCGTCAAAAAAGGGTCTCTAGATCTGTGGCACGCGATGAACGTTTCGATCGTCCGCCATCTTGCTGGTAGTTAAGTCGAGCGATGGCAACGAATGCCCTCTTTTCAGCATTGGGCGATCTATCCAGCTGTTCTCGCATTCTTCCATTTTTCAGCAGATGTCAGTGCAGTTAAAAATAATCGTAACAATTTTTTGACGGGAAATGACGTGCTAAAAGGTAAAGGATTCTCGTGGAGCTATGTCAGCCGCAACTATTTTTATAGAAATCAAATCTATTCTTCGTGTCTGGCAACAGTCAAAACGTCAGAGTTGGGTGTTCCCAGAGCGGGAACACTGCGCGCTAAAGGGTTAAAGTGAGATGAACAGAATTCAAAATGCGACTAAAATCTAACATTTTCGTCTATCGAAGCGTCCTTACCCTTAAAATGACTGTACTTTAAACAATTTTTAACTCTAGTTAAAAAAAAAAACCGTTTAGTTTCTTAAAACAAAGAAACTAACAAAAACTGTGTTATACATCCATGCAAGATTTAGTACTCAAGTTTACAAAATATTAATTCGGACTCAGGGATAGTAATCAGTAAAAAATATGTCTCATTACTAAAAACAAACTACAATAAATTGTAGAAAACACAGTAGTTTCCGAAAACGGAACCAGAAAAAAATATCGACAAAGAAAAAAAAAATCTAATTACACGGCTTTAAAAAAAAAGCTACTTATTTAGATTAGCTTTTCAACAGGAGGGGAAAAAAATGCGTCAGCGACATAAAAATATATCCCACGCGCATTAAAAGAATATTTCACCAAGATGAGATTTGTAAGGGATTTATTCGAACATTAATCACAATAAAATCTTAACCAATTTAGCATATCTGCATCAGAGGGGCATTAACTTACAAGAGATACCGAGCCTGTAGTAATTAGAATATCATGAGCCGATCATAAATATAGATTCGAGTGAAATGCTAGTGCAGTAAGAGTAAGGTTTTTTTTTTTTTTTTCCAAGTTATAAAAGTCTCTCATTTGCATAATTTATCCTGTAGCAGATTATGCGTGACTGAGTTAACCCTTTAACGCGCAGTGTTCCCGCTCTGGGAACACCAAACTCTGACGTTTTGACTGTTGCCAGTCACGAAGAATAGATTGGATTTCTATAAAAATAGTTGCGGGTGACATAGCTCCACGAGAATCCTTTACCTTTTAGCACGTCATTTCCCGTAAAAAAATGATCACGATTATTTTTAACAGCACTGGCATCTGCTGTAAAGTGGAAGAATGTGAGAACAGCTGGATAGGCTGCACAATGCTGAAAAAAAGGCAGCCGTTGCCCTTTTTCCAGCATTGGGAAAGGGTTGCGCCTCAAAGGGTTAAGTATTAAAATATTATATATATATATATATATATATATATATATATATATATACATCATGCCGAAAGGAAGAATTTTAAAGCGTTTTCCAAAACTATCTTAACATGTACTAAGCGCATAGTTAACCTGTTCGCTTCCATGGTTGATCACCAGTAGGGGTCTTCTCCCATCATCACAGGAACACAGCATGACACTCAAAAGCCTATGCTTGAAAGCACCGACGAGAGCAGAAGAGGAACCGCTGTCAGGCCGTCCTTACAACAATGGGAACGAACCGGTTAAAGTCAATTACTTCTTCGCACATTGTAAATCAAGTATTGTAATAGCAAAAAATCTTGAGTGACACTACAATTGACTACCCGAAACTCGATCCCTACAAAACGTTTGAATAAAATGAGTCGGTAAATAAAAGCAAAAAACAAAAATGAAAATTACAATATGGGGTTTGAATATATTTCCATCCGAATTCGTTTATTTATTTCATTAATTGAATATATCACAAAAAATAATTTGATATTTTTATTATTTTACTATGTGGCTGACTGGAGGATTTTAAGTACATATATTTTAATCTATTCTACAATGTATAAGAATACTTTTTGTAACCCTATAAAAACTATACTACACACACCAAAATCTATACAGGTTGTGTGACGGTGACAGATAATATACATACCCAATATCAGCTTATTTGAAAGTGCCATTTAAACACTAGCGCACTTTAAATGATTGGAGACCGCAGGCCATAATGTATAAGAATTATATTTAGCAATTATGTGAATAAACTATCAGTTCTACATACCGCAAAATCTATGCAGATCATGTAACTATGACCTATGATATGCACACCCAATTTGCGCTCAGACCAATCCACCATTTAGACGCTAGCACACTTTCAAGAATTTGCGTCCGTAGGCCGTGATGTATAGTAATTCTTTTTTGCAGTCCAGTTAAAAAAAACTATGCGTCCTATACTCACCAAAATCAATACCGGCCGTATTAGGGTGGTATAAAATATATGTACTAAATTTAAGCTCAATCGAATGTAGCGTTTAAGAACTATCGTGTTCAGTCACAAACACACACACGCACACACATCCATAACGTAAAATATCGCACACACATACGTACATATATCACCGAAAACTAGCATGCATGGATTCAGAAGATCTCAAAACGTCTAACATTAAAATCTCTAAATCCAATTTTTTCATGATTACAATACTTTTCTTACATGGTACATGTTTAGAAAGTAAAAATCTCGATATTCAGATTTTGACAAAAAAATTGATTTTGATCATTTCTGACGAATATTTGTGTACAATGTATTTTGACCAACTATGAATTCATTTTTGACTAGTCTCGCCTTCACTTTTCTACGTAAGTCTTACCACATCCGAACATTAAAAATTAATCCCTCTCCCCCAACCAAAAAATAAATAAATGAATAAAGCTCTGTTAAGTACTACAAAATATGTACCTCCCTCCATCGGAAACAATGTATGTAACATTTATAGTAGTTCTTTTACAAATAACTCAAAAGAATCGCAATACATTACTATCTATGACAGAGACATTAATCCTTTTCAAAAGCAGTACAATACAATAGGTGTATAAATATTGGGTTGGCAACTAAGTAATTGCGGATTTTTTTTAGAAAATCAAACACAATTTTTTCATGGAACTAAATAAGTTTATTCTGTAATGTATTGCCCATTTTGATCAATGACCTTTTGCCATCTTTCAGGCAGCATCATAATCCCACGTTCATAAAACTTCTGGTTTTTATTAGCAAAAAACTGAATCACGTACGATTTGACATCATCATCATTATTGAAATTTTTACCATTCAAGGAGTTTTGTAAAGATCGAAACAAAAAGCAATCAGATGGTGCAAGGTCAGGACTATATGGTGGATGTGGCAAAACATTCCAACCAAGCTCCAATAATTTTTGCCGAGTGACCAAAGACGTGTGTGGCCTTGCTTTGTCAAGATGGAATACAACAACTTTTCGATTTTTCAATTCGGGCCGCTTTTCTTCAACTGCATTGTTTAATTTCGTTAGTTGCTCAATGCAGTCATCAGAATTGATCGTTCGGTTGGGTGGTAAGAGTTCGAAGTACACAATTCCTTTGTAATCCCGCCAAACTGATAACAAAACCTTCTTTTGATGAATATCAGCCTTTGATGTTGTTTGAGTTGGTTCACCTGGCCTGCTCCACGATCTTTTCCGCTTGATATTGTTGTAAACAACCCATTTTTCATCGCCAGTTATCAATCGTTTTAAAAATGGATCATTTTCATTACGTTTCTTTAGCAAATCGCAACTGTTAATGCGTTGCGTTAAATGCGTTTCTTTCAGTTCGTGAGGAACCCATGTATCGAGTTTTTGAACACAGCCAAGTTGTTTTAAGTGATTTTCAATGCATGTATGTGATACATGAAGCTTCTCTGCAATCTCACGTGTTGTACTGTGACGATCCAAATCGATTATTGCTTTGATTAGAACGTCATCGACTTCAACTGGACCACAAGAGCGTTTTTCATCGTTGAGTGAAAAATCACCAGAACGAAATTTGGAAAACCAACTTTGACAGTGCCGTTCTTTTAAGGCTTCATCATCCTAAACAGCACATAACTTTTTATGAGCTTGCGATGCGTTTTTCCCTTTGCGGAAATAATAAAGTAAAATATGACGAAAATGTTCCTTTTGACTTTCCATTTTTCAACGAAGGCCAAGTGAAAACTACGCAACCGATCAAAGAACTTTTTTTACTGATTGACAGTTGAATTGCCTACTATCAAATAACAAAATGTGTTTTACATTTGTAAATCGTCTGCAAACCTAAAAATTCAACTGAAGCCATCTATGAGTGAAATCCGCAGTTACTTAGTTGCCAACCCAATATTTTCGCAGCTTACTCTTTATTTAATAGATGAAAATGGTATTTAAATTTATTTTACAGTGTCTGTCAAAATTACATTAATAGTAATACAGCTTTTTAGAGATTATGCTCAAAAAGTTCTACTTGGCGCAATAGACTTTTGTGAGTTTATTATAATCGATGCGTTCGACACGACTTATCTATCTTGTTTAAAAGAAAATCCAGACAAATATTTGTGGTGCTGCCATCTAGTGTGCAAAGGTGAAACTGATTCATTAATCTTGCTTCCTTTTACGCGTTAATCCAGCGGTTCTCAACCTTTTAACCTTCACGCCCCCCGAACAAAGGCTAACTTACGGTGGCACCCCCCCCCCTCACATTTTTCAGCACACATTCAGTTTTTTAATCTTTAACAATGAACATTTAGTCGAATTTTCTACAAAATAATGTTATCAGTAAAGTTTGAATGAACATTTTAAGCGAAAATGGATTTATTTTTGAGTAAAAATGAGAATAAATAAGACGATTTTTTCAAAAACATGTATCCCTAGATTCTCTTTAGTTTTTCTCGCGCCCACCCTGCAAACGCTCTGCGCCCCCCTTGGGGGTCTCGCCCCACAGGTTGAGAAACGCTGCGTTAATCAAATCCTCTTGCAGACGTGTGAAAAGGCACAATACCATAGTGGCTCATAACGAAAACTTTTCATACTCTATACTCTTTTTTTTTTGGGGGGGGGATGGGGGAAAGGGGAATCTGTTTTGTATCAAAGGTCTTTGATAATACACTGCAATTTTCAATAATTGAATATCCACTATGACAGAGGTTCCCGAACTTATCCTGGATAACATATCCAATCCAAGTCACGGCACATTTAAGATAATTAAAATTTTCTCACTTCATTCTGCTCATGTAATATCTGTTATATACTTTTTTTTTTTTTTTTTACATAAATTTACTTTGTACGATTGTGAAGAACAAATTAAAGAAGTTATCAGTCGTAAGAAATTTTCAAATTTTTTAAATGAAATCGTGGTTAGGGATGGACGCGAGACAAAAATTTGGCGTCTCGCGTCTCGCAAAACAGCCGAAAAGCTTGTCTCGTCTCGCAAAAATCCCTATATCATAATGTTAAAAATGTTTGTCTCGTCTCGCAAAAAAGCTGTAAATCTCTGTCTCGTCTCGCAAAAAGTTGTCTCGCGTCCATCCCTAATCGTGGTAGATAAGTGGCATCACTTGCCTCTCTGTGCGGCACCCGGGATGAAGCGGCACAGAATTGAGGAACCCTGAATTATGATATAGAATTTCTTTAAAGTGCTGACCACCGAAAGCTACCATAACGTGTTGAAACGAAATTTTTATCAATAGACTCAATAATAATCAACTCCTCACCCCTTTTCTTCATTGTTCCTGAATTTATGCAGCTTCTGAGCCAGAAAAATCAATATCAGAACCGGAACGGCAGCGTTCCAGCTCCACTGCGAACCTGATTTGACGCTAAAAACGCCTATAAGTTTTGTTAATGCCTATAAGTAACTTATAGGCCACGAACATTTTAATGCCATTCAGAACAAAGCGAATTGAATATATAATATATATATTATATATATATATATCATAATGTAAGTGGCAACAACAATAAAATATAAGAAGAGATTAAATGTAACGCCGATAACGCTCATAGAACTTATTATAGAGAGATATTTGTGCATTAAAGAAAATTTGTGTCGGTGTTATTACATTCACATTTATATTAACAAATTTTTTTTTTAATTATTTGTCGATAAAATTTGTCTGTCTGAGTTGCATGAATAATTTAAAAAAAAGTATATTGTCATTTACTAAAGTAAATGTATTATGGAGAATTGTGTGTGTAAGAGTGAGTCTGAGTGGATGCTTTTATTAATGAAATTTGCTTCTTTAAAACCAGAAACAGCATCAGGAAAGGGGGCATGAGCCCTCTCAATTTTATTGAAAACGATTTATTTATTTATTTACGCAAAGCAAATTCCCTAATCTTACTCTTGAATATGCCATGTACTCAGTCCATCCCCTCCCCCGCCAAATACATAAATAAAAATCAATCACACTTCGCTCATGCTTCCTGGTATAAAATAAAATTACCGAAATGGTTTAAAAAGCGAAAATTTTCTCACGGAATATGCTTGTCACATTGAATATATGCATATTAAACATATGGATATTTTATAACTTTAAATGCAAACCCATCCATTAACTTAAAAATTCTTTCACGTAAATGAGATAACTCAGAAAAAAGCACTGTTAGAATTTTAGAAAGAACTTCTTAAGAACTGCATGGAAAACATACTAGTATTTTATTTTTAAGAATAAATTCTAATTCACTTCGTTTACGTCATTCATAGCGGAAAAGCATGGGAAAAAACACGCAATTTAAGCTTTAAATAAACGTCAAAAGGTGCTGCCATCTTGGCGTCAAATTATGAACTAGAATATTTAATGCTTCAGTTGATGTAAAATTGGGAAATGATATTTGGGGTAATTTTTTTCTCCAGTAGATAACGTGGCCTCATTTTTTTAATCAATATCAGACTGGCAGTTAAAAGAAAGAGATGTATAATGTAATACAGTAATCAATATCTAAAATAGGCCACATTCCTATTCCGACATCATATGCTTGCTGTGTCATCAAATACGGGACACAATTTAGCTTTCATAAAGTCTCCTTTCAAGATAAAAATAGATATACTATTTCTTCGTACCGACAAAAATATGCATGCTCATCTTTAGATGTTGGCAATTTTTTAATGAAATAAGAAATTCTTTACTTTTTTTTAAATGCCAGGTGTCGCAATCAAACACATCCACAAAAGGGTATTTTAAACCAGTGAAAAACTTTTCAAAACCTTTATTTTTTTATTTGAAAAAATCGATATATTTTTAAGGACATTATGCATTAAAAATCAAACATACACCCTCAAAATGCAACCATTAGACGATTGATGCAATTCGGCCTTACTTTATTTGCAAATTTTGATATCCTTTTGGAATTTATTTTTTTAATTCGCAAATCTAATTTTTCAAATGTCAGCTTGCAATTAAAACAGCATAAAAAAAATCAACATTTCATAAAACTTAAATTATACGTATGATCGGTAACTGGAATGTAGGAAAAAGATCGATCATTTAAAAAATTAATTGGCCTAATTAACTAATGAGGTGATGTACCAAATTCAAGCCCTGAACATGGCAGACAGTTGAAGTGTAAAGTCTCCATTCGGGCCTAGAGTGCAGCTATTGATTTAACAGTCTGGAGTTTTGGTCGGTTTTCTCCAGATGTAATGTGAATGCGCGTTAGAGCCCCTTAAAATGTCTTCCGACAAAGGCAGCCCCTTGTAGGCAGATGCCTCTTATGTAGCCTTGCCATAAAACAAAACAAACAAACAAAAATTACTTGAGTTTACAACTTTTCAGAATTAATAAACACAACATAATGCAAAAATACGGATATTTTTTGTTAAAAAAAGAAGAAAATCTGAAACACTTTCAGATTTTAGATTTTCAGTGGGGGAGACTAGAGGGGTTATAACCCCCTCCCCCATGAGGAATTTTTTACCATACACCAATTTTTGCCAATATATTTTTTGCTCTCTCTTTTCACACACATCTATACGTATATATGAGTTGAAGTAGTCGTAACCCCCCCCCCCTGAAAAATTTCTGGCTACGCCACTGGTCACTGGAAATGGTAGACGGGCGAAGTGTGAAGGTCCCGGGTTCGGGTCCCATCGCGCGTCCGTCGACCTAACCGTTCGGAGTGTTTCGTGGTTTCCTCCGAAACTTGGCGTAAATACGGATTAGGATCCCTAAGAAAGTCCCCCACGGAAGGCATCCCCCTTGTGTTGTCCTACTGACGAAGATTTATAAGCGTGTTTCGAGCCAAGCACACAAATCTTATATACGTGTTCACAATAACAACAACAACGTTCATACATTTCAAATACAGTAAGTACTATATTTATGATAGTATGTTCTCCATGTAAATCGTAGCACGCAGCAATTGAAGCATTTTATAAAGTGCGCTCTAAACGATGAGTGGCTGAAAGAAATACCTTGGTGACATTTCTCTAATTTGTTTTCTCGCATCCTTGCAAAGAAGTAACGGCTGATTCGCTTTTCGAATAGAATGTTACTTTCTTACTTCCAGAGCCTGATTATCACACGGGCATGAGGGGCAATAGCCCGGGGCCCCGGAAAAATAAGGGCCCCCAAATCTCCCGATTTATTGTTATCATGATTTATTACATATTCATATATGCTGCAATGATAAATTTTTTGCAACTAAATTTCCTTTGTAATATCTATAGCATAATTTTTAACAATAAATGGACTTAGAGATTTATTTTCTGTTCTAATTCAATGGTCTTTAAGACTCATGGATCAATAAACAAGAAGTTAGGAGTTTTTGAAAACGTATGGTATGGCCATATATATGCTTATCACAAAATATCCATTAGTTAACATTTTTTATTTCGTGATGAAGGAAAGAAAATTTCGAACTTTTTGGTGTATCAAGAAAATTTTTTGGAGTGAGAAACTTTGCTCCCATGCCTCGTAATTGCCATTCCTGGAATTTGCGCACCCATGCGCTAATAATACAAACGGACTAAAAAAATATTAAAATCACTTTTAAATACATAGTCTTGTTCTAAATAAGTATAAATAAATAGGTAATTTTTAATTCAATTTTAGTATTCTTTAAAAATGTTTTATTTTTATGTCGGGAAAATGCAACAGCAAACAAAAATAAGTTAAAATGCTTGTGATAGTATAGGGGCCCCAAAATAACCTCTTGCCCCGGCGCCCCGACCACTTATGATCAGGCTCTGCTTACTTCGGTCTTGGAATTAGAGATGATGCTTGACGTGAGGTGCCAAAGATTTGCCTTTGTATGGGACGAAACAGACCTATACTGCAATGGGATTTTGCGAGGCGATAGAAAACAGAAATTGCTATGCAAGGTGAGAGAGCGATTTTCTCAGTCTCTCAGCCATCCCTACTTACAATGCCCATTTTTGTCTCTGCATCGATGGGTGCGAACAGATTATTTCGTTTCACCTTAGTATTTGTACAAATGAAAGTAAGTGGGTTGGGAAGGTATTTCATTACGGACGTATATGGGGGCGGAGTTTAGGGGATCTGGACAACCCCTCTTCCTTAGTCTACGCAAAAAAAACGCTATTTTGGCAGCATATATCCATCCTTTTGCATCCGTCCCTCAAAACAGTCTTCGGGGAGAATATTTTTTTTAATTTGATATACATTTTAAAAGTTTTATATTAGAAAATTTTAGTTGTGCAACTTATTTCAAGGACTTATGAAGCTCACTAATCATGGGATATATTTTGAACATAGTAAGTATGCGGAATTCATAAAAACATCGCTGCGGGGTAACGATGCTTTCTATGGAGAAAACTGCCATTACAAATTCAAGGTTTTAGAACAAACGACTGAGGGTTTTTTTTTTTTTTTTTTTTCCCCGAACATTCTTTTTTTCTCCTTATTCTGAAAAACATTCATGTAATAATTTTGAGATACAAAATTATTACATGAACCCAAGCATCGGTCTGACTGTGATTCTTTTACGATACAAAGTTTTTCTTGAAATTAGAAGAACAATCATTCCATTACAATTAATTTTCTTGTAACTGCATTATGGAATTTTCGTATCACAAAGTTATTAGTTGAATGCTTTCAGAATAAAGGAAAAAATGAGTGGCTGATAAGCATTCAATAGTTCGCAGAGACGGACTAAGCCAGTATGGTCTCAGAAGTAGACATTGGGAGCTCTTTCAGTTTACAAAAATTAGAAAGCCGGGAACTACAGGCTTACTTAAGTTCCAAGTTTTCTACTCTTGTGAATGCTTGGAACTTTTTTGCAACTGAAAAAGCGCGGATCTTTGGTACCACCCAACATGATCATATTCAGCAGACATTCACTATTTTACTCAAAATATTTTATTAAAACCTTTTTTCAGTATAGTTTAATAACTTTTTTTGCAGCATTCTGTAAGAAAAGAGAGGAAATTTTTTCTCGAAACAAAACATTTCTACAAAATACAATAGGAACATTTCTTGATTCGACACCCTTCCCCTCTTTTCACTTGCCCCTTTGAAACCTTTGATGCCCGCCCATGCCTTAGTCAGGCTCTGATAGTTCGTTCTAAGACCTTGAATTTGTAAAACCAGTTTCTCGTTAAAGATTACTGCAATGGAGACAGAGGGAAGTTTTAGAACTTAAAAGATTAGAGGCGCAAAGTGGAGCTTTAAATGAAATACCCTGGTCTACAGGTACAGGGACTGATTTACGGCAGGACATTTGGGGCACGTGCCCTGGGCCCCGATTTTTAGAGGGCCCCAAAACCTCCTTTTATGTAATCATAATAATTTTCTGATTACTTACTTCATTTCATCACAAATATTCAAAATTTTTTATTTAATGTTACTTGTAATGTTAAAATTATCCATTTTTTTACACAAATTCGGTAGAACACCTATGCATGCTCCTCCTCTTATCGTTTCTAAAGTGTGTGATGACTGTAAATACCCATAAAAACATTTCAAAACTGAAAAATTCATGAAAGGTATTTGCTGTGACATTTTACTGATTTGTAAATGTTTACTTATGGTTAACTTAGGAATGATAATGGTTTTAATTTAATTACGTAATATACTGCGAAATATTTTTGTGCAGGGGGCCCCCAAAAGTGTCGGTGCCCTGGGCCCCCAAGTATGTAGATTAGGGAATGCAATCCTGATCCTGCACAAATATTTGCGGGATTAAGACCGTAATCCCGCGGGATTGAAACTGAAAAATAAATTATTTTTATTACAATTTCACACCTCTTTCCCGATCTCCAATTGGCCAAAAATTTTTGCATAAGATGAACAATAAGAACCAGTGATCTTGGACGCTCATATCTATTGTCAGGTGGACACCTTAGTCCCCCTCAGCTCCCATATTGTTGTAATTACGTACTGGTATAACGCAGAAGGCTTTAACACTAAATATTGTGCCTTTCTGGGACAGAACCCTTGACTTGTCCTTGCTCCTCTATAAACAACCAAACGGCCGCCCATGCGAGTGATATCTTTAAAAGGTGAACTTCAGTTAACCACTAAAAAATGTAAGGTTCCCTGAGGGTTTCATACAAAGAAAAAAAGTCTTAAAGTGTTAACCACTTTTGTATTCTCTATCAAAATTAGATGAACACTAGGAAAACGAGTCGCTCTTTACGTTGTCGTTTTTACATTCTTCTTTTTTAGCAACTACGAAATAACAGAATATTATTATGAATATCATGACAGAATTTTCATGTTTATGTAAGGTATTGAATTAATTATCAAATAAGATAAAGTATTATTGTTAAGTGAAACCTCATACAGTTTATAATCTTAACTTTTTCCTACTTTTCTCTATCGAAATCAATATTTAGTTGAATGAAATATTAATCCCGCGGGATTGCGGGATCATCCAATCTCAATCCCGCAATCCCACGAAGCGAAAAGCAGTGCGGGATTGCATTCCCTAATGTAGATCGGTCGCTGCTACAAGAAGGGCTAAAGTACATACAGTTGATCTGTTTGGCATTTCCTTAAGTATGTCTTCCAGAGGTTTGCAAGAGGCGTTTGAATATCATTCCTCTGGTCAGACGATTAGTTATTACGGCTGACTCAGGGTGCAAAGTGTATCTTTCAGTCAGACCAAAAGGTGTCAGTTTTTTCGAAAGAAGAAATAATCCCGGGTTAAGGATCCCCCAGGCAACCATGGCTGAGTCAAGCTTGCACGTCAGTTCAGTGCTATTTACAATTAGTAATCGAACACTGAGTAAGTAAGCCATTCCGCTCAGTCAGTAAACCAGAACTCAACTTGCAAAATTTGAATGATCAAGGCAAGTGTTTGATTTTACACTGAATGTACAGCATGCAGTCCTGCGTTCTTTACCCATTCAGCCACAATGCATCGAACTAACATGAAGCATAGTTTCACGTTAACCCTTTAACGCGCTTATCCCGCTCTGGGAACATCAAACTCTGACGTTTTGACTGTTGCCAGTCACGAAGAATAGATTTGATTTCTATAAAAATAGTGGCGGGTGACATAGCTCCACGAGAATCCTTTACTTTTTAGCACGTCATTTCCCGTAAAACAATTGTCGCGATTCTTTTTAACAGCACTGGCATCTGCTGAAAAATGGAAGAATGCGAGAACAGCTGGATACATCGTCCAATGCTGAAAAAAGGGCAGCATCAATATTTAAGAAGAAACTGAATGCCCCCTCCCCCTTTTTTGACGCAGCTGGCTGCGCCGGCACAGCCAGCTGTCGTCTGAAAAGGGTCTCTAGATCTGTGGCACGCGATGCACGTTTTGATCGTCCGCCATCTTGCTAGTAGTTAAGTCGAGCGATGGCAACGGCTACTATTTTTTCATCATTGAGAAAGGGTTGCGCCTCAAAGGGTCAACATGAACTTTTAAAACCCAAAACCGAACCATTCTCATGACAAACTGGATTTCTAGTACACACATTTGATTGAAGTTTAACGAGTTAATTAGTCAATCAGCCAGAGCTTTGTGCTAAAGTTATGTTTAAAAGGGCTGTTCTATTCTGTGCACAGCTGTTTCTATTCAATGTACTCGAGACTCGAAAATGTTGCTTTACTTCAGGTGAGTTTTCTTCTTCCTTAATTCGGACCTTGAAATTTTGTGAATTAATTGGGGGACTGGTTATATAAAGTGGTGCGTAACAAGGAAAAATTGAAGGAATTCCGAAATTATCCAAAATTGTAAAAGTGGGGGGAGGAGGGCAGTGGAAGATCGAGAAACGGTGTCCGGAGAAAAATGGATGCGAGACGAGACGAGACAAACGTTTGAAATGACTATGCGAAATGAGACAGCCCTTTTTCCAACGTCTCGCATCCATCCCTACGGGAGTGGGTGAGAGATTATAAATTTGGCGAAAACCGTTATCATTCAGTTCACATGCTGTATCTTTATTACTAAGTATTTTAATTGTTTACCGATCAAATTCATGTCTTCTTTATTATTTCCAATTTTGTATGCAGTTTTGGCTATTTCTATGAAAAATGAATTAAAATAGATGGAACTTTCCGATGAAGAAAAGCACACTTTTTACATTCAAGTGTACTCAAGGATAACGGGGAGGGAAGTGATCATCCCGCCCCCATTGTTTCAATACAGGGTTTGAAGGGGCCTATATAATTATATGCTTACTAGCCGCCAAGGCGGCCAGCTTCGACGCCCCATATACCTCACTGTTCTTTATACTCAATGCAATGTTGACTCAATTTCTGGAATCATAAAAAATCATGTTTCTTTGTTTTAACAATATTTGTCATTAAATTTATTTAGGTTAGGGTTGCTACACATTTTGGGTGTCATCATAAAAAAACCTATGGTGAAGCAGCAAATAGCTAAAATAGGATTTAGCCCAACGCATGGTGACATTTTTTAGATGGGCGATTAATGCGCCAAGTATTGTAAATTCGATATTTTAAAGCTATGAAAAAATGCGAAAGATCTTACATTTTTGTGTATCCATTATTGTCATTTTGTCATATAACTACTACGTGATACATGTTTGTTCCATTTGGCGTCATTGAACTGCTAATTTGGATTTTTGCACAGGCGTTATTGTTGTTGCACTCATGTTTACATCTAGCTGTTGCGGTTCATAGCGTGGAAATATTGTAGATTTTAGTACTGCATACGTTAACGTATTATACAGGTAGATAATCTCAGCCCCACCTTTACCATGTTTCAGAGACAAAACACAAGTTTCCACATTTCATTCTTTTCATTTTTGCTGTATGCTGAGGAAAGACATCATTTCACCGGAAAAGAAAAGACTGACTGATTGGCATCTTTTGAAAGAATAAATTAATTTGATTGCTGTTTAGAAATCTGAAACTCGTTTTTAAATATTTGAAAATCCTTGCATTTTCATTTCACAAGCCTGCCTCGACCGCGGGAATTAGAAGGATAGCCGCTCCAGAGGGCAGTGACCCATTTGATGTAAAATACTTTGTTGCTATTAGCTGCAAGGTCTCCACTGATCCAGTGAACTAATTGCTCTATGTTTCAACTTCCGACAGTTTAATACTGACAGTCAAAAAGAAGTGAAGTTCATCATTCTATCTGATATATCTGCGGGAATAGTGCATTTTGAATGGTCAGCTAGGCCCGCGCCAAGAGCCTAAACGGTGAAGTCGTGCACATGTCTATAACGGTGCTTTTATGCAGTGGAGATATAAGGGAAAATGGCTTATTAATAATTATAATTATATATGTATATCAGTGGCGCAGCCAAGTGGGGATAGGGGGTATCACACATATATACATATACGTGAATTGCAGTAGTAGTAAGCCCCCATGAAAAATTTCTGGCTATCCCACTGATGTATATGTATACAAAGTAAAATAACATAAAAAAAATGAAAATAAATAAAAAACAGACAAATTAAAGAAACACCAGTCTAACTCAGCATGCGAAACCCATGTGACATATCATAGCCACGTAAATTAAGCAATATTAAATTTTAAAAAATGGATAACTGTATACACAAACATTCTCTTCAAGTGTTACCAGTATATCTATACAAATAAAAAAGAAAAAAAATAGATAGATTTCTGTAGGTGGCTTAGCAAAAACATATATATAAAATTGGCAAAAGTAATATGAAAAGAATTTTTTTTTTTTTTATGTGCATAAATATTTTGTGCTCCTGAAATTTAAAACTAATGAACTAGTTTAATCAGCTAATTAGCCAGTTCCGTTCATTGCATGAGAATGAGAATTCTTTTAGCAGATACTAAATCATGAAGCAAGTATGGCTTTTGCTTTAATATTTGCCTATGCATAGGAATTTTAGGGTGTCCAAATGATTGTACGGTACTTGAAGTCTAAGAGATCTTACAAAATTGTTTTAAATAATATCGACAAATTAGCTAATATTGCCCAGCTGAATCCAACAGCGCAAGTTTGTAACTACATTTGAATCCTCCTCACTAATTAGCCGTCTACCATTTTCAATGACATAACTCTGCTGTCGCGTTACATGAGCTGGAACAAAGGTTGCTCAAAGTATGGGCTCCGCTTCCTTTTCCAGTGTCTGCGAATTTAATTGGCAGCATAGAAAATCGATGCCACCCGTGCATTGCAGTCAGTGGTTTTGCTTGTTTGTGAACATGCATTTCGGATTTCTGTGCTTTAGGCCCGAAACTCGATTATAAATCCACGTCAGAAGAACAACACAAATGGGGAGGACTCCGTGGGGGTCTTTCTAAGGGGTCCTAACCCGTATTTAGGCTAGTTTCGGAGAAAACCACGGAAAGCTCCAAACGGTTAGGTCGGCAGCCGCGCGATGGGACCCGAACCCGGACATTCACACTTCGGCCGTCTACCATTTTACACTCATGTCCATAAATTAAGGATAATTCAGAATCACACAGAAATTGATCTTTAAAATAAAAATTTCACCTGTGGAATAACACACATCTTGAAGAAGAATATGCAAATTACAGGAAACCACCACATGGCGTGGATGGTACGTCAGAATGACGAGAGTGTAAGAGAGGGGTATATAAGGAATGGTGGCAAAGAAGTAAAATTGTTCACAAGCGCTGTGAAAGCCTTTCAGTGCAAAAACCGCATAGTTAAGGCACAAAGGAGGCATTTGGATGATGTTTTACGTGGCAGAATTATCGGACGACTGGAATGTGGACGTGCCCAGCTGGAAGTATCCGAGGAACTTGGAATCGCCCAGAGTGTCATCTCCAGGCTTCGGCAACGATTCCAAGATGATGGTAATGTGAGTAGACGTTACAGCACAGGTCGCCCCCGAGTTACAACGCCGAATGAGGACTGCTATTTGGCAGTTACTGCCAAAAGAAACAGACGGAGTACAGCATCAGACCTGTCTCGTTAGCTCTCTTCAGCTACCGGTACGACAGTTTCAAGGCAGACCGTGTACAGACGCTTAGGGCACATTGGTCTATATGCTCGTAGGCCTGTCAGATGTGTTCCACTTACCGCAACTCACTGTCGCCTGCGATTAACCTGGAGTAGAGAGCATGCATTGTGGACACCGCAACATTGGTCTTGTTTGATGTTTTCCGACGAGTCCAGGTTTAGTTTGGAGTCTGATTCTCGCCGGACATTCATCTGGAGAGCGCCAGGTACCCGTTACCACCAACAGAACACCATTGAAAGACACCGTTACGGTGGTGCAGGATGGCTCGTTTGGGGAGGAATTATTCTTGGTTCCAGAACTGACCTGCATGTTCAGAGTGTAACGATGACAGGCCACACTATCGGGATGTCATTCTGGAACAACATGTACGTTTGTTTCGGGGCGCCATGGGTGCTGAATTTGTGTTTATAGATGACAACGCCCGTCCTCACCGTGCAAACATTGTAGACGAATGCCTTCAATCGGAGGATATCACCCGTATGCATTGGCCAGCATACTCACCGGACTTGAATCCAATAGAGCATGTGTGGGATATGCTTGGCCGACGAATTGCAGCCCGTAAACCCCCTCCCACCTGTCTACCGGAACTTCGAAGTGCATTGCTTGATGAGTGGTGTAATATTCCCCAAGATCAGATTGATCATTTGATACTCAGCATGCCTAGGCGTTGTCAGGCCTGTATTGCATCGTCCGGGAGACATACTCCGTATTAACCATCCTACTAACCATGTTATACTGTTTTTTGTAAATAGGTTCTTATTTGAAATTTGGTCAAGGGAGTAAAACTTGCAATTTTTATTAATTATGTCAAACATATAGCATCTTTTTTGCTCTTTACTTTTTGTTCAATAAATAGACTTTACAAATAAGTCAAATTTGTTTTGCTTCTTTCTCTTTCTTTACCTGAACTTCATTATCCTTAATTTATGGACATGAGTGTAAATGACATAGCCACTGCCCCATGGTGAAGCCTACCGTTAGTGGTGGGCACATTCCTTATTAGAACCCATTTTTGTAATGTTTCCACGGCAATTTTCCACATCAAATTGTGATGTACTGTTTTCTCCGAGAAGGAAGTTTTCTAACAAGTGTTCTTCATTTGCGACAAATCACATTTATGTTTAAATATATGACAATTTCTATGTCGTATTCACAAAAGAGCTCTTTAGTAAACATTTAGTTCGAATTTCTTATTTCCATCTTTATTCATTTTAAAATTAGATACTAAACACAAGTTGTATCTTAAGTTTTGCAGGGCAGTGCATATTGTATTGCTAAATAAATTTCAATACCTTTTAATTTTTTCCTTAAATCTTACATTCTTCCTTACATTCTTCCCTTAAATCTTACATCTTTAATTTCCTTAAATATGAATTTGTATTTATCTTTATTTGTTGAATACTTTGCGAACACCCTGTTTGTCTAATTGTAATAGTTTTCGCCTAAAAAATTCTTATAAGCAAGGCGAGATTTTGTGATCTGCGTGAAATGAAAAAAGCTCTCGGAGTAGAGCCTGACTAAGCTAACATGAGGCCCGGTCAAACATTTGTTATGGGGCCCCCTTTCATGTATACCCATTCAGTTTACAAAAATTAGAAAGCCTAGAACTACAGGCTTACTTAAGTTCCAGGCTTTCTACTCTTGTGGATGCTTGCAACCTTTTTTGCAACTGAAAAAGGGTCGGACCTTTGGTACCGCCCAACATGATTGTATTGACCATTCATTATTTTATTCAAACAGTATAGTTCAGGGCAGGGGCGTAGCCAGGGGAGCCCTCCCCCCCCCCCGAAAAATTTTCCTGGCTACGCGCCTGGTCCAGGGGCTCCCCAACTTTTTTCGCCGCGGCACCCTTCTCAGGCTGGAAACTTTCGCGGCAGGTTACCTTCACAGCAATTAGGTTACAGTTTGGATGCATTTTTCATTGCTTCTTTTATGCTGTTTATAGGACTAACTATCAAGAAAGTACCTCCTTGGAAAAGGGATATGGAATTTTAACACCCCTCTCCCATTTCAGGGAGTTCCTGTAAAAGAGAAGCTACTGGAGACTGAACTCTGTCGAACTTGACTGAAATATTTTTATTTTCGCCCAATTGGTCACTTAGCTAAGGTGACCATACGTCCCGTTTTGAACGGGACAGTCCCGTTTTTAGGTGGCTTGTCCCGTTGTCCCCAAGCATAGCTTCGGGACATCGTAATGTCCCGTTTTTAGAAAAAGTCTCCTGCAATGTCCCGTTTTTAAAAAGATAGCAACACACGATAACGATTTCAATAAAGTTCGCTAAAAATCTAAAATCATCCAACGGCAGTGTCTGTATAAGAAAAAAAATCGCCGGGGGGATGTATTGTTTTTGTGTTTGTTCTTTTAATGTTTTTTAGTCAACTATTTCAATTTCTTTAATATTTATTTCTTTTTTTAAAGTCACGTTCCTCTTTTGCTTATTCCTCCCCCTCCTCCGATCTCCACTTGATTTTCCCTTTTCACTCTGGTTTTCTAAGAATTTATTTCCTTCCTAACGACAACTTCCTTTTTCTGTGTGTCTTTTTGCTGACATTTCTCGCTTTCCTACCTTCCCGCCTTGTGTCGGATGGTGTTTTAGAAGTCGAAGAAGGGCTTATCCCTTGTACCACCCGAAACGTACGTCTTGCATTATTTTTTATAGTATATGTGTGTTTTAGCAAAGTTTTTTTTTTCATTTTTTCATTTTATTTTGATATCAACATTAACACAAGCTTTTTGCGCGTTTTCTTAACAGCTAAAAGATACCCAGACCTGAAATTCAGTCTCCCTACACTATTACCTTAAAAACTAGATAAAGATGTCCAATTTTGAAGATAAAGATGTCCCTTAAAGATGTCCGTTTTGAAGGAAAAAGTAAATGGTCAGGTTACACTTAGCTCCCCTAACTTTTTTGTTGGATACTGGTTAAGAGGAAATTATTTGATTATACTTCACCAAAACACTTTTCTTGATTATCTCCACGACACCCCTGGCATACGCTCGCTGCACCCTAGGGTGCCGCGGCACACAGTTTGGGAACCTCTGGTATAGTGTAATGGCATTTTTTAGAGAATTCTTTAAACAGAGAGGGAACGAAAACTTTTTTCTAGAAACAAAACATTTCTACAAATACAGTAGGAACGTTTCTTGATTTTGCCCCCCCCCCCTCTTTTGAGTGAGGACCCTGGACAGCTGTCCCTCCTGCTTCCGCCTTAGTCAGGCCCTGCCTCCGAGCGTGTTTCAATCTTCTGAAAATCAACGTATTAATATATAACACAGCTGACAGGCATTCTCTTTTATTCATAGCAGGAAACAGCGGTATATGAAGAAGCTGTAGTTCGTAGAAGAAATTACAAAAAAAAAAAGCAAAATTAACTTCTGCAAGAATAATGAAGACGTATAATGTCATTCGAATAGGAAAAGCTTTGTTTGGCTTTGGAAAGTGAAAAAGAAAAAGCATGTTTTCCACTGACTCACCTTTTTTTATGCGTAACAACGTCATACGTATGTTTCAATTGGAAATAACTGCTTCATTACGTAGCGAGTCAATCGACAGAATCATTACGATTTCCCCTTAATGTTAGTAACTGTCTGCTGACATTTACTTCTTCTCAAGGGTAACACTTAAAAAAAAGAGAACACGCTCTAAAAATCGTTCCTAGGAAATTATATTTAAAAAATATTCAATACTTCTTCTTTTTCCATGACACTTCATTTCTTAAGTACACACTTCACAGTATTGTGAGAGTTAGTGTGAAACACAAGTGACAATTTAAAGAAATCATTTATTGATAACAGTCAATAAGGAGCAAGATAAATCCTTCCAAACGCATTGATTATAGAACAACACTTTCCGACGCAACAATACTTTTTGCGCCAAACTGGGCGAGATTTTGGAAATACAGTCGAACCTCGATTTAACGAATTGATTGGGACCCACAAATCCGTTCGTTAAATCGAAGCAATTCGTTAAATGGAATATTAATTTTTGTAAAGAGTGGTGTAAAAACATCAATGCAAAATATACCCTTAGATATAGATATGAAAAAAAGAATGATTATTGTTTACTATGAGCTTAAAACTTATACGTTAGGCGATCAACTTTAAAATTATATAAATTCTTTAATGTTACTTGCTCGTTAAATTTAATACATTATACATACATAGTTATTGGCACTTTGGAAAGAAATCCTTGATAGTGCTTTGTTTTCCAAAGTTCTTTGTCGATATTTTCTAACTTCGTAAGAACAACAGCATCAATCTCGTGAGACAAAATAATTTTTTTTAAAGCATTCAAGCTACAAACTGCTTCTTGGATTGTCACCTTTTTAAATTCAATTTCCGTTTCTTCGTCATCTCTTCGCTGCTTTCAGAATCTTCATTCTCTTTCTTTTCACTATCGCAGGTACTTAGCTGTACATCACAAGACAGATATCCTTTAAAATTTCCATTACTAGGAAAATCTTCCCATCCAGGCATTTGATCATCGTTATCCACGGCGTAATTGTAAATGACTGTTTCTGTATCGCTGTTTTCGTAGGCACTTGCTCCGTTTGGAGAAATGAGCAAAAAATTATTGTATTACACACTTGGATTAGAGTGTGAAAGATTAAAATTTTGCTTGCGAAAAATTCGCAAGCAAAAGTTTTAGTTTTATGTGCGAATTTTATTTCAGCGATTGCTGTACGATAAATCAAAGCTGAAAATTCGTTAAATCAGACCATTTTAGCACCCTTTTTGTCGGGCCGAAAAAAATATTCGTTAAATCGGAGAATTCGTTAAATCAAAGTACGTTAAATCGAGGTTCGACTGTAACCATTTATATACTATTGATACGCATGTCACTGTTGATGTAATTTTATGAGACCCTGTAAAAAAAGTTTAAATGTTATTTTCAATTTTTTGAGTGATTATAAATAATACATACACCCTTTTCAATTGGGTACATGATGGCACAATATATAGAACATATCTTCGCTATCAAACCAATATCTGCTATGTGCAAAAAGGTTATTTATTATAACCAGTTTTTATTAGCAGTTATTATTTGACAATAGTCTGGCTGATTCAAATGGCATATTTTTCTTTCAGCGATCACATAATTCACCGTATAATGCTTAGAGTCACACAGAAGTCTTTTTATACGAAAATTAGGTTAGTAAACTGGTCATAATAATCAAAATGTCGAAATCTCCAAAAAGTGCACAGAGCAGATATTCATTTCACAACCACGATATGCAAATTTCGTGGTAATCGAAACACAAAAACTGCTTTTTCCTTCATTTCACTCTTTGGTTTCGCCCACACACACGCACAAATTGAAAATTTAACCAAGAAAAAGAAACTGCTTTTCCTTAGTTTCACTTTTGAGTGTTGCAAGCGTGAAGGTTTCAAATTTGACGACATTATTTTGTACTCAATAAATGAAACACGGAATTGATGAAAGGACAGTGGTTTTCCCAGTGTGAAAGGTGATCAAATATATTGTTATACTTTTATCGTAGAATATCAAATATTATATGTGTCTGTAATAAAACCAAATAGAAAAACTTATCACCTTTTCTTTTCACATCATGAATTTACCAAGAATTATCACATAGAGCACATTGAAGAGTATCATGATGCAATCAAGTTACTGTTGTAAAACAAAACAATTATGCCTACGTCTACCAAATGTATAATATATTAGATATTGCGCCCAAAATGTTAATGTTAATATAATTGCAGGCTGTGATTATCTTTTTTAAAGTGACCGTCTTTCTTAAGTTCAAATATGGGACATTTACGTAAGGCAAAGGGGGGGGGAGGGTATTAATAAATAATTAGCTCCTCCAAAATTCTACATTGTTTTAGGGTAATCCTTTGTTTTATTGAACATTTTGCCTATGAGAGAGATTTTTTTTTAACTATTCCCTCTCCCCAAAAAAGCTGTATCCGTCAGTGAAAAAAGGTGAACCTTTTGCCTCAGTTATATATATATATATATATATATATATATATATATATATATATATATATATATATATATATATATATATATATATATATATACAGAGCTTACTTCGAATTGATTTTTAATGAAAATCTATAAGAAGATTATAACATTGCCAACCACCCAGACACAAATTTAATTTTCCGCTGTTACTTGCAAATTTAAAGAAAGAAAAAAAAATGAAGTTGGGTGGCATACGTATATGTATGTAACTCGTATATCTCGAAAATTATTGGTCGTAGAATGTTGAAATTTTATATTTAGGATTGTTGTAGCATGTAGTTGTGCACCTCCCTTTTCGGTCCCATTCGACAGGATAGTTTATCTACAGTGCCCTCCAAAAGATTCGAAATGCATTACGCTTATGGGCCGACATTCATTAAACTCGCATATCTCAAAAACTATTAAACGTAGAAGGATTGCTGTAACATCTAGTTGTGCACCTCCCCTTTCGGCCCCATTCGACAGGTTAGTTTATCTACAGGGCCGCCCAAAAGATTTTAAATATAGTACGCTCTATGTGCAGAAATTCATTAAAGCTTATTATAGAGAGTTATTAGGCTACTTCAAACGTCTCAGAAGTGATATATGCTGTTAAGGGTTACAAAATGAATTTCTCCATTGAAAAAGTGTCTTTATCATTTATAGTTCTTCTACAGTAACTACTTGCGAGTCACTCAAAAGATTTCCAATACATTACGGTCAATGGCAATTTTAGGGACATGCATCCATTTCAAGCACAATATCGTCCTACCCTATAGTTAGGTAATGCTCCGACCACGGTCACGTGCCTCCCTCAACAAGTACGAAAAAATTCGCCAAGCTTGGCGACACGTGTGTACGTATTTAACTTTCAAATCTCTGCACTATTTTATGTCTTTCAAACAAAATATGTTTAGATGAAGTGCACCGAAAATATTTTTTGATTTAATAGACGTGCAAGGAAGTCATGTGTTGTCCACATCAGATTTTTTTCTTAAATAAAAATGTTGAAATAAAGCGATGTGAGCTGTCACTGCACGAACGATGTTGGAGAAAATGATAAAACTTTTAACAAAATTTCCTGGACCTAATAAATAAAAATCTGATGTGTCCAACACATGACTTCCTTGCACGTCCATTAGATCAAAAATATTTTCGACGCACTTCCTCTAAATTTATTTGTTTGAAAGAGATAAAATATCAATAATAGTAAGGTTTAGCGATTTCTAGCCAAATATTTCGATATCGCCAAGCTGAGTTCAATTTGAAAGATTTCCTTCTGACACTTTATTTGGCGATATTTCACCAAAAGCCGACAAACTTGAGATAGTCAGCGAGATTTTGGGGATAGCCAAAGTAGTCATTGACCACAGACTTTCAATGAATTGAATGCATCTATACACCTCAATGTATTCAAAGTCATTTGGCTCACCATGTAAATAAATTCTCAGTCGATTGCTGTCAAAAAAGATATTGAAAACAGTTAGATATTACAATAGTTCTAAATACAAAGTTAAAAAATCTACGGGTTAAAGTTTTAGAGTTATACAAAATAGGAAATAATTTTTGGCGCCAAATTTGGTGATATTTCGGCGAAACTCGTCAATGTCGACGACATTTGGCGAGATTTTAAGCATAAACCAAACAATATCGCCAAATTCGGCGATATTTCGCCAAAACTCGCCAAGAACGATGACAAATGGCGATACTTTGGGCATGGACCAAATGACTGACTATCGCCAAATTTGGCGATATTTCGCCAAAACTCGCCAAGGTCGAGGACAGACGGCGAGATTTTGGGCATGTACCAAACAATGACTGTCTACAGTTGTATTATAATGAAGATGTCCATAGACATTAAGGTACTGAAATTCTTTTCGGTGGTCCTGTAAATAAACTCTCCAGTAGATTGGAACCAAAAATCGAGATGCACAACTAGATGTTACAACATTCTTATATATGAAATTTCATAATAGTTTTTGAGATTTGAGAGTTAAATATGCACACACGTACACCAAAAGTCGCCAAGCTTGGCGACTTTTGGCATAGTTCTTGAGGGAGGCACGTGACCGTGGTCGGACCATTACCTAACTTATGTGGTAGGACGGTATTGTGCTTGAAATGGATGAATGCCCCTAAAATTGCTATTGACCGTAATGTATTGGAAATCTTTTGAGTGTTCCTGTAGCAGAACTATAAATGATAAAGACACTTTTTTTAATGGAGAAATTCATTTTCTAACTCTTTACAGCATATATCACTTCTGAGTCGTTTGAAATAGCCCAATACCTCTAAAAAACGCTTTGATGAATTTCGGCCCATAGAGCGTAATGTATTTCGAATCTTTTGGGTGGTCCTGTAGATAAACTATTCAGTCGAATGGAACCGAAAGGGGAGGTGCACAACTAGATGTTACAACAATCCTAAATATAAAGTTTCAACATTCAACGCCTAACAGTTTTTGAGATATGCGAGTTTAATGAATTTCGGCCCATTGAGTGTAATGTATTTCGAATCTTTTGGGCAGTCCTGTAGATAAACTATCCAGTCGAATGGAACCAAAAGGGGAGGTGCACAACTAGATGTTATAACTATCCAAAATATGAAGTTTCGACATTCTACGCCTAATAGCTTTTGAGTTAGGCGAGTTTAATGAATTTCGGCCCATAGAGCGTAATGTATTTCGAATCTTTTGGGCGGTCCTGTACATAAACTATCCATTCGATTGCCACCAAAAGGGGAGGTGCACAACTAGATCATAGAACAATCCTAAATATCAAATCTAAATATCAAATTTTAAATTAAATTTAGAGGTAGTCAAAATTGGTTTTTATGTCGAAATTTGGCCCCCAAAATTTTTCGGGATCACATTATTTCCTTATACTATACAAGGAAGTAAAAACACAGAGATATACACAAGAAAAATGGAGCACTTATTGTGGAAATGTTTCGATTTGCATTCTTGCGCAATGTTCCATTCTTTCTAAAATTAATCTTCATACATCGTAGGCGTGAAATAAGAAAATAAAATGAAATTTTCAAGTCGGGAGTTACATTAAAACTGCTTTATCGAAAATTTACATTAATAAAAATGCAATATGAAAGTAAAATACAAAGTAATGTTACATTTCATTATATTTTTGAAATAATCTAATGCTACTAATAAAATGTAAGCATTTAATTAAGATTCGATTTACTGGAGTAACAATATTCGATTAAATGTAATACAAAAATCCATGTGTAAAATAAAAACACCATATATTTAAACGAACTTTAAAGACATAAGTACATATATAGTAATAATGACGTCAAGACAAGACTGTTTGCTTATTTCTGCGTATGCGTTTGATATTTAAAAAAATCTGATGTGTCCAACACATGACTTCCTTGCACGTCCTGTAGATAAACTATCCAATCGAATGGAACCAAAAGGGGAGGTGCACAACTAGATGTTACAACTATCCAAAATATGATGTTTCGACATTCTACGCCTAATAGCTTTTGGGTTAGGCGAGTTTAATGATTTTCGGCCCATAGAGCGTAATGTATTTCGAATCTTTTGGGCGGTCCTGTACATAAACTATTCATTCGATTGCGACCAAAAGGGGAGGTGCACAACTAGATCATAGAACAATCCTAAATATCAAATCTCAATATTCTACGACCCATAGTTTTTGAGATATGCGAGTTACATACATACGTACGTACGTACGTACAGACGGCATGGAAAAACTGACCACAATAAACTCGCCGCTGGTCAAAATGAGTTGCAGACGCGTTAATATGATCGTTCATGCTAGCCTACGATGAGATGCATCGAAAAAGATTTTAAAATTCAATTTAGAGGTAGTCAAAATCGGTTTTTTTTTGTCGAAATTTGGCCCCCAAAATTTTTCGGGATCACATTACTTCCTTATACTACGTACAAGGAAGTAAAAATACTTCACTTAAGGAAATGAAAATTTAAAGCTTAATGGAAAATGTCCGAGAATTTTTTTTTTCTTCTGTCCGCAATTTTGAACTACTTAATTTTACCCCATTTCAAAGCATTTTTCTTCAGTGCTGAATTTCAACTCTACAATTTCCACTCCGGACCCACCATGAGTTGAAAAGTCCGATTTTAGTAGGTGGCGTGCAATTCCAGGTGGAGGACCGACATTTTGGCACAGTCTATGAAATCGAGATGTGAGGTATACATATCTGTCTGAGATGACATATTAAAGATAAACATACATTAAAGAAATAAAAATGTCCACAAGACATGTAATTGATCTTTCGATTTTCTGGTGTAACAATATTCGATTAAATTGGTTTAATTACAATAATCTTGAGTAAAATGAACTGCTAAACACTGTGATTTATGTTAAACGAATCTTTTCTAACATGCAACTATCAATAATATTGTCACAAATCACCAGTTACGTTTTATTTCTACTACTAACCTTTATTTTGATGGCAGATAGTTTAAAAAAAATAAAAAATCTGATGTGTCCAACACATGACTTCCTTGCACGTCCATTAGATTAAAAATATTTTTCGACGGACTTCCTCTAAACTTATTTGTTTGAAAGAGATAAAATATCAATAATAGTAAGGTTTAGCGATTTCTAGCCAAATATTTCGATATCGCCAAGCTGAGTTCAATTCGAAAGATTTCCTTCTGACACTTTATTTGGCGATATTTCACCAAAAGCCGACAAACTTGAGATAGTCAGCGAGATTTTGGGGATAGCCAAAGTAGTCATTGACCACAGACTTTCAATGAATTGAATGCATCTATACACCTCAATGTATTCAAAGTCATTTGGCTCACCATGTAAATAAATTCTCAGTCGATTGCTGTCAAAAAAGATATTGAAAACAGTTAGGTATTACAATAGTTCTAAATATAAAGTTAAAAAATCTACGGGTTAAAGTTTTAGAGTTATACAAAATAGGAAATAATTTTTGGCGCCAAATTTGGCGATATTTCGGCGAAACTCGTCAATGTCGACGACATTTGGCGAGATTTTAAGCATGAACCAAACAATGACAGATTATCGCCAAATTTGGCGATATTTCGCCAAAACTCGCCAAGAACGATGACAAATGGCGATACTTTGGGCATGGACCAAATGACTGACTATCGCCAAATTTGGCGATATTTCGCCAAAACTCGCCAAGGTCGAGGACAGACGGCGAGATTTTGGGCATGTACCAAACAATGACTGTCTACAGTTGTATTATATTGAAGATGTCCATAGACATTAAGGTACTGAAATTCTTTTCGGTGGTCCTGTAAATAAACTCTCCAGTAGATTGGAACCAAAAATCGGGATGCACCACTAGATGTTACAACATTCTTATATATGAAATTTCATAATAGTTTTTGAGATTTGAGAGTTAAATATGCACACACATACGCCAAAAGTCGCCAAGCTTGGCGACTTTTGGCATAGTTCTTGAGGGAGGCACGTGACCGTGGTCGGACCATTACCTAACTTATGTGGTAGGACGGTATTGTGCTTGAAATGGATGAATGCCCCTAAAATTGCTATTGACCGTAATGTATTGGAAATCTTTTGAGTGTTCCTGTAGCAGAACTATAAATGAAAAAGACACTTTTATTAATGGAGAAATTCATTTTCTAACTCTTTACAGCATATATCACTTCTGAGTCGTTTGAAATAGCCCAATACCTCTAAAAAACGCTTTGATGAATTTCGGCCCATAGAGCGTAATGTATTTCGAATCTTTTGGGCGGTCCTGTAGATAAACTATTCAGTCGAATGGAACCGAAAGGGGAGGTGCACAACTAGATGTTACAACAATCCTAAATATAAAGTTTGAACATTCAACGCCTAACAGTTTTTGAGATATGCGAGTTTAATGAATTTCGGCCCATTGAGTGTAATGTATTTCGAATGTTTTGGGCAGTCCTGTAGATAAACTATCTAGTCGAATGGAACCAAAAGGGGAGGTGCACAACTAGATGTTACAACTATCCAAAATATGAAGTTTCGACATTCTACGCCTAATAGCTTTTGAGTTAGGCGAGTTTAATGAATTTCGGCCCATAGAGCGTAATGTATTTCGAATCTTTTGGGCGGTCCTGTACATAAACTATTCATTCGATTGCGACCAAAAGGGGAGGTGCACAACTAGATCATAGAACAATCCTAAATATCAAATCTCAATATTCTACGACCCATAGTTTTTGAGATATGCGAGTTACATACATACGTACGTACGTATGTAAAAACTGACCACAATAAACTCGCCGCTGGTCAAAATGAGTTGCAGACGCGTTAATATGATCGTTCATGCTAGCCTATGATGAGATGCATCGAAAAAAATTTTTAAATTCAATTTAGAGGTAGTCAAAATCGGTTTTTTTGTCGAAATTTGGCCCCAAAATTTTTCGGGATCACATTATTCCTTATACTACGTACAAGGAAGTAAAAATACTTCACTTAAGGAATGAAAATTAAAGCTTAATGGAAAATGTCGAGAATTTTTTTTTCTTCTGTCCGCAATTTTGAACTACTTAATTTACCCCATTCCTCAGTGCTGATTTCAACTCTACAATTTCCACTCCGGGCCACCATGAGTTGAAAAGTCCGATTTTAGTAGTGGCGTGCAATTCCAGGTGGAGGACCGACATTTTGGCACAGTCTATGAAATCGAGATGTGAGGTATACATATCTGTCTGAGATGACCATATTAAAGAAAGATACATTAAAGAAAAAAAATTCCACAAGACATGACTTGATCTTCCTTTTTTTTTCCAATTTTCATAACTTGGTTTTAATTTCAATAATTTGAGAATAATGACCTGCTAAACATTGTGATTTATGTTAACTAATGCTTTTCTAACATGCAACTATCAATAATTTTTCACAAATCACCAGTTACGTTTTATTTCTACTACTAACCTTTAATTTTGATGGCCAGATAGTTTAAAAAAAAAAGAAAGAAAGAAAGAAGATTGCATTTTAATTAGACAACACCTTAATAGCACACATAATCACAAATCAATCATTGTGGTTTAACAGAGAATCACTTTGATCAGGGGCGTAGTCAGGGGGGGGGATATCGGGATATATCCCCCCCCCGAAATTTTTGGAATAGTGATGAAACTCCGTCTATTTATACACATATAAGTTCAACACCCCCCCCCCCCCGGAAAATTTTCCTGGCTACGCGCCTGACTTTGATTGTCTCAAAATGGTCTCATTGTGACTGATAAGTAGCATGACTTCAGCGTGTGACGTTTCTGTGACTCACCAAGACTCTTGATGAGTCACCAAGAGACGTGACTTCCTTAGTAGTCACCAATAACTAGAAAATACGATGAAATCTTATTTAAGGAAAATTGAGACTTTTTTGACTGACCTGAATTGAGACTCCCATTTTTTTTTCTCCTGGCGGGTCGCTGCGTGGTCACTGGTCACCTTGTGGGGTCACACGGTGACCGTCACAACAGGCGGACATATCGACCTCACAGTGACTTTACATCATCGTCACAACGACTACTCGTGAACGAATTGTGGGTCACATGAGGGTCACGGTGCTTTTGGGATAATAATGATGATGACAGTTAAATTGTGCGCCATAAACCTGTTGCTTGTTTTCATTGATATTCCGGTGTGGATAATGATCTTGTGATTAGTTCGGGATACTGGGAGGTTCTTTTCTCGTATACAGGGTGGCCAAAGTTCAAGAAAAACCTGAAATAGCAAGGAAATTTTACTTTAGAAGAGAGCATTGCAAATTTTGGTTAAAAGCATAGAACATTTAAAAATGTGACCTCGTAAATTACCAGAAGTCTGCATTTATAAATTAATTTCACATTTCCCAAATGTCCAGAATTTTTTAAAATGGGACTTGACATAGGTGCGCAATAGTAAAGGATACCATAATTTTAGGAGGGGAGGCCTAGTTTAGAAAGAAAGAGGGAAAAAGCTCATTTCATCTGATCAAAATTTTGCAATAAAATAAAACGTTGCTCTAAAGGAATGTTTTTTTTTTCTCCTTCGTTTACTAGGCCCTCTCAAAAAAAAAAAAAAAAAAAAAAAAAAAATACTGTATCCGCCTCTGCCGCGCACCTATGTCAAGTCATATCTAGATCATTCCAGATTTAATGCGCAGTGAAAGGTTAATTAAAAATGCAGACCTTGATATAATTTTCCCTGTCACATTTCAAGATTTTTCAGGTTTCAGGCCAAAATTTACAATTTTCTCATATCTGTTACAGTAAAATTTCCTATGTAAGTTCTTTTTCGGGTTTTCTTTGACCAGTAGCATTCCTGTACATAACCAGAAACCTCCCAGCATCCCGAAATAATCACATGATAATTGTCCACACCTTCATTTCCATAACGCATTCAATAGGATTTTTATTGCAGAATATAACTGAGAACATTATTATTGCCAAGGATAATGTATTTTGTGCCTGCTGCATTGGAGAGGAAAAAAAAAAAAAAAAAACCATTATTATTGCCAAATCTGTTGTCAGGTTTTTCTGTTTGCCGTCACTGTAAAAGCAGATGTCAAAATTATCAGCTGAAGTAACTTTACTCAGTTGTCGGGGAGGACTGATAAGGAACTTTGATAAAGCATGCAAAATATTTTCACTTTATTAACGGCTTTTATCATGTGCTTAAAAGAACATATGCTTTATTCATTCGACACATTTCATAGTCATTTTATGGATTAGAGCATGATTTTTGGAAAGGCTTCATAAAATCCCAGTCATTGGGTGTATATGAGGCAATTATTTATTTATTTTTTTTACAATTGAACACCTTTCTACGCAGATTCTGCCATTGCATTTCTTTTATATTGAACCCAGGAAACCTGCGTTGAAGATATCTTTAACTCCTTCAAAATATTGTTTCAGAATACTCTGCTGGTGTCTGGGTTCGTCGTTCTAAAGTCCAGTAAGTGTAGAAAGTTCCAGAAAAGAGCCCACTTGTCAGGATGGAACACGAACTTTATCGCTCCTAAAACTTCGTCAGTGTACAATCAGCTGTACAAAATTCACAAGCACAATCACCCAGTATAACGTGCTTATAACAGTCCGCTTAGTACAAAGCGTTCACAAATGCTGTACTTCTCACACAAAATAAAACACTCCACAGGCAAAAATTCAATGGAAAGTTAAGAGGGAAATCACAAACTGTCCCTCAAGACTCAGTAATGAAGAACTTACACAGAGCACTTAAAAACAAGGCTTTTAAAACAAGCGAAAATACCGCTTCTATAACGCTAATACAAAGCCTTCACGGACATCTGCTCTCTGAACAAGCAGAAGCAAGACTGATTGAACTAGGCAACCAGCGCTGCTTTTATAGATTGCGGCGAATACTGGGGAAGCTACCAGAAATAAGTATCCGCAGAATGTTGTAGAACAAACTCGATTTTGATTGCATAGTAGAAGAGCAATATTAGTCTATTATATATGTTAATGAGGGAAAACTAACTTTACAAGCCCCATCGGAAAAATCGCGCTAGATGACCGAAATGTCGCCAAGCGTGGCGATATTTCTCGAGATTTCTAGAAAACGCTATGTAAACTAATGGGGAAACCCAAAACTCCGGCTCTTGGTAACCGATTTTGATGCAACAGAATGCAAAATTTAATTATTTGACGCGTAGAACACGAATTTTAAGCTATTTTAAACCCCAGAACAGCGGGTTGACTCGATAACTCGTAACACATGATATTTCAGTTAACGTGTTGGCAAAAGTACTTAAAAAAGAAGATACTATGTAAATAATGAAAAGAGGATAAATATCCAGTAAATTATTCTTATAGGGATCATCAAGGGATTAAATTAGCCACAAAGTCTTCCAATACAAATAGCAAGTGGAAAGAAATTTCAAAAAGGCAGTGGCTTAGCGAGGGCTATTGGCACCTAGTGATTTCTTTCAGGTTGCTACCCCATTTTTAGTAAGTTATTTCGGCATTCTTCTCGGTCCCCTATCATTGATTTTAGCTTGATTTTGCTACTCCGCTGAAAAGGGGAAAGACAGGGCTGTTATCATTATATGAGCACCTTAAGTCCAAGTGGTGTAACTCACATATTTCCAGTTTTGAGATATTTTAAGGTTTTATCAGGATTATCGTAGTAAATTCAACATTACACTTTTTAAACTTTTTCCCTACACGGTTGCCAGAGGAGTTACAACTTACACCATTTGTGAGCTTAATAGAATGGCCTTTTTGAACACTTCTTGTGACCTTAACCCAATAAAACCGAAAAAGGGAGTTGCACCACTTGGGCTTGAATAGGCTCATATATTGAATGAATATTATTACAATTGGAAACTGGAAAGTCCAAATACTCTCTGCAGAACAATTTAGGCAGGAAAAGCTGTAAAATTTGCAAAAACTAACAAAATGACGCCAGGTCTGGCGGAAGCACGTACTGTAACCTAGTAAATAGTTGGCTCTTTGGAGTCAAGAGGCCGAATCTGAGCTCTAAAAGTCTATAAGATGGCTGGTAAATCCAGCATTGAAGAACTAAGAACCGCTAGATTAAAAATTTTCTGTAGTGAGGCATTTTCTTATATTTCAAAATGTTGAATTTTAATTTCTCGTCATAGTCAAAACATAAATAGATATATACATATATTAAGAAATTTTGCAAAGGAAAATAAATTTAATCTCCCCATTCGTTTTTTTACTTTGAAGTTACTCACAAGCCGCACTGCCGAAAACGTAAACACAGATAAGCTTCCCTGTGGATGTAGAGGTTATTGGGCTTTTCCCCTGTGCAGCTTTTGCACCCCCTTGCCCTGTCCTCTTCAGCACTGTGCGGAAGCAAGCGCATCGACTGCATGCACCGACGGCACCGCCCTATTTACGGATATGCATTTAACACTACCTACTACCTAAAACCACATCATGTTAACATCACATGAATTTCGACATCTCTTTCGAAATTAGTTTGTGTGCTGTTGAGTAATATAAAATGATGCACGCAACATTTTTTGCTCAGAACATGCTGTGGTAAACCTCCATAGCATAAGTTAGTTTGCTTTCTGAGCAACATCAGCCAAGAGACTATCTCACTTCAAACTCCATAACATCATGATGAGCAAGGTGTTGGGAATAATCTGAGGATTATGATTACGCCCAACACTTGACAAACTCGAAAATTTGCAAAAGAGAATTTTTGTTATCTTCATTCTCCTCATTTTAATGGAATGCAATGTTGTTTTTTAATACTCAAGGATGTCGCTCTTAAACAAGTCAGAACAATTTTGACTAGCATCAAGAACTAACGTGAGCACAACCATGAACTTTTTTGCTTTTTGCAACTTACTCACTCTGACGTTGTTATGATTACTCTATCAGCACGCAACCAAAACAATCAAAATATTTGGTTCTTTTTAACTATTCTGCAAAGAAAAATAAAATCAAACAGGATAAATGCTTCAACGTAATGTCGCATACTTCATTTTAGTGGTCATGGTCAGTCATTATTTCTCATTACTAAGCTATAATTTCAGTGCTCATTATTTCCGAAGAAAAGAGAGAATTCCTTGCATTGCAAAATGAACTACTGTGTCTATACTTTCCCTTTGTTTCTTGGCTCGCTGCCAGCTCATACGCAGCATTTTGCGAAACGTATTAGAGCTGGGGTGCAGTGAAAAGAAGGGAGGTAAGGGGATAGGATAAGAAAATAGCAAACCCGTGTCAGAAATTTTCATTATTCCCAAGAAATGGCTGTTTTCTAAGAATAAACTTTTTTGTTTTTAGTTATCTGTGCGTTGTTTTATTATTTTTCGGTTCTTTAGTTGTTGACGTGACTGAGTAGGATTTTCGATATTTCTAGGGAAGGCTCTACGCTTTAGCACCACCTCCATCACTTTTTCTTGCAATACAGAATCTAACTTTTATAAAGAGGCGCTTAAATCTTTTACCACTAATCCCATCCAGTTACACCAATGGCTGTTTCTATCTATATAAATAAAACAAAGTGTAAGCTGTCAGTTAGTTTGTCTGCACCTCGCATAGCTCCGAAACGGGTGACCGTAGACCTAACAAATTTTGTACGGAAATTCTCCAGGGCGGGTCCCGACACACCTCGAAGCGATTGTTTCAAAATTCGAATTATTTTAGGAGATATCGATTAAAAAGTGTCGCAAAAGGATCATTTTTGTTCTCGCCATTTCGCAATTGTAACCCCGCAGTGGAAAGAGCGAGATTTGAGCATATCTAAGTTGCCATGTTTGGCAAGTTTATTAAATTATTCAGACTCTTGAAGTAAAAATAAAAGAATTCGATTTTTTTTTGTTTGGATTATTTGTAAGGTTATTTCTTAATTAAAATATCGTGTGCATGTGAAATCATAGTAGAAATGAAATGATTTATACTCAAAAGAAAAATAGAATTTGGAAATTTTCCGAAAATAAATGTGTAACTTTTTAATTTGGCGAAAAATAAAATGGTTGATATGCGATTTTGAGAAGATGATTCTAGCGCTTGGAGCAATTTAATGAGAGCGTATTTTTAAAAACAAGGTTTTATTGAAATACGGCGTGGAATTTTAATTTTCGGTGCAGAAATAATGCAGTTATTAAGGCGATTTGAGATGGTCTAAATTCAGAATTTTCACTAAATTAAGTCAATTGATTTAAGTTGATTGAATTCCGCCAAATCGTAGGCCTACCAAATTTTATATGATCACTTGCCAGGACGGATCCCTTCGGAATTCGAATTAGAACATCTGTTGTTTATTGCCTTATATTTGAAGACAAAATGCTCCAAATACTGCTGTTATTGTACGACTAGAAGTCAAAGTCAGTTGTGAAGCAATTACAACGAGCGCTCTTCTGAAAACGTGAAAAAAGTTTCGCATTCCAAAGATTTCGTTTTGTGTACATAGATTTTCTTATGCCTACGCAGACGATTTCTTTGCTTGGCTCGATCTCCGCTTATAAATACTTGATTTATTTGTGAAAAGAAAAATTAAACTGCGTAATCTAGAAAAACAATTTTAAAGCCTCTATTAAAAAAAACTCGGCTGTTCGAGCCTCGTCAGGGGAGAGATTCCCCTGAACCCCCCTAATTTTTTAGTTTCATTATTGGCATATTAAAACGATATTAATTGACTTTGTCATTTTATCGCTCATCTTTCGCGTATTTCGCCTGGTAACCCTATGTTGAAATTTTTATGAGTGTAACCTATTTATAGAAAAATACATGTGATGCATATTCTATAGCTTACGAAATATTGTAACAATAGATTAAAGCTGTTGTGAACTAATAGTACACTGCTCAAAACAATTAAAGGATATTGTAAGTTTTATATAAAATAAAGATATAAGCGAATTTTTTTTTCTGCCGAAAATGGAAGAAGAGAATCACAAATGCAAATTTTTCTGATTTTCAAACAGTGGAGTATGCTAATTTTGAGTTCGTCGTCAAAAACATCGCTTCAGCGGGCGCGAATGAAATTGGACTTTCAACTGAATAAAAGACAATGAAGACAAGGATGATCGGCATTCAGTGACTGCTTTGTTTCGATGAGTACGATGTGTCAGCGAAGTCATTTAACCGATTCAGAAGCTTGGAGAGTTGTCGGTAGGTTAGAAGGGGGCCAAACTCAAGCCGAAGTAGCGCAAGCCATTGGAGTGTCACAAAGTGTGATTTCTAGGATCTGGAACCGATTTTTGGCGAATGGAAGTGCAGGCCGAAGACCAGGGCAAGGTCGGAGACACCGGAATATGAACACTACTCTTCTCCAACAACACCTTCGCTCGGCTACTGGCACCACGGTTTCAACCCAGACTGTCCGAAACCGGCTCAATGGCGTAGGTCTGTATGCTCGCCGACCGATGGTATGTGTTAGACTAACATCAAGGCATCGTCGCGACCGCAGGGAGTGGGCAACAGAGCGTGTGAACTGGAGGAGAAATGAATGGAGCAATGTTCTTTTTTCTGACTAGTCCCGTTTTTCAGTTCATCCTGATAATAATCATATTTTCATCTGGAGGGACTGTGGCAGTAGGAATAATCCTGCGTTCGTGCACGAAAGTGTCAGCTTTGGCGGTGGGGAAGTGTTGGTGTATGGTGGCATCTCCATTGACGGGCGCACAGACCTCTACATCATTCGAGATGGACCTCTGACTGGTCGCCGATATAGGGATGAGATCCTCAGCCCTATTGTAGTCCCTTACGCTGCAGCAATCGGAGATGACTTCATTTTAATAGACGATAACTGCAGGCCACATCATGCTAACCTGGTGGAGGATTTCCTTTTCGAGGAAGGAATCGTACGAATGGAATGGCCAGCGTGTTCTCCAGACGTGAATCCAATAGAGCAGGTTTGGGACGCTCTAGGAAGACGAGTTGCTGGCCGCCAACCACCCCCACAAACTCTCCAAGAACTGGAAAGAGCTCTTCTGTAAGAGTGGGACAGAATACCCCAACTCGTGATTAATAGCCTCATTGACTCCATGCCTCAAAGGTGTTCAACGTTGCTGGCCGTCCGTGGAAACCATACCCCCTACTGAAAATGATTTCCTTTGAAGAAAACACCTTTTCTTATTCCTGCGTTTTTTTCTCATATGCACAAATTGTGTTTTTTTTTCCCTTTCTACACAAATGCACAATAAAATGCATTTTTTTCTGCCAAACATATGTAATTTATTCTCATAAAACCTACTACGTCTGTCGACCATGTATCAACCCAGCAAACACAAGCGTTAAGGACCACTTGTGGCCACTGCTGGCAAGTCTTAAGTATCTCTTAAGGGCCACTTGTATGCTGCCTTTATGGCACCATTAATAAAGTGATCGCCGGCAAGTTTAAGGAGCCTTAAGTGCGGCCCTCTTAAGGACTTATAAGAAATTGCCTTCACTTATGTCTCGTATTCCTCTGCCATAGGTGGGCCTTTTTATATATTATTAAGGCTAGCCTTAACTACCTGCAAAGCCTCCAATGTACCTGAAAGTGTCGGATTGCCTAAGTAGAAACTGAAAAGGATCAGCTGATAAGTTTCCCAGCCACAAGATCCACCTAAAACCGCAATATCCTTTAATTGTTTCGAACAGTGTATTTAAATACGTGTAAAATTATTTCGCATACTTTTATGTCGCTTTTTTATGTCGCCCTTTTGGGACATATTTTTCAATAAAGGGTGTTGAGAGATAAAATGACATAGTCATTAATAGCGCAGTCTTATCTGTTTTCTTTTTGTAAAGGGTTGCAAGAGAGGGTGACGTAATTTAAAATATTATAAAAATGTCCGTTTTATGTAGTGTCTGAGGTATTTATTGCTAAAACGTGAACCTAAACAACAGCATGATGTGGAAATAAGACATTTTGAAAGTGAGAAGTTCACTGCAAATGGCCAAACTTTTCACTTTTTGGATTGCGAATGACGCTGACATAATTTTTTTTTGTGTCATTATATTGCAATGATCTCATGTTAGTACACATGACGCAAACTTTAAGTCAAGAGTCAAATATTTTCCATTCACATCCATTCTATGGAAGTAAAATAGGATCTTTTACATTAATTTCTATTTCTCGGAGAGGGAGTTGTCCGCCCCCCCCCACCCTTTAATCCGTCCTTATCTAACACTCACAAATTTTGTTAAACTTGGCAAAATTAGATATCTAATTGACAAACTCGGTAAAAAAAAAAAAAAATATTAATATAAACAATCATTTATTTTCTTTTTCTGGTACACGTCGAAATTATACAAACCCAGTTGACGAAAAAGTAAAGTATTGTTAAAGTAATGTATTGTTGATAATGTATTGTATCGTTAAAGTAATGTATAGTTGATAAAAAAAAATAAGTTCGGAAAAACCGATATTAGACTTGGAAGTTTATCGACATCTCCCCCCCCCCATCCCATCTAAAAAAGAGTTTTAGCAATGGCCTTGGTCGCCATATCTCTTTACATTTATTTTCTACGTTTAAAAAGATATCTCAAAAACGTAATATGGTACCTACGACCAGGTGCTTCCTTAGGGTACGTGGTGCCCCCTGCAAAAGTAAAAAAGGCTGCCTCTTATTGTAATCTGCAGATCAAGTTTTTTCTCAGTTGTAGAGTTCGATATGGCGCTCCGATCTGAAGCTTACCGTGTCGGGCCGCCCTTGCCTACGGCACATTTAGTAATAGTAATTAACAGTAGGTTTGGTGAAGGGATATGATTTTTCTTCTACTAATAATAGACTTTACGAACCCTTTGACGTTTTACACTAATAATAAAACATCAAAGCGTTCCGGCACCGCTCAATTCACGACTATACCCTACTTTATATGTCATTTAAAAAATTTATTTACTATAGCTAGAGCTGCCTCTAAATTCATCCAACCAAAACTGGTTGCTCACGTTTCAGTATGTGTATTATTAGTGCCATAATAAAGCCTATTTGCTCCTTCTCACAACTTTCACTTTTGCGAAAACACTTCACCAATAACAAAATTCTTATCTCATAGACTGCAATCTTCTTGGATTTCTAAAGCAACATTTATTTAACTCGTTGCATCAAACATGATGTTTAATCCTACGATACTTAGCTTTTTTATCCTATTCCTTTACTTTTATCACTCTCAAATATCAAAGCTTTCTAGAGCTTAGGTGTTGCCTTAAAGAAAAAAAAGTGGAGGGACACTCATTTGAGAGAAACTCAAATATGTTTAATTAGTTTAATGTTGTATTTATCGTTAAAACAATGAAGGCTAACATAATCATTACTATAAAAATGATTGCTATGTTCGTTCTAAATAATGTATTAATTGATGATGATTATACTTTTTTACAAATGGCAGGCCTTAACCATGCCTTGGAGGCATTGGCCACAACTAAGGCAGGAATTGTTGGTCACTTTATTATGGGGGCACCTAGTAGGTGGACCAACGTTGCCCCCTATGAAAATACGGACACAATGACATCCACGCCCAGTCGGGGGATCGAACCTCGACCGCCGGGAGTTTAACCCGGAACCCGAATTTTTTGGAGACCATGGTGCTATTAGTTTATTTCAATTTGTGAACCAAATTTTTGCTATTAGTTTATTTCAATTTGTGTACCAAAAAGAGTTTTTTTTTTCTTCGAAGAACAGCCTTAAGCAGAATTACGAAATGAAAATTTTAACACATTAAAAAGGAGTTCTAGCGTCCCACCTCGACTACATCACTGTTCTAGAGTTGAAAATAGCTAAAACTCGATGAATGGATGGATTTTCAGATATTTAATGCAGCCTAGGTTTGTCCACATATCTGTACAAATTTTCAAACCAATCCGTTGAATCGTTTAGAAATAAACGTTGAATATATACATGTAAGGAAATTCGCCGCTCTCTTTGTAATGACTGCGTCTCTCTCCGAAATAATTGCAGTCGACGTTGGTTGAGGTTAATCTTTATTATTTTTCACACTTTATTGGAGAAGGATCGGCGACCTACCGACGCCCGATCTGCGTGTTTTATGGGCAGTTACTTTAGCGAAAGTCTACGCAATTTTCTCGCACCTGACATACATACCCCCTAGTTCCTCAACCTGTCGCTAGGGTACAAGAGGAGGGTCAAGGCATATAATTGGTTCTCTAACGTAATGTCATTTATTTACTCAGCCGAAGAATTTTAGGTTGGGCAACCACAAACCGCAAACGCCTGCCATTTCAGCTTAATTTGCACTTTTGATTCTTTAGTGTTCTCAAAAATTGCCTGTGGAATTAATATTTGTCTGGCCGAGAAACAAACTTGACAGTGAAAGTGTTTCACCGAGATTAATGATGGTTTTTCAGATGACTTTAAATTAAATTAGATTAAATTGTCAAAGGCTATTTTATTATTACATACACATACGTTCAGTTTTGTTTATTCGATAGAACAGGGTTGATCAGGAGACTGTTCTTTCTTGTTCTTGATTTCTGGTAGTGGCCACATCAGGACACTCCCCTTCCAGCTGAACTCAAAGATCTATTTAGATATTGTCGCTGGTGCAGGATCGCCCAGGCCTCCCTCTGTCACATTCTTAACTAGTTAAACTTTACCAAAAATGTTATTTTGAGGGATCCTTCCTTGTTTCTTGATATTCTGAGTTTACAGATATATCTGGGATTAGCCACAATGGGGATTTCCAACTTACATGTGCTCCAGGACTGCAATCGAAATCATATGTGTAGCGGTGTGCTGCAACGTAATCAGAACCATACCATGGACATTTTAAGGGGGGGGGAGGCCAAACTTTCATCAGTTTTTACAAAACAAAAACAAGTTTTTTGTCATTTTAACCTTTCATTTTAATCATTTTAACCTTTTATTGCATATTAAAAATTTAAAGAGCTGATGTTTAATCTTGAATCCAGATTGAAAGTGTTATCTCACACATGAGCAGGAGTGAACAAGTTAAACCTGAATTAAATGGTGGATAAACTCAACAATTCCAACCCCCCCCCCTCTTTCTGTAACTATAAGCAACTGCTTGAACTTAATACGAATTGTACGCAATTTCACATTTTTGCTGTTTTACAAAACGATCAGAGGGTTCAAAGATACTTTTAAAATTGTACATCTTTTCGGTTTTCGACAGTTACGAACACACTAGATTCAATCTATGCAGTTCTCAGGATCATTTCCCATTATATAAATTCAGTAGATGCCGCGGATGAAAATATCAATGCAAGCCTCTGTTTTTCGAATAACGCTTCCAGTTCGAGTACCTGATAATGATCAACGGCATTTCAACACCTCATCATAAGGCGCCAGTTTAAAAGGTGATAAGAAAGTACGTTAATCGCTGAAACTTAACTTTTATCTCCAGCGAAAGTTATAAGTAGGAGAAAGCGGCAAAAACATTGATAAATGATACCAGATTAGATTCAAGTCCATATATAGTATCTTGCTTAACCTCTTAGACACGGAGGAATACTTGGCACTTCAAAAATAAGAAACATCAATTATGCATCCATAATTGGGCTTTGTGTAGATATATTAAAATTTGCTGCTGGATTATTAAACTTAGCTTCAAGGCCAGTCACAACTAATTATTAGGGGGACAGGAAAGCAATGTCGTTCTTTCGTTAAGTGCCAATATTTCGCCTAGCCAAAACTACTGAAGCTAGTGCTAGGAAATTTGGCATGTGAGTTATTTAACATAGGCGTTAGATTTGAGAGAATTTTCCAAATTTCGTAATTAATTGGGGGGGGGTCGATGGCCAAAACGTGTTTTTCATATATGCCGCGTGATGTTAACGAAAAAAAAAAGAGGTGCCCATAAAACTCTTGCTGTAAAATAAAATACTCAGGAAACGAGCAACTAAAAATCAGTTCGGGGAAATTTTGAATATCGTCCTCCGAGGTGGGTGGACGCGTAAAAAAAAGAGGGGGAGGAGCCATCTTTCTTAAAAGAAAAAATAATAATACAATGCATTCCGGTTATTTGGAACACATAAGGACAAAAGCAATTTCCGCAATTAAGCAGCTGCCTTAATTAACAGAAGTTTAAACAAAGAAGTAGACACAGTGCATGGTAATTGGTTGTTGAATTAATGAAGGTTAGTTTGTGAGGACTATTTAAACTAACAGTCGACATATTGTGGCAACACGCAGTTTGCCATGCTCGTGCTGCTATTCTATTTCTTACTTCCCTCTAAAAATTTCATCCGAGATGGTGGTATTTTTATTTCTGTGCCAGAAAATGTATATAAATCCAATAAAGCTATTCTTTAAAATTTATGTGGTGTTTTATGATTACGAGCACCCTATAAAAATGGTGACCCGATCGTTTCTTCAAGTTGGACTTCGTTTGTATATTCCGCCAACTCTTTTATTCACCGTAATCTCTGCCGTGATAAGATATTTTTAACTTTTTTTATCGTCTGGACGCAAAAATTGTTTTATTTTACTTTTGAAGGAACAGAGATGACATTTTTAAATTGAATACTACAGGACTTTACGCTTATTTATGTTATTTAATATCGCATTGTCTAGCACAGTAGTTGCAGCTTCTGAATTGGCGCGCGTCGCCGTTAAGCCTTCGCCATTTTGGCAGAAAGATCCGGAAACATGGTTCCTTCAACTCGAAGCTCAATTCAGTTTAAGTTCTATCACAAATGATGAAACCAAGTTTTACACAGCAATTTCTGCGATTGATACTAGTGTATTACAATCTGACCGCGATATTATTTCGAATCACTCGGCTGCACAGAAATATGACGCATTAAAATAAAGGTTGATTTCACATTCTGCAGAGTCTGAAACTGCACTGCTTAATCATTTGTTGCAAGACACTCATTTAGGAGATTCTAAACCCTCTCAATTACTCGCCAAAATGCGTGACTTGGCATGTTCCAACCTTGGAGAAACGGCGCTAAAAACTCTCTGGCTCAACCGTTTACCTAGCCAAATGCAGGCGATCTCGGCGGTCAGTTCTGAAAACTTAAGCAGTTTGGCGCATATGGCTGATAAAATTCACGAATTGTCGCCAAATACGCTACAGATTCAATCCGTTAATCAAGAAACTCATTATGCATTCGTTACAGCAAGAAATTGATGCTCTTTCAGAACAGATTGCTAAACTGTTGACTCGACCACCGTTTCAGCATAGACATTATGATAAGCGTGCACGCTCGCGTAGCAACTCGCGTCATAAAATGGCTAGAAACAAACCCGAAATCTGCTTTTACCATACTAAATTTGGTGATGCAGCTCGCAAATGTAAGGAGTCCTGCAACTACCGCAGTCAGGAAAACTAGCCGCGCGGTCCCAAGTGGCCACCATGGATGACTGCGGCAATCGTCGAATTTACGTGGCCGACAATAATTTAAATATAAGGTTTCTCGGATTGCTACGGGTGCTAACGTTTCAGCTATTCCTCGCCCTCGGAATCGTCAGTGTGGAAAAGGGCAATTAACTTTATACGCCGCCAATAATTCACTTATAGCAACATACGGTACGAAACTGTTAACGCTGGATCTTGGCTTGCGAAGATCATTTTCCTAGCCATTCATTGTTGCTGATGTATCTACTCCCATCATCAGAATTGACTTTTTGAACCATTTCAACCTCCTAGTGGATGCTCGCCGTCGTAAACTGCTTGATTCCACTAAAAGTATTTCCACCACAGGACAGATATCCGAAACGTCCATCGGACGCATTTCGTTGCTCTCTTGCAACTCGGGTTATCACAAACTTTTGTCATCATTTCCTCAACTTCTAAGCACATCCGGCCGAATTAAGGAAAATTCTGATGTTGCAGTGTATCATCACATAGAAACGACAGGTCCGCCAGTTTTCTGTAAACCTCGACGCTTAAGTGCACCATTGTTAAAATCTGCGAAAGCGGAGTTTGAATTCATGTTACAACAGGGCATCATTTGTCCATCCAAGAGCCCTTGGGCGAGCCCTCTACACATGGTCCCGAAAAAGTCTGGTGTCTGGAGACCTTGCGGAGACTACCGTCGTTTAAACGCCGTAACTGTACCAGACCGGTATCCCGTTAATCATGTACAAGACTGTACACAAATGCTAGCTGGGAATAGAATTTTTTCTACTTTAGATCTCACACGTGCTTACAACCAAATTCCCGTCTTTCCCGTGGACATTCCAAAGACAGCCTTGACTACGCCATTTGGTCTCTGGGAATTCGTTTGCATGCCATTTGGATTGCGAAATTAAGGTCAAACTTTCCAGCGATATATAAATAGCGTACTTCAAGGTCTAAATTTTTGTATCACTTATCTCGATGACATCTTAATATGCTCAGCTGACGAAATAGAGCATGTATCTCATCTGAAACAAATATTTACACGACTACAAAATGCTGGTCTCACTTTGAACCCTTCTAAGTGTGTCTTCGGTATAAAAGAGGTGAAATTCTTGGGATGCCTTATCACTGAAGACGGCGTCCGCCCACTTCCAGAGAAAGTCGAAATTATCCGTACTTTCCCACAGCCTACAACCGTAGCTGAACTTCGTCGTTTCTTGGCAATGATAAACTTCTATAGACGTTTCTTGCCATCAGCAGCTTTACATCAAGCGCCTCTGACTTATTACCTTAAAGACAGCAAAAAAAAAAGACAATCGACTACTTACTTGGACTGAAGAAGCTATCCATGCTTTTCAAAAGTGCAAGGATGACCTAGCTAACGCTGCTACCTTAGCATATCATGCACCTGAGGACAAGCTATCCCTTGTAATTGACGCTTCGGATACAGCCATTAGTGCTGTGCTGCAAGCGCAAACTCTTAAAGGCTGCCGACCTCTTGCCTTCTTCTCAAGGAAGCTTACAACAGCAGAAACTCGATACAGCACGTACGATCGAGTACTCTTGGCGATCTACGCTGCTTTGAAACATTTTAGACCTCTGCTGGAAGGTAGAGAGTTTACGATCCTTACTGATCATAAGCCTCTGACTTTTGCTTTTGCTAAGAACTCTAATCAATCTCTTCGACAACTTCGACAGCTAGACTTCATAGCTCAATTTTCGACAAGTATTATGCATGTTAAAGGTCAAGACAATGTCGTCGCTGACAGTTTGTCACGGATAAATGACATCTCTATGCCCTCCGACATTGACTTCTCGTTGCTGGCTGAGGTGCAGCAGACTGACGAAGAACTAAAATCCATTCCGTCAAGCTCTACTAACAGCGGACTCAAACTTCAACCCCTGAAGATGGACAGTCAGGTTACCTTAATCTGCGACACTTCTAAAGGAATGATCCGTCCTTATTTACCAGCATCTTTTCGCCGACAAGCGTTCCAGCTACTTCACAATTTAGCACATCCTGAAATCCGTGCTACTAAGAAGCTAATTCAGCAGCGGTATGTTTGGCCATCGATGTTCAGTGACATCACTCGATGGACGCGTTCTTGCATTCCGTGCCAAAGATCAAAAGTGCAGCGGCACACGAAGAGTCTACTTCAATTATTTCCAGTACCAGAAAAGCAATTCGACCACGTACACCTTGATCTGGTTGGTCCTTTGCCTCCGTCGGAAGGTTCGTCATATTTAATGACATGTATTGACCGATTTACCCACTGGCCTGAAGTTTTTCCTATTTCTGACATAACTGCAGAAACAGTAGCTCGTACGTTTCTATCTGGCTGGATCTCACGTTTCGGTATTCCGTCCACAATAACTACGGACCAAGGAAGACAGTTCGAGTCTTCCCTATTCTCTTCACTGTCAAAATTGCTAGGCATTCATCGGATCAGGACGACACCATATTATCCAATTTCTAACGGACTCGTGGAACGTTTTCACAAATCACTCAAACAGGCCCTTCGAGCTAGGGAAAACAACCGTTGGACAGAATCTTTGCCGTTTGTTCTTCTTGGCCTAAGGTCCGCTTTTAAACCCGATCTCAAGTGTAGAGCAGCCGAAGTGGTCTACGGTTCGACACTTCGTTTGCCTGGTGAATTTTTAGCATCATCTTCGACACGTACCACAGATACGACAGACTTCTTAATTCGAATTCGTGAATACATGAAAAACTTGTCGCCTGTTCCCACCGCTGCGCACAACAACATCAAAACATTTGTACACCCTGCATTGAAGTTATGCTCACACGTATTCGTTCGTCGTGATGCTGTGCGAAAACCTCTTCAGCCACCATATGATGGCACATGGGTGAAACAGAAAAAACAGGTGCTTTTTAAAAAAAATGCAATTTAAAATTTTATGATGCAGTCTTTACCAGTTTCTGAAATTATTATATTTATATGTGTGTAATATATACAAAATCATGTCCAGCATAGAAAAATCAATGGTAAAAACAGAAATATGGGATTTCAAAATTGACTTCGATCTAAAAATTGTAACCTCTGTTACTGGACAAAATCTATTTAATTTAGTGTAATTATGTTTTGATCAATATATAATTTTTTATATATTAACTTACCTTTAAGGTCCTTTGTCCAAAATATTGTTTTGTGAATAAAAAAATATTAATTATAAATAATTATTGAGATAACTTTGCAATTTCTGTAACATATAACAAAATTCATATTTCAATCTCTCCTTATAATACCATTAGATAGGATCAATTTTATAATATATTTGTAAAAAAACAATGGTCTGATTGTTTGCAAGCAAGTCTGGACAAATTGCAAGTGTTATTACGAAAAAGTAATTAGTTATTACTAAGTAACAGAAGTTACACTGAGTAACGCGGGTTACGTGCAGTAAGAGAAATTTAATGCATTTCAAATAATCACATATAAATACACATCAAATAAAGTAACTTATTTATTTTTCAAGCACTGCAATTGAATAGGGAAACTTGTAAAAGAATCTATCTCCCTTTTGGGATATTGTTGGCATTGGTAAAACATTTTTTATTTGTTCAAATTGAACATAGGCAATGTCTGTATCATCTGGTTTAAATAAGGTTCCTGTTTCATCACAGACTTTCAGAAACATCACCCGTACTTCACCATCATGTTCTAGATCATCCTGTGCTACTGCAACATAACGAAATTTCATAGATTTCTTTTTTTGAGATGTAAATTCAATAAGCAAAAATGTTCCTTTTTGTATTTTGTTTACACTGACTTCATTATCATTGTCTATAAAGGCAGGTCCAGGCTGTTCTAAATTGTCAATCCACTGACTGGTTTTATCTTCTACTTTCATTGCATGCGAAGTTCGCATTTCGAATTTTTGGCATTCGAAGCAGGAACAAAAGCCACGTTGCTCACCACAAAAACAGCTCACGTCTCTATATGATAGGGTACCACCTTTAACAACTGTACGTATCTGATGAATTTTCATTGTGCCTTTTAGTGTTTTCAGATTTGTGGGTATGGATTGCTCAATGAAATCGATATCTTGTTCTTCCACAAAAAATATCTTAATCTTTGATTCTTTCACAGCTGCATAAAACTGTTTTGCATCTGTAATATCTCGGCCAAAAGAAACATATTTATCTGCCTTTCTCTTTAGTGCAGCACCTACACCATCAGCTGCTCCTTTACCGTGGCCAGCCTCAAAAAAATTCCATGTAGCTTGCTTAAAACCATAATAATATAATTGATTATTTAGAAGATAAAAATTTTGCTTTTGGCGGTACTGGGTAGTTGGACCATCTGAAAAAAAATGAAGCGTTTTGATTAATGGTGATATTTTTCTTATCATTTTAAAAACTGGTTCCAAATGAGCCCATATTGCAGCAGGATTATGCCTTCGGTCTGATGAAATGCTGCAAAAAGATATGTGTACAGACTGACTACAAATATAGAGAACGCCTGTGTGCAGCGCTACTTGATTTCGTGATCCTCCAAAATGATAACTTTGAATCTCTTCTCCCATTTTACACGCATAATTCTCTGAAAAATCTATAAGAATCATAGCTTCATCAGTTTTCAGGTTGTCACGACACTGTCTGTAGGCAGCATATTGGTGTTTAATGTTAAAATCGTGTTTGCAAAATTTTTTTCATTCCAACTGAAATTTTTTGCATAATTCTTCTTCAGATCCACTTTTTTTCTCTTTTATCACTTTTTTAATTATTTTTTTCTCTCCTGTGCTACTTTTTATCTCCTCCAAAACCCTGGTCCATTCAAACCAAGTGATAATACTGCAATCATTTTTCTTGTTCAGTTGTATTTCTTTTGAAACACAGTTGTTACATTCCCTGAACATACAATCTTTCTTTGTTTTATCACATACAATCAAAGATACAAGATTATCAATGTCAGAATCACAGCAAACATTTAAACTTGTTAATTTCTTGATTTTCATATCTAAATTTGAGTGAAGTTCACATAGACACGAATCTCTGTCACTATTTGTAGGATTCACTATATGAAAAGGACGACAATTTCTAAAAGTCTCATAAGAAATTTTCCCTCCCTCAGCAATAAATTTTTGGTGAAGACCTTTAATTGAGTCATTCAAAAATCTTTTTTGCCTTTTCTCCTTGTTTCTGGTTTTCGTTTCTTTTTTGCCAGATGTTGCACGGCTGTTCTCATCTCGAGCAAAGAAAGCCTCAACAGCTTTTTTTCTTCTAAGACTTTCTTTTTTCTTTCTTGGCTGAAGTTTTTTGAAATCCTCTTTTCAAACCTAAATACATTGCTAATGAAGGTCTCATAATATGATATTTCAACAATGTTTGTGAAACTATTTGCTTAAAGTGTTTCTTTTCGATTGTCGAAGATTTGGCACTATACTTCTTCTTTATAGCTGCACTCATAGCATTATGTAAAAAAAGTTTCTTGGCAACTTTATTTTTTGCATCTTTGAAACCGTTGCGAAAACATTCGTGAACCGTCTTTTGAGTCAGTGATTTAGGTGCAAGTTGAATATCAGGTGTTTTAAGAATCTTCTCTGAAACTCTTGCTTCCTTGCGCTGTACTCTCTTCCGATACATATCTGCCTTTCTTTTTGCTGCCTCTAATTGTTTCTTTAACATCTGATTTTCTCTATATAGCTTGGACCTATCACATCGCACTTTTTCCGACCAAGTTCAGCCTTTTTGGAAATTTTTGAAGGTACTAGAACTGAATCTTCTGCTGTTTTCTTTTGCTTTTCTCGGAATCACTTAACTCTTTCTCTGGTGTTTTTTCTTCTAGATCTTTTGTCTCTCTCTGAAAGATCATTAATGAGCTTTATCTTAGAATGATACCTGCGGGAGAAAATTTGAATTTTAAAATGATATTTTGACAAATTTGTGGCAATTACCATTTATTTTTTTATTTAAATTATATACAAATTTTCCAAATGATTTTTAATTTATTCTCACCTTTCTCTGTCTTTTAATTTATTCTCATCTTCTTTTTCTGGTTGCATCAAACGTCTACGTTCACGATATGACCGCTGTTTCTCAGCATTTGTTAGTCTCTCACCTTTCTTCTTAGGAGGCATTTTGATACCTGAAAGTATTATTTATGTAACATAATATAATTAACTATAAGCTATCATTAGACCAATATTTTATACTAATATTTGTACATTTAATATTTACATTAGAACACAACTAACATAGTTATTTTTTTATGTTATAACGCACCTGAAATTAATTTTCTATGCCAAGATAGAATAAAATTTTATAATTTCAGAAGTAAAATGCAATGTATTACACATCTTAGTAATATATTCAATATGTACATACCTAAAATTCAACTTCTAAACTATTTCAGAATAATATAAATCAATTACTACTGAAAAGTGTAACTTCTGTTACTTGTGTGTAACCTCTGTTACAAACTAAGTGTAACAGAGGTTACCAGTAACAGAAGTTACATTAAAAAAGAAAAAAGAACACTGCTTTCAGTTATTCTACAAAAGCAAAGAAAATAATTTTGGGAAATATAGAATTTATCTTATTTAATACATTAAATAAGAAATTTTACCTTTTAAAGCAATAAATAAATATAAAACTATAATAACAGAGGTTACACAGAGAAAACACACTCACCTGAAAATCAAAATCTTTTGCCTTTGAACCAACACATGTGAAGAGCAAATTGAAAATGGCACCTAGGTTCTCTTGTAATTACCTTTGCCTGAAATATAAGCTGGTAGGTGGTGCTGGTGGAGGATTTGGAAGTTGTTTAATTTCATGGAGTAAGATTTAATAACAGAGGTTACAGTAACCATGGGCAGGGAAAATTTATAAAATTACTTAAGTTATTAATCATATATAAACAGCTAAAAACTTGGAAAATAATAAAACATTAAAGGAAATGGGGTTCAAAGTTGTTCTCAGGTCCATCAGGACAGCTTGTTCTAACAGTTACATAAAAGATATAACAAACAAAACAGGTAAAATAAATTAATTTTGAGTAAAAACTTCCAATAATCTAAATTATTATTGTTTTCTCTATCAGATAAAACAAAAATCATTATTTCTTTCCTCCTTATATGGGCTAGAAATTCTTTTTAAAGCTGTGGACATGAAAAGAACTTCTTTTTTTGGTTTCACCCACATATCAGATCCTTGCGCGAAACGAAAAATTTTACACCGTACTCATCTCTGGCAAGGAATCGGTGATTGGTATTGATCGTATCAAGCCTGCATTCATCGAAAGTGAAACTTTTCTTCCTTTTTCTTCCACCGTGTAACAGGAAGCAATAACCGATGACGCTTCACGGTCAACTCCAAGTGAACACGCAACAGCTAAACCAGCCGTGACTCGTTCGGGAAGAAGAGTAAAATTCAATCCTAAGTACCTTTAAGGTATCGTACCGTTGGTACTTGGGGGGGAGTACTGTGGCAACACTCAGTTTGCCATTTTTGTGCTGCTATTCTAATTCTTACTTCTCTAAAATTTTCATCCGAGATGGTGGTATTTTTATTTCTGTACCAGAGAATGTATATACATCCAATAAAGCTATTCTTTAAAATTTATGTGGTGTATAATATTTTGTATGTGGTGTATAATATTGTTACGAATTTTCGGGGCAACCCGCTGCTCTGGGGCTTAGAATGGTTTAAAATTCGTATTCTACGCTTCAAATAGATAAATTTTGCTTTTTGTTGCATCAAAATCGGCCAATTAGAACCGGAGATACGGAGGTTTCGCTTTCCCATATGTTTTTCTATGGGCTTCTAGAAATCTCGAGAAATATTAGTCCTAGAGCTTAGATCTCTTCACTTTTGAGGACTTATTTTTGGCGCCAAATTTGGCGATATTTCGCCAAAAGTCGCCAAGCTTGGCGACTTTTTGGTCATTTGGCGCGATTTTCCCAATGGGGCCTGGAAGTTGTTTTTCCTGCATTAAAAACGCATAATAACCTAACATTTCTCTTCTATGACGTAATCAAAATTCACGCTTTATGTAGAACCCTCGAGAAATTGACTTTTCTGGAAACCTCTTGTACCTCCTGCGTCGGCTATTTATAGAAGCGGGCATCGCCCCGAAGTGAGTCAGTTGCGAGTTGAACATTCAATGTGTGAAGAGCTCTGAGTACGCTTGTTTTGTGTGAACTGATAGTGCTATAGAAGCTGTGTTTTAGCTTGCTTTGTGAAGCTGTTTTTAAAGTGCTGTGTGTAAATTCTTCATTGCTGTGTCTTAAGGGATAGTGTACTATATCCCTTGAATATTTCCACGGAATTTTTGCCTGTAAAAGTGACTTATTTTGTGTGAGAAATACAGCATTTGTGAGAGCTTCTGATCCAAGCGGATTGTTAAAAGCACGTTACTGCTAGATTGTGCTTGTGAATTGTGTGCAGCTGATTGTTCTACGAAGTTCTAGAAGAAATAAAGTTTGTGTTCCATCCTGACAAGTGACTTTTTACTTGAACTTTTTACACCACTGGACTTTAGAACGACGAACCCCAGGAGTAGCAGAGTAATTCCGCAACATTTGGTGTCAGAATCGGGGTTCTAAAGAAAGACTTTAATTTTCCAGTTTATGGTTTTGACTAGACAGAAAATGGAAGAACAACTTCAAAAGCTCATGAATATGATGCAAGAAATGAAAGCCGGACAAGACGAGATGAATGCCGGACAAGACGAGATGAAAGCCGGACAAGACGAGATGAAAGCCGCACAAGAACAGATGAAAGCCGGACAAGACGAGATGAAAGCTGGACAAGAACAGATGAAGGCGGATTTAGAGAAGAAAATTGAAGCAGGACAGACCGATTTAGAAAAGAAAATTGAAGCCGGACAAGAAGGAATGAAATTGGGATTGGAGAAAATGGAGACTGCTTTGGGAAAATTAGAGAAATTCGAAAAGAGTGTGCAGGAAAATCAAGAGATAATGGAGAAAAGAAAGTCGCTCATAGAAGAAACTCAAACGAAATATGAACAAAGAATTGAAGGAAAAATAGAAGAAAATTTTAAGGAATTGCAGCAAGATATTTGCAGATTGCGGGAAGAATTTAAGAATAAAATTGAGGAGAAACTAGACTGGAAAGAAAATATAGTTTCGAAAATACATGAAGAATGTGAAGCTAAAATTAAAGAAAAATTGGACTCTCTCGTAAAGCTGGGAAAGTTACCCGAAAACATCAGGTTATCTTCACACCGCCCAGCAGTGAAACTTACTGCCTATGACGGAAAGACTCCCTGGGAAGCCTACAAGACCCAATTTTCAATCGTCGCCAGAGCCAATGGTTGGAGCGAGTCCGAGAAAGCTAATCAACTGGCCGCTTCCCTTAGCGGAGATGCAATTAATGTATTGCAAACTATCGGAGCGACGAAGATAGGAGATTTTGACGCCCTTGCCAGTGCCTTGGAGATGAAATTCGGAGAGAAGTGCCAGAAAGAATATAGTAGAATCCAACTTAAGTCAAGGGTGCAGAGATCTGGCGAGACCCTTCAAGAGCTGGCTTCGGACATAGATAGGCTTTGTCATCTAGCTTACATGGACCACCTTGATAATGTCCGAGAAGAAATGGCGGTGCGTCATTTTATTGAAGCCATCCGTGATCCAGAAACCCAAAAGTCACTTATGTTGGAAGATTATCAGGATTTGAAGTCTGCTCTGGTGTTCGCAATGAAGCTAGAGGCAGCCCAGCTGGCCGTGAGAAAAGATCGGCATGCTGTTAGAGCGGTCACGGTCCAAAAGGAAGCTGACAAAGACACAGAGGGCGTCGAGAACAGGTTGAAGAGAATTGAAGATCTCATAGAGCGAAAATTAAGATCCGATAGAACGAGAGATGGCCGAAAGAAAGTGAAATGCTGGAAGTGTGGCGTCGAAGGGCATGTACAAAAGCATTGTGGTCGAAAGTCTTATGACCAGCAAGAGAAATCTAAGAACATGAAAGAGGGAAACTAGGAGGTGGCCATCTCGCGGGGCGGAGGTTGCCATATAGTCAAAAGCCCCACCTAAAAGTCTTGCAGATTTCATCAGTGAATGGTGGCAGTAATGGACTCTTCGTACTGGGATATGTTAATGGTTCCCCATGCCACATGGTGATTGATACTGGAGCGAACGTAACCATCATAAGGACGGATCTGGCCAAGAAATTAAATTTGAAGATTATCTGGACTCCGCCCTCGCTGACCCTCCAGACTGTGACAGGTGACAAGATCGAAGTGGGCGGAAAAGCGCAAGTAGAAATCACGTTATGAAATGCCAGATACGACCATGTGGTATATGTCGCTAATATTACAGACTCTTTTATTCTCGGACTGGACTTTTTAAAATCGCACAAATTTAACTTGGACTTTAAGAATAATGAGCTTCGTTCAGACTCAGAAGAAATAGCTGCGTTCGATATTAAAAATGAAACTATTTTACCTGTACAGCAAATAATAGCCCAGACTGATATCACTCTACCTCCCAGAACTGATTCAATGATTTCTGGAACAGTAAAAGAAAGCAATAAATTCCGTTTTGGATTAATCGAATACCCAAGCAATAGTGATTCCATCAGAGGAGTACTTGTGGGAGCAACACTTGTGGACTTGTCGAGAACAGAAATTCCAGTTAGAGTAGTAAATGTGACGGACAAGTCGAAGGTGATAAAGAAAAATGAAGTGTTGGCGACATGCACTCCTGTTACCTGCATTAATAAGAACATCAGCCAAACGACAGCTAAATCTTCCGAGTGCCTGACGAAGGAATTAATACAAGACATGGAGTTAACGGCAGAACAGAGAAGCGCTGCGGGGAAAGTAATAGCTGAATTTGAAGACCTCTTCTCCCGAACTTCGGGTGACTTTGGCCGTACGAGCTTAACTCAACATAGGATAGATACAGGCAGCCATTCTCCCATCAAGCAACATCCTAGACGGCTGCCGTTTGCTAAGCAAGAAGAGGTGAGTAGACTTTTAGAGGAGATGCAGCGTGATGACGTCATCGAGCCGTCGACTAGTCCCTGGGCCTCGCCAATTATTTTGGTCCGAAAGAAGGATGGTTCCACTCGGTTCTGTGTTGACTACAGACGTCTGAATGACATTACCAAGAAAGACAGCTACCCTCTTCCCAGGATAGACGACACTTTGGACACTTTATCGGGAAACGAATGGTTTTCCACTCTGGATCTGAAAAGTGGTTACTGGCAAGTGGAAATTCATCCCGACGACCGTGAAAAGAGTGCGTTCACCACGGGACAAGGATTATGGCAGTTCAAAGTTATGCCTTTTGGACTCTGCAACGCACCTGCTACATTTGAGCGACTAATGGAGACAGTGTTGAGAGGACTTTCCTACGAAGTCCTTCGTTTATTTGGACGATATCATCATCGTCGGAAGGACTTTCGAAGAGCATCTCGAGAACATTCGAAAGGTACTGCAGAAATTAAAAGAGGCGAACTTGAAACTAAGTCCATCGAAGTGCAATTTGTTTCGTCGGGAAGTACGTTACCTCGGGCACATAATATCCGCCCACGGAGTCCGAACCGATCCCGAAAAGACGTCCGCAGTCCAGAACTGGAGTCGTCCCGAGAATATCCACGACTTAAGAAGTTTTCTCGGTCTGTGTACTTACTATCGAAAATTCGTGAAGGGCTTTTCTCAAATTGCAAGACCTCTTCACAAATTGACCGAGACTGGACAGAAATTTCTATGGACTGAGGAATGTGAGGACGCATTCAACGAACTGAAGACGGCTTTAACATCTTCGCCGATCTTGTCGTATCCTCACCCTGACAAGCCATTTATCCTGGACACAGACGCGAGTAAGGAGAGTGTCGGAGCAGTTTTGTCCCAGGAGATAGATGGCCAAGAACACGTCATTGCTTACTGGAGCAAATGCCTTTCAAAGGCAGAACGTAACTATTGTGTTACGAGAAAGGAACTCCTTGCTATCATTAAGGCCGTGGAGCACTTCCATCATTACCTGTACGGCCGAAAGTTCCTGCTCCGAACGGACCATGCCTCTTTAACCTGGCTTCTAAATTTCAAGAATCCAGAGGGCCAAATAGCCAGGTGGATACAGCGATTACAAGAATATGACATCGAGATACGTCATCGGAAGGGGGCATCTCATGGAAATGCAGATGCTTTGTCAAGAAGGCCCTGTATAGACAGCTGTCGCTATTGCTCCAGGGCAGAGAAAAATTACCATCTGAAACATCCCGTTGTCCGCCAAGTTACATCATCGACACCATCCCAAGATCCCTGGAGTGACGAAAATGTTCGGGCGGACCAATTAGCAGACAGCGACATCAAACGTATTGTGGAATTTATGGAAAAATCCAGCGCTAAGCCCAGTTGGCAAGAAATATCATCTTACAGTCCGGCAACAAAACAGTACTGGGCTTTATGGGATTCGCTTCGCCTGAGGAATGGAGTCCTGTATCGTAAATGGGAGTCGGACGACGGCAAGATGCTCCGATGGCAGTTAGTACTCCCTCGTTCGAGGATTCCGAAGGTTCTAGAAGAACTTCATAATGGCTACACTGGAGGCCATTTTGGCGTGATGAAGACCCTGCAGAAAGTTCGCGAGCGCTTCTACTGGGTTAGGGTTCGAGGCGACGTCGAAAAGTGGTGTCAAGCTTGTGACGCCTGTGCCGCCCGTAAAGGCCCGAAGAAACGAAGCCGTGGAAGACTACATCGTTATAATGTAGGAGCGCCTTTTGAGAGGATTGGCCTCGACATCCTGGGACCTCTTCCGCGAACTTCGGATGGCAACAAATACATCCTAGTTGTCATTGACTACTTTTCTAAATGGCCCGAAGCGTTTCCTATTCCCGATCAAGAAGCTACGACCGTAGCAGAGGTACTGGTGCAAGAATGGATTTCCAGATATGGAACCCCTCTGCAACTTCATTCCGACCAAGGAACGAACTTTACCTCTGCAGTCTTTAAAGGACTATGCCAACTTCTCGGAATGGACAAAACCCAGACTACGCTTTTACACCCACAATCCGACGGCATGGTGGAGAGGTTCAATCGCACAATTTTGAACAAACTCTCGCTCCTGGTATCTAGGAATCAAGAGGACTGGGACAAGAAACTCCCCCTCTTCCTGCTGGCCTATAGGAGCGCCGTCCATGAGACTACCGGCTTCACACCTTCCCAGATGCTGTTCGGCAGAGATCTTCGCCTTCCCGCCGATCTAGTGTTCGGCCGCCCTCCAGACACGCCTTCATCGCCAGAAGAGTACGTGGAAAACCTTCGGGCACGGTTTGAAGATGTACATCATTTTGCTCGGGAGCGGATCAACCTGAACACGGAAAAGATGAAGACTCGCTACGACACGAAGGCTACGGGACACGAGTTCAACGCAGGTGACAAAGTTTGGCTATGGAATCCTACTCGACGGAAAGGCCTGTCTCCCAAGCTGCAATCGCCGTGGGACGGTCCTTACACAGTCCTAAACTGGCTGAATGACGTCATCGTACGGATTCGTAAGTCACCAAACTCGAAGCCAAGAGTTGTACATTACGATCGGCTAGCCATCTACCGCGGTTGTAATTAGCTCAGACTATGGTCACTATGGCGTAATTCCTCTTTTCTTTCATCTCTCATTCCTTTCCTGTCTTTCTCTTCTCTTCCTCTTCCTTCAACTCTCTTTCTCTCACTACTTACGCCATGTTTAGTGTGCATATTTGTAATATATTGGATTTTATTAATGTGTATTTGTTATTACATTGATTACTTATTACAGTGTAGTTATTTATTATGATGATTATTTATTTATTAATGTGTATTTGCTTATTGTGCTATTGATTACTTGCTTGAATTATGTTGTTAAGATCTTGTTAAGTGTTATACAGTGTAGGTACCTGTGTGACCTCCTAACTAGGGATTGTACTGCCCGGGACGTGCAGTCCTTGGGAAGGGGGCAATGTTACGAATTTTCGGGGCAACCCGCTGCTCTGGGGCTTAGAATGGTTTAAAATTCGTATTCTACGCTTCAAATAGATAAATTTTGCTTTTTGTTGCATCAAAATCGGCCAATTAGAACCGGAGATACGGAGGTTTCGCTTTCCCATATGTTTTTCTATGGGCTTCTAGAAATCTCGAGAAATATTAGTCCTAGAGCTTAGATCTCTTCACTTTTGAGGACTTATTTTTGGCACCAAATTTGGCGATATTTCGCCAAAAGTCGCCAAGCTTGGCGAGTTTTTGGTCATTTGGCGCGATTTTCCCGGTGGGGCCTGGGGGTTGTTTTTCCTGCATTAAAAACGCATAATAACCTAGCATTTCTCTTCTATGGCGTAATCAAAATTCACGCTTTATGTAGAACCCTCGAGAAATTGACTTTTCTGGAAACCTCTTGTACCTCCTGCGTCGGCTATTTATAGAAGCGCGCATCGCCCCGAAGTGAGTCAGTTGCGAGATGAACATTCAATGTGTGAGGAGCTCTGAGTACGCTTGTTTTGTGTGAACTGATAGTGCTATAGAAGCTGTGTTTTAGCTTGCTTTGTGAAGCTGTTTTTAAAGTGCTGTGTGTAAATTCTTCATTGCTGTGTCTTAAGGGTTAGTGTACTATATCCCTTGAATATTTCCACGGAATTTTTGCCTGTAAAAGTGACTTATTTTGTGTGAGAAATACAGCATTTGTGAGAGCTTCTGATCCAAGCGGATTGTTAAAAGCACGTTACTGCTAGATTGTGCTTGTGAATTGTGTGCAGCTGATTGTTCTACGAAGTTCTAGAAGAAATAAAGTTTGTGTTCCATCCTGACAAGTGACTTTTTACTTGAACTTTTTACACCACTGGACTTTAGAACGACGAACCCCAGGAGTAGCAGAGTAATTCCGCAACAATATGTATATCTTGTATTAACAATACAGTGGAACCTTCCAAGTTGGCCACTTTTCTGGGGAACGGAACGTGTCTATAATCCTAACTAATATTATAAATGCGAAAGTGAGTTTGTTTGTTTGTTTGTTTATGACGCTTTCACGCCTAAACCGCTGAATCGATTAGGATGCATTTCGGTTTAGATATAGATGGGACCCTGGAGTTGGTTATAGGCTACTTAGAATTTTAGATTTTTAATTACTTTTTTAATTATTAATTAAAAACCGTTTTTACGTTGCCATGCTTGGCGAGTTTCGCCCGTATCATATGATTCATGTTTTGAGCTAACAAGAATGCTATTACTTCAATAAAGAAGCACGTGCATCTGAAAAACATTAAATAATACGGAAATTATGCCAGTTTTATGCCAAATATATCTATCTCTAATAATAAAAATGAATGTTCTCCAGACAAATCTACAGAAAGCAGAGCTTTGAAAATTTGAGCATGCCTGGACCCATGACTTCGGTAAAGTGTACCTGAGGCTCGGAAATTTTAATTACTTTTCTAACTATTAATTAAAAACCGTTTTATCGCCCGCACAAAATGATTTATGCTTTTGAAATAAAGCAGAAATTCTATTTGCAAAATCACATGCATTTGAAAAACATAAATAAGTATGGAAATTATGTTGATTTTACGCCAAATTAAAAAGCATAAATAAAGAAAAGTGTACTTACGTATTATCCGGCGGACGGCCAAGACGAGCGATTTTTTGCCGAGATAAATGCCGGGCACATGAAATTATTAATGGTTTGAATACGATTGGCAACAGTTTGGCAACTCATTTGACGAAAAAACAGTTTGGCGGGAATGACCGCCGGGATAATAGGTAAGTACCAAGAAAAGTCCAGATGTGTTTCTTAAAGTTCGTAAATTTCCAAATCCTACAAATAATATAAATGTGTACGTTTATGTGTTTGGATGTTTTTGACTGAATCACACAAAAATGGTTGGAAAAATTTGTAATGAAGATAGCTTATGCCCTGGATTAACATACAGGCAACCTTTCAAGCATATAGCATAAATAATTCTTTTACAAAGACACTCAAAATAATGCTAATGCATTGCGCTCTATGGAAATTTTGTAGCAACTAAACCGATTTTAAAACTTTCTTCACTGATTGAAAGTCCTAGGCCTATATGGTCCTAGGCCTATAGGGTCCTAGGCGTATATGGAGAATTCCTCTGTGTGGAATTTTCTAAGGGATCCTAGCCCGTATTTTCGCGAGGTTTTTGAAAAAAACACGGAAAACTGCGAGCGGCTAGGTCGACAGGCGCGACCGGTGTTTGAACCTGGCACCTCCCACCTTCCAGGTTTGAGAGCAGACCCTCTTAGACACTGGGGGGACCCTGAGTGTTATAGGCTACCTTTTATGCATATATCACAAATAGTTCTTTTACAGGGATACTCATAAGAATTACATTACGCTCTATGTGTATCTCTGTAAGTACTGAACCGATTCCAAAACTTTTTTCACTGATAGTAAGCTACACTATTCTTGAGTATTATAGGCTAAAATTAATGCATGTAGCGCAAATAGTTCCTTTACAGGAACACTCAAAATAATTCTAATACATTACGCTCTATGGGTATCTCTGTAACTATAGAACCGATTCTAAAACTTTTTCGCTAATAGAAAGCTGCACTATTCCTGATTAACATAGGCTAAAATTCATGCATATACCATAAATATTTCTTTTACAAGAACACTCAAAACAGTTCGCAAATACTGTCGTAACTGTCTATATTCGCCAAATGCCTGAAAAAAATCTAAATTTAGTAATTTTACGTACTCTGTTATTTTAAATGAAGTATACTACCATGCATTATCTTCTATACTATTAAAATCTGTGCGCGTCTGTGTGTGTGTGTGTGTGTGTGTGTGTGTGTGTGTGTGTGTGTGTGTGTGTGTGTGTGTATAACAACATCTCCTCCTAAACGGCTGGGAGTTCAGTTTCGAACGAAGTATCCACGAATTCAGAAAATTTCGAGAAAGAACCTCCGCTAATTTAAATTTTGAAATTCGAATTAGTTTAGGAGATATTAATAAAAAACCCCATCAAAAACGCAAATTTTTGCTCTCCGCAATTCCGTGATTGTAACCCCTGTAGTCAAAAAAGTGAGAAATAAGCATCGAGGTTGCCATGTTTGGCTATTTTATTAAATTATTTAGACTCCTGCAGTAAAAATAAAAGAATAATGATTTTTTTCTGTTTAGACTATTTACAAAGTTATTTTTTAATTAAAATATTGCGTTCATGTTAAATCAGAGCTGGAATTCAATGTTTTTTATGTGTAAAAGAATAAGGGATTGATAGATTTCCGAGACTAATATGTATATTTTTTAGTTTGGCCGAAAAAAAATGGCTCATTTGGCGATTTTGAGAAAGTAATAGGTTCTACCGATTTGTACAGTTTTGGGCTTGGCGTAAATTACTGAGCGCTATACTTCGATTTTTCATACAGAAATAATGCAGTTATTAAGGCGATTTTAAACGATCTATAGAATTTTCACCAAATTAAGTAAACTGATTTAAGTTAGAGGAATTCTGCCAAATTTCAGAAAATTGAAATTCTCTCATTTTGTACATGGCAGTTAACGGTGATTAAAACCCGTTATAGTTAACAATAATTTAAATAACTGCTACTTATCAATAATATGCCTGCATTAAATTTTGGCGATCGACCATATAAATGATAGATAACTATTTCCCCATTTTGATTGCTGTTAAATCAATGCTTCGAATGATTCCCTGAAAACAAAAAATCTCGCAAAATGGTGTATGTTGGCATTTGGCGATCGAAGTACTGTGTAATAAATAATTGATTCTTATTTGTTAAAGCAGCGCTACGGAAGTTTCTTTTACTAAAATCTGTTAGAAAGGCGTAATTAATACTGTCTAATATATTTTTTGTTTACGAATTGAAATGTATGTTGATTCCTACTTTAGTACATTTCTTAGGAAAGTTGGCGAAATATATTGAAATGTAGTGCAACTCTGTACATATTATTAATTCCATTCCACAATTGAGATGAGCTGATGTCACTAGCGTATGCATAGATATTTTTTTTTAAATTCCGCCAAACAGGGTATTGCGAATTGCCTTTAGTGTCAAGTTTAATTTGTGATTTGAGCTATTTGGCATCGACTGGTGGCGTTATTAACACCAATATGGCAGTTCTAGCAAAGTAAACATAAATAACTCATTTCATGTTCCATTTTTATAGTTTCCGTAGCAACGGAATCCATTGTTGCCACTTAAGTTATTAAATTTAACAATTAAGTGAAACCACTCATTTCTACAGCTTTTAAGACTCGTAAAAGTGAAAACGCATCCAATGTGAAACAAATAGAACTAACTGTAAGAGGCATGTAAGAGAACTAACTGTAAGAGGCATGTAAGAGAACTAATTGTAAGAGAACTAACTGTAAGAGGCACTTTAAAAATAATCGAAGTTTTCATGTAATTCTATATACCTTTAATTTTATTTCCTTCGCGTGTCGGTGCCATTTTTATGTCAATTTTTGCTGCCTTGCTGGCAGATTATCCGGAGCAGTACACAAACACTAATGTACATGCTCCTCCGGACACAAACAAGAGCGTATGTCCGGCGCGTATTTGTGTAACCCCCACGCCGTACCCGGGGGGGGACCAGGGGTCCCCATTCCCCCGAAATCCAAAATTTTGTTAACAAAACAATAATAATGAAGCGTTTGTGTGAAAAATTGGACCTTTTTCATCTTTTATGAATTTATAAATTTAATTTCTGTACACCCCCCCCCCAGAAATTTTTTTCTGGGTTGGGCCCATGGTAACCCCACTGTGTTAATCAGAGTTTTCTGGGGTCAGATTTTTTAGAATTTTTTTTTTCAAGGGAGATTCTCATCCTGAAGTATATTGATCACATACATGAAAAGAAAAATCATCAATTATGCGCTAGCAGTGACGTAGCCAGAAATTTTTCATGGGGGTGTTACGACTACTGCAGCTCACATATATGTATGTATACGCGTGTGTGTGTGATAAGGGAGTGAAGAATATACATTTTGTATGGCAAAAAACTCCTCATGGGGGGTTGTGACCCCCTATCCTCTCCTTGGCAACGCCACTGCACGCAAGCATAAGTTGTCACGTCTTGAAAAACCGTCGTAACCACCGAAGTAACAACGAAAAACCGAAAACACCGAAGTTTTTTCGAGGGTTATACAGAATTAAAAATTTTGTAAAGTTTACTTTTGATACAGTTCGGATATTTGCCACCAAGGTGAGATGAAATATTACTAAATACGGCAACCTAGAATTTTCTTTTGAATTTGACACTATGCAACTACAGTAGATTCCCTATAACACGGTAGATACGTTCCGTGTTATAGGAATCCGTGTTGTACGGGTCCTGTGCTATACTCCACCTGGAATGCGGATTGCGCGGGATAATCGCAGCAAAACTTATTTGCACCCCGTAGAAATACAATAATGTTTGGTATTGCCATTCAAAAGTTATGTTAATTACAGGAGCTAAAGCGTCATAATATCAGAACATATGTCTCATTTTACCGTGCTGTACGAGTCTCTTTTAACGTGTTACACGAAAACGATCACAATTTTTTCGCCGTATTCTACGAATTCGTGTTGTAGACCCGTGTTATGAAGGGGTCTACTGTAAATTGTTAAAAATAAAACATGAAATTAGTTATTTATTTAGAGCGAGTTGACAGTGAGACCAACGTCAGTTTTATGTAACAAGTGTGATACTGCATTAAGAGTTTAGTAAGGGTGATAAACTTTATCGCAGAAGTTACGTCACAAATGTTTTCATTTGAAATGTGACGATTTTCACGAAAACTGTGTGCAATTTTGGCTTATAACGTACGTGGTGCATCTATTATTTCATGTAGCTTTTGTTAATTTAGGTGAAATTCAATAAAGTCATCTGCAAAATAACTGCGCTAATGCATTGTCCACGCTTTAGGAAATGCAAGATAAAATAAAATAGTTGTCAACATCACGTAATTTATTTATCTGGTATATATTAAATGCTATAATTAAGGTTAAAAAACAAAATTATATGATGTAGAAATCAGGCATTTTTCGAAAGAGAGAAGTTTCATTTGCATACCGTAAAGATCTTCTTTTTTGATCGCCAGTGACACTGACGAAGTTTTTGTGTCATCAGGTTGCAATCATCTCAGATTTGCACTCATGACGTCAACTTTTAGTCACGATTCAAGTATTCTTTTCACGTTTTGAGATTCCGTATTACTGGGTTTAATTCGAATTATATGAGTGAGGAAAATATTCGTTTCTCACCGTGCGGAAAACGGGCAAGCAGTTAGTACTTCATTTAAAATAAGTAAAAAGCAAATAATATTTAAATGCAGTTTCTTTAGTCGCAAACATATTTGTTATTCACACATGCTTCGTTTCTCTCGGGACCTAATTCTAAAGCCGAGGCGGATGAAGTCGCGGGTAGCCGCTAGTACTTCATTTAAAATAAGTAAAAAGCAAACAATATTTAAATGCCGTTTCTTTAGTTGCAAACATATTTGTTATTCACACATGTTTCGTTTCTCTCGGGACCTAATTCTAAAGCCGACGCGGACGAAGTCGCGGGTAGCCGCTAGTATTGCAATAATTTTCTACAACTTAGGATAAATTTTCATCGATAATACAATTATTAATGTACTAATGATGATGATTAAGACACATAGAAAAAATTGGCTTAATCACGACAGAAAAATATCACTATGAGTTTGAAGTAAGATACTATTGTTAGTTCAGATTTAACCAGTAGTGACCAATACTACTTGTGTTACAGGCTTGGTACTTATGTGATATATCTAAATGATAATATTAAATGCAGACGCCGAATTTCAGACACAAAGTTTTATCTTTTAGTCTACTACACTTTAAATTTGCAAGACTACAGAGCAAATACTAGAGAAAATTTCTACATTTTATCACTGGTCATAGACAGATAGATTTTTAGCTCTTCTGTCTCAAGAAACACCTCACCACAGAATGTGAAACAGGTGTGAGCATCACATATCACACAAACATTCTGAATCATTCATTCATTCTACTTAAACATAAATCATCCCTATCAGCATTTTTCACTCTCTGGACTCCAAAGAGATTAAAAAAAAGTGCCAAAGAACTTTTTATACGTAGTAAAATTTATTCATTCGGGGAATTTTCCTAACCCATTTTGCTTTTTCTAGACTTTCATGACCTATTTCCCATTTTCCTGATTTCATGAGAGAAAAGATCATGATTCGTTTAAAATTTTGTTTTCGTAAACAAAAGCCTTTTTTTGCTAAGTGGACCAAATATGGCATTTTGTTCCAATTAGCTGAATAAAAAATGTTATTTTACTTAATTATATTTGTTGCTAGACACATATTCCAAAGGAATGGTTGCCAAGATAGATCTTGTCTCAAATAACCAGAATCTACTTATCTATAAAAATTTTTTAGGCCAAATGTAATAAATATGGATCATGCTTAGGCGTAGCTTGTTTGTAATTAAAAAGTTACAAATTTATTTGTTTGATTTTTTTTGGGGTGGGGAATTACTTTCGGGTTTTGTAATATACCGCGAAATAAAATCAAGCAAAAGTGGCCAGCTTCGCCGCCCATGCACCTGGGCTCATTTCATTGATAATCACGTTTTTATTGTTTTAACATTATTTGTCATTAAATTTATTTAGGTTAGGGTTACAACACATTTTGGGCGTCATCATAAAAGACGATGTTGAAACAGCAAATTGTTAAAATGCGCTTTAACCCAATGCATGGTGACATTTTTTAGGTGGGCGATCAATACCCCAAGTATTGTAAATTCGATATTTTAAAGCTGTGAAAAAGTCCGAAAGATCTTGAATTTTTGTGTATCCATTATTGTTAATTTGCAGTCTAGCTACTGCGTGACCTATGCTTGCTTCATTTGACATCGCTGAACTATTAATTTGGAATTTTGTAGTACAAACGTTTTTGTTATTGCACTGATGCTTACATCTAGCTGTTGCCATTCGCAGCGTGGAAATATCGTCGATATTGGTACCGCATACGTTAGCGTATTATATAAGTAGATTACAAATGATGTTTATTTATTAGAATCTTCAATTACAAAGAAAAAAAAATACTGGTGAGAATGATCTAAAAATTGTCCGGCAGTGACCCAGTCGCGGTTCCCATAAGAACTCCAAAAGTGGAGCGATGCCGACCTCAGTCAGAGCTTAGGAAGATGACCTCTCTTGACTGGACTGTCGTGGAATCGCGTATACTAATGAGAGCTGGTGTACATAAAATCTATCGTGGCTCCATTTTCAAATAACTCTGAAATTTGTGCAAAACTATGAGACCACTAGGGAACGTTGGCCTGCCAACTAGATGACCTCGTAATGAAATGACCGACATCTTCGGCCTTCGTAGCGGTCAAGTCGTATACTCAGTAGCTAATCCAGCCTTGGAAAGAAAAAAATTATCTCAAACTTTATGAAGCAAGATTGAAATGTTGTCCACCTCATCAAAAATCTTTTAAAACAGAGCTTAATTTGCATAAGGAGCTTAGCATCAAACTTTTTTTCAGTGAAATTTTGCACTAAAATTAAAATTGCCTTAAAGATAATTCTTATTTATAACTTATTATAGATCAAGATCCCAGGGCCCCCTGACCTTACTTATTTTCTCATTCTCAAAATATTTACGATAGTGTTAGTACGTACAGTAAACGTATGCACACTTCCTAGCAAAAATAATACTAACTTAACTTAAATTCTCATTCTCACAGCTATTTTTTACGTATGTTGTACAGAATATTGTTACAAATTTTGGAATCAATACTGCCAGACACTGTCCGTGGGCGGCAATTGTCACCAGAAGCTTTAAAGATCGGAAGAATAAAATCTCATGTGGACACCACGACTTCCTTGAACGTCTGTTAAATCATAAATATTTTCGGTGTACTTCTATAGGCGTTTTTGCTTGACAGGGATAAAATACTGCAATAATAGTAAGGTTCAGCAATTGCTAGCCAAATAGTTGAGATATCGGCAAGCTGTGTTCAATTTGAAAGATTCGTTTTTAGCGCCTAATTGGGCGATATTTCGTAAAAAGCTGAGAAGATTGAGATAGTTAACGCGATTTTGATCATAGCCGAAATATATATAAAGATTCATCACAGACTTTTAATGAATTGAAGGTATCCACAAACCTTAATGTATTGAAAGTCTTTTGGTTGACCCTGTAAATAAATTACTCAGTCGATTGCAATAAAAAAATGCACAATTGTTGGTTACCCTAGTTCTAAATACAAAGTCTCAAAATTCTACAGTATAAACAGTTTTAACAGTTATATGAAATGTGTAATTATTTTTAACGTCAAATTTGACAATACTTCGGCAAAGCTCGCCAAGGTCGATAACAAATGGTGAGATTTTGGGCATGGACCAAACAATGACTGACTACAGATGTAATATATTGAAAATGTCCATAGACATCACAAAAATTCTTAAAAATAAATTTAGAGGTAGTCAAAAAATTTTTTTTTTTTTGTCGAAATCTGGCCCCCGAAATTTTTCGGGATCACATCTGAACATTAATAGATGTTCAGAGAACCTGTATGTGCCGCCTGGGATTACTTCCTTATACTCCATACTAGGAAGTAAATACAGGAATTTTATCTCTGCATGACAAACAGCTTTTATAATGTATTTCAATGCGAGAAACCCAATAAGCTACGAAATTCAAGTTGTTGGATGATGGTAATAGACTAAATAGACCTTCGACTCTGATTTCCCAGCGGCATATTATGTTTTGAAGTGATTAAGGGACCCTTAATATAAGGGAAGGGCTATAAGGGAAGTTTATACCCTTTTTCTGGGTTGTATACAATAGGAGAATCAGTGCAGCCGGTTGCCACTCAAATGATGTCATTGAAACACAATAGAACATCTAGACTAGTACCAGCTAGTGAACCTGGCTTCTACCAAGTGCTAGTTAGCATTCATAGAGGGCAGAAAGGGTTTGGTCTGATCCTGAAGCACTCTTAAGCAAAGATACTCACCATAAGTGGCCATTTTAAGATTTTTTTCAATAGTATTTAAGGGTGTATGTCGAATAAAAAAAACTTTTTAGTCTTGATATACAGACTTGAACACAGATTGAAATAAACTAACAGGACTCTGGTCTCCAAAATATTCCAGACGGTTCATCATAAAATGCTTTACACACTGCAATAAGCGGAAAAACTGTGGCTTTTGTGGAAAAAATTCTTAAACATGGATCTGAGCAGCAAGATTTTTCGAAAAGTGACACATGTTGCAAAAATTTCCGATTTTTAAAATTTTTTTCTAAAAGTTTTGAAACTGACACAGATTTATCGTTTATTTCAGTATGTAGTACAGCTTGTAAAGACAGTTTCAAAATTTTGAAGTGCCTGGGATAATTAGTTTATTTGTACTTACGTATCAAAATCACGATTGTTTCGAACAACACCATTAAATGTGATCAAGGGGTAGGTGAACAATAGGGTGTATCACGAAAATTTTTTTTTGGAAAATCAAACGTTCAAGTTGATAAAAAGTTGTCACTGTCATCACATACCTACCAAAATTTTTTTTTTGAAATCAAAAAATATTTAGGTCTCCCGGAATAAACTTGAAATTCAATTTTTTTTTACCTAAAATGTGTATTTTTTAAAAAATATATATACATGAATATATAGTATATATTTTTTTCAAGTACAAAAATTTGAAGTTTAAAAAGAGTTTAGAAAAAAAATTAATTTGTACCATTAACTATATTAGTCTACCGGAATCTAATTTGAAAAACCTTGCTATTTTATCAAATATTCAAAAATTTCCATGCGATATTTTACATTGGTAAACTTCTAGCAACAGTGCAAATAAAATGTATATTAATTTTTCATTAGTTTATTAGTTTCTTTTTTATTCCGGGGGGGGGGGGGCGGGTGACATTAGAAATAATTACTCATTAGAAAAAAAATTTTGGAGGAACAAAAATATATTAAAATTCAAACTCAGAAAGTGCGATTTTTAGATGAAAAAAGTTACAAAAGATATAAACAAACACATAAAGGTTACAAATAAAAAACATTGAATATGTAAAGGTTATTCAAAATAAATCTTGATTTCACTGTCTATTTATTTTGATAATTGTAGGCAGTGCATCACGAACGCAAGTAGCTTTTCCAAACTGCAACCTGATCCATTAGGAACTCCAGTGTTTGTGGCCGTACCATCATGTCCAAGAGCTTTGATAGTTGTCACATCGATGCAGTTACATTCCATGTGTTTCATTATTGATGATACAATGTCTTTCCCAGAACCACTGTCTGGAGTTACATGGCCAAGATACATTGAACCTGGTTCTTCTACCAAAGATATGTGCTCTTCTTGTATAGTTTTCCGGACAGATTTACCACGTACATTTTCTTTGACTATAATTTCATCTTTTCGACCATAAAAATAGAGAGAAATTATTTCTGAGGTGTGAGCTGAAGCAATACTTTCACGGTACTTTACTCTTTCGTGAAAATTTTTCGATTGATCAATTACTGCCGTCTGATTTTCGGGTGTCACAACTTTTTTAAATCCTGTAAAAGAGCACTTGCTAGTTGCGCTTCCGCTCTATTGGAAATTGCTCTGTGATCACATGCTCTGGAAAATGATGGCAGATCTACTGGAAGGACTTGCTTTACTGAAACGCTAGAATTTCCCTTTTTATTTTCTGGTATTTTATTTTTTATAGCTAAAACACTTTCATCACTTGAATCCTGTTGAATGGAATCGCTGTCAGTGTCACTAATAGTGCCTTCATGCCGTAAAGTAGGGATATTTGTTGATTGGAGACTAATTGTATGGACTTTTCCTTTCTTTTAGCACGTTTCTCGATTTTTTTTACTATCTACTGTGTCAATTCCTCGTATAACCATAAGCCTCAGGTTTCGTTGGTCCTTCAAGAACTTGTGTTCCAGTTGTGGAACCTTCCTTTGCGCTGGACACAAACATTTCTCTAAATCTCTATATTTGCATGAACAAATATCAAAAAGATTATTTACAATGTCAGATTTGAACTTTTCAATGGACGTTTTAAAGCTCTTGGCATTTTTTGCGTTACACCCTCCCTGATGACTTTATCTTTTCAGATCTCTTGTGTAGTTTTAAAATCCTAAAAGCAATGTTGATTACAAGATGAAACAGGAATAGAAGCCTTCTTTCATATTTCTTCTTGATTACGGGCCACTCGCATTGCAACTACCTTTTTCTTTCGTTGATGACATCCAACTGATTTCATACCCATTCAAAATAACGTAATACATCAATTTTAGTAGGTAAAACATTGCTAACGCTTATATCTAGAGGTTGGCCGACAATTGGATCGTCAGTAGTTTGATGTAGAATGAGTTTTTCTACTCATGATGGTAAAACAAAACCAAATTGAACTCAATCACAAATCATAAATGCTCACTAAATGGACACTTAGCACATAAAAAAATGCTAAGAAGAAACTGACAAAGAAAGGAAGGGTGAACGAAAGAGAGAGAAGTAATCACGTGATGGTCTTGCACTTCCCTGATCTCTAAAGTCATGGGGGAGCTACAGTTTTATGACCTTGAAATCCAAGTCCCATATTCGCCTACAAAAATATTCTTGCTATTTTGGAATGCCATACTACAGTGTCTGTATTATAAATACAATGATTGAAAATCTGAAAGATTCTTCAATATTTCTTAAATACGGCTAGTTGACAAAAATTTGAGATTTTCATTACAATTCCGGAAGATCTAAATGTTCAATTTCAGTCGCAATGCATTTTTTTATTGATAGACTCCATCTGAAATTGCCCATTTTTGCAGTTGAATATTTAATTTTGTTTTATACATACTTTATGAAAATATGCTTAAAAATATCGTTTTGACTAAAAATCCGACAACTTCAGGGTCATTCCGGGAGACCTAAATATTTTTCAATTAAAAAAAATTTTTTTTTTGGTAGGCATGTGATGACAGTGACAACTTTTTATCAACTTGAAAGTTTGATTTTCCCCCCAAAAAAAATTTCGTGATACACCTTAGTGAACAATAGTTAAACTTGGCCAAATTTTGAATTTGCAGTTATTTCACATTAGAGGTGAATGGAACCTCAATGTTTTATTAATATTGCAGTAAGCTTTTTAATATACCTATTGTTTTTATGAATTATTGCACACCTTTTATTTAATGTTTAAAAAGACTTCTCAAACTACTCTATTTGCGAGTACTGAGCATTTGGTACATATCCTGTTCAAACTTAACCCATTTGTGCCCAGATATTTTGGCGACTTCGATTTTTGCTAATACCAGCAATAATTAGATAAATTTCTGATGTCAACTTCTGGAATAAGGGATCATTTCTTTTAAAATCATAAAAATTTAAATATCAAACATCCTACTTGGTCATGTTACAATATTTTGTGGAGTCGAGGTTCAATACTCGTGAATGAAAGCTAGGAAAAATTAATGCTTTCAACAGAAAGTTGAAATGCTGTCCCAGAAAAGGGACACAAACAAAAAAACAGTTAAATAACTGGAAATATTTCTAACTAGATTTTTAAATAAGAAAGGTTAAAATTTTATCTAAATTTATTAAAAAGAATTTGAGTTTCCTGCTTTACAGTACATATTATGGAAAAAGTGTTGCAAGTAGAAGTTACTCTCCAACCCACAAGAACTTTAAGAACATTAAATCTTGTCGTTTCACTTGGTTTCTTCATTGTAAATACTGGGAAGTAAACCGATTGCTTTCAATTAAATTCAGCATAAATCCTAATTAAATTGCAATTTATTTTTTTAAAAGATCTAATAGCAGAAGAATAAAATTGACATCAAAAGTTCATTTGAGAAAACACACACAAAAACTGACGATCTCCCCTGCCTCTAAGAATAATTTATAATACGATGTTTGGACATTATAAAATTCTTTTTCCATATTAATTTCCTGTATTCCCCCCCCTATTTGAATTTCATTTTTGTGAATGGCAGCGCTAACAACTTTAATTGCTCAAACCTTTTCATCTAACCTAATAAAGATCGAAACATTTTCTTTCCTTGGATGAATTTTTCAAAATGACAAAAATTCAGTAGACCATGGGAACACTTCTTATTGAAAAAAGGGGAAAGTATTTCTTATTACAGTGGAATGGAATAAGACAAATGCAACCAGGATAGGATGTAAAAGTCATTTAAAAGAATGAAAAGTGCTTATAAAATATTAAATTTAGATTTAAATTTACCAATAAAAGTAAAATCTATTCAAATTCATTTTATTAGTATATATAATAGGCATTTCATTTTCATAAAATTAAAGGATTTTAATCACTAGTATGCATTTCTGTTTAGAAAACGTTTCTTTCATAACTTTCAAGAGAGAAATTTCCAAAAGTTGATTACCAAGAATTTAATAACAGTAGGAAAAAGAATTTTAAATTTTAGATCAATACTGATTTTTGATATCAAAGATTGTGTCGAACTTTGATAGTAAAATGAAATTTCAATTTTGTAAACTGCCATGAAATTACTAAACCAGATTTTTAGAGAGGTATTGAACACTGATGGGCAGTAAATTTCATGAAATGTAACACTCAATGACTGAAGAATTTGAATCAAAGGTTGAAAAAGTTACAAATTAAATACTCAAGAAATTGCAGAACTAAGCAAGCATTCTGTTTACTAAGTTTCTTTATTTTCAAAGTTACTATTACAATAACAGGGGTTCAAGACTTTAGCATGGCGTTTTCCAGTTAGTTCACAAAATGAAATTAAGAAAAGCCAATTAATGCAAGATTCACAATGGTTGTGCGTAAACTAAAGATGTTTTAGTCATCTTCACCATGCAAAGTTTCCTTGTCAAACATGTATTCACCAAGGCCAGTTCCAACACGCTGCAAGTTGGTTACATAATCTGATAACTCTTTGATGGCTTCAACCTGTTCTTTCAAGTACTCAGATTCCAAAAAGTCACACATCTGGAAATAAGGAATAAACTCGATATCACTCGATGAAACAAGCCATCATTAGTACATACAATATTTAGGTCTGACATGAGTATCCAAAACTTTGAAAAATTCAAGTCAACTAGAAATCTTCTGTAAATCTACATCTCTGCGAAATCTATTGGTTTTACTTCTTTGCATGAAGAAATGGAAGTACTATTATATAAAAAGTTTGGTATTGAATATGACAGATGTGCTACAGTTATTTTGTAACAAGAACCTGAACTTTGAGCATGCTGAAGTATATGAAGCAAGAATTTGTAAAATATGCACCTGTTTCATATACCACACATTGATAGTGACTGGGAAAATGCAGTAATGTGTAGAAGTACTATGCAATCAAAATAAATCTCAAATTATTCAATGCAATCATAAGTGAAAAATTTTTAAATTATACAATCATAAAAACACAATTTGAAATAATTTAAAACTTCCATTTCACATGGTGTGTTACTTTACAAAGGTACTCCGATTTACTTTTACAAAATTGTAATTATTTTTTAAACATGTTTCTGTTGAACAGTTTTTTTTTTTAAAATGAATCGCTTCAATATACATGCTTAACCGGTCGCAGAAACCATGCCACGCCCATCGCAGATTCTTCAGAAGGCCTGCAGACTATTTCAAGAGTTCATATCGAACGATATCGCCGATGCATCCAGTGATTTAATGTCAAAAAAATCTTTCTCCTGCCTTTTTGTGAATAGTCATTTTCGTTCGATGCAAGCAATTATGCTAACTTTTGTATCAACAGTTAAAATGATTGTTTCGCCAAAATATTTCTTTTGGGTGAGCTTTTATCTTTCAACCAAGTTTTGAAATTTTGTTGAATTAAAATATAAAACATGTTTATAAAATTCATTAAAATGCTATTTGAAAAAAGTGAATTGACAAGAGATTTTTGGCCAGTACTTCACAGAAAATATTACAAAAAAGTGTGTGTGTGTGTGTGGGGGGGGGGGGGGGTATAATTCTAAAACTGGTTATCAAAATAATGCTACTGAACAAGAAAAATCTACACAACTTTAAACTGTTGGCAAAATGAATGCTTAAAATTGAGCAAATCTGTATATTTGACATATAAGTTGAATGTGCCGATTTAATATCATTTTATGGCTAACTTGACACGTACCAGTAGTTTACCTTGCAGACTATTTTTGTATTTTTACTTTCCGAACATGTACCATGCAAGGAAAGTATTGTAATCATGAAAAAATTCGACTTCGAGATTTTGGTGTTTTTACACGTTTTGAGGGCTTCTGAATCCATTTATGCTACTTTTACGAAGATGTATGTATGTGTGTATGTGAGTGAACACGATAGCTCCTGAACGGAGCATTCGATTGAGCTCAAATTGGATATATGTCATAAACCACCGTCGCAAGACCGGTATTGATTTTGGTGTGTATAGGACTTAGTTTTTCTACAGGGCTACGACAAAGATTTCTCTTACATTATGGCCTATCGGGGGAAATTTTTGAAAGTGCGCTAGCGTTTAAACAGTACCTTCGATTGAGCTGAAATTGGGTATATATGTTATAAATCACCATCTTAAGACCGGTATTGATTTTGGGTTGTATAAGACTTATAGTTTTTTTCTACAGGGCTACAACAAAAATTTCTTTTATGGCATAATGGCGTATGGAGAGAAATTCGTGAAAGTGCGCAAGCGTTTAAACGGTGCATTCGATTGAGTTTCAATTTGGTATATACGTTTGAATTATTCATCAATTAAAATTTATTTAAATGCTTGGTAATGATCTTAATCGTAAGTGTTCGGAAAGTCGAGTGGAGTCACTCCAGATTTTTAAATCTGCGTTGCAGACTGGTACAGAAAGTTCTGCAACTGGGCATGCTTATCACAATTAAAATAAAATTCAATATATTTAGTAACTTAACATTTAAATAATCTCCATCGTCTTTAATACAATAACAAGGGACTTACTTGAAAACAAATCAATTACTGGAAATTTATAATTAAAGAATCAAAACTTTTCAGTAACTACATATTACAGGGCATCTACCAAATTTCTGAAAGTATTTCCAGACCATGCATTTTACTTTGGGGAAGTCCCTCAACAGCACCCGTCCTTTCTCAGGGTTTATATTACGGGGGATGGGGGGTGAAGGAAGGGTGAAAATTTTCCCACCCTTTCCTCAAAACTGATTGAACAAAAAAATGAGCGAGAATTTCTCACTATAGATGTGGCTGTGTAAATAACCAGTGGATAAGGTATTTACACCTGCCTCAAGTAAACACCAAAAACCTGGGTTTTACGATTTTTAGTTATTTTTTATATCATGTAATTGGCCCTGCTAAGTCAGGACTAGTTCCATACAATAAAAATAACCCACTTGAGGAACCACTGTGCTCCCAGCACCCTTTCTGTTCTTCAATAGACTTTAGGAGTTCTTAAAAATCAACTTTTACATTCTCCGGTAAACTTACAACTGAAAAATGGAAGCACGCACGGCTTTTCTTGAAAAATTGATCACATTTTTCGAAATGCAAGATTCTCATGCTCTAGTAAAGACACTTTAATTTTTAAATATTTTGCTACAACTTACTTGGAATAAATTAACAATTCCCGCCCCCCCCCCTCCTTCACGCATTTCAGTTGGATAGAAAAGAAATACAGACTTTCAATCAGGATACTGGTAAATTCAGATTTAATCTAAATTGCTTGCGACAGGGGTACTTATATCTAGAGGACCAAATTAAATGCAGATGCCAAATGTAAAAAAAAATTTTACCTTTTGGTCTACTGTACTACAAATGTTAAATTACAGAGTGACAGTAATAAAAAGTTTATTTTATCACTAACAAGATAGATTTTTGACCCTCTTATTACAGATACACACCACCACAGAATGCAAAATAGGCGTGTACATCGCATCCCCCCCCCCCCCAGCATTTCGATTCATTCTACCTATATATATAAAAAAATCTTATCAGCAAACCCTCGCACTTAGAGTCCAAACAAAAGTTGGAGTGTATGGGCTGACTCATTTTATTTTTTACCAACTATACGAAAAATTCCAGAGCTGGGAATCGAACCCAGGACTGCCGCATAACGTGCGGGTGCTCTACCACTGAGCTATTCTGGGACGATTCCCAGATGAAATTTCTCGCATTAGAACCGTTGGCATTTATCATCTTCCTCTGCAAACCACAGATAGAACAGATGAAACAATTAATTCGCGACAACTCCAATACGCTGCGGAAATTATACATATATATATATATATTTCTTTTTTTATGGGGGACTAGAGATTGGCAACACCCCCCCCCCTTCAAATTTTGGCCTAAAAAAGTTTGCATATAAAAATGAGTAAGAAAAGGAAGAAATTTTTTATAAATCATAAACTGAGTTTAAAATCTTTGAAGTTGGAAAAACACACTATAGAAAAATAAATAAATTTGGCTTGGGTCTTCAATTGAACCTCAAATTCCTGAAATCAAGGGGAACTTTCAAAGACACTATCATAGGAATCTCAAAAAGCTTTTGAAATTATTCACGAATACGTAATTTTCTCCAAATCCTACTTTCACTCATTTCGGGGATGGCTGCAGCCCCATCAGCAACACTCTCGCTACACCCCTGCAACAAATGAAACAAATTAAGCTTATTTCAGGGATGCTACAGCTGAAACGCCAGTTTGTCTCAGCATCATCTCAATCAAATCCCTTTTTGTCTGAATCAAAATCCCCTTTTGTCTCAATTAAAATTCCTTTTTGTCTCGGTATGTCTCAACTAAAATTAGTTTTTTTTTTTTTTTTCCCCCCCAAGTTTGTCTCTCTCAACTAATTTTATTTATTTTATCTCAGTTTATCTCTAGAAGAAAATTTTAAAATCAGTTTCCCCCTTCAGCTTCTCCAAGCTCTTTTGCAATGGCCTGAATTTTTTGGGTGGCCACCTAATTTTTTAGTGGAACAAGCCTGAAATTATAACAATTGCAACTGTATTTTACACATGTTTGGTTTCTATGAAATTATTAATAAGATGCCAAATTTAAAAAGTTTTGTGTAAAATCGTAAAAATCGGTGGAAAATGTAAAAAAAACGGGAGTTTCGCATAAAATTGTAAAAATACGTCAGAAAAGCGAAAAAGAACGGCAGTTTCGCATAAAATCGTAAAAATCAGTGAAAAAGTGCAACCTTCAAACTGAAAGCACATAAATTGGCAAGTATGAATAGGTAAATTTCTAAATTACTACCATAATTTATGGAAGAAACGCCGCATCCACGATCTCCATCCCCCCCCCCACCACCACCCTGAAAAAAAAGAAGCATCGCATTGGGATATATTTCGGGAGGGGGTGGATAAATGGTAAAAATATCTCCTTTTATCCCCCTTCCCATATAATGCTTTTAAGTATTTACCACTATTTTACGAAGCTTACGATTTCCATTTTCGAATTAATCAGTGTCCCATTTCATATAAAACATATCAATTTTTATATTCACAAAGGCGAATTTCTAGAAATAAATAACTCCTAAAAAAATTCTTGCATTCGCAAAAAGTTCGGAAGCGATCTGATGAGGAGGCTCCAGTCAAAAGTAAACAATTTTTTTTTTTTTCCCGTGGATGACCAGCTGCTGATTACGTAGTGAGCGCATCAAATTGTTTGTTTTAAGCTTTGAATGTTGCGCAACAACTGGATGTTTCTATCATTTATTACTTTTGATGTTTATAACATGGGGATTTATTTTAAAAGCACGCAGCGTTTCCCGAGCTTGCCAGTTGGCAGTTACTCGTAGTTGACTTTCTACCGTAATAATAGCATATAAGGCAGTGTTTATTAGGTCTCCTTCACAAGGCGCAAAGCCGCACGGCGAAAAAATACAAAATAAATAACTTATAGATGAACTTTTTTTTTTTTTTTTTTTGGGGGGGGGGGGGGGGTGTAGAATGATTAAACTCGCATCGGGCGCAACAGTCTAGTTTTGGTTGATATTCAGTATTTTAATAACAATCAGGCCCGGACTGGCTCTTATGGCTGCAAGTGTGAGTCAGCATTACTATTGTCATGGTCAACAGGGAACCACATGCACCTGCTTTTAGGCAAGCTCTTCCGGTTTCAAGATGAATAAGCGATGGGGTGGGAGGGAAAAGTTGTTTCTGTTAGCGGCGTAGTGTTTATAAAAGGTTTCTGCCTGAAGCGAAGCTCAGAAAAAAATAAGCACTTCCTTGCAAATTCAAGCACCTTAAGGGAATTTATGTAAAAAATAAGCACTTTCAAGAGTGCTTGAAAACAAGTTTTAAAATCAAGCACCTTTTAAGCACTTTTCAAGGCGCTACGCACCCTGTTAGAGTCCAAACAAAAAACAACCCGCCAAGAAATGCTTATACAGAGGAAAACTTATTCTTTCAGAATTTTCTCAACCCATTTCTTATTTTCCTGATCTGTAGACACCATGTATTATTACAAGTAAGATGCACAGAAGATTCATGCAAGTTGTCAGAGACTAAACACTTGAGGCTCAGCTTAACATAACAGTGCATTTACTTCAATTTTTTCTTGCTTCTTAAACTAGCTGCCAAGGCAACCAGCTTCGCCACCCCATTCCTTACTATTCTTTATATCTAGTGCAGTGTTGATTTATTTTCATTGAAATGAGTCCAGAAATTTAAGTTTTTGTTTTAACAGTATTGTCATTAAATTTATTTAGGCCAGAGTAGCAACACATTTTTGGTGTCATCATAAAAGCTGACAATAAAACAGCAAATGGCTAAAATGTGCTTTAGCTCATTATACATTTTGTAGATTGGCAATTAATGTGCCAAGTACTGTAAAGAAGTAAGACAGATCCTTCATAATTTGATGTTATTGAATTGTTAATTTGGATTTTCACACACATGTGTTATTGCTATTGCACTAGTGTTTACATCTAGCTGTTGCTGTTTGCAGCGTGGAAATAGTCAATTTTGGTACCGCATATGTTAGCATATCAAAAGTAGATTGAACTCACAGCACAAAAGCTTCAATATGTTCTATATCAGTCAGGTTCAACCTTTTAATGTTGTGCCCCCAAACAAAGGCTAGCTTACAATAACCCTTTTCTTCCCTTCCCAGGTTAATATTTGCTTCAGTATTTTCTTTTAAATGCACAGATATCATTTTAAAATCGGACACTCATATTTTTAATAACAATGGTAATTAAACTTATCTGCTTCAAACAGAAGTGCATTTAAGGGGGGGGGGAGGCTGGTACCCCTTTGAAAACGTAAATCAATTATTTAAGAACAGCTATTTTAAAGCACTTATATTAACTCTAGTAACAATAATTCTTAACTGGATTGGCACACAAATACAAAAATACAGTTAAAAGTACAAAAATTTCAACCTGGGCATCATTATGAGTAGTTGCAACAGCATGCAGATCCAGCAAAGACTGGTTTACAGTTTTCTCCAGTTCTAAAGCTGCTCTCATGGCATGAATGCCACTAACCCAATCTTCAGAAGCAGGTTTCTAGAAAATTTAAGAGTGGGAACACTAATTAAAAAGTAACAAACCAAAAGGCAGGGAACAAACTTTTAAGAGCATTGATCAAATAACGCTTTTAAAGTACATTATGACACAATTTAGTTCCAAACCAAATTGAAATTTTACCCCTTTTCATCCTTAGTATAAAGAAGTACCCCAAAATCCATTTTTAGAACCTGATAAGTCTTTATGACCAGCACCTTTGTTATTCTTAAGCAAAGCATGAGAGCTGAAGCTCTGATGACAGACTTATGCACTAATAGAGTAGTACCCACAAATTATTCTATAAATCTTTCTCATCAATACAGTTATGAGCAACTATAGAATAAGCTACTGCACTCATGATATGGTTTGTACAAGAACAAGCATGCAGAGTAGCATTGAGTAGGAAGGGGGGGGGGGGATCCTAAGACAAGAGCTTTATCTCATCCATCCTGTTACACAGTGTGCAGTTTAAAATAGCAAACAAATTAATGTAAGATACATTGAATAAGTAGTAGTTTTAACGTACCTCAATTGGTTTAAGTACGATTCTGCCACCTCTCATGTTTTGATATTTCATCAGTTTTTCCGCATGTTCCCGCTCTTCATCACTGCTTTTCTTGAAATATTTTCGGAATCCAGGCAAAGCCACATCATCTCTATCAAAGTAGTAACTCTAAAAATAAGAAAAATTGCATTTTTTAGACAGCTGATGATCGACTACGTAATAGCCACCACATTTCAAGAAGTTTTATAAAACATAACATAATACATGCTCATAAAAATTAAATTGGTTGTGGAATTAATAAGATCCCTAAAATTCGTTAAAAAGGTGTTACAGCAGACATTAAAGTTAGACACTTCACATTATGATCTAATTGGAGACCGACTGCGTAGATGCGCAAACAGATGTCATTCATCTCTAGTACAAATGGCGCCATGCAGTACTACACTGGTAATGAAGTTTATGCAAAAGATGCAGGGTATCAACACTTTTAAAATTACAGTTAAAATTTATTTTAATCAGTTCATGCAATCAAAGTGATCTAAGTGCAATTACATTTCATAAAATAAATTATTATAAGGATATTTTTGCAGAGTCGGTCGAACTAAACATTAACTAAAGCAGTATGTTTCACATACACAGTTACGGAAATCTAAACAGAACAAGAATTTGCAAGTTTTTAAATTAAATTTCAAAAATAAAATATTTTTTATCACAAGATTACATACCATGGAGAGATAGACGTAGCTCGCGTAGAGTTCCATGTTAATTTGTTTATTGATTCCAGCTTCACATTCTTCATGAAAATTTTGTCTGACTTGACTAACTGCCATTTTTACTTATTTTACTTGAGATTTAATATCAAAAACAGAAATGAGAATGTATTAAAAATTGATTGAAAGGAAAGATGCCCGTTCAAACACTGTTGAAGCAAAGCACCATAAGTTTATGACGTAAGGCGCGAAGTTGCCGATATTTATACTCCAGGATGGGCTGTTGCTTTTATTGATGTCTACCCCTACTCCCGTCCGATAAATATAATATTAAACTTTTTGACCAAAAACCAGAAATACATCAATATAATATCTCAAAATATGTATTATATTTTTTTATGCATCGCTTTTTAAAAGATTTATCATTTCTATTATTTTAATTATTATTATTATTATTATTATTACTTTTTTTTTGAGCAATGAAATCTATCTCTGATTTTTTCTTTTCTGAAACTTTTATTAATGAGCTAGAAAAAAATTAAAGTCATAAAATATACAAAATACTTTTGTTGTGATTTTTGTAGAAACTAAAACATTAGTAAAATTAGTTGGCTGCACAGTACACACCTGTTGTTTTGCTTTGCTGTTGGAAGTTGGGAAAATGTTAATATTTGCTTCTGCTCGCTGTCTGTGATTGACAACCCAAAATAGATGAAAATAATCAAATATACTTGAACTATCTATGTCTCGGCAGTAAACATTTGTCAATTCAAAACTTAAAATGTCTCTTATTTTAGGCCGATGGATAATATGTTTACTGATTTTATTTCATGAATGTAGAGCTTCAACTCATTGGATTGTAACTGAAGATGGACGAATCCAGGCGCAGGTATATTTAAATTTTCACCAAAATAAGAAATCATGATTTTTCCTACTCGTTATTAAGTTACGCAATGATTATATTGTTCGTAAACTAGCTTCTAGTACTTGTTTTCTTCCCCAGCAACTAAATATCAATGTTTCAAGTGTACATACAACCGCATTTTATTTTAATTTAAAAGGTTTATGTACTTATTTCAGTAATATATTAATTGTTAATAATAATTTATATTTATAAGTAGTGTTGTGAATTGTTATAAAATTTGTTGAAATATTTTAAATTTATATTTTATGCCTTGCAACAGTATATTTATGTATATGATTTAGTTTCGTTTTCAGTACGTTTGTAACTTATGTTATAACAATCAATGAGAATGAATGTTTCAGAATTAAATTTTCAGTTTCAATTTTTAGTTTCCTGTGATCAACTTCATTAATATGCATGAAGTTAAAAATTATTGCTGATTTTCTTTAAATTATCTATTGTTTGCATTTCCAAGCAAGCAATTTAACTGATTACACATCTGTGGAAGACATAAAATTGGTCTTCAGAACATTTTTCAATTGTTGATGACACTTTTTCTGCAGAGGATCATTCATTTTCTGCAACAATGCCGCCGTGTTGCCCTGTTTCTGCCATGGGGGGTCTAATTACTACTTATCAAAGCCAGGTGTACATGATCCTGAATGATAATTATGGTAAAAACATTCAAAAGTAAAAATCTGTCTATCTACTGTACTAACATATTTTAAGTAAGTTGTCACACACATTAAATGTTTTTTTTTATTTATTTATTTATTTTTTTTTCAATGGCGGGCAGGCAATACAGACAAATCTGCACAAGAACAAAAATTACAAAAAGAACAGAAAAAAAAAGTGACAGAAAAGGTCTATGAGCTCATTCAGTCCATAGCTTCCTAGTAGCACTCGCATAAACTCTTTGAGAACAGCGCAGGGCAGTGAACAGTCCATCAGCTCTCGTAAATTGCTGCCTGCTCTGCAATTTATGAGAGGTTCACAGGTTTTTTTGAATGGGACTTTCTATAAAATGTCTTATAATGGAACTTTTATTTAAATTTGAAAAATGTATAACTTTCCACAATTACACGAAAACAGGACCCTATTTTCACAAATTCACAAAAACAGGACCCTAGCTAAAAAAACCTGATTGAATGATAATTTCAAATTCACATAATTATAAGTAAATTTTTCACAATTTTACCAAAACTGGACCCTGTCTGAAAAATGTGGACAAATCCCTAATATTTTATGTGTAGCATATTCACATGGTACAACTGGAATGGACATTGAAATCCGTTTTCCTGAGTCTTGCGTCGTTAGTGCAGATTGGCTTCACAAATTTAATCTAATCTGTCTGGCCAAACCACACTGATCCATTTGTAGTTCTCCAAACATGGTGAACTTATTATTTCTTTAATTTTTAGGGTGTTTATCTACATATTTATATTTAAAAGTTTATTAATGTGTGTGTTTTTCATTATTTTTTTTAAAATAATGAACAGGTAGGTTTTAAATCTTGACCAGTCGGACCTCTATTTAACGAACACCTATTTTGCAAATTCCTCTATTTTGTGAATTTTCCTGGGAACCAAGGACATTCTGCAAATTTCTTAGTAAAAAAACCTCCAAATACCGAAATTTATTCTTTATTTAATGAAGTTTTTCTTGGGGTTTAACTTTTTTTTCACTGTTTCTCTAAATACTTCTGAACATTTCAAACTTATTATTATTTTTTTTTTTTTACTATGTTTCATTTTTATCAGTGACCTTGACCTGGTTTCACCTGATGTCTTGACTCCCTCAGAGTAGTAAAATTGCTGTTAAAAAACAGACAAAATTAACACACTTAACAGTAATAAAAAAACCTAAGGATCATGAGTGCTTAAATTTAATTGGGCCTGACAGTACCACATGATAGTAATGTATTCTTAATTTACTTATTATAATAATACCACATGATAGTAATGTATTCTTTATTTACTTATTATAATAAATACAATAAACAACTTATAATAAATACATTAAAATTCATTAATTTTGTAAAATGATTTATTTAAAACCAAAAATACAGAGTGTAATTTTGGATGTTTGGTTTTACCTTTTTTGTTTCTCCTTGCAGATTTCTTTTTGATAAGTTAAAAAAAAATGCAAATTGTTATTATTTATTTTTAAAAAGTGTGAATAACTACTTTTTTCAATAATATTTAGTGTTATAATTTTAAAAAACAGTTGTATACAGTTTAAAGCATCTAAAAGGTAAATCTCTATTTAATGAATTTTCCAAATAGCAAACTTTTTTTTTGGATCTAGTGACTTTATCAAATAGAGGCCCAATTATATTTCAAGTTTTCAAAATGTCTCACATTGTTCAAAATATTGCATTCCTTAGTTATAAATTTTATTGGAAGTTACTTGATTTTATTTTTAAAAATGTCTTTATTTTAGTTTCTCTTTTAGCTTGACGAATAATTTCAAATGATTTCAGATGGACTCAGTTTTTTCCCTGAAAAGACCATATGATCTCGTTGCCTTGATGCAACAAGAAAAACGAGCTGTCCTCATAGAAGAGCTAAAACAGCAATTAATGATACAAAAAGAAGAAATCGATCGAAGAGAGGATAAAGAAAATTTAGAGGGGGAAATCTATAACACTGATGAAGACTGTACAGCTGCTGAAAAACCACTTACTAACTTTGATTTGTACTCAAGTACAATAGTTCCATTTGGTTTTCCAGAATTTGAGTATGTATATTTAGTGTAATGAAGGATTCTATTACTTCTACAACAAGCCATAAAAAAAAAATACCACTTAATTTATTAAAATGAACAGATCTATATACTATCCTCTTGTAAAATACTGTTTAATAATTATTGTTTGTTTTGCAAAACATGTTAGTTTTATGCCTTTATGGAGAGAATTTTTTATTAAGTTTACAGAACCAGAACTTATTTAGAATGTTAATCAAGTGTTTTTTTTTTTTAATTTTATAATATTTTATGCCAGTTTCTCAAGTGCTCTTTCTAGTAATGAAGCTTTAATTAGTCTCTGTTGTATAAGGTGTTAAGAATGAGTTTGTGAGTGTGAAGTAATAAATTCTTGTCTATTAGATGCTATACAAATTTATATGATGCAAGTCATCAGCGAAAACCTGTATCATTAACCAATAGATTTTTTGTGTCTACATTTTCATCATCCAAGTACATTGATGACTAGGTCTATCGTAAAAAAAAAAAAAAAAAAAAAAAAAAAAAAAAAAAAAACTCTCTGCAGAATTAACATTCATATCTGTTGTAAGTGTTAAATACCTCTTTTTATGCTCATTAAAAAATATTTTAGCATTAACTAATAGACTACTTGAAATTTAATTATTACTTTGGATGACAATTTTATCTTCCTATGAGAAACTGTTGCTAGCCATTACAGATGAATGTGACAATGCAATTAAACATTTCATTTGAGATTTTGTTTTCTAAAATTTAGATTTCATTTATCATAGATTTTCTTCATTGGAATAATATTTGTAGATTTTTACCTCCGAAAGTATATGCATTTTTATTTGATTCTGATTTACATGCTAAATGAGTTTCATTACAGATTGTTGTCTTGAATTGCATTCTTTTAAAATTTAATTATTTTACAGTGATGATGTTGTTGCAAAAGTTGAACAGCTGCTTAAAAATTCTAATTGGAAGAAACCCAACTGCACAGAAGCCATTTCTCTTGATTTTAGTATGCATGCTTTTGAGCATCTAGATGTATGTATGCTTAATTGTTTATAATTTATTCTTAGTTGATAAAATTTTATAATTTCTGGCTACACAAAATTTAACTATTTTTGATGAACACGAAATATAGAGCAACCTGTCTAATGTGACCACCCTCGGGAAGAACACAATCTGTCACCTTATAAAAGTGACTTAACTTCTTGACCATTCAACTATTTACTATGGAAATTGATATACCTAGATATTTGAAAACAGATAATATTTTCATGTTATTCATTTTGCTATAACTTTCCATTTGATGTCACTGTAGTGCATCATTATTTTTAATTTGCCACTAGATGACATTGCAACATAACAACTTCTTGACCATTAATCTGATTGCTAAAAATTAGTATACTTACAGATTTGAGCACAGAGAATAATTTCTAACCATTCATTTCTAACTCACCACTATATCGTACTGTAAGTCATCAAATTCTTGACCATTCAAGTATTTGCTATGAAAATTTATATACATAGATAGTTGAACACTGATAATATTTTCACATTATTCTTTTTGCTATAACTCCCTTTTTGATGCTGCTGTAATGCACCATTATTTTAGCTTGCCACTAGATGCTGCTGCAATGTATGAACTTCTTGACCAGTCAACGGATTTCTGTGAAAGTTGGTATACATAGATATTTGAACATGAGAATATTTTGGCACTAACTATTTTGCTGTAACTTGCGACTAGATGTTGCTGAAACACAGGACTGTTCAACTGATCAGCATGAAAATTCATATGCATAGATATTTAAATGTGAAGAATATTTTCACTGAATTCATTTCAATAAAATTTGCCAGTAAATGGCTCTGCACCACATCACCTTCTACACTGTTCAAACGATCACCATGAAATTTAGTATGCACGATTATTGAACACAGATAATATTTATGCAATATCCATTTTGCTGTATCAATTTATTACAATAGATAGTAATTGCAACAAACTCTAATATCAAAAATCCACTTATTCTTGATCAAAGAACAAGTACTTTAGCTAGTATTATATATATTATTTAAAATGATATTGCTTACTGTTTTAGTTTTTTAAATATTAACCTATCAATACCCAACTATTTTCATCATATTTTCCGTTTTATGGTGATGCTGCAGTGATGGATAAATGTTTGACATTAGTGGGGTATGGAGAATGTTTCTTTTTCTCCATACCCGAATATGAATAAAACAGCTAAACATTAGCACTTTGTTATCACAAATTTTATTGAAACCAAATTTATTATCTGAGAAACTAACATTGGAAAATAAATAAATACTTGTGTATTTTTGTGAACAAAAAATTTTACAAATGCCTTTAGAAAAGGCCACTGTGTGTTAATCTTTGAGAATATTTTATGCTTTTATAATGCATCAGTTACTAAAAAAACATTAGTAGTTTGTTCCTCTAGTTCTGTTTTACAAATAGCTTGAATATTGTGCATATTAATATGTTAAGTGCTGCACTGATTGTTCAAATCTTATTTGTGAGACCAATCATAATTTCTTCAGGACTTTTGTTCATTTTTTAATTATTACTAGCTGCTTACCCGTTCTCTGCACGGTAGGAGACGAATATTTTCCTTACACATATAATTCGAATTAAACCCAGTGATAGGAATCTCTAATAGTGAAAAATTGCTGGAATTCTGACGAAAAGCTGACTCCATGAGTGGAAATTTGAGACGATTGCAACATGGTGACATCATGGCATATCATAATTTATGCGTCGTCCCTATTTTCTTCCTTATTCCGAGGTTGGAAAGGGTATCATTATTCATGAGTGAGCAGTATGTTTCTTCCTTCTCTTATAAAGCCCATCTTTGGAATCAAAATCTATCTTAAAATCGCCTACTAAAACTATTTTACAATCTTCGCCAAGTATATACTTCACCGTTTTAAATATTGTTTCGAATGTCCATCATAATCCATGAGTGTGCCGTGTTTATCTTTCGTGGGTTGATTCCTACTGAAATGCGCCCCGACTCTCGCTAAGGTGGCGATCATTAAACATATGGAGCTACCACGAGGATTTTTTGTATTTATGTCGCAATCGTAATTTAGAATTAAAATGGCGATTTGGAACAACATGTAAGTAAAGCATACCGTTACATTTTTATTTATTTTGGGTTGCCAATTAATGTAATTTTAATAATTAAGTGTCTTCAAATTCCTTAACTGGTGCGTTTATCGCTAATTTGTTCACTTTAGTTTTCATCTAGTTCTTTTGGAAGCTTTGAAACGTGCATAACTCCTAGAGACCCATGACTGTGAAGCTCGCCAAAGTGCAGTGATTTTTTAGGTTGGCGAGAGTGGGTGGGTCAAAATAGGAACCAACTCTTTCTTGTTCCATAAAACACATCTCTGGAATTGAAATCTATCTTAAAATCGCATACTGAAACTGTTTTACAATCTTCGCCAAGCATATTCGAACTGTCCTCCAACTTTGCCAAGCATATTCCAAATATGCCGTGTTTTCCTTCCTTGTTCCACAAAACACTTCTTTGAAATGGAAATTCATTCTAAATCGCATACCAAAACTGTTTAAAAATTTTCGCCAGGCATAGTCAAACTGTACTTCACCTTTATAATACCATTTAGAAAGTGTATCATAATCTATAAGTGTACCGTATTTGTCTTTTCTCTTCCATAGAACACATTTTTGGAATTGAAATCGCCGACTAAAACTATTTTACAATGTTCGCCAGGCGTTTTCTAACTATATTCGATACATATTTATAATAAATTGTCACATTTTGGCACCCAGTTTAGCGATCATTTATCAAAAATTGCAAACCCTGTGCGACCTTCAACATTTTATTAACGCCCCCCATCTCCACATTATCTTGGCAAACATATTTGAAAAGTGACTTGACGCTAAAATTGTACCAAAATTGTGTCTACACAAAAAGCAAGGTTGAAATTAATAGCACTCTGGCACTAACAAAATCTGAAATCGTTTCTAGAGCTCTTGGTCTTTTAACTGGAGTAACTGGAATATATATGAAAAAATAAATAGAACTTTAACATATAAGTAATTTATATGAAATATTCTAAGCACATCGGATCCCGTTATTTGGAAAGATTCCACAAAAGCCATGGGAAGAAAGAGCAATTAATTTCATATTTTATTTTGTATTCTTTGCAAGCGCCTTTGTTATGTACATGATTGCAATATCATTCTCGTACACGATGCTTATCCTATAGTCTCTGGTGATTTATTTTGGATTTTCATTTCATATTCCTGACTTTTCATACTTTCGAAATTTTGTTGCTTTGCCCATGTGAATAATCGATTATCATTTTGCATTACGGCTACCAATTAAATAGTTTTCCATATATATTTTTTCCACGTTAACGACGTTAATCTGCCTTTTTCTAGTTTAAAAAAAAACGCATACAAAGTTTCATTGCTTCAATTTAGACTCACAGAGGGGTTAGGCAAATACGCAACCGACAAATTGCTTCCTTATGTCCGCCGAAGCAGCACATACGTTAGCGTGTAATGTGCTTCTCCGGATAATCTGACAGCAAAACAGAAGATAATGACGTGAAAATGACGTCACACGCGAAGGAAATAAAATGAAAAATATGCAGAATTGCCTGAAAAACTTCGATTATTTTTAATGCGCAAATATGTTAAAATTCTATTTGTTTCATATTTAATGCATTTTCACTTTTTTGGGTCTTAAGAGCTGTAGAAATGAGTGGTTTCACTTAATTATTAAATTGAACAACTTAAGTGGCAACAATGGATTCCGTTGCTACGGAAACTGTAGCAGTGTTAAAAATAGAATATGAAATGATTTATTTATGTTTACTTTGCTAGAACTGCCATTTTGGCATAATTAACGCCGGCAGTCGATGGCAAATAGCCAAAATGAATCACACATTAAACTTGACAATAAATGCAATAATTTAAAGGCATTACCAGCTAGTCTTACTGGGTTTAAAAAATATTCTCATTCATCTCAAACAGCATTCGTATTTATAAAGACTTCCTATTTTATTACACCTTGTTTGGCGGGATTAAAAAATATTATCTATTCATACGCTCGTAACACCAACTCATTTCAATCAGGGCATAGAATTAGCAATACAAATGAAAAAGTTTAATTTTCTGAAATTTGGCGGGGTTTCCCTAACTTAAATCAATTTATTTAACTTGATGAAAATCATTTAAAATCGCCTTAATAACTGCATTATTTCTGAACAGAAAATTAAAATTTCAGGCTAAATTCTAGTAAAACCTACACTTGTTTTTAAGAATACTATTTCTTTATGCTCTCAGTAAATTGCACCAAGCCTAGAACTGTGCAAACCACTAGAATCCACTTTCTCAAAAATCGGCATATAAGCCATTTTTTTTTCGCCAAATTATAAAGTTATACACTTTAGTCTCTGAAATTTACAAATCCTTTTTCTTTTGCGTATAAAAAATATAGAATTCCTGCTCTGATTTCCCACGCAGACGATATTTTAATTAAAAAATAACCTAGCAAATATTCGAAACAGAAAAAAAGTATTATTCCTTTATTTTTAATGCAAGAGTGTAAATCATTTAATAAATTCGCCAAACATGGCAACCTCGATGCTTATTTCTCACATTTCATTACAGGGGTTACAATCGCGGAGTTGCGGAGAGCAAAAATGAGTGTTTTTGGCAGTTTTTTTTATCAATATCTCCTAAACTAATTTGAATTTCGAAATTTAAATTAGCGGAGGTTCTTTCTCGAAATTTTCCGAATTCATGGATACCTCGTTCGAAACTCAACTCCCAGCCGTTTGGAGTTGAGTTTCGAACGGAGATGATGCTACACACACACACACACACACACACACACACACACACACACACACACACACACAGACTGACGCACACAGATTTTAATAGTATAGATTCTGTCATTTGTTTTGTCTTTATCTTTATTTTAAAACTGCCCTCGTGATGTGCCCTGAAATCGAATCATTAACTAGCTAGATCAGTGTACTGCATGGGATTCTTCACTCTTGTGGCTCTATGTATTGGATTATCAAATTCTTGCACAGGATTTAGTTGGTGTATTAAAAGCTGTTTGGTATCTTCATTATCCTACTTTTGTGACAAGTTAGCTCCTCACTTTAGAAAATTTCCTGATTCTTGAGCTATGTCGTGCAAATCCAATATATATAACATCTTGCTGTGTTAGCATAGCATAGGAGTATAAACAAATTTAAATTACCATCAAATTGATACATTGTGGTTGGTAACACAATGTAATGGTGGAACTAAAACAAACAAATAAATAAATAATGGAAAAATATCATGTAACATATTCAAGGGTGATAGTATTCCAAAAAATTTATGCAAGTTTTTTTGAAAATTTGAAGTAATTTTGTCTGAAAATTTAGTACTGTTTAATCTAAAAAGGTGTTTCATGCTATTTAGGAGGTATGTATAATTTTCTAATTTTTGTGTTAGTGAAATTTTTGAGGAATATGTTTTAAATGTATGTTCAGTGTGCAAATATAATTTTGTAAAAAAGTTAAATTTTTGAAACCTTTTTTTTTTGTTCATTTGCAATGAGAGTGGGGTCAGAGAGTCACATATAGTTTCAGGAAATTTCGTGTGCACTTCAGAAAATTTCACTACAGTCCACTATCACCCTTGCAAATTGTTGTTCTGAGCTCTTTAAATAGAAAATTTATTATCATTATCATTATTATCATTATTTATTTATTTTTTTTGAGGGTGGAAGGGGGTTAGCCAAAACAGGTGTATTAACCCCTTGACCTCCAGGACGTACAGCAAATATGCCTGTGTTTTTTTTTTTTAACCTGAGCTGTTGTTTTTCATTTTCTGGTAAGGTTCTTATTTTAGCGAAGGAACATCTGGTTATGTCAGACTTGTCAACAGCGCATAACAATGGTTTATCAGCTCATTTCATGAGAATGCGTATTTATACTATATTCTGTATATATGTATATACTTAAAAAAGTGGTTTGGGTGTCTAGGGGTTAACTGTGTTTTATTAAACAAATATCTCAATATTTTTGATAAATCAGTTTTTTTTTCTTTCTTTTAAATGATATTTTGTTTAGAGAAAAACTACTTATTTCTTCTATATTAGCAGATACAAACATCCAGTTGCTGATGGCCAAAGTTCTTGCTAACTTGAAAACATTGCTATCTTGTAAATATTTGCTTTGCTATAATGCTATTACCAGTGGAATTGCTATCTGGAATTCAGATATATCCATCACACTAAAATATAAGAATAATCCAACCACAGTGAATTGTAATCTGATGTTAGCATTTGGTAAAATTGTTGTTCAAAGTAGTGTTTTATTTGCTTCATAAGTTATTGTTAATTTCAAACATTGTATTAATTTAAATTTATCTTATAATGGATAGGGTATGAGAGATCGTCAGAATTTATCTATGTTACCTGAGGATGGACTTCATTCTGTTGTTTCACCTGTTGAAAGTATTGATGCATATGGACATCTTGTGCAAGAAGCTCTCGAAAAGGTTACATTTTTTATTTATGCTATGAATTCTTATATATGCTATGCCCATATCACTCCTTCTCATTATGTTCAATCTTCAATTTTAGCGCACTTTTGTTTGACTGTTTTCCACAACAGTTGAGTAAAAAGCCTTGTGTGATACATATGTTTGACATCCACAACTTTTCCCAGCCCGTCCGGGAAAAGTTGGGCATTTCATTCGACTTGTTCAACTTTTATGATGGACCAATCACAGGCAAGCAAATAGAAAAGCTGCAGTGACATCATAGATTCACCCAATCCCTTTCCAGTCAAACCAGTTGAGTGAAATTGTTCTCTGAATTGAAGATTGAACCTAATGGGAAGGTGTGATATGGGTATTATAAAGCAAGTTTTCTCAAACTTTTTCTCTGATGGAGCAGTTTGAGGGTCTTTAAATTTTCATGGAGTACCTGCTTATGAAAATCTGCCTAGGAATTCAAAACGAAGGGAGTAAGATTTTTTTTTTTTTTTTTTTTGTGTGTGTGTGTGGAGCAGTTGTTACCTTTATGTGTAGCACAGTTTGAGAAAGCATGCTTCAATATTTGTTTGTGAAAAACTAATTTATCACTTTTGCTTGCTTGTTTATTAAAATTTAGTGACAATTTTACTATCTCAATGTTTTATTTTGAACATACAGTAGCACCCCAATTATCCGGTAGTGCCTCTGCAAAAAAAAAAAAAAAAATATTTTTGAATCCCCCCCCCAAAAAAAAAAATCAAATCCAACAATGGTGAAAATAAAATATGCACTATTGTTGGAAGTTCCAAAATAATTTACGTTAACGACCAAGTTGGCAAGTTTATGGATCCACACTTCCTACAGCTCTGTGGTCTCAAAATCAAATAACAGATAGATATTCATTTTTCATCCCCATTAGTTAGTTGCTATTTGAAAACTACAACCAACCTATCAATTGTAGTTGAAAATTCAACAAACTACTTTTTGTTGTAGTTGTAGGTTCAACTGATTCCGTTCAACTAAATTAGTTTTAGTTGAACAGAAAAACAAAACTAATTTGTTGAGTCGAGTTACTTGGAAAATTAACAACTGCTTTACATGAACATTTATTTGTGTTTAATTAACATTTATTATTTTTTAGTTGAATGTTTAGTTAAACTTACATTTAAGTTAATGATGCCCAACTCTGGCATCTATATTTAAGACAACAATGCATATCTGGTAGAAAAGCTCATGTTAAAGAAAGTACAACCTAGAATAATGAAATGGTGTTTTGAAAGCAGAAAGCAAAAATAAGTGACTGACTTTTCTTTTTTAAAAAAGTTTTAAAAAGTATTTTTGTAAACTTTTGCTAACAGCACTGTGCTGTTTTTTTGTTTGCTGTTAATTTTAGTGATACAGATGTTTTTGGGTTATTGGTGATTTTCACTATCCGCGGTGCCCTTGCCACCCAATTGTGCTGATAATCAGGGCCTTACTGTGTTTTCTTTTGATTAGACATGTATTAGCGGTGTAATCCAAATTTGCTTAGGTGTATTATAAGTCAAAGCATAACATATCTCCCCTGCCCCAAAAAAGAATTGTCAGTGAATGTACACTACTCTAGTCAGCTAATAAGCTTGTATCCCATTTTTGCAGTGAATCTTGCGTATTTTCACAACAATTACTGATGCAAAAAATCAACATAATTTAAATTTCACTGAACTCCCCACTATCCATAGAAAACCCATGAGCATTCAGTTGTTATTTAACAGGGTAGTTGTAGTTATATGTGCACATCCATGCACATGCACACACACCAAAAAAAGAAAAAAAAGAAGAAGGAACCTTTCATGCTCTTATTAAAATCTTAACAATGAAACATCAAAACAATGGCACTGTGTGCACACATTTCCTAAACTGTGTACCAATTTGGGAAACTTGCTCTTGTCTGTACCTATCTTGTACAATTAATTAATCATTCTCATTTCACCATAATGCTTCAGTTTCCCATGCCTTTCACCCCTTAACAATCAGCCCCTTCTAATCAGAAGTAAATGGAAACATCAGTCTGTGAAGGCAACCAAGTGTAGAATCAAGAGTGAATTTTCTTAGTTGCTTACTTTAAAAATTGAGGAAAATATCATTGAAAAAATTATTATTATGGGGAAAATTTTCATTTCATCAGAGTATAAAGTTTATAACAATATGTTCAGAAATAATTTAGAGTCCTTCAGATTTTATTTACTAAAAACTGGAATTTTCTTGCAGCATATAAAAAGATGGTACAATGCTGAAACAAATTAAAAAAAAAAAAAAAAAAAAAAAAAAAAAAAACATTATCTGTTCTTTTCTAAGATAAAAGAAATATAGTTATTGGATAAAAATTGGGATTGCAAAAACATAAAATCTGCAATTTTTTAAAAAGAAAAGAAAAAAAAAAGAGAGAGAAGTAGATATATAAAATTACATTAAAATTGTGTGTATATATATATATATATATATATTCAGTTATATGTGTCTCTTGCACTATATAATCAGTGTGTTCAATTTATTCCAGCTTCTACAAATGGTTTGTTTAGATATTTATAGTGAACAGACAGACACAGGTACCAAGGTTGTTTTGGATACACTGTGCCAAATTCGTTATTTTCACAACACAGCTATTTTTGTAAGATATCAGTCGTTGTGGTATGCATTTTTAGTCAACTTTTACTCATTTTTCTTAAGTGTTAAAAGAAACTCTTTCTTCATTGCCTGATAAATCAAAAAATGTTTCACAGATGTTTGAAAAATATGAGGTGTGACAGAATATTAATATGAAAAGTCAAATGTATACTTTTGAGGTTATTAGATTGAAATTTAATATGCCTTTCACAATTATACAATATGAGCCATTCTATGAAATCTGCTTTGATATTTTCCAAATTATATTACCTTTTTATTTATTTATTTGTTGTTTTACTCAAAAGGGAAACTTTCAAACACATAAACTTTCTGACAAATTACATTTGCTGTGCTTAAAAAATATAAATATAATAAAAAAATTACTTTTTTATTATATTTATATTTATTAATATTTTTAAGCACAGCAAATGAACGTTTGTGTGTTTGAAAGTTAATATTAATTTATTTATTTCACCTCTTTTTCTGTTTATAATAAATGCTTTATTTTGAAAACATTTGTATACTTTATTAATGTTGAAGTTCTCAGATTTGGAACTTTATCTGCTCTATTTATTTATTTATTCCATTTAAAAATTTAGAATAATACCTCTTGGGTCAATTTCAATATGGCAGCGTATTACTGGAGAACACAGGGAAATGCAACCAATGCTATTGAATGTGTTCGGCGTGCTCTTCATTTCTCTCCAAGGTTTGTTTTCTTTTCCCAATTCTTAAACTTTTATGTTTAAATTTTTGTATAAGTACTTAAACTAAATTAAGAAGAATTTTATGTTTGGAGAATCAATTTTCATTAATCCTATTCTTAAACTAATGTTTAAATTAATACATTCATGACTGTAAAATATTTCCTGATTATTGATATTCATTGGCAATGAAATTGAGTACCAGTGGTATTGTTCTTAAGGTTTGTAAGAATAGCATTGAATAGTTTCATCATAGTGGCTCCTGATTATGTAGACTAAAATTTTTTGAACGGGATTAAAAACTTTAAAACAATAGTGTCTAAGGATTTAATTTTTCAAATATTTTTTTAACTTTAATTATTGCCTATTCACATGTGAAAATCTCCCATGCAGTATATCTTGTGTAAATTTTTAGTCAAATACAATAACTATGTGTTGTATTTGACTAAAAATTTATAAGGAAGGAATTTATAATCATTGAAATGCTTTCTGCATGGTTACTGCTTGAATTGTTTTAAATTTTTTAAATTTTGGAATAGTACAGTGTTTCTGTCTCATAATTAGTACTTTTTTGCCTGATAAGACAATTATTTGGGATACAACTAAACTTGACTAACTGACATTAGCTAGGTAAAAAGTTTTTGAAAGAGAGCTTAAAGATATATATTCTAACATATCTATAGAACTAACATGTCACAAAAGGACATTAGGCTGTTAATAAACAATGCAATATTATATTTGAATGATTTGTTGAAATAAAGAATCAAGGCCTCCTAATTATTCTATCAGAACTTTTTACAAAATAAATAGCTAATTTTACTTTTAATGTTTTTAATTACAGGGAATACAAGTACATGGCTTTGATCAGTTTAGCAAATATCTTGCACCATTCTCGTCATTCAGAAGAAGCTGCAATTGTTGCACGTGCTGCTATTGATAATGCTCCTGACATTGCAATTTGTCACTTTACATTGGGAAATATTTATGCTGTAAGTTCTCTTATCTTAAATAATTCATTCCACCAATAATAACATTTTACTGATGGAAGCAATTGTTAATTATTCCTATGACCTTGAAACTTTAAGATTGATGGGTTTATATCTTACAGGATCATATCCATATATTTATTTGTCTTCCACTGAAATACTACATTTATTTATTTATTTATTAAGTGAAAGTATATTTTTCTGTTATTTAAAAACAAGTGTATGCTATAAAAATCATGTGTTTGTACTGTGTAACCTAGAGTTCAATTTTTTGTCCTTATCAGTATAATTATCAAGATAGCTATCTCATTTGTACTCTTTTGTTAGTCGGGGATACTTTGCTAGCTTTACTTATGGTATTTAAAAAAAAATATTCACTAATTAATTTTTAACTTCTTTTAACTTTCTGTGTGTTTTCTCACTTTGAATTACCTCCCTCACTGCATTTAAAGTTTGTTAAAAATCACTGTGAGAAAAGAATCCTTTAAGTTAATTTTAGTTTCCTACTTGTATGAAACCAAAAAATCTGTGCTGATGTTGTATACAAATCTTCAGCATTGGATTAACAGGCTGGAAAATCTGACCAAGGGGGAAAAAAAAAATCTATGCTACTTAAAAAAAAATCCTCAAGGTTTTTTTTTTTTTATAATTTCAAATTGAAAAATCCATCTGTTAAATTTTTAGTGTTTTCTCAAAATTTGAAACTCCAAAAGAAAGCACTTTCAACACCGTTTATTCAGTTAGTCTCAAAATTTGTAAAGAATTGCAGAAATATATAGAAATAATTTTAGCTACTTTAATAATATAAAATTCCATGAGCATTCTGATTTTTTCAACTTTTAAAACATTTATTGATAGATAACGTTATAGTGATTGTTTTGATAATATGCTGGTACACACTTAAAAATAGACTTAGGTACTCAAGAAATCAGGAAAATTGTCTTCGTTTTGTTGTTAGAAAATTTTAGTCAAATTTCAAATTGAAAGTCTGACAGCATTTCACCAATTGACTTGGAATTTTGCATAGTTGTGCAGACAAAAATGAAATTGAAATACATATCTAACATCTAAGCAATCCTCATTGCTAATGAGTATTTCAGCTATTGCTCTTACAAATATTGAACAGTTCTCAAAGGACTAATTAAATTATATAAATGCTTTGAGAAAGATTTTTTAAATAGTTATTATTTTGTGATGGACTATAAATATGTAAAGTTTTACTCTTTACCAATTAATTGTTAATGTTTTTGTTTATTTTAATAGCACACACATACGCATATGCATATGTAAGTACTTTTTTTTTTCTTTCTATCGGGTTGAGAGTGCACAATACCCTGAAATATTTTATAAATTTCACTGAGAAAACTTTAATTTTTCTTTAAATTATGCATTAAACTCAATAACTATCTACATACAGTGGATTCTCTGAAGTACCTTGATTAGATTATTGAATTTTGAAGATTATAAATATATATTTTTTCTATTTATATTTCCATTTACTTAAATATGAGGATAAGGAATCTATACATATAATAAAAGAGAGTATCTGTCTGTGTGTTTGTCTGTTGTTCGCGTAGCGGACTATCTATCTGACCGAATTGCACCAAATTCTGCAGGGGGTTTCCAAGCATCCCAGAATTCGCACCTCAGGCGTAGTTTTTTTATTTTTGAATTAGTTTTTGAATTATTTTATATTTTATGTTATTTTTGACCGTTTTCTGTCTTTGCCCAGGCTTCCGAATGTTCGAAAGAAAAAATAATTACATGATCGGAGATAGGAAAGAGTTTTCTTTTTAAAGAGACCTTCATTTTTGAATTAGCTGCAGTTCCCGATTTTTGATAAATAAAAATCGACAACCCTTTCCTCCGGCAAATTCGGGCGAATTTCAGAACGAGAAGCCCATCTCAGCTCACATCTAAAAAGCTATGGAATATTTCGACTAAAAAAAAATATACTGTTGCAGACAAACTGCTCAGCGTTCGTTTAAAAAATATCAAGAGTGTAGGATAATTTTTTGATCAGCTAAAATATTAATTAGTAAAACCCGTATGAAAATAATTTGAAACTTCTGAAGACAGAAGAAGGGATTTTTCGACTAGCATCATGTGACATCAAAATAAATAACCAGAGAGAGAATAATTCTTTTCTCCAAAGAGAGGAGGTCCGAAAAAAATAAATAAATAAATAAACACCCTTCTGTTGTTTTTTTTTCTTTATCACTTTCCCAGAATTCTTTCACAGCAGACCAGATGGTCAATGAAGGCGGCTGCTAACTGTAATTTTGAATTTGGCCGCGAAGCGGCTGTCTCAACGGACAAAACTGGACAAACCAAAACTGGAAGCCTCGACAGCCAAAACTGGTCGCAGAAGGCAGCTAGTTTATAAATAAGTTAATAGAAGAAATGAATTATACTGTCACACTTATGTTTAATTAATTACAAATTTATCTAAAAGGTAAATTTTGATTTAACTGGAAAACACAATTATTTAAATTTATATATGTTAAAAAAACAATTACCATAAAAACTTAACATTATGTAACATATAATAGTAACTTAAACTTTCCCTAATACACATATTTCAAAACTTCATTTGATTTAGTTTTGAAAATGACTTCTGCATCATTTATAACACTTTCTATGCAGTAGAACCTCGATTTATCGTTTTCCAAGGGGTGCGTAGAAAAAAAGGATGCATACGGGAAAGTGACGAATGCGGGTTAAGACAAAATATGAAGAAAACAATATTTATGAATGCACACAATGTATTCATACCAAAAATACTAATTTGTTACCAAACTATAAAAGAAACAAATTGGAGTTGAAGAAAATTAAGTGATGTTTATTTCTGAAAAATCAGTAACTTTGCACTGGGTTTTTCCTCAATTTTTTTAATTAACCGAAAAATTTAAAGATTTACAATATTTTTCTTGCCTTTTCTGTATTTTCATGTTTGTATATAAAAGTTCATACAATTTCAAATACTGTAATTGCGTTCGACAAACTTGGCACTAGTATAGGCTGTCTCATCGGCATGAATATTAATCTCCGCTTCTTCGCCATTATTTTTATATTTTGCATCACCACACATTTCTTCCATTCTTAAGATACGTCGCTATGTCTATATCAAAGGAAATATAATCACTAAATTTCACACCACATACTCTGCATCATGTAACAACTCTTCATCTACACCATCATCAACCCAAGAAGTCATACCAGAAAATAAATAAGTTTGTATGCCATATGGATACATCTGAATTTCAATGATCAGGAGAAATATTTTACAACGATGAACGCGGGAAAAGGATTTTTTGACGAACGATAAATGCGGGTTTCATTAATGTTATTTAAATACAACTTGTGCAGGGACCATATAAATTAAACGATCAATACGAGAAAACGATGAATGCGGGAACGATAGATCGGGGTTCCACTGTATTTAAATTTTATTTTACTATGTTTCCAAATTTCAAACATGGAATCAATTGTTGATTTAGGCATTTAACTTTGTTCCAAATGTCTTATCTCTGTAACATGTTGTGGTTTTGAAAACAATCTAAATATATTTTTAGCCTGAAGCTAAACTTTCCCTAATGCATATATTTAAAAAATTTTTTTGATTTAGTTTTGAAAATGACACATATCATTTATAACTCTTTCTATGAAATAAAAAGTGAATAAATTATAAAACAAAATAAAATAAAATAAAAATTGCCAATAATTTTTTTTTACACATTTAAAGTTCATTCACTACCATTTGAGGGATGACTATGGCTGAGTGAATAAGACACTGAACATGATAGATGGCGGAAGTGTGAAGGTCCTGGGTTCTGGCAGACCATATGGCTGTCAGTCTAACAGTCTGGAGTTTTCAGCAGTTTTGCCCAGATGTAATGTAAATACATGTTAGAACCCCTTAAAATTTTTTCTGTCCAAGGCTTTCTCCTTGAGGCAGATAGCCCTTCATAGCTTTGCCTTTACCACAAAATCAGTCAAATCAATTAGTCACTGCTGTCTTGAATTTTACAAAGAAATTTAACTGTTAACCTTAAATTCCATTGTTTACATCTAAAAATTGTCGTGTCTTATAGAGATTTGTAAATTAAGGGTGTGTGGATTTCACAGAGTCAACTGTACATAAATATGTATGAAAAAGAAGCTGTCCAAGATTGTTATGCTAGGAATGTTGAATTTTTGCAAGGTTTTGTTTTTTCTGACTAACCTAGTATTCTGTTTCATAAAAGTAAAGCTCTTTGGCATCTCTTTTTAGCATTTTCTTAGCGAAGAAACTTAAAAATCTCAATACAGAGTTTACTGTTGTAAGTAGCTGTATGACATCTTTGGTCAAGTGATTCAGCATATTTCTAATTCAAACCAGTCAGTAAAAGCATAAAAAAGTAGCTGGAGTGGATAGCTTCCAAAATTACTGAAACTACCAAGAGTGAATATTTAAAAGAAGGTGAATATAGAGGCACTTCTAATTTGAAATACAGAATTCTTACGGCTTTTTACATAAATGTAAGTAAATAAATGTGACTTATTGTATCAGCAATAAGAAATATTTCAACACAGATTAATTCTCTTTGGATCCTTTCAAACTGATGGAGTTTATTATTACTAATACTGAATATAAAGACAAATCCCTACTTCTAAGAAAAGAAAAATGATTAATTAAAAAAAGATCATGAGTTTATATTGGAGTATATATGGTATTGATCTAAAAACCACTGAAGTATTATAAATTAAAATAAAAAGAAGTGATGAAAGGTTTATTATGTACTATGTTTTCTAATCAAAATACAAAAATCCAGTGTGTGTCTGAAATTTCCAGTGTGTGTGTCTTAAATGTATGTAGGAGAAATCATATGCCTTTATGTAGAGTATACCCAAAAAAGAGTTAATGGATAAATTTGCATTTGTATTTGTACAGTTGCTTTGTTCTGGGATATTGAAATTGTAGTCTGTTACTCATAATGTTTTAGTAAAATTAATCTTGTCTTTTTCTTGTTTTGCATTATTGTTATGACTTTTCAATTTTTCATTTAGGTTTTAGCTGACTACAATAAATCTGCCCTATGTTTTGAAAACACTCTTAAAATACAACCTGATTTTGAAAATGCTGAACAGAGGTTCCATGCTGTGAAGTGCCATAGTAAGCTGGAAAAGGCTTTGGAAGCTCAGCATATGTAAGTGGTAGCTATTAAAAAGTCTAAATATTGCCATTAATAGTTATGTTTATTGTAAAAATTGTATACTTTTATTTAATTAAAAAGTTTGACGTGCAAGTGGTCCATTTTATAAAGTTTTTACAAACCTACAAAAGAAAATCAGGGTAAGAGAAAATTTTCATCTGGCAAAGTCAGTAAAAAAATTTAAATATCAGTATTGCAGAGGTGTCATGAAATGTTTCCAGAAAATAAACAGGCAACAGTAAGCATAGTAAACATTTATTTTGAACTTCAGAAATACTAAAACAATAATATGCAAAATCACAGCATGTACCACTTACTTTTAAATGCAACATGCATTCAGCCATCTATCGAAATCATTCACTTGTCTCCCTCTTTAGCATCTAAAAATTCTCTTTGAGGCATGTAAAAATAAGCCCTTCTGCTTCTTGAGCATGAACCTCTTGTCTGTTTCAACAGCAAGTCCATGTTCAGGATAGAGTTTGCTGGGGAAGGGAATCTTTGGGGAAAGGGAACTAAACATTTTCTGCAGAAGTCAGGGAAAATCATGGGTTGTGCATGTACTACATTTGATATCTTGCAGTGTCTCAGTAAATTTAGAAGAAAAAAAAGTGATAAATTATGCAAAATGGAACTATTATAAAATATTTTTCATCTAAAGGGTACTACTAGTGCTTGCCATCAGCCACAGGATAGTTATATACAAAAAAAATGAATAATTATAAATAAACATTCCTCTTAATAGTGTATTTGTTAATAAATGGTAGGTATTTTTGTGGTTGAAGCCAGTGGTTCAGTGGTTACATTGCGCTGCCGTGCCACAGGTCCAGGGCTCGATTCCTGGCCTGGGCAAGGTTTACTCAACCTTTCATCACTTGAGTGGGTCAATAAAATGAGGACCAAGCTTGCTTGGGAATTAAACACTGGGGGATTCATGTCAGGCTTATCACCTGCCGAGGCATATGCTTTTGTACCCCAGAGTCCATGGCCGTGAAGGCGTGGTTGGGCAGCACAGGCCTTGGCTTGCTAGTGGTCTGTTGCACCAATGTTTGACTTATTAATTTTCTAATGTAGTGAATTTGTTTTATTCTTTTGTCATGATTTAAAAGCATGATAATAGTTTATGAAGTTTATGGAACTTAGAAATACTAATTATAATAATCATAGTGTTTTTACTGTTGTTTTGATAAGTTATGAATTTTAAGAAAACTGTGGTAAATTTGTCCTTTCTGCAAATTTTATGCTGTTTATAATAATCATCTCATTTTCAGAATTAGTCAGAACTGCTTATTTAAAAATTTCTGTTGGTGTAAATGATCATTTTTTTGTGTATGTTATTGCTGTCGAAGAAAATTCTTTCCAAAATTAAAAAATTTGTTATAAACAAATACTTGCAATAACATGCACATCAATATTATTGTGTGTATGTTGTAAGAAATAGGAATCATTTTAAATAATGTAAAATGGTATACTTTTACAAAAGCTAATTTTTCAAGAAATCATCTTTGGAAAAATTTCATTCCTTGTTTTGGCAGTATTTCCATGAATTAAATATTTTATCATTTACAATTTTTAATACAATGATCAAAGATACAAATTAGAGTTGAAAAAGGGCTTCCCCTGCCTCCCCATAAAAAAGAAAAATGATAAGTTGTGATTGTCATCAAGATAAGTTTTTACTTTGTTCTTATCAGATCTCTACAAAAGACACTAACTGAGCTTCGAGAATATCAAAAGCAGCATGAATATTGGGTAAAACAGCATGAAAAACTCCTTAGTGAACAAGCTCCTCCAGAAGTGAAGCTTGAACAGAGATTAGAATATGAAGAGCAGAAAATTCGGGAGAGCCTTGATGGTAGAGGTATGGGATCCTGTTCACATTCAGAGCAGTGTTGTGGTTTACCCATTTTATTCAGAGTTATACCACCTACATAAAGTAATGTGCTGTGTTACTGAAGTTATATTTTATTAGTCAAGCAGTATTTTATGAAATACACATTTTATACCTGGGGTACTTTTTTAGTGTGATATGGGAGCATATCACATAATGGACAGATCTATTCAGAATTCATCTTTATCTGCTCTTGCCTTTATTATGAAATAATCCAAATAATGCAATGTGTATATGTATGATCAAAAGTATCTGAACTCATTGAGAATAGAACATTTATTATACTACAGGAATTAGTATGATGTGAGACATCCACTGAGTATAATGACGAACTTAATACCATTAAAAAATAAAGTATGTGTCAAACTTTGGCATGCTATTCCTGAAATAGTTTGTTTATTCTTGCTTGAGATTAACAATGAGTTTTGTCAGAGTTCTTTGAGTGCATTATGTCTAAAATTATGATAAGCCCACTAACACTCTGTGACTAGCTTTAAGCTATCCAGAATAATGCAAATTGGAAAAATATGAATAATTTCTCTTTACAAAACTAATCACAAAGAGATTAATTAAATAACAAGGCGGAAATATAATGCTTCCTGTGATATGCAGTTTACTCTTTTCAATATCGTTCACTTCCTAATAAACAAACAAACAAAAAAAAAACTTACTATTTTTTTTAAAATTAGGTATCTAGCATCACTGTTTTGCCTGTAATTTTGCAGTTTTTGTCTGCTGCTACAGACAAGAACTACAAAACTACTAATGTCTAGCTAACGCAGAATGACACTATTTCAATAGAGATTCTATTTTGGATTTTTTCAAGTCAGTTAGTGATTGAAGCATTGATGACTTTTAATGAAGAAAAGATCTGAGAATGAGTTGATTCCCTCTTTAGAGAATATTTCCACTGAAGTTTCTTCAACTCAGGTGACATCCTTTATGTGGATAATTGACTGTAAAATCTAACAAATCATCTAATCAGCAAACTTTTCATGGAAAGTTATGAATAATGCATCATAATTCATTGTAACTCATAACATTTTGTCGTTGTTCATGTTTCTCTAGCTTTTTATTATCAGGGCTGATGCCTACATTAAAGTATAAGATTAATAGCATGCATCTGCTATCCTATAGGCATAAAAATTTTGATGTGCTGTAAAATCTTTTATTTTTGTGTTATGGGCTAAGCAGTTTGTTTAGTTTTGCCAGGAGATGGTGTATAAAGTAACTGAATGTGTTCTTCAAAGGTATTTGACCCCCATCTCCTTTCATAATTCTCCTTTCATGATTTCGATTTTCATCAGAAGCCGAAGGAACATTTAAATATAATACTGTATGTACACAGCTGTCTTATGATCTGACAGGATTGAACATTCAAACTTCTGAATACTAGTCTGACACATGACCTCTGGGCTAGTTGAAATTTTTGTCAATGTATTAAATCAGTTCCTTTAGGTACTATCACTGCTATTTTAATTTAATTTTAATTTTTTTTTAAATTTCTGATCTTCAGGAAACATATGAAATTCTTCAAGATTTTTATTTTGCTGTATTATTTGTATTATTTACTATAAGTTTTTGCACATTTTTCATGCTGTTTTTATTAATGCTTCTATTTATGTATCTAGAAGCATTAGTTATCAAATTTGTTTTGTTCATTTTTTTTTATTGTATGTGTACAGTCATAGATTTGTTTAACCTTTTCGCTCTGGCTCACTCTTGAAATTTTTTGTCCCAGAAAACAGCAGAATCTGTAAGATTTCATTCCCTACTTTTCAGCTGAAGAACGCTTCTTGTATTTTGTTTGGTAAGTGGGGGAAAATATCACTGATGACACACATCCTTAAACAAAATGGAAACCTGGGTGCCGAATCACAGTCAATTATCTACTGACGCGCCTGACTCTCCCTCAGTATAAGGAAAGAAATTCTCGCCACTAAAAATTCTTTATCCATCTTTCATGAAGAATGAATGGATTTCTTATCAAAAGAGGGGAAATAAGTCTTGGCTAAGGCATTTGTACCAGTGCTGTTCTTCAGTCACATTCATTTTTCGGTACAACTGTTGTACTGCCGATGTCAGAAGGTTGAAAAACCTTAACGATTCTAATATATTTTGTACATCTGGAGTTGACTGTGAATTTTAAAATATTTTTTTAAAAAGTCTTATTTCTGCTAAGAAATATTGTGGTAGTCTTAGTTACCCTTTTCTGGAATGTTAAGATAGTTTACTCCATTTGCAGATAAAGTTAAAATAGGTTAATCAAAATAAAAATAGAATATAAATGTTTTTGTTGCTCAAAGAAACCTGATCAGTTACATTTCCAAGAAAATCAAGTCAGAAGCAATTTTTTATAATTTTACTGTTGATTATAACAGTTTGAGGTTTGTTATGAGACATGAGTTATTATTAGTTACATACTTTAACATCACCAATTAATCTTATTAGTCTGGAATCATTAAGTTTTTGCCGTGCTGGTTTATACTATTTGAGTATTTTGAAATTTGATAAACTAGTGATACAGAGTTGTGCCTTATAAGAAATTCCACACAATTAGTATAGTTAGATCTTGCCAATTGAAACAACTATTTCCTATCATTTAAGTCAATAATTATATAAAGGACTATATGCATTTAAAAGATTCTATGAATTGAATCTGTGATAAAATTGTGATACCACTCGTTAATAAGTTTTATGATATTATACTGGTGAAAAACTGCCATTTGTGTACTATGTGTTTAATATTTTGTCATGAATATATGCAGAAAACTTGTTTTATATTTGTATGTTATATTTCATAATACTTACTTCAAAATCTCTATTTTTTGTTTTACGCATTATATAATTTTTTTTGTTTAAAATTACCTAAAACTATATTTCTGCTGTAAATTAATAATATCCATGTAGTTAAAAAATTAACTTAAGTAATTTTAATAAGTTTCCTTTTAACTTAATTAAGTTAAAATGAAATACTAGCTCATTTGTATACATTATATATATTTTCTCTAAACATTTCAGTTATATTGAATGTTTGATTGTTAGTTGAGGCTACTATAGCATGTATGTTCTCCGGTGTATTAAATTTCCCAAATCTGACTGAAACATTGAAGTTAACAAACATTTTATTTTTGGATAAAAGTATGAGTTATATATAGTGCATAATATTTTACACACCATTTCTACATCAGTACTAAACTTTGCTCACTGAAATGCTCTGTGTATACCTAATTTCAATTGATCTTTTCCTTTCATTACTACTGGTAATAATAATAATAATTTTTTAAAGTCATTCATGGTTTTTTGTTAGCAGTTATTGATTAAAATTCATGTGCATGTTTTCGTGAACATTGTAGATAATAAACAAAGAAAACAGTATTTACCATTATAAATATGCAAAACTAATTAATTTATTACATGTATTGGGTACTTTTACAGATTTAAAGATGGAATGGCTTACATTTTTTTAAATTCACATTTACTTTTAGTTAATAATGCTTTTTTTAATACCTGTCAAACATATGTAATTATCTTTAATATTTCTAAACTATTTTGTTACTTCTGGCCTGCAGACTTGATGTGGCCCGTCAAGGCTTTTGATCCAGCCTGCAGAACATATTATCAGAACCCATACAAATCCTAATTATATAGCCTGCAACTTCAGCAGGCCTTCCGCTAACTTCTAATTTTGGCCCTCAACTTTCCAAAGGTTGCCCATTCCTGATGTATAGCACACAAAATTTGGAATGCATGTGAGTTTTTTATCTTAGGTGCTAGGCTAGATAGCGTTTACCAAAATTTGTAGCCAGTGGGGTGTAGGGTGACAAGACATTCTTTTCACATCTCTATCTCAAAAAAGAGATTTTTATAAAATTCTTTCTATGAAATACAACACTTAAGAATTTCTAAAAATCGATTTCAGTACACTGAAATTCATCCTCCAAGTAGGGTAAAATATCACTACCTCTTTCCCCCCCCCCCACATATCTCTCTTGTCAGAAAAAAGGTTTAAAAAAGTACTTTCTGGTCCTCTTAATATAAAACCACCAAGAATGGCAATTTACAAAATCAGATTTACTGTACAAACCTCCCACAGCACTAAGTTTAGGTGATTACATGCTAAGATGAACTGATCTCTTCCCTATGTTATTTTTTCTTTTGCTATATTAATTTGTTGAGTACTTCATTACTATCAAAGATTGATGCTGAACAAAGCCATAGCCACTTTGAAAGTAGTCTGCTAAGATACACATAACATGATGCTGTATGTCGATATTTCATGCTGTGTTACACAGGCTAACACTCAAACCACAGTTTAGGTTCTATACATTTCTCTGTTTGGTCCTCATACAGGGTTGCTACAGATCAGGAAAATCAGAGAACTTTATATTGATCTGAAAAGATCAAGAAATTTTGTAAATTTACCCCAAAATCAAGGAACATGCCACTTTTGCCTTATTATGGCTATTTTTAAATGCAGTTCATGTTTGAAAGTATTTTCTACATGCCAAGGCCTGGATTCACATCATCTTCATATTCATAGAAAGGCTAACTATTTCTTATGCTGTGTCTGTCCAGAACTATTCTCTGAAAAGGAACAGCTCAAAGAACATTTTGCACTCACTTAGAAAAGGAATTTTTGTGTGAAATATGTCAAAAAGTATGTGCTGATGAAAGCACATTAGGAAAACATCTTGATTCCCATAAAAAAGAAAAATCTCTTAAGTATCATTTGTGCCAAAAAAAATTCTTTGTAAAGAAATTGTTCAATAAATATGTTCGCAAGCAAACAGCTAATTTCAAGTGTGGTATGTTTTTGTATTCTGTCTCGGTTGTATTAAACAAACTGTAACTGTTTTATTGCCAGACAGGCAAATTATAGCTAGGAGCTGGCGCATTGCTTTGCTAGGAAGCATAATCTCAACAATAAGACATCATAGAAATCCTTTTACAGAAAAAAATGCATTGCAGGGTGGGTACAGATCAGGAAAATTAGGGAGATCAGGGAAAACCATTGAACTTTATGTTGATTTAAAAGGATTAGTAAACTTTGTAAATTTACCCCCAAAATCAGGGAAAATGTGTAATTTTTGCCTTGCCAAAACTATTTTTAAATGCAATTTGCATTTGACAGTATTTTCTGCAAACCGAAACCTGAATTCACGTCATTTTCATATTCATAGAAAGGATAGCCATTTCTTATACTGTCTCTGTCCAGAACTATTCTCTTAAAAGAAACAATTCAGAGCACATCTTCTCACTCACCCAGGAAAGGAATTTTTATGTGAAATACGTCCAAAAGTATGTGCTGATGAAAGCTCATTAGAAAAACATCTCGATTCCCAAAAAGAAGAAAAACCTCTTAATGTCATTTGTACCTGAAAAAATCCTTCTAAAGAAATTGTTCAATAGACATGTTTGTAAACATACAGAGCAGAAAACTTGGAAGGGGGTTGTGGTGGGATAATCTACTTTAAAGTTGGGTATGTGTTTGTATTTTGTCATGGTTTTATCAAACCTTAACCTTATTATAGCCAGGAGTGGGTACCATTGTTTGCTTGGAAGCAGAATCTCCCCAAGCAAATGTTTATAGCAAGTCTTTTGCAGAAAAAAGTGCATGCAGCACTTGCCAGTATTTGTTTTTTTGGCCACCTTGCTGATAATGTGCAACTAAATTTTGTGTTTAAGTTAATCAAATTGTGAACCAATATTTTATGAATGTTGTGCGATTCCCCCATCCACCCCCACACACATATTTTGTATAAGCAGTTTATGCAAGAGCAATTTATACATGTTAGATGATCATACATATGTAAATTGATATGTAAATTTGACATAGTCATGAAAATCAGAAAAATAAGGGAACATTTTTTCTCTACCGTAGCTACCCTGTTAAGGCTTTTCAATAAATTCTTTCACAGTAGTTTAATTTCAATGTGCTGCAGTTTTTAAGTATAATAATCTACAATGTGGATATGCTACAAACCTCTTTTCAAAGAATTGCATATATATATATTTTTTAAGCCAGTCATAATGAGAGCTCATTGTCATTCTGGATTATCTGAAAAAATGAAAGTACCGTAGAATCCCGCTATTCTAAGTCCTCTTGATCCAAAGTAGTGCTAAACTTTCTGCTAAAAATTAAACCACTTTAAATTCATTATTTAAACAGTAAAAAAAGTAAGTGTGATGCTAGTTAAAATACTTTTTTATAGTTACAAATCGGTGTGCTCATTAACTTTGTTTTAGAAAAACACTTCAAAATGACCCCCCCTCCCCTAAAAAAAAAAGGGAACCTTATTAAAAAATCTGATGTGTCCAACACATGACTTCCTTGCACGTCCATTAGATCACAAATATTTTCGACGCACTTCCTCTAAACTTATTTGTTTGAAAGATATAAAATATCAATAATAGTAAGGTTTAGCGATTTCTAGCCAAATATTTCGATATCGCCAAGCTGAGTTCAATTTGAAAGATTTCCTTCTGACACTTTATTTGGCAATATTTCACCAAAAGCCGACAAACTTGAGATAGTCTGCGAGATTTTGGGGATAGCCAAAGTAGTCATTGACCACAGACTTTCAATGAATTGAATGCATCCATACACCTCAATGTATTTAAAGTCATTTGGCTCACCCTGTATATAAATTCTCAGTCGATTGCTGTCAAAAAAGATATGAAAACAGTTAGATATTACAATTGTTCTAAATACAAAAGTTAAAAAATCTACGGGTTAAAGTTTTAGAGTTATATAAAATACGAAATAATTTTTGGCGCCAAATTTGGCGATATTTCGGCAAAACTCGTTAATGTCGACGACATTTGGCGAGATTTTAAGCATGAACAAAACATTGACAGATTATCGCCAAATTTGGCGACATTTCGCCAAAATTCGCCAAGAACGATGACAAATGGCGATACATCGGGCATGGACCAAATGACTGACTATCGCCAAATTTGGCGATATTTCGCCAAAACTCACCAAGGTCGAGGACAGACGGCGAGATTTTGGGCATGTACCAAACAATGACTGTCTACAGTTGTATTATATTGAAGATGTCCATAGACATTAAAGTACTAAAATTCTTTTCGGTGGTCCTGTAAATAAACTCTCCAGTAGATTGGAACCAAAAATCGAGATGCACAACTAGATGTTACAACATTCTTACATATGAAATTTCATAATAGTTTTTGAGATTTGAGAGTTAAATATGCACACACGTACACCAAAAGTCGCCAAGCTTGGCGACTTTTGGCATAGTTCTTGAGGGAGGCACGTGACCGTGGTCGGACCATCACCTAACTTATGGGGTAGGACGGTATTGCGCTTGAAATGGATGAATGCCCCTAAAATTGCCATTGACCGTAATGTATTGGAAATCTTTTGAGTGTTCCTGTAGCAGAACTATAAATGATAAAGACAATTTTTTTAATGGAGAAATTCATTTTCTAACTCTTTACAGCATATATCACTTCTGAGTCGTTTGAAATAGCTCAATACCTCTAAAAAACGCTTTGATGAATTTCGGCCCATAGAGCTTAATGTATTTCGAATCTTTTGGGCGGTTCTGTAGATAAACTATCCAGTCGAATGGAATCAAAAGGGGAGGTGCACAACTAGATGTTACAACAATCCTAAATATAAAGTTTCAACATTCTACGCCTAATAGTTTTTGAGATATGCGAGTTTAATGAATTTCGGCCCATAGAGCGCAATGTATTTCGAATCTTTTGGGCGGTCCTGTACATAAACTATCTATTCGATTGCCACCAAAAGGGGAGGTGCACAACTAGATCATAGAACAATCATAAATATCAAATCTCAACATTCTACGGCCAATAGTTTTTGAGATATGCGAGTTACATACATACGTACGTACGTACGTACGTACGTACGTACGTACGTACAGACGGCATGGAAAAACTGGCCACAGTAGACTCGCCGCTGGTCAAAATGAGTTGCAGACGCGTTAATATGATCGTGCATGCTAGCCTACGATGAGATGCATCGAAAAAAAATTTTAAATTAAAATTTGAGGTAGTCAAAATCGGTTTTTTTGTCGAAATTTGGCCCCCAAAATTTTTCGGGATCACATTACTTCCTTATACTACGTACAAGGAAGTAAAAAGGTCATATAAAATTTTTAATTAAAAATAATGAAGTTTGATGACATTGAATTTTTTCTCCATATTCATTTCTTTATTAAGACTTTTAATATTGGACTTAGCACTAAAAGAGTGTATCAAGAATTTAAAATTTCCATTTATCCTCATGATTCATATTTTATTAACCCTCTTGTGGCTTTGATATTTCTCTTCACTGCTGTTCATTGAATGGCTATCTTCAGTTAAATTAGAAATAGTAATTCTCTGGAATAAAATCTAAGTTTTGTAACTCATTATGAGACATTATCTTTACACACAGTGAAAGGATAAATTCAATAGTCTGGTGATGATACATTTGTAGCATCACCCACTACTATGATGTTCATACAAACTATTTTGAAATTTCAGTTTATGGACTTTTAGCTCTTGCCATGATAAATAAATTTAATTTAAAGCAGGATACACCATTTGTGAAGTGAAAACATTCTTTTGATATTCTCTTTGGAACTGCTTATTGGTAGTATGTCTTTTGCTTGTAAAATGCATATGTTTTGTTTTTCATATGTGCACATACTTTGTTTCTAGCTGTACTTATCTTGAAAATTTCAAGTTTGCTGTACGTTCCCATGATATTTCATTTTTGTAGAAAGTCGCTCTCTCTTTCATTGTAAGTAAGTACTATGAAAGATAACTTTTCAAAAAATCACTGTCAAAAAAGATTTAGGCAGTTTGAATCTCTCCCAAAAGACTTACTAACACTTTTATTTTATGTATTTATTTATTTTTACATCACTATAAAGTTATCGACATGCTCTATTGCTTTTATGTCTTAACATTTTATGAAATCCTTAACTCTTCAACGCATTCATATTTGATACATGATTTCATTTTATTTTTATATTGAAATACCAGTATGTTTCTTTCACTGGTACAAATTTTAATACATAAAATGCTCATATAAATTACTTTATGACCACTTTTTGTTAACAGGTTGGAGAACAAAAGTGATCTCTTAAAAGTTTCAATTCAAATTAACCATTCTCAACCCAGGCAAGTGTAAAATTAAGCAACATTTTAAATCTCATCAAAGACAATTTTATTTCATATTGTTCATGTACGAGTCTTCTGAAATCACAAATGAAGCATAAAATTATCTTTAGGAAAAGTGCCTCTTATACACAATGTATCCTATCCACTCTGAAACATCAATAACACAAACTTCATTTTATTATTTTTAATTTATATTTTTTGTCTTTATTTTTCTCTAGTTAAATATAAGACAACCATTCTAAAAAAAAGTTTTATTTTGAATTTTAAGAAATGCTGTAAGGGAAGAATAAATGATTGCATTTCAAAACATGAAAACAGATTCAAATGGGTGGGGGGATCAAACAATGACAATATAAACAATATAAACTAACAAGAATCATTCAGGATTATTTAAATTTGAAGAAAAAGAGATAAATTTTATAAAAAAGAGGTCATGAAAAAAACTTTTCTTTGACACTTTTTAATTTGTTAGTGTTATTGCGTATTTGGATTGGACCTTCAAGAAAAAGTCTTGTGTATGTTCATGGTTAGCATTAAAGTAATTTCCATTTTTCAAATAAATTAAATTTGTTTCATGCCAAGCAGGCACGTATCCAGAAAAACATTTTGAAGGGGGTCTAAATGATAAAAAAGGCAGAATTTTTCACAAAAAGACTATCATTATCATTTTAGTTACAAAAATCAAAATTTCGAGGGGGTGGGGGTCTGGACCCCCTGGAGTCTCCTCTTAAATATGTCCTTGATTCTAAGTATGGACTGTAATTTATTTTCCATGTTTGATGAACTTTTGCCATCTTTCTGTCAACTTCATGATTTTGCATTCATAGAACATCTGATCCTTTTCATCAAAAAGCTGATTCTAGTACAATTTTAGAGCCCCATGATTAGTAAGTTATATCAATAGAATATTTTGCAAATTAAAAAAAAAAAAATATGTGCAAGGGCAGGACTATGTGGAGGAGAGACTTTTTTATTCAAGATTCAGTAATTGCCTATATGTTAAATATTTGTTAAGTTTTACATAATTATGGTGAAAAGTGATTCGTACCTGACATGCCATTTCTGGGAACTTCTCTTTCATTTCGTTAGTTGTTGATAGTAAACATCTAAATTTGTTGTTTGTCTCCTTAGAAGTTGGAAGACTTCATCAGAAACTTTAGAGTCAACTTGAACATTTTCAAGAGTAAAATTTCCATAAAAATTTTAAATGTTGACATGTAATTTCTGTTAAGCACTTGATGCCATAAATTTCACATGCATCTCTGTGAATCTTAGAAGCTTACTTGCTTTTATGGAAATGAACAAAGGGAAACGTTGACTTAATGTTAAAAGGATAGAAGAGTAACAGTTATTTTTCAAATGGCTCACTGTTAGCTTTTAATGTATCAAAAAGTTATAGGAATCAAATACACAGATGTTTCAAAGCTAATCTAATACCATTTATTTTGAAAATTAAAATTACTTTTGTGCCCTCGTCTCCTCCCAAGTAAAAGATAAAATAAATAAACCTTTGAAAATGATGATTGAAACAGTTTTTTACACCAGTGAAAATTATTTCTGCATTTCTCTGAGCAGAGTTATTACTAGCTTGTTACTAATTTTGGTGTTTAGCTTAATATCTGTGACTTTTTTGTTGTTTCTATTATGCATTCTTATATTATTCTGTTTTTCCTTAATGTTTAGTAATGCATGTTTTTATCTTGCTATGTAACATGTGAGTTTGGACATTATAAAAATTATAAAAAAGAATGTTGTTGAATTGATTTATGTATTTCATGCATGATATTTTATATTCTTATAATTTATGAAATTAAAAAGCTTTTTTCTTATGTTGTTTGATTTCTTTTGGTTTGTAGCTTTGCATTTAAGTTCTTTTTTATTTGCTTAAAAATTCTGTGCTGTGGTATGTAGTAAGCTTACAGTTTTATATTTCTTGCATTAAGACATTCAAAATAGAATGAATAAAAATTAGCATCTTGTTATAATCTTAAAAAAAAAAAAAAACATGTTTATATATAATAAACCAAACTAATTTTGAGTTTATCAAGTCCAAAATTAAGTCATATCATATATATTTTAAAATAATTGTTTTTTCTTGTTTAGCCTTTTTATTTAAATTTTGCTATTGACTGTAAAAAGAACTAATGAGATAAATGCATTCATTAGGGGATGACTTTAACCCTCCAAGCGGCTGAGACGTAAAATCCCGTCTACTGCATTCCAGTTTTCACTGCAGTGCATCTATAATTTAAATTATACACCAAGGCATCATAAAATATATTTCAATATTAAAGTTTATAGGTATTTTAGGAGTTAACTTTTTCAAAATTAAAAATTTTCCTATCAAAATTTTATTTTTTAAGTAATTTTAAAGCTGCATGAAAATTTTACAGTGAAAAAATCTTTACATTATTTGCCCATTTCCAAGACGCTCAGAGGGTTAAGCTTAAATGACCTATATTACTCTCATCTGTTCCTTAAGTCATAACTAGAACAATTTAAAGTATCAAGTGTAAATATGAATGATGAAACTATCACTCTCATTGTGAATCATAGTACTAAAGCTATTGATATTTTCAATTAAGATTTGGATTTGTTTGCTTTTGCAATACTTTGAATGGTTAGATAAAAGATTGCTAGAAACCTTTTGGCCATCATTTTTTTTATGTTACAATCTTCTACCTGTGAATGAATGATACGTAATTATATTTTCCAGTAATATTGGCACAATAAGAAATATGTGTTTTCAGGTTTAATTATCATTAGGTATCAAACCGAATTTTGTATGAAAAACTTAAATTTCTTGAAGTGTTGCGATAAGTGGGTTAGTTAATAATACTGCTGTTTCAGCTTGATTGATTCATTTCAATACTTCAAGTAGTTTTATATATTTTTCACATAAAATTACTGTAATATGCGCTCTTTATACACACACATACACTTGGATACTGCTTGTATATATAAATCACATTATTGTCCTGAAATTATTCAGTGTCTATAATTTTCTTGTCAAACTTTGCAAGACACTTAGCTTGTAAGCTAGAATTTGAAAGCTTGATCAGCTTAAGTACATGGACATTTTAATACTATGTCCATGTACTCAAGTTTTCAGAATATTTTTTTCTCTTCAATATACAGTAAAACTTCGATACAACATGTAAGTACAGCATTCTGTTATTTATGTATTTATTTTGGGTTGCCAATTAATGTAGTTTTAAAATTAAGTGTCTTCAGATTACTTAACTGGTGTGTTAATCACTAATCTGTTCACTTTAGTTTTCATGTAGTTGTTTTGGGAGCATTGAAACTTGTACATAACTCTTAGAGACCCATGACTGCAAAGCTCTCCAAAGTATGGTGATTTTTTAGTTTGGTGAGAGTGTGAGCATTAAATAGGAATCAACTCTTTCTTGTACCATAAAACACATCTTTGGAATCGAAATCTATTTTAAAATCGCCTACTAAAACTGTTTTACAACCTTTGCCAAGAATATTACAACTATCCTCTACCATTTTAAATACTGTTCAGAATGGGCATCCATAATCCATGAATGTGCCATATTTTCCTTTCTTGTTCCATAAAAAACCTCTTCGGAATTGAAATCTGTATTAAAATTGCCTCCCAAAACTTTTTAACAATTTTTGACAGGCATAGTCAAACTATACCTCACCTTTATATATACCATTTGGAAAGTGTATCATAATCTATGAGTGTACTGTATTTGTCTTTTCTATAAAACACTTTTTTGGAATTGAAATCTATATTAAAATTGCCTACTTAAGTTATTTTACAATATTTGCCAGGCTTTTTCTAACTAGACTGGTAATATATTTATAATAAATTGTCACATTTTGGCAAAAAATTTAGCAATCAGTTAGCAAAAATTGCAAACCTTGTGCAACTTTGAACATTTTATTAACGCTCCCCCCCCCCTCCACATTATCTGGCCGAGACATTTGAAAAGATCCTCACTGTGACAGTTCATATCTACAAAACCTGTCTACAAGATTGCATAGACAAAAATGAGTATTGAAATTCTGGTATTGAGCGAAATAGCTCCCTAGTGCTAAAAACATTTTTGGATTGCCACATATCCCAAAAGCAGGAATAATCTGCAATTATTACCATACATTTTATTAGTTGTGAGCAACGTATGTGTGCATTTCTGTAGGTAAGGAACATGTAATTGCTAAGATATAATCAGGACTATGCTTAGGAGGGTGCAAGGGGAACAACCTTAAAAAATCAGACTGTTTTTCTATGAATCAATTTTAAAAACATTGACCATTCATGATCACGATAGGCACCTTTATCCAGTACTTACTATCTTAAAAACCTATGTAATTTTAGTTAAAGCTAGAAAATATTGATCTTCAGCTGACATTTCCCATCATTTTTTTCTGTATTTAAATTTTAAAAATAAATTTATGAACTGTGTCTATTATAACTTACAGTGACAGAGAGTGATACAGTGAAACCTCCTGTGCAGGACACCTCAATTTAGGACAGTTGTGTTGGTCCTAGTCCCTTTGTATAGTTACCTTAATTTATTTTCCTCTGCATAAGGGACACCATAAAAAAGTTTCAAAAATAAAATGTAGGTTTCAAAGGCAAGTTTGTGGTAAGAGCATATGAATATAATGTGTGCAACCATAAAGCCATTTTAGTTCATTGAAAACTAACCCCAGCCTCAGCTTTTATAAAAGTTCTCAAAGATCGGAAATTACTGGAAAATGTGAATGTGAACCCTCTTTTCAACTTCTGCTGGAAGGATTTATCCTTCAATCCCAAAGGGCCATCAGCACACTGGAAAAAAGCAGCAAGTTGTGGTGCAATGAAATGGATGTATGCATTCAAAATGCTGTTTCCAGTTGTGGGAAGAAAACTGTTAGCAAGTTGCAGGGCAATCCAAGACAGCACAAGGAAACATTCAATCATTATCAATTCTATACCTTATGCTCTCCAATCTTAGCAAGTTTTGTACTTTAGTCATAGTTTTTACATGTTCATCTACTATCCAGCATGGTATCAGCATCAAAAAGGAAAAGGATATCATTAAAAAAGTGTTGGTGTAATCCATTCAGCAGAAATTGAAAATTTGAGCTTGCAAGACTTGGGTCTGAAATTGGAAAAGCCAAAACCAAGTTAAGTCATGTACTGAAGCAACTTCAAATTTAATGCCAAACCTAACTTCACTAAAATTTCTGTGGCTATGCTACTTATTTATACAATATAAATTTAAAGTACTAACTAGATTTATAATTAAATGACATTTAAAAAATATTCAACCTCTGAATAAGGGACAAAATATCTGGTCCTGTGGGTGTGCCTTATTGGGAGGTAGTACTGTACAAAATTTGATTTCAACATCCTGCATTATTCAAAGTGTACAATCAGTTGTATATTTCAATAATAGAACTCTGTAACATTAAAGGTGCAGTCTACTGAAATGTAAGGGTCATGTGGAGTAATTACGGCCAGCAGAGCTGGGATCATATGAAAATTTAAATTTTGTATTTAGATTTAATCTCCTGAAAATTTTAATTTTCCATAAAAGTTTGTACTTCTCTTCAACTTTGTAATATATTATATACATCTATGTACAATATATTACAAAGCTATTTAATATTTAAAGAATAAAAGCCTCAGTTGGTGCTTTTGGGACAGCTTGTGTACTATAAATATTTGTGTGGGTATTGTGGTAATATCGATTTGACAATCAGCTGATAAGTGTCGAAATAAACTGCTAACTTTTAACTATTTGAGGCTAAAAATTTAAGTTTTCATTGCTTAAAATTTCATGGAAATTAAATATAAATATAGAAGGAACATAATTTTTTTTCGAAAATGCACTAAGAGATAAACTGATCTAGCCGTCTAGAGTTCAGGCATTTTCTATGAATTAATTTCATTTTAATCAGTATCTTTTAAAAAAGAGGCACCATAGCAATAGCAAAGAATATTTGCTTTACAGCTGACATAGCATTTTGATGTCAATATTTGTAGTCTGGAGTAAGCAAAATCATATTAACTGATGTATTTTCGATTCCCACAAGTCAGTGTTCGTATCAGTTAAAGAAGAAAACAGTGTTAAAATAATCTTTCGAAATGCCACCTAAAATAATACTTTAGAGGTTTTGCTTTAAGTTTGTAAAATTGTGCAGTAATTTTCTTTGTTTACTTAAACTAAGTATACATTCGAAGAGAACCGAGAGCTGATTGCTAAGTGTTAAATGATCGCTTCATTAAAGCAATCTAAGTTTAAAAAAATGAGCTTAAAATAATTTGCCGGATAGTTGTTCTTTATCCTGCTTTTTGATTTTAATTATTACATGGATAAAAGACTATTATATCTTTTTAGTAAGCTCTGTTTCATGTTTTAAAAGATTTAAATCTTTACAAGCACAGCATTTGGATATTATTTCTAGTGTTTTTTCGTAAACCATCACACTTTTCTCCGGTCTTTTGTTATGTGCTTTTTGAGAAACTGCAATTAATTATTCTTAAAATAAAATGTGTGCGTTTCCTAAATGCATAACGCACCTTAAACTTTTATAGTGTTTCTTGTTTTCGAGCAATAATCAATTTCATGGAAAATTAAACATAAGTACATACACACACGACTTACTCTAATGTGTCTTTTTATCAAAAATACTTTAACTGTTTTTAGCCTATCAATGGCCGAATGGACAAGACATTGAACGCTGGTAGATGACTGAAGTGCGAAAGTACAGGGTTCTGATCTAGCTCGTGGCTGTCGATCAAACGGTCTTTAGTTTTGGGCAGTTTTCTCCAGATATACATGATCAAATCCCTTAAAAGTTCTCCACCCACGGCAGTCCTTTCTTTGGCACATAGTCCTAGTGTGTTTCGATGTAACAAAAACTCATTTACTATTTTTAACACCAGATTTTTTAAACATATTTTCAAGTTCTTGGTTCCGTTAAATTTTTAAAAAAATCCTCTGCCCAAGGCATCTCTAACTTAGGCATATAGCTCTCGTATTGCTTTAATTAACCAGCAACGACCACCCATGAAACCAAGGCCATACTCAAGGGGTCCGCCCCCCCACCCCGAAATTTAAAATTTTGTTAACGAAATGATAATGGTGAAGCCTTTTTATGAAAAATGTAGCCTTTTTCGCCATTTGATCCCCCGAATATTTTTTCTGGGTTTTCTGCATGAAATGATAAGTTGAAAAATATACATATTTATACGCATACACCCCCTCCCCCACGAATACAATATAAGATTTCTTTTTTTTTTAATGAAGCAATTTAAATTGGGAAACTTTAAAAAACAAATTTTTCCTCAGAACTAAGTTTAACTTACGTGATTGCTAAATAAATGAGACATTTTGTTGTCAGGATAAAAAAAAAAATGTTATAAATTAACTGTCTTGACAAAATTATATAAAAAGAATTCGTTGTGATGCAGCGTTTAATTAATATTCTTTTTCTTTTTTTACTTTGTAGATTAAAAAAACATTTAACATTCCTACTAAAATGTACATTTCTTGGAATATTCTGAGACAAATGAAATGTTTTTTTTTTCTTTCTGGCGGAAAGATTAATGCAACAGTACGAATAAATTTTCGTGATTCTTTCAAAAATTGGAACAAGTAAGTGTATAATATGGATATTGTTTCACAACTCTTTGTTGCTGGAATTAAGCTTCTTGAAAAATTACTCCCGTTTTCAGACATTACGCCAAATGCAGTTCTACAGAAAAGAAGCAAAATGTCCTTTTTAAGTTTTGAGTATAAAGTACGACCCCCCCCCCCCCCCCACTTTCGCAAATGAATAAGAAACACGTTATTCAGTTGAACCATTTTAATTAAAAAGTTCTGTGAGAGAAATTCACGTGGCACGCAATCATCAGGTAAATGTTTTCTCTTGAAATTATGATTTCAGTGAAGTTGGTACTGCAGTATAAAATTAAATACAATTCCGAATTAACAAAAATTTCTTGGTTAATGCGTGGGGTTCTTTTTCCTTCCTTTGAAACCAACAGCTGGGATTTCATTTCATGGTGAATATTAAGACGCATGCTGCAATTATATTGCGAGCAAAAAACGATTAAAATGTTAATAAGGGTTGTAAATTTTATGTTAGGAGAATTTGTCTTCCACCATGTGGAAATAACTTAGCTTGACAAATTCTACTTGATGGCTGCGTATCTATATATGATTTTTAAGCAATTTCATAATGTTTGAAATCTTCATATATCTTTTCCTTTAAAAATTACTTTTCAACTTTTCAATTGAACAATTCATTTTTAATATACTTTATCCAAGGTGCCTCAAAAAGTTGGTAACGGACTTTAATTCTTTATCTATTAGATATAAGTGCGCAATATAAATTGAAAAAATGTTCAAAATAAAGTCGGAAATAAGACTCTGTTAAGAAAAAAATGCTCTAGTTAATTTTTAAAGAAGTTACATTTTTTGAATTTGTATACGGCCCCCGTACAAAAAAAATTCTCAATTAGTAAAATGTGGTCATACACTAATGAGGTGATGTGCAAAATTTCAGCCTTTCATCATTAAACGTCGCAAAGATATCTTTAAACAAAGATGATCGGGGCCATATATGAATTTGTATGTAAACGCTTATTGCTAGAGTGAAAAGAAAGAAAGAAATGTTTTTGTATGACCCCTGAAATACGATCATCCGACGAGATTTTTTGAAGTGAAAACTTCTTTAGGCTATTCGGGGGATGGGGAAGAAGCACTGAATTCGCTTGACCGTCACGCTCAGATACATATGGGGAAAAAGTGGATTGTAACGTCATAGCTACACCGTCGACAGCTTAGATTTCTTCCTCCTTTCTTTGAATTTTAGTGCTGCCATCTGTTATCATACGTAAAACTCCAATTTACTTTTAAACTGCGACCTTCTAGCTTCCACGACTGGTATTGAACTATGGACCCAAGGCGTGGTAGGCGAGTTTTCTAACCGCCAGACGGGGTTGACTTGGGATAGTTGACTAAAGTTTGAAGTGATAGTTGTTTCAATTTCGGAATGGGAACTTTTATGTAACTAAATAAATAAAATTAGACTTTGCCTGTACACTACTTGGTATTAAAAAATATTGCGATTTCTACCCGTTTTAAGCATTTCCAACACGTCCACAAAATCCAGCATTTGGAGGAAAAATGTGTATCGGTGATGTATACCGTACGCATACCAGCTGTGCCACGTTGCGGCCTGTGCGAGCAATCCCTCTCTCTTTTTAAATTTTAAATGTGCGCACAAATCGAGTGCGAAATTTGAAATGTAATTAAATTAAAGAATCAAAAATTTCCAATTCTAACCCATTGAAAATTGCGTTAAAATGTGTACAAACGTACAAAAATATGTGAAATTGTGAGAATATCATAAATAAGTATGCGATAACTTACAGAGCCCTAACAAAACATTGAACTGTTATAGCGCGTAAAAAAAATTCAAACACGTTCATAAATGTTTATTTTTTGTTAATAAAAATAAAATAATGTGTGAAAAGCTATTTAAGGTATACGAATACGTTGAAAAGGCGAATTTTGGCCAAAATTGACAATTTTTTATTATTATTTCATTGGACACATAATTTATTTAGCTTTCCAAAACATGCTCATTTTTGACTCTACGTTTATTAGAAGCCGAGTTATTAAGGATTTTCGGAAACCCCGCAAACCAAAAGTGCGCAGTTGTGAAAGCGGAAGTCAGCCTTTAAAGGTCCAGAAACGTGTTAAAATTGTAAATAAACAACGCTTAATTTTGAAATGTGATTTCAGTAAACTTTCAAGATAATATTTAAAATAATTAAACTTCTGAAAACCTATTTAACTTCATAAACTTCTGAAAATGAAAGTTTCAAAGGCGTTTTGTGGAAATTTATCCCTAAGGAAACGTTTGTTGAGCTACAGACTCTTAAACTGTGAGCTTACATGGCTGTAATACAGTTTAACAAAGGTTTCCAAGGTCTAATAGACATATTGAAGGTTGTAGGAGTGCAACCTAGCTCATGTACCGTTCAAAAGTTTTGTGATCTCGACAAAAGCAGAATTACCGAGTCGTTTCGTCACTCACTACCTACCGCAAAACTTGTCAGAAAAAAGAAAAGGTTGTGCAAAAAAAAAAAAAAAATCAGCTAAATTTGAGCGAAACGAGGGTGTAGCTTATAACTATGGTGAATTTTAACTTTCTGATTAAATATATTGTTTAAAAAAAAAAACAACATTTTGTACTTTAAACGCGTTTTTCTCAAAACTGATTTTTGCTCAAAATGCACGCATTTCAAAAAGGATAACATAAAATATTATCATCAGGTATTTATGATATTTTGTGGAGTTTATCTATATAATGTTATCTAGGGCATGACCTATCAGAATTTTTATTGTAATAATATTTTCTGAATTATAGCCAGTTATATAAAAAAATGACAGTACATAATCGTCAGAAATTCCATAAGAAATCTTCGAATACCTCTAAAATTTTTATTTATTACAAAATACTTGAGATTATAGGTCATTCCCTAGATAAAAGTATGTAGTTCATTTTGGTGTTAATTTTATTCGAATAAGTAGTTTTTTAATTTTTTTTTCAAAAATCTTAAAAAATTCATTAAATTTTGACTTATATTTCACATTTCTGAAAATAGTACTGCAATATACTGAATTTTTGAAGTCCATTATTTATATTTATTGAAATTGAATTTGAAAAAAATGTTATAATATATTTATACCATGATTTTCAAAAAAAGTGCTCCGAACGCATTCGGATACCTTAACTGCATAAATGTAAATTTTAGAAAGCCTGACAAGAAGTTTTCATTTCTTACGTGAAGTCCTACGACTGGCTGTTTTTTTCCCCTTCGAGAGTCATTGAAAAGAGTGGTTTAATTCAGAATAATTTTCATCTTCATATCTGTGATGCTTTAAAAAATATAAGTCTCATATTTTGTGCATCACCTCATTAGTGCATGGAGCACATTTTACTAATTGGAAATTTTTTGCACGGGGATCTTATATAAATTTAAAAAGTGTCACATTTTGAAAATTATCCAGAGGATTTTTTTTTTCTTAACAGAGTTTTATTTCCGACCTTATTTTGAACATTTTTTCAATTTACATTGACCACCTATCTCAAATAGATAAAGAAATAAAGCATGTTAGCACCTTTTTGGGGCACTCTGTATAAGGTGTAGCAACAACAACAACACTAATAATAATGATGACAATAATCTTATCTTATATATAATAAAATCCGAGAGTAAACATTGTATGTAGCTAGGTTTGCGACCACCGATCTTCTTGCGCGCGTCTCTGGATCGCATTGCGCCAAGACGGTTTGTCGCAGACCTACCGAATTTTGCATACGGCTTCACTGGGACAGATCCTAACACGCCTCGGGGCGATTTTTTCGAAATTCGAATTAGAAAATGTTTTATTTTATGTTTTGTCCGATTTTTAGCGATTTTTCTCGCTTAATACGTAATAACGTCGGTAATTGCACTCGCAAGGAAACGAAATTTACATCATCGGATAGAGGAGAAAATTTTCTTTTAAAAATTGTTTGTTCGGACTGTGTAACATAATTTTCAGATTTTGGGAAATTTTTAAAATAAAATTAAATTTGACGCTGACTTTCGTAAAATATTTTTTAAATTGCTGCATCTTGAATTCTATCCGCCATAACTTTTTTATATTTTATCAAATGACGGAGCATACATTTCGCCCTTTTTTAAAAGAAAAACCAGAGGAAAATATAAATTAGGAGATTTTTTACGAATTTTTAAGTAAAGAATTATTTTCATTTCAATAGCTGCAGCTTAAAATTTTCGGTATGATATCTTGCGTTTTGGTTGTCTTGGAGACAGTAACAATTATTAAAATTGCCAGTTGAAAAAAAAATAAAATTACTTTAAAATAACTGAGTTTTCGCATGTGAAAAGTGCTTGATTTTGATGTCATAAGTTTAAAACCTCTTTCGAAACTCAATCAGAATAACGGACTCACAAGCAAAACATACGCCACGCATGAAATAATTCTATATTTTACTTTACGTTGCCAGATAAATAATTGAATGCTGTTTTTTCACCAGTGAATTATCCAGCAATATTTTCGATTGAGATTTTAAACGGGTGACGTTTTCGAATAGCAGGAAATATATTGCGGTATTAAACAGGGCCTGATTGTGATCAACAGGGTCCCCGGGCATTGATAAATTTGGGGGCCCCCACATGTATGAAATTTGTTTTATTTTTCATAATTTTTTTTTGTAAAAAAAGAACAACATTTGAAATTGGGGGCCATTTCGAGCCGGAGGCCCCTGGGCAAAGTCCCGATTTGCCCGTGCGATAATAGGGCCCTGGTGCTAAATACACCAATTTGACAAGAACTATGCGTAAAAATTTATGGAGAGCTGATTTAGTGGCAACCATAAATTGAAATGATTATCGTTTATGCTAATGCGTAAATTGCAAAGAATCATCAAAGAGTAAAAGCCTACATTCGTGGCAAATATCTAAACCGTTTCTTTAAATTAAGCATTAACTGTTGCAAAACAACAGTATATTGTATTGGTATCAGTAAAAGATAGTATAATTAATAGTAAGTAGATATGATAAGGCAATATTGATCAAACCACAATATACCGCATTAATAAATATTTTGTGAAACTAAGTCTTCTATTCATTTTTCAACAGACGTATTACATCACAGCTAACTAAAGATTAAATAATTCTACGTCGCGTTAATATATCACGCGGTAGTTTCAACAGAAAAGATTGTAACAGAACTTTATTTTTTCTTGGAGATTCTGTTTTGTCACAAGTAGTTATGATCACATTTTAGGAAAATGTTCTTCTCTTGCCTTGCAAAGAGCGGGTACACAACTATTTAATTATAAAATAAAACAGTTCTCCACTTCATGTAGTATCTAAGGTATTAATGGCATAACTTAAATCTAAAAAACAGTATGATGCAGAAATGAGACATTTTGAAAATTAGGAATTTTCACTGAAAACCATCATGATTTCCTTTTCTGATCGTGAATGACACCGACATGGTTTTTTGCGTCATAATATTAACAATGGTCACAGGTCAGTACTTATACTAACTTTACGAATAAGTAATGAGTAACTTTACGCAAAGAGTCAAATCATTTTGCTTATTTTTAGATTCCAAATCTCTGGAATCAATTCGAACTATACATGTAAGAAAAATTTTCGTTCCCTACCGTGCGGAGAACGGGCACGCAGCTAGTAATAATAATAAAGCGTTTGCATTTATCATTCGTTAGATGCAATAATTAAATCACCGTTAAGTTGAATGCTTATTAGTAAACAAATTATTTATATGGAGTAAATATGTTTTCTCGATAAAGGAGGAAATATTAATTGATCCATTAAGGAGCAGAATAACATTTAGCATATATAAATATCTATTCACAAAAACAATTTATTTACTAAGCTAAAAAATAAGAAATTAAGATGAACGATTAACATGTGCTTTTTTATTGATATTGAGTTAAAAATATTTTTTAATCACTGGACATAGGAACTATTACAACTTTTACCTTACTTACCCTCTCTGGGGCAGAATCCGCAACCTCCGGACTCTAGGCCTGCTGGTAGTAAAGTCACGCCGTAAGTGAGTAAAGATTGAGAAGGTGAAGGATTTTCTAAATGGAACTTAGAAATTATTTTCAAGATAACTTTAAAGTAATATGAAGCGTTTCGTGATACAGTTTTCATATTTATGAAAGTACAATCGAAGTATTACATCGTAACGAATTTAGTTCTTTTATTGCAAAATTAAAAAATATATTGATTAGAATTATTTAATTAATTAGGCATTTCAGGATACAATGAAAAATATAAATACATGTTTCAGTCGACGTGATCAGAGTAAAAATTTACACTCATTTCAGAAAAGAATTTTACAGAATCAAGACATTTCACACCCCTTCCCTCTTCTTTTTAGAGGTGTGCCATTGTAAAGAGTCTTTTTGGTCCGTTGTTAGGATTTTCAGGGGTAATGTGGACAGAGCGGATTATCAAAGAAACTTTAAATCTTCTTTTTCTCCTATCAATAAAAGGTTACTCATAAAGAGGAAATACCTGACCCGACCACCTGTTTTAAAACCAAGGCAATGGGGAAAGAATTTTACAAAACTGTTTCAACAGCTGGCTTTTGGCGCGAATCATTTAGTAAGGAAGAAATGCTGACTTTATAATTTTTATTTATTAAAATTTTGTTCCGCGAAATTACATTTTTCTGGTGTAGTTTTTCTCTACGTTAATTTATAATTAAAAAAAATGGTAATTCAATATTTATTTTAACATTAAAATCAAATTTTCAGAAAAAAATGCCTTATTAATTGCAAAATTGACATACCTATGGTGTAAGAATTATGAAATAGACAGTTTTTATACGTTTTTAATTCCATATTCATCTCGCATACTTGCTACTTTCACAAATACTAATTTTAAAAATTGCATTTAGAGAAAAAATTATATAAAATTTTCTTAATAATATTTTGTCGTTTATATATGATGAATTAAGAAAAGATATCATAAGAGTTAAAAAAATTAGACATTTTATAACGCTATGCAATTTTTAAAAATAACATACTTTATAAATTTTACTTTTTAAAATTTCGAGTATTTTAACAGCGTTATACTGGGACAATATTTTAATATATAGCTTAGGGCTAAATACAGAAATAAATTGTGAATTTGATTTAACCGTTACGGTAATAAAAAAAATATCTCAAGCTGCAGACTACCATTATAAAAACATCAAAATGTCTGGTTTTTCATTTATTTTTTCGATAAAATTTCGTCTAATTAATGTTTCCCCGAAACGCATTTTAAACAAAACATATCGTCAAATTAACGTTTCCCCAACCGCATTTTAAACGTTAAATTATATCGTCAAATTAACGTTTCTCCGAAGCGCATCTTAAACGTAAAACTTGTTACGTGAAATTAACGTATGGCATGAGCATATATATAACGCATAACGCAAAATAATTTTAAATTTTTATTTTGCGTTAAATATGAGGATTTAAAACGTTGCCAATTTCCAATCTTAGTAGGGAAATCTAAACGTTTTTTAACTTTTAATTGCCTTGTGTTGCCTTTTGGCAATAAACCCATAGTTATTACCCAATTTATTTCATAAACATAAAGCAAATAAAAGCAAAAGCTTTAATGGCAAAGTCTTTAATGCTCACGTGTGTTTAATTTTACAGAAATTTATCAAGAAAATTTTGTCTTTTTAAAGCTCTGTGTTGTCTGTTTAAGAAATGAAAATTATAGTACATTAGGCATTTAAGGGTTAAGCGGGAAAACAGACGCTTTGTCTGAAACAGCTTAAATTGACATTATTTTAACGATCGATGTTACCCGTTTACCCTTGTACTTCAACTATGTAGTTTTATGCAGAATTAAGAAAAAAAGGAAAAATAAAAAACATATTGTAGACGCATTTATGAAACTAAGTGTCACATTAGGAAAGCACTAAGACAAGTGACAGAACGGAAAACTAAGTGTTTCAGTATAGCTAAAACTAAGAATCACGGTACGTTCATTCCACTAATAGAACCATTTTCAACCAGAATTATATATAAAAAACCCCCGTTGATTCATGATTTAATTAATATGCCTCCTACATCTAGCTGAATTGTATTACGTACTAAGAGGTAGCGAATGCAGAATCTTAAAAGCCTAAGTTACCGAGAGAAAATAAATGGATGCTTTTATGAGGGAAAAAATGTGTTAAAGTTTGGAACAGTTTTACTTTTTTTAAATAAAGTACAGTGGAGGTGCTGTAAAGGTGCAAAAATGCATTTATCCTCATGAATAAAGTCCGGCAGAGAATAATGAAGCACATTAACATTGTGGGATTCGTAAACAAGTCAGCATGTGAGGAAGCTGTACCTCGCTTTTAAAAGGTTTGGTGTAGTATATAGTTTTTATTTTAAAACGCATCCGAGAATTCCTTAGTTTCTTTTGGTTTTAATTAAATTAGAAATTGTTCTAAAGTGTGTAGAAGCAAGTTTTTTAACACCTGTTATAGTTACGAAAACATTTGTATAAAGCTCACATATCAAGAGGAAAACAATGTTTCTATTTAAAGCTTTTTAACACTTGTTTGTTCATGATACATTTATTTTCTGTCTCAAGTATTTCGTATTAATATTTGTCGAATAAGGCATATACCACATAATTTGATGTGTTTGCTGGAACACAGAAAAGAAATATCAGTCAAAACATTCTAACAGTACGCGAGTAAGCCATAAGCGCGATGTTGATCATTCGCTAACCTGCCATTGAGAACTAGTACCCAGACCACATTAAAAAAAACATTTTCCAAAAAGTTATCAGTGATCTAACTGCCGTCTATGTAAACCTATTGCCACGAAATTTATTTATGTTATTGCTACGTACTGTACTATGAACCACCATTGAAAAATAGCATGTATAGCATTTACATATCTTTTACAGGGGCACATACAGCAGTTTAAAACGTTAGGGATCTATGTTCAGTATTCTTTTAAAGTGAAATTTTTATAGACATATCTATCCAAAACAAAACAAATTTACAATATATCTTTGAGGTTTAGTATAGAATGGAAGGTCTTGCAGTTTTGGGGTTAGTGAATGGTGCTTTACAGTCTGAATAACGATGCTATTTAGTTTTTGGATCAGATTAGATGATCTTTTTTACGTGTTATAGGGTGCAGATCTCTTCACAAGCTGCACTATGCACTTTCCTAAACTGTAAAAACTATAGCTGTTATAAAATACTATAAATATTTTGTAACATTTCTATCACACGCATCTTGCCTTCGGTTAAATTTTGAATGCAATTTTTGTGCTTAATTTTTTTTTTTTTTTTTTTCTGAAAGTTGGCGTGGCTTATAGGCTTAGTGTAATTGAAAAACCGTGGTACAGTTCATAACGAAGCAGCATTAATTTTTCTAGATTTTTAACACTATTGTTTTTTTTTAAACTTTTAAAAGTTCTTTTACGCCTATAGATTTGTTTTCTTTTTTAAGAGCAATCTTAAATGTCTTTATTGGAGCTAAATATTTCAAAAAATGCTATTATACTAGTAATAGAAAAAAAAAAGAAATTTACTGGAGTATTACAGTTTTGAGTTACTGTGACACGTTTTCAGCTTTACGGTATAGAAATAAGTTATCCCGAAAGAAATATATGTACCGCAAGTTCCAGAGATCAACCATCATTTTTGTATCATATCAAACTGCAAGTTTACAATCTTCCTCTGTTGGCACAGGGCTCATATCTAAAGACTCAACAAGAAAGGATTTCGGATATGACTAGAATCAGTTTTCTAAGGCATCTATTTGTTTTTTTACTTATGCGTAGTGTCTGAGATTTGTCAGAATCCAGCGTAAACATTCAGCTCGGTAATCCACCAATTCTGCCTTGAATCACAGTTTGTAAATTGATCTATATATAGCGAAGCATGGAGGCTTTCGATGGTGAAATAACAGTTTGTCAACAGTGCGTGCTTGCCTCGCCCAGCCTTTATCATTTTGGAACGACAGAAAATGAACATTGCCTTGAATCCTTTTGAGGTGAAATGCTGTATATCAATCTGAGCCTATAATGCTGGTTGGTGAATAGGAGCTTAAGCTTTTCTTCCCTTTTTTTTTTTTACAGCTATGCAGTGCTTTGTTTATAAAATTTTCTGCATGTTTCTTTATAATTTTGAAAGCTCAATACCTCAAGTTTCCTCATACTTGTATACTTTAAAAAGCTTAATAGCAATTAACAGGGCCGGACTAAGGTGTGTGCATTTTGTATGGTCGCACACATGTGGTTTTGTGAGGGGCGCCGAAATGAGAAAAAATATAGAAAATAATACGGCAAAAGTTTTGATTTTTATGTCATTTTGTATAGGTTAATAACTTTTCCGTCAGATAAGTGAAGTCAGTTCAAATAATGAGGACTAGAAGTTATTTTAAAAAGTAAAACTAATGAAAAGGTACTAAATACTTTAATTTTTAATAATTATTATTACTTGTTACTTTTAGTGTTTGATTTTAATCTCTTTAAAGTGCCAAATTCAGGTATTAAGACGCTGAAATTTGTCGCTGTTATCTAACAAATTTCAGATTAGAGCATAGTTACCCTTTTTTGGAGGTTTTCTATAACCATTTTCACCGCAAGGGGCTCTGTACACACATCAGCTCAGGCACAACTCTGAAAACTTTGAATGAATAAAGTGGACTGTATATTAAAAATACTCTTTATTTTAATCTGGATTTAACAATTTTTGCTGCCGCGTGTATATATCTCGTAACGCCACAGCACACATTTGCCTCTCAAGGCATCTCGTGCACGGTCTCGTACCGTTCTGACCGGGGAAGCGAGAATGCAGAGCTGGCCCTCCGCTGCTAACCACTTGAGAGCCACTTCTAAAGATTTAAGACAGATGCTGCAGAGAGAGGCGCTCAAACATCCTCCCACCGTTGAAATTATACAAATTTCAACAATATTTAAAAACATGAAATCTACATTCACAAATTAAAAAAAATATGTAAAGCAAATTTATACACCCAATTCTACAATCGAAAAATTTAATTATTTTCCATAGAAAGAATGCATATGTCTCTGACGTTCCTTTTAAATAGTTTACCATTGGGTAACTTAACATTTACTACTCGAACGTGTTTATCCTTTCCAAAAAATATTTCTGCAATTCTTCCTGTTAACCATTTTGTGTTGGGCATATTCTCATCTTTAATCAACACTAACGAACCCGTTTTTACATTATTTTTTGCAAATCGCCACTTATGGCGTTGCTGTAGGTTATTTAAATAATCTCTTTTCCATAACCTCCAAATTTGTTGGCTGCATTTTGTAATTTTCTGCCATTTAGAAAGTCTGTTATCCGACAAATCAACCAATTGTGGTTCAATAATTGAGTTTAATGGCCTCCCAATGAGAAAATGGCCTGGTGATAATGTTTCAAAATTATCAAAATCTGATGATAAAGGGGTAAGAGGCCTGGAATTTAAAACACTTTCAATTTCTAAAATGATCGTGAGAAATTCCTCTAAAGTTAAATGTGCATTACCGATAACTCGTTTTAAGTGGAATTTAAAACTCTTAACTCCGGCCTCCCAAAGACCGCCAAAGTTTGGTGATTTTGGAGGTATGAACTGCCAGTCTATGCTTTCACTAGAAAGAAAATTTGCCAAAGTTTCGTCTGGATGCCTCACCATATTATGTAATTTTTTGAGTTCCATGCTCGCACCTACAAAATTAGTAGCATTGTCACTAAATAATTTTGTGCACTTTACTCTTCGACTGATAAAGCGCTTCAAGAATGAAATAAATGCATCAGAAGTAAGATCTGTTACAAAATCAAGATGAATTGCTTTGGTGCATAAACAAACAAAAATGCATACATACACTTTGTTCAGTTTCCCCTTTCTCTGATTTTTGAATTTAATATAGAACGGCCCGCAATAATCGGTACCGACATTGCAAAATGGGAAAGACTGAAGAACTCTTTCTCTGGGCAAATCCCCCATAATTTGATTCTCTAACACAGGTTTATTTTTGAAACATGTGGTACACTGAAATACAATTTTTCTACAAACATTTCTACCATTTATAACCCAAAACGTACGCCTGACATGATATAATAAGGCATTAGGACATACATGAAAATATTTCAAATGATAATATCTTACAATAATTGTTGTAAGAGGATGTTTGTCCGATAGGATCACTGGATGTTTTTGAGATGAACTGAGGTCGGAATGCTTTAATCGACCTCCAACACATAATATTTCATTTTCATCTAAGAAACAATTTAACGATTTTACCTTGCTATTATTAGGAATAGCAGCACCTCTCTTCAGGTTTTTTATTTCTTCTGAAAACTCACCTTTTTGTGCTTCTGTAATTAGATACATTTCCGCTCTTTTCACCTCCTTGGGAGTAAGCTGACCTGAGATCTTATCTTTAGCATTATGTATAAATCTAAATATATAACATAAAATACGAATAATCGTTAAATAATTATTACTCAATGCAAGGATATCATTAATAATAGAATCTATCTATACTATTAAAATCTGTGCGCGTCTGTCTGTCTGTGTGTAGCATCATCTCCTCCGAAACCGCTAGGAGTTGAGTTTCGATCGAGGTGTCCACTTATTCGAAAAATTCCGAGGAAGGTCTTCCGCTAATTTAAATTTCGAAATTCGAATTAGTTTAGGAGAATGATAAAAAACCCCGTCAAAAACACTAATTTTTGCTCTCCGCATCTCCGCGATTGTAACCCCTGTAGTGAAAATGTGAGAAATAAGCATCGAGGTTGCCATGTTTGGCGAATTTATTAAATGATTTATACTCTTGCATTAAAAATAAAGGAATAATACTTTTTTCTGTTTCGAATATTTGCTAGGTTATTTTTTAATTAAAATATCGTCTGCATGGGAAATCAGAGCAGGAATTCAATATTTTTTATACGCAAAAGAAAAAGGATTTGTAAATTTCAGAGACTAAAGTGTATAACCTTATAATTTGGCGAAAAAAAATGGCTTATATGGCGATTTTGAGAAAGTGGATTCTAGTGGTTTGCACAATTTTAGGCTTGGCGTAATTTACTGAGAGCGTAAAGAAATAGAATTTTTAAAAACAAGTGTAGGTTTTACTAGAATTTAGCCTGAAATTTTAATTTTCTGTTCAGAAATAATACAGTTATTAAGGCGATTTTAAATGATTTTCATCAAGTTAAATAAATTGATTTAAGTTAGGGAAACCACGCCAAATTTCAGAAAATTAAATTTTTTCATTTGTATTGCTAATTCTATGCCCCGATTGATATGAGTTGGTGTTACGAGCGTATGAATAGATAATATTTTCTAATCCCGCCGAACAAGGTGTAATAAAATAGGAAGTCTTTATAAATACGAATGCTGTTTGAGATGAATGAGAATATTTTTAAAACCCTGTTAGACTAGCAGGTAATGCCTTAAATTATTGCATTTATTGTCAAGTTTAATGTGTGATTCATTTTGGCTATTAGCCATCGACTGCCGACGTTAATTACGCCAAAATTGCAGTTCTAGCAAAGTAAACATAAATAAATCATTTCATATTCTATTTTTAAAACTGCTACAGTTTCCGTAGCAACGGAATCCATTGTTGCCAATTGGATTCCGTTGTTGCCAAGTTGTTCAATTTAATAATTAAGTGAAACCACTCATTTCTACATCTCTTAAGACCCAAAAAAGTGAAAACCCATTAAATACGAAACAAATAGAATTTTAACACATTTGCGCATTAAAAATATTCGAAGTTTTTTCAGGCAATTCTGCATATTTTTCATTTTATTTCCTTCGCGTGTGACGTCATTTCACGTCATTGTCTTCTGCTTTGCTGTCAGATTATCCGGAGAAGCACATTACACGCTAACGTATGTGCTGCTTCGGCGTACTTAAGGAATCAATTTGTCGGGTACGTATTTGCCTAACCCCTCTGTGTGTCTAAATTGAAGCAATGAAACTTTGTAGGCGTTTTTTTTTAACTAGAAAAAGGCAGATTAACGTCGTTAACGTGGAAGAAGCGATATGGAAAACTGTTTAATTGGTAGCCGTAATGCGAAATGATAATCGATTATTCACATGCGCAAAGCACCAAAATTTCAAAAGTATGAAAAGTCAGGAATATGAAATGAAAATCCAAAATAAATCACCAGAGACTATAGAATAAGCATCGTGTACGATAATGATATTGCAATCATGTACATAACAAAGGCGCTTGCAAGGAATACAAAATATAATATGAAATTAATTGCTCTTTCTTCTCATGGCGTTTGTGGAATCTTTCCGAATAAAGGGATCCAATGTGCTTAGAATATTTCATATAAATTACTTATATGTTAAAGTTCTATTTATTTTTTCATATATATTCCAGTTACTCCAGTTACAAGACCTAGAAACGATTTCAGATTTTGTTTAATATTGAATTTGACACTATGCAATTAATCTATGTTAAAAATAAAATATTAAATTAGTTATTTATTTAGTGTGAATTGGCAGTGAGATCAACGTTAGTTTTATGTAACAAGTGTGCTACTGTATTAAGAGTTCAGTAAGGGTAATAAGCTTTTCCGCTTATGTTACGTCACAAATGTTTTCATTTACGAAAGCGACAAGATCTTTACGGAAACAGGATGCATTTTTGGTTTCTGAACGTACAATGTGCATCGATTGTTTCGTGTAGGTTTTGTTGTTAAATTTGGGTAAAACTTAATAAAGTCATCTGCAACATAACTGTGCTAATGCATTGTCCACGCTTTACGAAATGCAAGATAAGATAAAATAGTATTCAACATCATGTAATGTTATTTATATGGTATGTATGAATGCTATAAAATAAATCTAAAAAAGAGAATTATATAATGTAGAAATAAGGCATTTTTTGAAAGGGAAAAGTTTCGTCTGCATACCGTAAAGTTCTTACTTTTCTGATCGCCAGTGACAATGACGTAGTTTTTGTGTCATCATGTTGCAATCGCCCCAAATTTCCACTCATGGAGTCAGCTTTTCGTAAGAATTCCAGCAATTTTTCACTATTAGAGATTCCTATCACTGGGTTTAATTCGAATTATATGTGTAAGGAAAATATTCGTCTCCTACCGTGCGGAGAACGGGTAAGCAGCTAGTCTATACTATTAAAATCTGTGCGCGTCTGTCTGTGTGTGTGTGTGTAGCATCATCTCCTCCTAAACGGCTGAGAGTTTAGTTTCAACCGAGGTATCCACGAATTCGGAAAATTTCGAGAAAGAACCTCCGCTAATTTAAATTTCGAAATTCGAATTAGTTTAGGAGATATTGATAAAAAACCCCATCAAAAACGCTAATTTTTGCTCTCCGCAATTCCGTGATTGTAACCCCTGTAGTCAAAAAAGTGAGAAATAAGCATCGAGGTTGCCATGTTTGGCTATTTTATTAAATTATTTAGACTCCTGCAGTAAAAATAAAAGAATAATGATTTTTTTTTTCTGTTTAGATTATTTACAAAGTTATTTTTTAATTAAAATATTGCGTTCATGTTAAATCAGAGCTGGAATTCAATGTTTTTTATGTGTAAAAGAATGAGGGATTGAGAGATTTCCGAGACTAATATGTATATTTCTTAGTTTGGCCGAAAAAAAAAATGGCTCATTTGGCGATTTTGAGAAAGTAGTAGGTTCTATCGATTTGTGCAGTTTTGGGCTTGGCGCAAATTACTGAGAGCGTAACGAAATAGTATTTTTAATAACAAGTATAAGTTTTACGGCGCTATATTTCGATTTTTCATATAGAAATAATGCAGTTATTAAGGCGATTTTAAACGATCTATAGAATTTTCACCAAAAATTAAGTAAACTGCTTTAAGTTAGAGGAATTCCGCCAAATTTCAGAAAATTGAAATTCTCGCATTTTGTACATGGTAGTTAACGGTGATTTAAACCCGTTATAGTTAATAATAATTTAAATAACTGCTACTTATCAATAATATGCCTGCATTAAATTTTGTCGATGGAACCATATAAATGATAGATAACTATTTCCCATTTTGATTGCTGTTAAATCAATGCTTCGAATGATTCTCTGAAAACATAAAAATGTCGCAAAATGGTGTATGATGGCATTTGGCGATCGAAGTACTGTGTAATAAATAATTGATTCTTATTTTTTAAAACAGCTCTACGGAAGTTTCTTTTACTAAAAGCTGTTAGAAAGGCGTAATTAATACTGTCTAATATGTTTTTTGTTTTACGAATTAAAATGTATGTTGATTCCTACTTTAGTACATTTCTGAGCAAAGTTGGCGAAAAATATTCAAATGTAGTGCAGCTCTGTACGTATTATTAATTCCATTCCACAATTGAGATGAGCCGATGTCACTAGCGTATGCATAGATATATATATATTTTTTAAATTCCAAACAAAGTATTGCGTATTGCCTTTAGTGTCAAGTTTAATTTTGTGGTTTGAGCTATTTGCCATCGACTGGCGGTGTTAATTTCGCCAATATGGCAGTTCTAGCAAAGTAAACATGAATAACTCATTTCATGTTCTATTTTTAACATTGCTATAATTTCCGTAGCAACGGAATCCATTGTTGCCACTTAAGTTGTTAAATTTAACAATTAAGTGAAACCACTCATTTCTACAGCTTTTAAGACTCGAAAAAGTGAAAACGCATCAAACGTGAAATAAATAGAACTAACTGTAACAGAATTGCACTTTAAAAATAATCGAAGTTTTCATGCAATTCTACATATCTTTAATTTTATTTCCGTCGCGTGTGGATGTCATTTTTTACGTCATTTTTGCTGTTTTGCTGGCAGATTATCCGGAGCAGCACATAACCTCTAATGTATTTGCTCCTCCGGGCATAAGCAAGAGCTTATGCCCGGCGCGTATTTGTGTAACCCCACAGTGTTAATCAGAATTTTCTGGTGTCAGATTTTTTAGACCATTTTTTTACTGCGGAGATTCTGATCCTGAAGTATATTGATCACTGATAAATGAAAAAAAAAAAAAAAATCAATCATATGCAAGCAGGAGTAGCCAAAATTTTTTCATGGGAATGTTACGGGAGTGAAGAATATACATTTTGTATGGCAAAAAACTCGGCATGGGGGGTTGTGACCCCCTATCCCCTCCATGGCTACGCCTCTGTACGCAAGCATCAGTTGTCACGTCATGAAAAACCGTCGTAGATGGCAAACTCCGAAGTTGTTCTGAGGGTTATACAAAATTAAAAATTTTACGTTTAGTAAATTTTACTTTTGATACAGTTCGAATATTTGGTTTTAATACATTTCGGCCACGAAGGCAAGATGAAATATTACTAAATAAGGCAACCCAGAATTTTCTTAACTATTGAATTTGACACTATGCAACTACAGTAGATTCCCTATGACACGGTAGATACGTTCCGTGTTATAGGAATCCGTGTTGTACGGGTCCTGCGCTATTCTCTACCTGGAGTGTGGACTGAGCGGTATAATCGCGGCAAAACTTATTTGCGCTCCGTAAAAATGCAATGATGTTTGGTGTTGCCATTCAAAAGGAATGTTAATTACAGGAGCTAAGGCGTCATAATATCAGAACATATGTCTCATTTTACCGTGCTGTATGAGTCTCTTTTAACGTGTTACACGAAAACGATCGTAATGTTTTCGTCATGTTCTAAGAATTCGTGTTGTAGACCGATGTTATAAAGGGGTCAACTGTAATCTGTAAAAAGTGGAAAATGAAATTAGTTATTTATTTAGTGCGAATTGACAGTTCGACGAACGTTTTCATTTACAAAAGCGACATGATTTTCACCGGAGCAGGGTACATTTTGGGCTTTTAAACGTTTGGATTTACAAACGTAAATGATGTATCCATTGTTTCATGTAGGTTTTTTAATTTGGGTAATAGAATTTAATAAAGTCGTGTGTAACATAACTGCCCTAATACATCGTCCACGCTTTGAAAAATGCAAGATAAAATTATTGTCAACATCATTTAATGTTATTTATGTGGTATATACTATATATTAATGCTATAAATTAAACCTCACAAAGAGAATTATATGATGTAGAAATCAGGCATTTTTCGAAAGAGAAAAGTTGTGTCTGCATACCATAAAGTTTCTCTTTTGATCGCCAGTCACATTGACGTAGTTTTTGTGTCATGTTGCAATCGTCTAAAATTTGCACTCATGACGTCAACTTTTAGTTACGATTCAAGTATTTTTTTCACGTTTTGAGATTCCTCATTACTGGGTTTAATTCGAATTATATATGTGTAAGGAAAATATGCGTTTCCCACCGTGCGGAGAACGGGCAAGCAGCTAGTCTATACTATTAAAATCTGTGCGCGTCTGTCTGTGTGTAACATCATCTCCTCCGAAACGGTTGGGAGCTGAGTTTCGACCGAGGTATCCACGGATTCGGAAAATTTCGAGAAAGAACCTCCGCTAATTTAAATTTCAAAATTCGAATTAGTTTAGAAGATATTGATAAAAAACCCGTCAAAACCGCTAATTTTTGCTCTCCGCAATTCCGCGATTGTAACCCCTGTAGTCAAAAATGTGAGAAATAAGCATCGAAGTTGCCATGTTTGGCTATTTTATTAAATTATTTAGACTCCTGCAGTAAAAATAAAAGAATAATGATTTTTTTCTGTTTAGATTATTTACAAAATTATTTTTAATTAAAGTATTGCGTGCATGTGAAATCCTAGCAGGAATTCAATGTTTTTTTATGTGTAAAAGAATAAGGGATTGGGAGATTTCCGAGTATCTAATATGTATATTTTTTAGTTTGGAGGAAAAAAATGGCTGATTTGGCGATTTTGAGAATGTAGTAGGTTCTACCGATTTGCACAGTTTTGGGCTTGGCGCAACTTACTGAGAGTGTAGCGAAATAGTATTTTTAATAACAAGTATAGGTTTTAATAGAATATGGAGCTATACTTCAATTTTTCATACAGAAATAATGCAGTTATTAAGGCGATTTTAAACAATCTATCTTCAGAATTTTCACCAAATTAAGTAAACTGATTTAAGTTAGAGGAATTCCGCCAAATTTCAGAAAGTAAAAAATCTCGCATTTTGTATACTGTCGTTACGGGGATTAAAACACGTTATAGTTAATAATTTAAACAACTGCTACTAATCAATTAGATGCCTGTATTAAATTTTTCGAGCGAACTATATAAAAGATAGATAACTATTTCCCATTTTGATTGCTGTTAAATCAAACCTTCGAATGATTCCCTGAAAAAAAAAAAAAAAAAAAAAATCTCGCAAAATGGTGTATGTTGGCATTTTGGCGATTGAAGTACTTACATGTAATATATAATTGATTCTTATATGTTAAAGCAGCGCTACATTTCTTTTATTGCAAACTGTTAGAAACAGACGTAATTAATACTGTCTAATATATGTTTTGTTTTACGAATTGAAATCTATGTTGATTACTACTTTAGTACATTTCTTAGCAAAGTAGGCGAAAAATATTCAAATGTAGTGCAACTCTGTTCGTATTATGAATTCCGTTCCACAATTGAGATGAGCCAATGTCACTAGCGTATGCATAGATAATATTTTTTAATTCCGCCAAACAGGGTATTGCGAATTAGCTTTAGTGTCAAGTTTAATTTGTGATTTGAGCTATTTGACATCGACTGGTGGCGTTAATTACGCCAATATGGTAGTTCTAGCAAAGGAAACATAGCTAACTCATTTCGTGTTCTATTTTTAACATTGCTATAGTTTCCGTAGCAACGGAATCCATTGTTGCCACTTAAGTTGTTAAATTTTACAATTAAGTGAAACCACTCCTTTCTGCAGCTTTTAAGACTCGAAAAAGTGAAAACATATCAAATGTGGAACAAATAGAACTGTAACAGACTTGCACTTTAAAAATAATCGAATTTTTCATGCAATTCTACATACCTTTAAGTTTATTTCCTTCGCGTGTGGATGCCATTTTTATGACAATTTTTGCTGCCTTGCTGGCAGATTATCCTGAGCAGCACATAAGGACTAATGTACATGCTCCTCCGGACATAAACAAGAGCGTATGTCCGGCGCGTATTTGTGTAACCCCCAAGGCCGTACCCAGGGGGGCCGTTCTCCCCCCCCCCGAAATCTAAAATTTTGTTAACAAAACAACAATAATGAAGCTTTGTTTTGAAAAATTGGGCCTTTTTCATCTTTTGGTCCCCCCCCCCCCCCACCGAAATTTTTTTTTGGGTACGGCCCATGATAACCCCACTGTGTTAATCAGAGTTTTCTGGGGTCAGATTTTTTAGACCATTTTTTTTTCTTTTCAATGGAGATTCTCATCTTGAAGTATATTGATCACTGATACATGAAAAGAAAAATGATTAATTATGAGCTAGCAGTGACGTAGCCAGAAATTTTTCATGGGGGTGTTACGACTACTGCAGCTCACACATATGTATGTATACGCGTGTGTGATAAGGGAGTGAAGAATATACATTTTGTATGGCAATAAACTCCTCATGGGGGTTAAGACCCCCTATTCCCTCCTTGGATACGCCACTGCACGCAAGCATAAGTTGTCACGTCATGAAAAACTGTCGATGGAAAACTGTAGATGGTAAACACCGAAGTTGTTTCGAGGGTTATACAGAATTAAAAATTTTGTAAAGTTTACTTTTCATACAGTTTGGATATTTGCCACCAAGGTGAGATGAAATATTACTAAATACGGCAACCCAGAATTTTCTTTTGAATTTGACACTATGCAACTACAGTAGATTCTCTATAACACGGTAGATACGTTCCGTGTTTAGGAATCCGTGTTGTACTGGTCCAGCTCTATACTCCACCTGGAGTGCGGACTGCGCGGAATAATCGCGGCAAAACTTATTTGCATTCCGTATAAATACAATGATGTTTGGTGTTGCGATTCAAAAGTTATGTTAATTACAGAAGCTAAAGCATCAGAATATATGTCTCATTTTACCGTGCTGTACGAGTCTCTTTTAACGTGTTACACGAAAACGATCACAATTTTTTAGCCGTGTTCTACGAATTCGTGTTGTAGACCCGTGTTATGAAGGGGTCTACTGTAAATTAGTATTGTTATTAATAAAACATGAAATTAGTTATTTATTTAGGACGAGCTGACAGTGAGACCAACATCAGTTTTATGTAACAAGTGTGATACTGCATTAAGAGTTTAGTAAGGGTGATAAACTTATCGCAGAAGTTACGTCACAAATGTTTTCATTTGAAATGCGACTTGATTTTCACGAAAACTGTGTGCAATTTTGACTTCTAACGTACGTGGTGCAACTATTATTTTATGTAATGTTTTGTTAATTTAGGTGAAATTCAATAAAGCTATCTGCAAAATAACTACGCTAATGTATTTTCCACACTTTGGGAAATGCAAGATAAAATAAAATAGTTGTCAACATCATGTAATTTATTCATATGGTATTTATTAAATGCTATAATTAAGCCTAAAAAACAAAATTATATGATGTAGAAATCAGGCATTTTTCGAAAGAGAGAAGTTTCAGCTGGATACCGTAAAGATCTTCTTTTTTCATCGCCAGTGACACTGACGAAGTTTTTGTGTCATCAGGTTGCAATCATCTCAGATTTGCACTCATGACGTCAACTTTTAGTCACGATTCAAGTATTTTTTACGCGTTTTGAGATTCCGCATTACTGGGTTTAATTCGAATTATATGTTTAAGGAAAATATTCGTTTCCCACCGTGCGGAGAACGGGTAAGCAGCTAGTCTATACTATTAAAATCTGTTCGCGTCTGTGTGTGTGTGTGTGTGTGTGTGTGTGTGTGTAACATCATCTCCTCCTAAACGGCTGGGAGTTGAGTTTCGAACGAGGTATCCACTTATTCGGAAAATTTCGAGAAAGAACCTCGGCTAATTTAAATTTCGAAATTCGAATTAGTTTAAGAGATATTGATAAAAAACCCCGTCAAAAACACTAATTTTTGCTCTCCGCAACTCCGCGATTGTAACCCCTGTAATGAAAATGTGAGAAATAAGCATGAAGGTTGCCATGTTTGGCGAATTTATTAAATGATTTACACTCTTGCATTAAAAATAAAGGAATAATACTTTTTTTCTATTTCGAATACTTGCTAGGTTATTTTTTAATTAAAATATTCTTCTGCGTGGGAAATCAGAGCAGGAATTCTATATTTTTTATGCGCAAAGGAAAAAGGATTTGAAAATTTCAGAGACTAAAGTGTATAACTTTATAATTTGGCGAAAAAAAATGGCTTGTATGCCGATTTTTCAGAAAGTGGATTCTAGTGGTTTGCACAGTTTTAGGCTTGGCGCAATTTACTGAGAGCGTAAAGAAATAGTATTTTTAAAAACAAGTGTAGGTTTTACTAGAATTTAGCCTGAAATTTTAATTTTCTGTTCAGAAATAATGCAGTTATTAAGGCGATTTTAAATGATTTTTTATCAAGTTAAATAAATTGATTTAAGTTAGGGAAACCCCGCCAAATTTCAGAAAATTAAACTTTTTCATTTGCATTGCTAATTCTATGCCCCGATTGAAATGAGTTGGTGTTACGAGCGAATGAATAGATAATATTTTTTAATCTCGTCAAACAAGGTGTAATAAAATAGGAAGTCTTTATAAATACGAATGCTGTTTGAGATGAATGAGAATATTTTTAAAACCCAGTAAGACTAGCTGGTAATGCCTTTAAATTATTGCATTTATTGTCAAGTTTAATGTGTGATTCATTTTGGCTATTTGCCATCGAGTGCCGACGTTAATTACGCCAAAATGGCAGTTCTAGCAAAGTAAACATAAATGAATCATTTCATATTCTATTTTTAACACTGCTACAGTTTCCGTAGCAACGGAATCCATTGTTGCCACTTAAGTTGTTCAATTTAATAATTAAGTGAAACCACTCATTTCTACAGCTCTTAAGACCCAAAAAAGTGAAAACGCATTAAATATGAAACAAATAGAATTTTAACATATTTGCGCATTAAAAATAATCGAAGTTTTTTGAGGCAATTCTGCATAGTTTTCATTTTATTTCCTTCCCGTGTGACGTCATTTTCACGTCATTGTCTTCTGTTTTGCTGTCAGATTATCCGGAGAAGCACATTACACGCTAACGTATGTACTGCTTCGGCGGACATAAGGAATCAATTTGTCGGTTGCGTATTTGCCTAACCCCTCTGTGTGTCTAAATTGAAGCAATGAAACTTTTTAGGCGTTTTTTTTTTTAACTAGAAAAAGGCAGATTAACGTCGTTAACGTGGAAAACATATATATGGAAAACTATTTAATTCGTAGCCGTAATACGAAATGATAATCGATTATTTACATGGGCAAAGCAACAAAATTTCGAAAGTATGTAAAGTCAGGAATATGAAATGAAAATCCAAAATAAATCACCAGAGACTATAGGATAAGCATCGTGTACGAGAATGATATTGCAATCATGTACATAACAAAGGCGCTTGCAAGGAATACAAAATATAATATGAAATTAATTGCTCTTTCTTCCCATGGCTTTTGCGGAATCTTTCCGAATAACGGGATCCGATGTGCTTAGAATATTTCATATAAATTACTTATATGTTAAAGTTCTATTTATTTTTTCATATATATTCCAGTACTCCAGTTACAAGACCAAGTGCTCTAGAAACGATTTCAGATTCTGTTTAATATTGAATTTGACACTATGCAATTAATCTATGTTAAAAATAAAATATGAAATTAGTTATTTATTTAGTGCGAATTGGCAGTGAGATCAACGTTAGTTTTATGTAACAAGTGAGCTACTGTATTAAGAGTTCAGTAAGGGTTATAAGCTTTTCCGCTTAAGTTACGTCACAAATGTTTTCATTTACGAAAGTGACAAGATCTTCACGGAAACAGGATGCATTTTTGGTTTCTGAACGTACAATGTGCATCGATTGTTTCGTGTAGGTTTTTTAAATTTGGGTAAAATTTAATAAAGTCATCTGCAACATAACTGTGCTAATGCATTGTCCACGCTTTACGAAATGCAAGATAAGATAAAATAGTATTTAACATCATGTAATGTTATTCATATGGTATGTATGAATGCTATAGCTTAAACCTAAAAAAGAGAATTATATGATGTAGAAATAAGGCATTTTTCGAAAGAGAAAAGTTTCGTCTGCATACCGTAAAGTTCTTACTTTTCTGATCGCCAGTGACAATGACGTAGTTTTTGTGTCATCGTGTTGCTATCGTCTCAAATTTCCACTCATGGAGTCAGCTTTTCGTCAGAATTCCAGCAATCTTTCACTATTAGAGATTCCTATCACTGGGTTTAATTCGAATTATATGTGTAAGGAAAATATTCGTCTCCTACCGTGCGGAGAACGGGTAAGCAGCTAGTTATGATTAAAATTTGTAAGGGTAATATGAGGATTGTCGCTTTCACAATTGCCCGTTTTTTTCAGTTCAACAGAGTCACCATATACTGAGATTGGAATTTCAGGATTGGGATATTCTCCCTGACTCAGGAACGTTGGTCCCTCGAACCACAGATAATTTTTCACTAGTGTCTCTGGATTCATCCCTCTTGAAATGAGATCTGCGGGATTGTTTCCGGAGGATACATGACGCCATTGTTGAACGCTTGTTAACTCCTGTATTACCGCTATACGATTTGCGACAAATGTTTTTAGAAGATATGGCTCTTTCTATATCCAGGAAAGGACAATCATTGAGTCAGTCCAAAGAAAGATATCTACTGTCTTAAGTTGTAAGGCACTCGTCACTTTAGTCATCAGTTTTGCGAGAAGGACGGCAGCGGAAAGTTCGAGTCTGGGCACTGTTATTCGCTTAAGAGGTGATACTCGTGATTTGCTGCAGACCTAATTCACCTCGGAATCTCCTCCATCTGACGTGGATCTGCAGTAAATAACACATCCTTACGCATTCTCGGACGCATCCGCGAAACCGTGAAGTTGTATATGCACTGATTTTTGCATTATAATGCATCGATTAACACTTAACACTATTTAGTTCTGGCAAGGACTGAATGAAGTTTTCCCACTGTTTTGCCTCCGTTTCAGGAAGTGGGTCGCTCCAGTCCAATTTCAAACACCACAGCCTCTTTAAAAATATTTTGGCTGCTGTTATTACAGGACCCAATAGTCCTAGGGGATCGAAAATTCTGGCAATTGTTGAAAGCACAGATCTCTTTGTTGGCGGAACCGAGTTCTCTATCTGGATTTGAAAAGTAAACTGGTCGGTGATGGGCTTCCATGAAACTCCTGAGGCCTTTGTTTCATCTTGAAAACTGTAACTACTGTCACAGTCTGTTTTTAGCTCCGGAGAGCTACTACACCACTTGTGTAACGTGAAACCTCCACTATTGAGAGCTTTTATTAACTCTGATTGTAATGCTTTAGTGTCACACAGGGTGTCTGCGCCACTGAGGACATCATCAATATAGAAGTCTCTCTCTCTATGACTGGAGAAGCTAAGGGAAAGTTTTGTTGTTCATCTCTGGCTAATTGTTGAAGAACTCTTATAGCGAGGTAAGGTGCACTCACTGTACCGTAGGTAACAGTGTTGAGCTCGTAAGTCTTAACTGGTTCATTCACTCCCTCCCTCCAAAGTATTCTCTGAAGTTTAGTTTGACTCAGGTCAATTAAAATCATCCTATACATCTGCTTTATATCAGCCACAAATGTATAAGTATGCTTACGAAATCTAATCATTATCTTAAATAGGTCATCCTGAACAAACCCACCATTATACTGTAAAGAGTTAAGAGAATTCCCTGATGTTGTCTGCGAGGAAGCATTAAATACTACACGAAGGTTTGTAGTACTTTTATCTGGGCGATAGACTCCTAGATGCGGTATATAGTATGCTCCTTCTTCTTCCTCAAATTCCGAAATCTCTTACATGTGCCCTAATTTTTCATATTCTCGCAAAAATTCTTTGTAAAATGATAAATAATCAGGCTCTTTTACAAGGCGACTCCACAACGAATTTAATTTTTTGAGGGCTATATTTTTTGATTTCCCTAAACAATTTGGATCCTCTTTTAGCGGCATTTTTACTATGTATCTACCTGTACTATCTCGTTTAACGTTTTTCTCAATCAAAACAAAGAAACAATGATTTTCGCAAATTATTGTTTCTTTGTTTTTAGGTATCTCAATCTGCACGTTCTCTATTTCCCAAAATTTCTCTATGGTTTTGGTTAGGGCAGTATTATCTTGAATGAAGCCGCAATGGACCCTACCCGGCGTTTCAGTGGGAACGCTTCCACTTGCCACAAAACCAAAAACAGTATTTTGAAAGATTAAATTACTGTTAGTCGGACAAATTTGACCAGGTCTGAACCATCCGTAGAAGATTTCTGCGCTCAAAAGTAAATGTATGCGACTTGGTTTGTTAAAGTGTTCATCTGCCAGGTTTACATATTTTAACTCGGGTATATTTATCTCAAACGTTTTAGACGGCATGAAATCAGTAATCTTGGATACTATCAAAAAATCTAATTCTTTCTCGTAATTTCCCTCAATGTTGGAAATCGTCGCTTTAACTACAGATTTAATTGTTGTGCAGGTATCGCCAATTCCACAAACTGTTAAATTAGTTTTTTCTCTTTTTAAATTAAGGCTGTTAGCACAATCTGAAGTCATATAGAGTTATTCATTGCCCCTTGATCCAAAATCGCACGCACTCTAAAATTATTACCAACGTTATCTCTTACTAAGCAAGTTGCAGTGCTAAGGAGCGTTGTTTTTGATGTATTTATTACTCGCGAGGAGAGCACCGATGTGTTTATATTAGATTCGACGCTAGCCAAGGATGCTGGTTGGAATGTTGGTGCCTCCGCACTCAAAGTACTCTCTCTTGTACCTCTTGTAATAGGGGGGGGGGGAACCAAATCAGGGTTATTGGCCGCTCTCTCTTGTCGCAAAAACTCACCGCTTTTCGGGAAATGTAATGAGTAGTGATGTCTTTTATTTTTTCCATCTCTTTTGCACAAAGAACAAGAAAATTTTGATTTACAATTATTAATTAAATGTTTTCCAAGACAGCAAAAGCAATAATTATTTCTCTTAACTATTTCCAATCTTTGAGAAAAGGCAAGGCCATATAATTTTTGCATTTATATAAGGGGTGATTTTCATAACAAAGGCAACTCTTTGAACTCTTACTCTCAGCTAAAAATACTCTAGACACATTTCTCGAATTAGAGGATTTTTGATTAAAACCTTCCATTAAAAGTTTTCCCCGTGACACAAAAAATAGATCTGCTTCTTTTCCTAATGTTATGGGATCAAACAATGTATCTGCCTGCCTAACACTGATATGAGACGCTGTTTCTTTGTCTAATGTTTGAAACAACTTGTCTGATATAATTAATTGCTTTAATTTCTCAAAATCAGACACCTCTCTTAATTTTAAGTAATAATCAAAACTAGTTGTCAAACGAGATGCAAATTGTACATGGGTTTCATTTGCCTGCCTAGTAGTTTTTCTGAATTGCTCCAAACATGACTGGGCGGTTGGTTCGAACTCTCTTAATACGATTTTTTTCACTTTATCATAATCATTTAACTAATTATCTCTTATGTAAGAAGTTATATTTGAAGCTCTCTCACCTAGTAAATTCAAAAGTATCTCCGCCTTAAGTGCATCGGGTACGCTCTTTGTAACAAAGGATCTTTCTAAAGAAGTAAAAAACAGACCCCATCCTTCTGGTCGACTCGGGATTCTAATCGTTAGAGTTCTTATACTTTTTATTAGCGAATCTAATGAATCATATCTCTCAACTTTATTTTCTGATTCGTCGCTAGTTTTTGGAACTGTTTTTGGAATTGTTTGCAAGCGTGACAGTTCTAACTCAGCTTTCGCGCTCTCTAATTTAATTTGTTCTAATTGTAATTCTAACTGTGATTCTGCTTTCCGGTCCTCAATTATCCCCTCTAAGAGACCTGATACAAATTCAGGTTCGTTTTTGAATTTGTCAGTATCCTTTATAATATTAATAAGCTCTGTCGTTGTCATTTTCTCTGTTATTTCCTCTCCTAACTCTATCGCAGCGAGCTGCAAATCAGCTTTTCTTGCGTTTTTGAACATTTTTATAACAAACTCAATAACTAATTTCTAACTCAAAACAATGATAAAAATAAATTCAATTAAAGGCTAAACACAACTCTTAACTCTAAAGAATAATAACACAAATTATCTCAAGGGAGTAAATGACCAGAAAAGCTCAGCACCTACTTTGTCACTTGCTACACAAACAAAGGAACTTCATTTATATCCATAAGGCACTGGAACCGTCTCCGGCTCGACGGACCAAAATGTACACACATCAGCTCAGGCGCAACTCGGAAAACTTCGAATGAATAAAGTGGACTGTATATTAAAAATACTCTTTATTTTAATCTGGATTTAACAATTTTTGCTGCAGCGTGTATATATCTCGTAACGCCACAGCACACATTTGCCTCTCAAGGCATCTCGTGCACGGTCTTGTACCGTTCTGACCGGGGAAGCGAGAATGTAGAGCTGGCCCTCCGCTGCTAACCACTTGAGAGCCACTGCAAAAGATTTAAGACAGATGCTGCAGACAGATGCGCTCAAACAGGCTCCAAAAGTCATTTTTGAACACACAGCATTTTGCTCGTAGGCGAAGCCGGCCCTGAAAACATCCTTCTACCACACTAGAAAATTCAGCATTTGCGTTCGAATATATATTTCAAGATAGTATTTGTAAAAGACGAAAAACGTATATAGTCAGTACTTTTATAGTTCAGTGAGGTTAAAAATTGTCCCCGAAAGACTCTTGGGATTAGCTTGCCTCACCCAAAATGGCAACCCGAGTGACGCCCGGGCTTAGACCTCAAAATGTCAAGAATAATAAACTGTAATTTCATGTTTCATGTTGAATGACTTGGCAATTGAAAAGGATTTGGCCATTGAAGTATTGTCAGACTTCAAGATGAATAGGTAGACGGCTGAATAATAAAGAAATTACATGGGCTATTTTAAATTCCGAATTAGTGTCGTGAATAGCAAAGCACAGATTCTTTAAATTAAACACTTCAGTTTCAATAAAAGACGGAGACGTAAGATACATCAAAAAACTAATTCAAATTAAGTTAAATTTATTGGAGAAACTGTTTAAGATAAAACACTTAAAATATTGCAGAGTCTGATAGTGGGTGGCTCAGCATCATAAATATACAAGTTCACTCTACATCGAAAACCGGTGGAGTGACTTTAAAAAAGTTCACCACAGAACTTGCCGTATTATATTTGTACATTGGCGAGAGCATAAACTTGGCCGAGATAACTAACGCCAATTACAGAGTTGCAGAAAATTTAGACCAATGAAATTTAAGGGGTTAGGGGTAGTCAGAATTTTCAAAAAATTGATTTTTTTTTTTTTTTTTTTTTCATTTTTTTAAAGTATAGTATCTTAAAAATATTCTCTGAAAGTTTGAAGTGAATCCGACAAATATCTTTAGAGTTATTTAGCGAAGAATAAAAAACTCTCGAGCGGTCTAATATTTCCTAGAACAATTAGCTAGCGGTAGCTGCAAGCAAACGTTTCTTAGGTTCTATTGTTACGAATATCTGACCGGTTCGATGTGGACCGGTTCGACCGGTCGTAGGTGGATTTAATCAAAATAATAATGAGAGCTTCAACCAACTAGTGTGGAAAATATGCCCAAAAACTATCAATACTAGTTTTACCATTGTTCAAATTGCTGCATACGTAGCTATGAGTATATTTAATGAAGGGACAAAGTCATTATTAGTAATAATGAACACACTGGGACTTAGTTGTGGGCCTAATTCACATCGGTATACTGAAAAAACCGATAGTGCACGTGTAAAAGTAGCTGATCAGCGCGCTAACGACAACACTCGCGAAGGTAGAATGCGACGTAGACAACAACAAATTGATGTTTTAGAAAGTTCTACAACGGCTGAAGAACTCTTATATGGCCCAGGAATAGATGACTCAGTGTAAGTATTGAAATTATTCGTATTACTGTACATTAATCGACTGTAAAACTTTAAATGCGTTTTTCTCAAAACTGTGTTTTTTGAACTGGTGACCACTGTAACTCAAAAACCGCTCGATAGATTTGAATATGGGCGTAGCCAGGGGGGGATATCGGGATATATCCTCCCCCCGAAATTTTTGGATTAGTGATGAAATTCCGTCTATTTATACACATATAAGTTCATATCCCCCCCCCCCCCCCGAAATTTTTTCCTGGCTACGCGCCTGGATTTGAATGAAACTTATACAGCTTTTAGAAAACATAAAAAGCTAGTGCCTGATCGAAGGATTTTTTTTTTAACTTCGATTTTTTATAAACAATTAATTGTTGGTTTTTTCCCGAAAATCTGCAAAAAAATTTCCAGAGACCGCCATTTTGTTGTTAATTTTGAAAAAAAAAAAAAAAAAAAAAAAGCTTCGATCAGGCACAAGATTATCTATCCATAAAAATAATCTTGGAAAAATCTATCCATAAAAATAATCTTGGATAATAATAATGTGAGGAAAAATGAGAACAGAAATATAATTTGTAATGCTTGATTTCAAATAGATTAAATTTAAGAAACAGGAAACGACTTACAGTTCATATTAAATACGTGATCTGCATCACAGGCTGAACTGTGAAGGCACAGGGGTTCTGGCCTGTTGTTCGTCTAACGGTCTGAAGTTATGGCCAGAGATGTAACGTGAATACGCGTCAAAAGTCCTTAGAAAGTCTTTCGCCCAAGGCATCCTCCCTTAGGCATATAGCCTTCGAGTAGCTTTACCTCAACCACGAACGAAAACAACAACAAAACCGATTTCAGTTTATTGAATTAGTTTTTACTCTCAATCCTTGCGTCAATGACCAAATACACGCCGTATTTTTCAAATAACTGGTACCATGGTAGCCACATGGAATATCTACGCTTTCCGTTTGTTTCATTACCTGTTACCGATTTTATAATCAAGTAATATCTTACTGCGCTACTCGAATAATAAATAATATCAGGAATAAATAATTTAAAGAAAAATAAATAATTCATAATAATATTTGTGTTATAATAATCATTTACAATTTGTATGTACAAAAGATACAATTATGGATATCTCAGTACCTGGATTTTGAATAATGATATCGGAAAGTATAATGCATAAAACCCAACAAGAATTTCCCCTAAAAGGGGTTGAAATTATATGTATCGTTAAGATTCGTGTAAATAATGAGGATTAAAAGCGATTTTACATAGGCTTTGGCGTAGCCAGAAATTTTTCATGGAGGGCTTAAGACTACTGCAGCTCACGCATATATATACGTGCGTGTGATGAGGGAGTGAAAAATTTACATTTTGTATGGCAAGGACTTCCTCATAGGAGGGTGTGTGTGTGACCCCCATATACCCCGTTGGCTACGCCACTGGCTTAATTAGAAATGATTAAATTACCATGACATCACTCCCAAAAGGTACCCAGGTACCCAGTCATTGACACAAGTGTTAAATATGTTGTTAAATGTAAACTTTTCCATTATTTAAAATAAAGTATTGGTAAGTTATCTACGCATCTTTTCAAAAATACTTTCTGGTTCTATTTATTACATTATTGCAACTATTTTTGCAATTTTTAAAATTTGGCCTCTAAGGAAAAACATATATTCTATGTTACTTAAAGCTAGAGTAGACCTTTACAATGCTAATATTTTGTAATGTATACTTTACTGTTCACTGAAATTTATGATGCTAATTCATATGATGCTCTTATTATACAAACCGGCGCCTACTTCACATTGCCCAATATAATTGCGTATGATAATGGATCTTTATTGTGCAAAATCTTTGTCCATGAAAACTAAACGCAGATGCAAGCTTACAATGTATAATTTCCGAATTACAAACCAGCGTGTGCTATAATGATTGATAGTATAAAATTAACTACTGGAAATGTTCTCGACTTTAATGAATGACTTAATAAGAGGGTATCGTGTAGTAAGTATAATAGCATGATTTTGGAGAAAACAACTATAGTTAACAAACGGGAGATTTTTCAATTAAATATATCCCCTGCATAAGCTAAAACAATGTGTTTACAGCAGTGTTGAAAAAAATAATCACGAATAATTGAAAACTGATGATTAATGTTTAATCATGATTAAAAGTCTAAATTTTTAGTTAGTAATTACGAGTAACCATTCCGTTAATCGTAATCACTGATTAAAATTTTTCAAATTTTAATTAAATATTAGTGTTATTTAAATTTTAATAGTTAATCATTATTACTATTTTTAACAGTAATTTGCCAACTTCAATTGATTTAGAAAAAGGGCACTTTTTGAAAATATTTCTTTATTTTTATAGAATAACACAGATATAAATTAAATAAAACTTTATGAATACCTTTGTTCAGTAAACATGTTTTTAGAAACATCAAATGTCACGTATGGAATTTTAATTTTGGATTCGATTAGAATACACTATGCTAAACGCATTGTTTATGAAAGAAATTTCAATTTTAATCTTATTGAGCAACAGATATTAGCAAAGAATTAGCTATCCTTTTAGCTATCCTTAAGAAAACTCATATAACAGTCCGTATCATTTACTGTTCAATGAAATTGTCAGTCAGTTAGGTGAACTTTTATTGGTCGCAACCCTAGTTTTTTGCTTTAAATTTTAAAAGTATTTTGATAATTATTAAAAGTTTACGGGCACAGATTTTTAGGACAATCTGTATGCACTTATAAAGCTAAATGTGAATAGAAGACATTACTTTTATACTTTTTAGTCCGTTTTAAGAGATGCTGCATTAATCTTTTTTAATAAAACAAAATTATACATATCCAGTTTGGTTTTACATTCAAAATACTAAGTTTATTTAACATGTTTTTTCGTTTGACTTAACTTTTCAGATTATATATTAACATGGAATAAAATACTTTGTGACAATTTATTACGAAATAAATTATAATTTTAGTTTAAACATTTTTTCAGCCGCTTTATCAAGCATGTAAAGCACTGAACTGGCACTCTAATTATGCTAGTTAAGATTCGCCTTTAAAGGCATTTTAAAATTTCCTGATGACTAGAGTAATCTTCTTATGATCTAAAAATGAAATTATGTTTGTTTGTGGATTTGATTTGTATACAAATCCACAAAAATGGACCTATCAGCATGCAAATATGCACAGATATGTAAAATAATATAGAATAAATCATAGTCCCCTTTAAAATTTTAAAAGTCCACCCGTTCCCGGAATTTAAGAGATTTTTTATGTTCTCCAAGCAAAAACCTTTTCGTAATTGTAACCCCTGTAGTGAAAAAAGTGTGAAATAAGGATCGTGGTTGCCATGTGTGGCGATTTTGCCGAATAAAATGTTTTAAATTCTCAAAGTAAAAATAAAAGAATAATAATGATTTTTTTTTTTTTGTTGTTAGTTTATATTTGTAAGATTATTATTTTTTTTATTATAATATCGTGTGCACGGAAAATCGGAGCAGGAATGAAATGTTTTATACGCAAAACAATAAGAATTGAAGATTTCCGAGGCTAATACGTAAAATTTTTTAGTTTGGCGAAAAAATAAAATGGCACAAATGCCGATTTTGAGAAAGTGAGTTGTAGCGGTTTGCACAGTTTTCGGCTTGGCGCAATTTATTGAGAGCTCAAGGAAATAGATTTTTGAAAACAAGTGTATAGGTTTTCTTAGAATACAGCATTAAATTTTAACTATCCGTGCAGAAATAATGCAGTTATTAGGGCATTTCAAGCGATGTAGCTTCAGAATTCTCGCCAATTGAGTACATTGATTTAACTTGGGGGAAATCCGCCAAATTTCAGAAAATTGAAATCTTCGCATTTAGTACATCGAGGTAACGATGAATAAAACATGTTATAGTTGATAATTTAAAAAATGCGGCTGTACTGTATGCGGATTCCACTTTTCAAATAAATGCCTGGCGGTCGAACCATTTCCCATTTTGATTGCTGCTAAGTCAATGCGAATGATTTCCTGAAAAAACGCTTGCAAATTGACGTATGTTGGCACTTTGGCGAGGCTTAGATTTGAAACTGGATTTTATTTGAGACTGGGATATATAATGACACTGGTTATAGATAAAAATGAATGTTGGTACGTGTGTATGAGGTTGAAAAACTCCAGCACCGTTGCACCATGAAATTTGGTTCACCTAAGTCTTTTATCATTGAGAAGCTTTTTATGCTATCCATTTTCCTCTAACTTGCCACTAGGTTTCGCAGCAGAACGTCGAATTCTATTCCGTTTAGCCGTTTACTATGCGAATATCGTCCAACCGGTTTCGATGAAATTTGGTACACGCGGATATTAGAACACGGAGAATATTTTTCAGTATCTATTTTGCTGTAACTTGCCGCTAAATGGCGCTGCAACGCATCAATTTCTATACCGTTCGACCGACCGGCATAAAATTTCTTATACTTACACATTTCAGCACGAAGAATATATTCTAAGTATGTTCCTTTTGATGTTACTCACCACTAGCTGGCACTGCAATGCATTATTATTTTAACTCGCCACTAGATGACGCTGCAGCAGGCCAAATTCTTGACCATTCAAACGGTCGCTATGAAAATCAGTATACATAGCTATTTGAACAATGAGAATATTTTGGCGTTACCCATTTTGCTATAACTCGCCACTTGACGGCACTGTAGCAAATCATTACTTTAATTAACCACTAGATCGCGCTGCAGTGTATCACTTCTTGACTGTGCAACCGATCGCTATGAAAACAGGTATACATAGATATTTGAACACGGGGAAGAGTTTCGCGTTAGATGTCGCGTCAACACAAGAACTTCAGGGCTGTCTTGCCGATCGTCCTGAAATTTCGTATTCATCGATATCTGAATGCGAAGAATATTTTCGCCGTATCCGTTTTGCTAAAACTCGGCACAAGATCGCGCTACGCCGCATGGCCTTCTGCACCGTACAAACGATTGCCTTGAAATTCGGTATGCATGGTTATTGAACACAATATAATGAGATATCCATTTTTCTATATCTCTTTATTACAATAAATAGTAATCACCACAAATCGTAATATCAAAAAGTCCATTCATTCCCGTGCGAAGAACGGGTACTTGAGCTAGTCTTTTATAAAAACATATAAACTTGCATATAGTTTTCGTAGAAATATATATTTATACATATACACCGCGTCCCAAAAATATTGAAACGCTCTTTTATTATTTTTCTGTTAAGACAATTGGCGAGTGTAAACAACAAAATTGCTCAAATTACGGAAAGAACTAAGAAAGTTTTTTGTAATGGTGCCAACAATTTTTACCGCCAATTCGTGTATGATCCTCGTTTTCACTGGTGAAACTGCTTTTAATATGATTCGAAAAAGTCACATAAGTCATAATTTTTAGTTTCTCACGGCTCAGTTAATTTTAAAGATACATATATATGTTTCTAAAAATGATCTCTCTAAATAAAAAATTTTCTGATTGATCAAATTTGTGTAAAGGACCTTATAAAAATTAAATCTTTTAAAAATTATTCGAAGAACAGTTTATTTGTTACCTCATTTTAAGCAGTTTTGTATGTAGAATGATCACTTATCTGCACAAGTAACGAATAAATCGCATTTTACTCTTTTTAGGACACCCTGTATGTACATGCTACCTATGCCATTTTTGTCAGATAGAAGTTTAAGACTGTTCGAAATGACAAATACTTTTGTGATTGCCTGTCATATTATAAACAGTATCAGTCACATTTGATACACACATAGGAATTGCGCGTGTCATGGTATTGATTCTAGTGTTTAATGCATTACAATAATTTTCAATTCAAACAGATGACGTGACGTTATGAACCGTCAAACTGTATGTGGGGATCACTGACATTGACGTTTCATAACATAAGAGCTACATTGATGGTCTGCTGTGTCAGAAATAACTATATTATACATGCCAGATCTACACGTAATTGATTTTAATAAACACGGTACTTCTCATAGAGGTTACAAACAATGTAAGTTCTTCTGAATAATTTCGTAATTTGTTGGGGAGAAATTTGTCTGCAGTCAAAAAATTTGTAACATGATGTCAAATCAAGCCACTCTTATCCAGTTCTTAAAGTTTGATAAATATAATCAAACATAATAATAATAATTATGTTTGATTATATTTATCACTAGCTGAAGTACCCGTTCTTCGCACGGAAATGAATGGACTTTCTGATATTACGATTTGTTGTGAATACTATTTATTGTAATAAAGACATATAGCAAAATGGATATCGCATTATATTGTGTTCAATAATCATGCATACCGAATTCCAACGCAATTGTTTGTACGGTGCAGAAGGCGATGCGGCGTAGCGCAATCTAGTAACGAGTTTTAGCAGAACGGATACGGCGAAAATATTCTTCGCATTCAGATATCGATGTATACGAATTTTAATGATGATCGGCTGGACTGGACAGTCCTGAAGTTCATGTGTTGACGCGACATCTAGTGGCAAGTTATAGGAAAATGCATAGCGCCAAACTCTTCCCCGTGTTCAAATATCTATGTATACCTATTTTCATAGCGATCAGTTGCACAGTCAATAAGGGATACACTGCAGCGCCATCTAGTGGTTAATTAAAGTAATGATTTGCTACAGTGCCGTCAAGTGGCGAGTTATAGCAAAATGGATAACGCCAAAATATTCTCATTGTTCAAATAGCTATGTATACTAATTTTCATAGCGACCGTTTGAATGGTCAAGAATTTGGCCTGCTGCAGCGTCATCTAGTGGCTAGTTAAAATAATAATGCATTGCAGTGTCATCTAGTGGTGAGTAACATCAAAAGGAACGCAGTTAGAATATATTCTTTTTAAACATTTTATTCTTTTTAAACATTTAATTATATTTAAAACATTTTATTCAGAAAAATCGCCACACATGGCAACCACGATGCTTATTTTACACTTTTTTCACTACAGGGGTTACAATTACGGAAAGCTTTTTGCGTGGAAATCATAAAAATTCACTTAAATTCCGGGAACGGGTGGACTTTCAAAGTTTTAAAGAGGACTATAATTTATTCTATATTATTTTACATAGCTGTGCAAAATTTCAGGCTGATAGGTCCATTTTTGTGGATTTGTATACTAATCAAATCCACAAACAAACAAACAAACAGAATTTCATTTTTATTTATAAGACTAGCTGAAGTACCCGTTTTTGCACGGGAATGAATGGACTTTTTGATATTACGATTTGTGGTGATTACTATTCATTGTAATAAACAGATATAGCAAAGTGAATATAGCGTTATATTGTGTCCAATAATCATGCATTCCGAATTGAATCGTTTGTACGGTGCAGAAGGCCATGCGGCGTAGCGCAATCTAGTGGCGAGTTTTAGCAAAATGGATACGTCGAAAATATTTTTCGCATTCAGATATCGATGTATACGAATTTTCATCACTATCGGCTGGACAGTCCTGAAGTTCATGTGTTGACGCGACATCTAGTGGCAAGTTATAGGACAATGGATAGCGCCAAACTCTTTCCCGTGTTCAAATATCTATGTATACCTATTTTCATAGCGATCATTTGCACAGTCAAGAAGTGATACACTGCAGGGCCATCTAGTGGTTCAATAAAGTAATGATTTGCTATAGCGCCGTCAAGTGGCGAGTTACAGCAAAATGGATAACGCCAAACTATTCTCATTGTTCAAATAGCTATGTATACTGATTTTCATAGCGACCGTGCTCAACTATCTATGCATACCAATTTTCATAACGATCATTTGAAAAGTCAAGAAGTGATACACTGCAGGGCCATCTAGTAGTTAATTAAAGTAATGATTTGCTACAGCGCCGTCAAGTGGCGAGTTATAGCAAAATGGATAACGCCAAAATATTCTCATTGTTTAAATAGCTATGTATACTGATTTTCATAGCGACCGTTTGAATGGTCAAGAATTTGGCCTACTGCAGCGTCATCTAGTGGCGAGTTAAAATAATAATGCATTGCAGTGTCATCTAGTGGTGAGTAACATCAAAAGGAACGCAGTTAGAATATATTCTTCGTGCTCAAATGTGTAAGTATAAAAAATTTTATGCCGATCAGTCGAACGGTATAGAAGTTGATGCTTTGCAGCGCCATTTAGCGGCAAGTTACAGCAAAATGGATAGTGAAAAATATTCTCCGTGTTCTAATATTCGCGTGTACCAAATTTCATCGAAATCGGTTGGACGATATTCGCATAGCAAACGGCTAAACGGAATAGAATTCAACGTTGTGCTGCGGCACCAAGTGGCAAGTTAAGGAATAGCATAAAAACCTTCTCCATCATAAAAGACTTAGGTGAACCAAATTTCATCGTGCAACGGTGCTCAACGGTGCTGGAGTTTTTTAACCTCATAAACACATACCATCATTCATTTTTATCGGCACCAGTGTTATTATATATACCAGTCTCAAATAAAATCCAGTTTCAAATCTAAGCCTCACCAAAGTGCCAACATACGCCATTTTGCAAGAGTTTTTTCAGGGAATCATTCGAAGCATTGAATTAGCAGCAATCAATATGGGAAATGGTTCGACCGCCAAAGAGTAGCACGCATTTATTTGAAAATTGGAATTCCTTAATACAGCCGATTTTTTTTTAAATTATCAACTATAATGTGTTTTATTCATCGTTACTCCGATGTACTAAATGAGAAGATTTCAATTTTCTGAAATTTGGCGGAATTCCCCCAACTTAAATCAATGTACTCAATTGGCGAGAATTCTGAAGTTAGATCGCTTGAAATCCCTTAATAACTGCATTATTTCTTCACGGATCATTAAAATTTAACGCTGTATTCTAATAAAACCTTTGCACTTGTTTTCAAAAATCTATTTCCTTAAGCTCTCAATAAATTGCGCAAAGCCGAAAACTGTGCCAACCGCTAGAACTCACTTACTTAAAATCCATATTTCAGCCATTTTATTTTTTCGCCAAACTAAAAAAATTTACACATTAGCCTCGGAAATCTTCAATTATTATTGTTTTGCGTGTAAAGCATTACATTCCTGCTCTGATTTCCCATTGCACACGATATTATAATTAAAAAAAAAAACCTTACGAATATAAACTAACAAAAAAAATCATTATTATTCTTTTATTTTTACTTTGAGAATTTAAAACATTTTATTCGGCAAAATCGCCACACATGGCAACCACGATCCTTATTTCACACTTTTTTCACTACAGGGGTTACAATTACGGAAAGCTTTTTGCGTGAAGAGCATAAAAAATCTCTTAAATTCCGGGAACGGGTGGACTTTCAAAGTTTTAAAGTGGACTACGATTTATTCTATATTATTTTACATATCTGTGCAACACAAAAATGGCCGATAGGTCCATTTTTGTGGATTTGTATACGAACGACATTTTATTCGGCAAAATCGCCACACATGGCAACCACGATCCTTATTTCACACTTTTTTCACTACAGGGGTTACAATTACAGAAAGATTTTTGCGTGAAGAGCATAAAAAATCTCTTAAATTCCGGGAACGGGTGGACTTTCAAAGTTTTAAAGTGGACTGTGATTTATTCTATATTATTTTACATATCTGTTCTAAATTTCAGGCCGATAGGTCCATTTTTGTGGATTTGTATACGAATCAAATCCACAAACAAACAAACAAACAAACAAACAAACAAATAAACAAACAGAATTTCATTTTTATTTATAAGATTATACTCAGTTACAATCTGTATGTACACGAGAGGCAACAATGGGTACCTTACTACTTGTATTGAGTAATAATATAGGAAAGTATCACGCATAAACTCCCAACAATGTATTTTTTTAAAGGGTTATAATTACATGTTTAGTTCAGATTCATGTAAAAACGAGGATACGATGACATTCGTAAAAAGACACCGTCATTGACGCTAGGGTTAAATTATCTATTTATATTCGTAATACTTGTTAATCTAAGACAATCACACACCATAAATGTTAACATTTTAAAAAAGTTCTAAATAATTTTAAATGTATGTGTCTGTTTCCCGCCAACTATACACATTTTTTTCTTCAAATATTAATTAAACATGTTCATGTTCGTTACACATGGCTATTTTCCATATTACAAACCCTTGGATTTTAAGAGTAATTTCAGAGATTTGATAATGGGACATTTTAAATAATTTTAAGCTTAGCTAAGTTGTTTATTTTCGTTTAATAATTAATTTTAAGTATTTCCCGTTTTAAAATATTTCTTTTTCTTTCTAATGACCGGATCAGCGGTCTACTGTTGGCATGATCTTAGAAAAAAAAAGTGTATTAGGCTGACCAACATTGCATCCCACAAGTTGTCTCTTAATTTTGACCATTTCCAGATCTGGACCTGGACCTATTGGATCTATTGGATCTATTGACCTGGGGGAGCCAATACAGACCAAACACCTGTATTGGCTCCCCCAGAGGTATAGTTTGAACATTGGAAACTATTTTAGGTGCACCCCCCTGAAATTCTTTTCAGGGTACGGCCCTGCTTTCCATCCTACATTAGATAAGAAAACTAACATGAATTTTTAAGCCCTCAGTAATTATGAATTGATATTTGCAACAAAGAATTGAAAATATTGTCAGTTTTTGAATAATCATGCCTTTGTTTAGCATAAACAATGTGGTTTTGCCTTTATTTCTCTTCCTATCTTTTTATTAACAGCGTCCAATTTTGAATCAGCACAAACGATTGAAATTAGGCTCTGATTCCTGGAGAATTGTTGTAGTTATACGCTCAATTTGATAAATGTGTTTCGGCATCGATTATAATGGGAATGATAACAATACAGCCTCGTTTATCTATGGAAAAGAACCAGAATAAAACAAAATACCGAAGTGTCGGGGGAAAACATCATTATCGCGAGACTTATCTTTTCAGAAACAATGAAGATACATATAAACAGAATCCCAGATTTATTTTACTTGAGAAACTCACAGAAATTATGCCTAGTTGTCATTCAGTTGTTGAAATGCCCGAAAGGCATAAAAATTAGAAGCGATATTTATATTTTATAGAGGTTTTGTTGATGCATTTTTAGTATGTTTGGAACAAAAATTCAAATTTAAGAGATTATATACTGAAAAGATGACTTGCTCCCATTTTATCCAAGTAAATATTGAGAGATTTGAATCTTAAGAGAGAAAAACTTTGTGTACCTCCAATCCATTATTTTTTTTCCTACGCTGTTATATGTGTTTTATACCAAGTTCTTATTTGATTTAACAAAAGCTATAGAACTTTTAACTGTAAATCTATTTTTATTTTACCTCTCACCATATATGGTCATGTAGACTGTACAGATTTGAGTTGGCAAGCATCTTATGAAAATTTTACAGTATACATGATTTTAATATTTGATTTCAGCAGGTTCAGCAGGCAAATGTAAAATATCACAAATATTATGATTTTCAATGAAATACTGCACAAAACATTTAAATGTTTTAGCACTGTCTATAATCATCATAATTTAAAAGCCTTAGTAATTTTAAACACTTAAAATGATAATTTGTGTTTAATTTTGGCATACACTAGATCATACTAATTAATATGCGAAGCTGAAAATGGAAACTGCATTTTGTTTCTAACTTTTGAAGCATTATTAGGGACACTAAAGATTATTATAAACAATTCATTATAATTAGCGAATTAAGTTATCAGGGTGTAGTTCTGGAATGCATTGCAAAAATGAATAATACTTTGAAAACAAATTGAACGGATACAAAAACTGGTAACAACTCTCCGTCGTGCAGTAGACTCCCGTGCAATGCGATTAATAGAATATATATATTTTTTTTTTATCACGTCATATAGGACTGCACGTTATAAGAGAGTTTCCTTATGAGAAAAAGTCGTTTGCAATGTTTTTAGCTGATTGCAGGAATTCGCGCTGTATGGATGTCTACTGTGATCATTTCTGATAAATAGTCATTCATACACATAGTGGGAATGTATGTTAATAACAAAATCAGCTAAAAGAAAAATGTTGAAATCGCAAGTGTGTAAAGAAATATTTGTGATAACTACCAACATATATATATCTTCTTTAATAGGGATTTCCTCAATACTGATGTTTCCTTTCAACCAAAAAATTCTCCAGTTTTTGTCTCCATCTCTGTCTGGAGAATCCTCGTGATTACTCAATTCTATTTCATGTTCTCTATAAGGTTTTTTTTTAACCTTTTTCTCAATTTTCCAATCTTGTTTTTGCCTTTCAAGTTTCTACTTCAGTCACAAGCTGTGCTATTTCATCTCCATTCCTCCGTTGGACCATTATGGTCTCTTATCGATTTTTGTTATGATGTTTGTCTTAACACCCATCCTTCGTCTTTTTTCTTTCTTTTTTTTTTCTTTTTCTAGTCTTGAAATTCTATCCGATCGTCTCCTGAAGTCCATTTCTGTAGATAATAATTTCTTTTCACATCCAGGCTTGAATGTACAGGTTCCTGTTCTATACAGCAAAACACTTCCAATCCGGGTGTTGAAGATGGCTCTTTTTGTTTTTTTAATAACATTTCTGCTCCACAGTACCGAGTTTTACCAGTAATATACCGGGTGATTCAAAATATATATTAAGGCGATTATTTTTTAAACCGTAAGTGATCGAAACATACTACAAATTAGAAAAATTCGTCAAATTAAGAGTAGCTTTCAGATATGGAATTTATTTACAGGGGGTTGTATACATATTAAAATACGAAATTTAATTTTTATACGGTCCCTCTTTTTCTACCCTTTATATTTAGCCTAAGAAAATTGCCTAAGAAAATTGATAAAACAAATCTCGTGTTGAAGATGCAAACATGGGATTGTACAACGCCCAGTAAAAATAATGCCATATCTGAAAGCTACTCTTAGTTTGATGAACTTTTCTAATTGGAAGTATGTTTCGATCACTTACGGTTTAAAAAATAATCGCCTTAACATCTACTTTGAATCACCTGGTATATATATATATATATATATATATATAATAATTGACCAGTTTATTTTCTCATGAATGCTTGATTTGATTTATTTTTACCGCAAAAGTAAATTACATAAATACGTTTTTCCTAGATATTAGTCTTTGCATCAACAAGAGAAATCATCTTGTATTAGAGGGAACGATTTAAATGAGGTCATTACTTTCCTGATAATGTTTCAGATTTATGCTGAATTTGTTAAATGTGCCTTTTATATTTACCGATCATCCCCCACCTCTGTGGCAATATTAACTCCACAACCTCACTTCTGGAAGAAATGAAAACAAGAACTAAACAGACAATGGTTAAAGCATTGGGGGAAACATCATTATCACAGTCTTATCTTTTCACAGCGAATGAAGATATATTAAGACAGCCCAAGATTTCTTTAACTTGATAAACGCAGAGAAATTATCTCCAGTTGTCACTCGACAAATCGTACAGCAAAAGAAAAGATAAGAATTACGAAGTTTCTTCGATAGTTGCATTTAAATACAAGAGGGTGTTTTGGGAGGATTTGTTTCTGTCCAAAATAAAACCTCCAATTTCAATGTTAACTGGAAGGGGGGATTTTTTATTTGAGAAGTCTCCTTTGGCGTTATTTGATTAAGGAAGATGACTTTAATATGACAGGAAAATTTAGAAATATTTCATGTCTGCAAAATTAATGATGCTTTAAATTCTCATTTCTGATATTAAATATTTCCAATACATCTGCAAATTAAACAAGAGAGATAAAGAATGCCAAACGTATAGATTATAAATCACTTTGCAGTACATTTGTGTTATTTTGAATGTAAACATAATGAAAAATTAACTGTTTTGTATTGCTTCTAACGGATCAATATCGCTAAAGTGTTATTTAAGCAATTACTACTCGCAGAATGTAATTTAAGAGAATGTTTTATGTGCTCTGTGAAAGAATTATTAATGTTACATACTTTGTTGGAAGGGCATTATTTTGCAACACACATTAATGTTATTTTGTTTGAAACAGCTGAAATTTGCGAAATAATTGACTTGCTATATAGACTATTTTCACTGAGGTCATGGTATAATACATGTGAATTACATGTATAAATTTTGATTTGGTGTAAAACTGCTTGTAGTTAGGATTTGGATTATCTACATATTAAAACACAATTCAACTTAAAAAAAAAGGAAGTTTCAATTTTCCATACTTTTTAACGAATATTGAATGAGTAACAAAGCATTGAAAAGTAGGCCATCCAATGTCAAGTTTAAATTTTAAGACCTTGATTCCAAAACTTATTACAGGTATTTAACTATATTTTATTTCAAAAATTATTTATAAAAGCTGATACCCTCTATCTTAAACTGTGAAGCTAACAGCCTTTTTTTATTACATCATATCAAGTATGAATTTTTATTATTATTAAAATAAAAGAGTAGTATTAGAACATACATATATTAGAATCCGTGTATTTTAAAATTTTTAAAAATTAATCCTGATACCATGCAGACCAATATTTGTGAAAATAAATAGCTAATATAGTTTAAATAGAAACTTCAGAAACAATATTTTAGTTTCTCTGCATTGTTTCATTAAGTTTCCAAATAAAGGCTTTTAATATCGATACAAGGCCCGACAAATATCACTTTGTCTCCATCTTTGAATCCAGTATAAAGGAAGAGTCAGCCACGGTATAAAAATTATAAATAATTTCTTCCCTATTTAAAGAAATAATATTTCTAAACGATAGCATTAGAAAGCAAATAACACAAAAAATAATTAAAAATAAAGCGACTTTTAAAAGGTAATAATTCTCATGCTGCATAACACCAATTGGGATCAATTGAGTAAGTGATTGCCAAAGGGTGCTGAAGAAGTTTGCTAACCTACTAAGATTCCGAGTCATCTTCATGCACCCAGGCCTTCTGAAAACTCGCACACTAAATCCCCAATCCCCCTGTATAACTGAGATTTTTTCTTTTAGGACAAGACTGCTTTCAGTTTGAACAAAATGGTCACATGGTTCTAAGCTGCAACATGCGTCGAGAAGCCTACCATACAGCGGCCCAAGCTCAAGTGGACCTGAGCCTTAACCTACAGCTTATCCAGGCTGTGGAGTCCAGAGCTGGGAGACTTGGTCAGAAGATGGCTGCCAAAATCGGTGATCAGTGTCACAGGGCATAGCTCTGCGGTTAGTAACTCTTTAATGTTAACGTAGGATTACTTATCGTTTAGTTAGTTGTAAGGAGCCCGTTGAAAAATAGACGAAGGTAATACTTTTCATTTAATATACACGAAATATTTATTAATACGATATATTGTGCTTTAATCCATATTGTCATAGCAATCGTAATATTATCGTAATTTATAGTCTAATTGCAAGCCTTAAAAAAGATCTGGCATTCAAAATTTACAGTATTTTTACAAAATCTATTCAATATTTTTACGAGTTTTTAACTTTGATCGAATTGTTGCCAAAGTGAAACAATCAAAAGATTGCGTTCAAAAATAAAAACAATTTATGCGGAATGCTGAGCTTAAATACACTCATGTCCATAAATTAAGGATAATGAAGTTCAGGCAAAGAAAGAGAAAGAAGCAAAACAAATTTGACTTATTTGTAAAGTCTATTAAACAAAAAGTAAAGAGCAAAAAAGATGCTATATGTTTGACATAATTAATAAAAATTGCAAGTTTGACTCCCTTGACCAAATTTCAAAAAAGAACCTATTTACAAAAAACAGTATAACATGGTTAGTAGGATGGTTAATACGGAGTATGTCTCCCGGACGATGCAATACAGGCCTGAGAACGCCTAGGCATGCTGAGTATCAAATGATCAATCTGATCTTGGGGAATATTACACCACTCATCAAGCAATGCACTCCGAAGTTCCGGTAGACAGGTGGGAGAGGGTTGACGGGCTGCAATTCGTCGGCCAAGCATATCCCACACATGCTCTATTGGATTCAAATCCGGTGAGTATGCTGGACAATGCATACGGGTGATATCCTCCGATTGAAGGCATTCATCTACAATGTTTGCACGGTGAGGACGGGCGTTGTCATCCATAAACACAAATTCAGCACCCATGGCGCCCCGAAACAAACGTACATATTGTTCCAGAATGACATCCCGATAGATGTGGCCTGTCATCGTTACACTCTGAACATGCAGGTCAGTTCTGGAAACAAGAATAATTCCTCCCCAAACGAGCCATCCTGCACCACCGTAACGGTGTCTTTCAATGGTGTTCTCTTGGTGGTAACGGGTACCTGGCGCTCTCCAGATGAATGTCCGGCGAGAATCAGACTCCAAACTAAACCTGGACTCGTCGGAAAACATCACACAAGACCACTGTTGCGGTGTCCACAATGCATGCTCTCTACTCCAGGTTAATCGCAGGCGACAGTGAGTTGCGGTAAGTGGAACACATCTGACAGGCCTACGAGCATATAGACCAATGTGCCCTAAGCGTCTGTACACGGTCTGCCTTGAAACTGTCGTACCGGTAGCTGAAGAGAGCTGACGAGACAGGTCTGATGCTGTACTCCGTCTGTTTCTTTTGGCAGTAACTGCCAAATAGCGGTCCTCATTCGGCGTTGTAACTCGGGGGCGACCTGTGCTGTAACGTCTACTCACATTACCATCATCTTGGAATCGTTGCCAAAGCCTGGAGATGACACTCTGGGCGATTCCAAGTTCCTCGGATACTTCCAGCTGGGTACGTCCACATTCCAGTCGTCCGATAATTCTGCCACGTAAAACATCATCCAAATGCCTCCTTTGTGCCATAACTATGCGGTTTTTGCACTGAAAGGCTTTCACAGCGCTTGTGAACAATTTTACTTCTTTGCCACCATTCCTTATATACCCCTCTCTTACACTCTCGTCATTGTGACGTACCATCCACGCCATCTGGTGGTTTCCTGTAATTTGCATATTCTTCTTCAAGATGTGTGTGATCATTCCACAGGTGAAATTTTTATTTTAGAGATCAATTTCTGTGTGATTCTGAATTATCCTTAATTTATGGACATGAGTGTACTTGAGTGGACATGAGTATCCTGAATGTTTCATCCTTAGAGAATCTGATGTATTGATATCTTTGTGGATAACATTAAACAGATCCCGTGAAAAATATTTCATTGCAATCTCGAGGAGCTATTTAGAATCGCACAAATTGCGAATTTACTGTCATATAAAGTAAATTTCTCGAGAGGTTTCATCAATCTCAAGCAAATTTTATTTTATGATGTCAAGTTTTTGACTACCGTAAAAGAAACTCGAATTACTTCATTTAGTACATATAGTTCATCCAGTTAGTTTTCAAATGGAGGAATATTGAAACTTACAACCACAAACTTGCACCATACTTGGATATAAATCGCTAAAAATGGTCAACTTTAGCGACTTTTGAAATTTTAGTACTCCACTATATCCTTGAAAAGTGAGTCACCTTTTTGACATGTAATACAAAAATCTGTGTCTGAAATTAATATTACTCGAGTGCTAAAAATGTTATTTAAGTAAACTATTTTCACAAGTAAGAGTAATGTTCTTTTCATGCAACAATAACCACTTAACTGCTTTTTCCCCATACACGAACGTAAACATTTTGCTCTCCTTAACTACTCTTCTACGAAATTTCACGAAGATCGGATGAATGGTACTAAAATGTTATGTAGATGGACAGATAAACAGAATTTTTTAAATTATGAACAATTCTTATTTAGCAATCACACCCTACATAACAAATCAAATGTGACAGCATCTTTCTTGAGCTGTTTTAAAATATTTAATTCGCTCTCTAATCTACCTGTAAATTAACATTTCTGAGAATGTCACAACCACTAATGCATGTCACTGTCCTTACTAATTTACTTAACTGTTTTAGCAAATTAACTATTCAGTTTTTTCAAATTAGCAATTAAATACGCCACGCAGTAATGCAGTTTGCATGCTTTTGCTCTTCTACTGATTTTTATTATCCCAAAGACAAAATAGTGGGTCTTTTTCTTTTAGTCCATTATCTAGTGTCTGTATAAGCAGTATTAAAAATCTTCTCCACGCCAGGTCATCATAGCCTGTAGCCTCGTTTCTCTTATCCACAATGCATTTTGAATTTTCGTCACGTACCCCGCATTAACTTCCCAAGCCTTCAATAAAGTTAACTTGTGAGGAAATCCGCTTTCCTTAATTCACGTTTTTCGTTGTTATAAGAAGTTTATTAAAATTTCCCTGGTAGATTCACTAAGGTGCGAGTACAGTTTTTCCCCCCTCAACAAGATTTAATTAATGTGTTAGAGATTTAAATTGCTTCCACAGCTTAATGTATACTGATATTAATTTGTCTCAGGCAATTTGGTATGCTGCCAGCTGAACGTATTATGTTATCGATTTATTAACTTTTATTTAAATATCGTTCGCGAGTAGAAAAAAATTGACTTAGGTGAAATTTTTTTACTGTAGCATTCTGTGGGGATTGATTATTTGGTTAAAGATTCATCTGGCTTCATTCTTCAACAAGTATTGCTGTCAATAATATTTTAGATAAAATTATTTATTAATATAGTGAAATTGTACTGATTTGTTAACATTCATAAACTTAATACAGTGAAACCTCTCTGAGCGGCCACCCCTATATAGCGGCCTCCCTGTATAGCAGTTCCCCCTCTAAACAGCCAATTTTTCGTGGCACGGATTTTCTGCTCATAGGACTAATGTTAAAATAACCTCTATAAGCGGCCCTCGACCCTCTCTAAACGGCCACCGAGTGGGACCACCACGGCCACCGACCGCTCATTTCATTTTTCGGGAAATCCTACTGACTCCACGCTTTAATTTTGAGCGGAAAAAAGTCAAGGTCAGGAGTTTGGCGAAGGTAAGCGCATTTTTAATCTTTTTAATCAAATGTAAAATTAATTTGAGGTTGATTTAAATTAACTAAACAGAATGTTTGTGTTGATAAACGCTTTTACAAATGAATTTTTGTGCCTTTCAGGCGCTAATTCCGTTTCTGACGAGGAATTTTCCGATGTTTACAATGGCGAGCAAGCTAAACTTTCATCACAAGCGACTTTAGGGAAACCGATGAAATTATCGAAAATTCCGAAGCGGTTACAAACGAATCGGTTAAGCCCGGGTTTCCTGCAAGCGGCGACGGCCAGCCCTCCAATTTGTAAACCGCGAAAAATCTCACGGGATCTTTCGTGTGCCCACGAGATCTGGACGTCCCCAGCGACGCTGAACGCTGGAAGGAAACCACCTTTTAACCCTTTCGCGACGGGAAGCGCAAACGCGCGCTTATCGCTGAGGCCGGCAGTCTCTTTCGCAAATGTTTGTCCAGGGCCGGAGAGTTTTTCGCGATTAAGCCTAAATCCATGAACAGAACAATCAGAATATATTATAGTGTCACTATCACTACTCTCCGAATCTGCTTCAGAATCAATATCTCATAATTTCAAATAATTTGCGCCATTTCTGCTATTTCAAGCTCTAACACTTTCGAAGCTTCGACATTCTAACTGTAAAATGAGAAAAAATCCACGTCTACTAGATCTAATTATCCACTAAAAACTGGACTGCAAACCGTAATACCCAACGCTGTAGCGAAAATAAAACTCCCTGCTTACTATAAAGAAATACCACGTACGAATTTATAGAGCCGTCATAAAGTATACCATTCAGAAACATTCCTTTCAACTTACGTTTATATTATCAAAAACCACGTGTATGTGAGTCATGCTACTCCCATTCTGAGTAGAAGGTCAAACCTACATGTATCTGTAACCGCATGGACATACAATGCCATCTTGTGCCAAAAGTTATAGTTTTTAAAACGTTCCAGGACACTGGCACAACTGTGTGACGGGTGAACGAGGAAACGCTCTGGCACGCCAGCGTGTCGGCCGGGAACTGAGTGCGTTTCTTACTGGCACGTATACGTGACAGTCGGCGCGAAAAGGTTAATAAACGCGTTCTTTGGAGGCGAGAGGCACCCGCTAAGGTCATTAATCACTCTGGTCGCTGGACGCTGGACGCTTGCAGGAAACCAAGGCTATAGAGATCTGTTTTTAAGGTAAAAAACGAACTTGAAAAAATGGTTGTTTCAGAGAAAAGTAAAAACTTAAAATAGACACAAATTGTATCCCTTTTTCAAAGAATGGAAGAAAGCATTCAATAAAGTACTATTTCTCTTTAGATAAAATTTAAATTTCATTTTAAATAAGGAATATGTGTCAGACCAGTTTATATTACGCATTATAGCAATTATCTTATAATAGTAAATAACACCCTTCAGAGCGTCCAAATATTCTCGGTACGGTGGGGTGGCCGCTTAGAGAGGTTTCACTGCATATAATTGTAAAAGTAGGTTAACGAGAACACGTTTAATCTTCGAAAAAAAAAGGTGTCGGGAACTGAGCGATTTGAAAGAAAATGGATCCCTTCTGGATAAAATTGGGAAAATATGTACGGGAGTTTCCAGTTTTGCTCATTTTCTTAGCATTTCGAAATTATTTCCTGTCCGTGTTGAGCAACACTTCTTCAATAGTTGACATTTTAAAAAGTAATTAATAACAGAACTTCCAATTTATAAATTGTTTCTCAGTTAAATATAAGAAATAAAATAATTTAAATTACTTTTTCTTATTTTTTAAAGGATATACGACAGACATGTGTTTTTGATGGTCAGAATGACTTTTTCTACTACACACGGTCATGATTATCCTACTTTAAAAGAGTAGTTTTATAATTAAGACCATTGAAAAACATTTAATTATGGCAGAAAAAGTAAAAATATGTCAGTTGCGTTTAAATATATTACAAAAATACTTTAAATAAGAATTAGCTTGTTTGAAAGATTGTCCACTTGCGTTAAACAACTCTCAACACCGAGCCACCTAACTATTTACTAAAAACTTTGATATTCTGTTCTAGTCTGTTGTTACTGATTTAAAATATCTAATTAAAAATGAAACGCGCCTATCATGAAAAATACATTATAAGCTTCATGTCTAATATTTTGACTAACTTATCATTTAAACATTTTTTGAAATTTTGTTGATCCTAATTACCTTAATCTACCCTATGCGCAGGTTATTTAATTTAAAGTCTCGTATAATTATTACCAACGTGTAAGTGATAACAGTAAGACGAAGAGATTTAAACAAAACAACATCTTAAAAAGGTATATAATTATAAATTCTGAACGGAATTTCACCAGAGCTTTTATTATTCAGCTTTTTAGAAGAGCCTTAAAAATTCCATCTTTGAACAAGTGTATTTAGAATTTTATGTATGAACTTATATAGGAAAGCCCAAGTTTCTTGTTTTTACTCTTGATAAAACCCATCGGTATCTTTTCTAGAATCACTTGGTGTTCCTTTAACGTCTCCGAAGCAGTTTAGAGTGTCAATCACGTTCATATTTACCGAAATTTCGAGTATATAGCAAAGCCAGAATTTTTTCTTTTTCTTGCGAGAGATTGTCATCGCACAGCTCGGTGTTTTTAATCTTCGAATTACTTTGCAACTTTGTCACGTAGTGGATATTTAGTTTCTAAGCCTTCGAAGGGACAAACTTTTCAGGAGCTTCCATCGCCTCTTAATTCTTGCTAAATGTCAAGATGGAAAGCACAGTTTTTCTCTCGTTGATTCAATTTAAGTATTTAGAAACGTAAGGAAAGTAATTTTCAAGAGTAAAAATTAAGTTTAATAATGCATGTAAGTATCCTCAACTTTGTTGCAATTTTTTATATTGCTATTATATATTCAGATAAAGAATCATTAAAGAACTGATTAATATTCAGGATAAAACAAAATTTTGTGAAATATGAGGCTAAGTGTGTATAAGGTTAATTTACTTGAGCTCAAAATTGCTTAAAGTGGAAATTAATTTAAAGTCTGTTCTAGGAGGGTAATCATGTAATTAAAACGTGGTTGAAATTATGGTTAAAAAATAATAATAACTAATCATAAAATATTAAACTAAGATAAGGTAGAAATAGTAATTATCTCATCAAAATGATTAGTTTATACCGATTTCAATATTGTATATGTTAAATACCTTTCATATCTTGCATTTTTAAAATTTGTATATGATTTCTTTGGGGTAAAGCTAAAAAATAAGTGTTTACCATACATAGTAATAGATAAAAATTATGCATCTTCATTTTATACATGGACGTGGAGTAAATTTAAATCAATGATTGTTCGAAAATTAAGTTACAAATATATGATACCTCCAATATAAATCGGTTTTTGTAATGGAATTTTTCATACAAATAATCAGTTTTATGTGACGGCCAACAAGAACTTCATGAATGAATAATATGCAGATGAAAATACAAAGGACCATTATTAAGGGTGGCCATTAATATAGGACCATTAATATAGGACCATTTTCCATGACGAATGAAGCTGGAATATTTGTTTTTCAGCATTAATGTTGTGATTTTCATTTATAAGCGCATTTTATATCTATAATTAAAGTCAATAATATAAACGATATTTATTGAAATGCGTTTATGGCATTTATATTTAATTAACATACTTATGCAGTTATGATTTTAATAATCAATCTGTTAATTTTTTACAGGCAGAGAAATTGTCCGTGAAACATGTCAACATTCGCACAAACAACGACCACGTGTTACATGCACCACTTAGAAGGAGAAAAAATTATTTTTTGTTTATTTAAGGTATGCATATTTAAAAACTGCAGATGGTAAGCCTGATAAGCTGTGATAATTTTTCTGTAATACTTAACATTTGAATGTAACGTACTAAAATTTGCTGTTTGGTATCACATAAAATAATATGGTGTTTTAAAGTTAAATTTAAAATTACATAAATTAAATTTCGGCTAACCGTAATTAAGTCTAGAAGCAACCTGTATTTAAATGTAAAAAATTAGTTAAGTTTATTTTTATAAAATTGCCTGTCCGTCTTTAATTTCTGAATCATCTTACTTTAAAGTAAAATTTGTAACATACTGCGTTCCCCTCCCCCCCCCAAAAAAAAATGAAAATTGTAAGAAAACATTATTTTTTTTAAATGTCACTTTTTTTCTTTTGTTTTTTCTTTTACTTTGATAGTAATTTCGTTAAATGAACTATATTAAAAGTTAATAATTTAACGTATAAGGATTCATCACAATAGATGAGATCACATAGATAAAAATAACACTATGTAATCTAATCGTCTAATAATACAACGAGAAGATACTTAAAACTGCATGTTGACCTAAAGCTTGTCTAACTAACTTGCCATTATCTTACTTCACCAAAGCTCGTATTTGTTAACGTTTAGCAGTTAAAATGATAGTTTGATTACAAGCTTTACCTTTTTTCAAAAATGCAGTAAATCACAGCTTGTTTGTAGCTTTGCTATCTTCATTGTATGGACCATATAACTGTGAGAAAAAGATTTCAATAAAAGAAAATATATGCCTTTAATGTGTGCACTATTATTTTTTGTATTTATTTAAAAACATGTGTTGACGCATTAATGTTTTTATTTTGCTTTTAACTTATGGATTTTAAAATTATATTTACTTGCGAACTCTTTCAACCTCAGACTTCATTTTGTATCACATTACCTAAATTTGAATTTATTGATGTTTTATACATCAGCAAACGCCTCCAGGTATTCTATAAAAACTTTACAGAAGATCGTCATTTCCATCTTAGTAATTCATTTCCTTAACAACTAGAAAAAACTAGCAGTTGCATCAAATGATATAATGATTGATGTTTAGAGCATTAAATTACTACCATTAATACAAAAAGCTGTTGAGTGACGATTTTCAGAACACTTAGAATCATCTAGAAAACATTACTGTTCTCAGTATATTTAGATATTCTTTAGATGGTACTTGCCTTTGGTGAAAAAGTAATTTTTGTAGCTGCTAACGAGACAGCTTTATTGAAGGATTTCCCGGATTACCTAGAATACCTAGATTTCTTTGCAGGCCGAGGAGTGAGAAGACCTTTGCTGCTATTGTTCTGAGAATAAAAATTGATGTCAGCAACAAGTTCACTAAAATATAAATATTTATTTGGAAGATTCTACTAATTGATAAAAAAATCATTATAATATGGCACTTTGATGTTAGTTTTAAAATGAGTGTACAGTTAACGGAATCTATTTTGCTTCAGCAGATATAATAAATAAAATATCTTCTGTGTATAATCATTTAAATTTTACAACAGACCAACAGATTTTTAATATGCAATATTTTGTAGCATGAGTTAAAGAAAAGTCTAACCATATGTGCAGCAAGATTATAGAACTGATATCTGATTGTTCTTACAAAAATAGTTTTTAAAGAGTATGCGCATGAATCTTGACGAAAGATCACGAAAAAATTACATTCATGCTGTTCTTCCCCAGCTATAAGCAATGAACACGGTGAGAATTTCCATCAGCAAATTTCTACAATGGAGAAGCGGTACCAAGGCAAGTATAGTTCCAATATGCTGGATGACTACTGTTGGACCAAGAAGAGAGACATTCCAGATGCAGAATATGACCGAAAATCACTATCTATACCACTTTCTAGGTCGGTCAGAATGAGTAGTTATAATTTTGAGTTAGATAGCTAGTTACAGATTTTTTAGAATATTATAAAAAATGAAATGACTATCACACGAAACTCCTGCCCGGTGGGGAAAAACTGAAATGATATTTGAATTCCGCACGAAAAATACTTTTAGAATCTGTTATTTTAATTCTTGTGAAAGAAAAAAAGTTCATTTTTGTACCAGTATTATTTGTTGACAATAAAACCGACAAGTGTAGAAGCTTAAAGGGCCTTTTCAGCCAATGGCTGTATTTGTAACTCTCTAAGAAGGCGATTAGCAGATGACACGATTAACATTATTTGTTTCTTACGATCCTTTTTAAAAAACGAATTTGACTTTTTATAATCGCTATACCCAAAATAATTTTTCAAAGTAGGTTTATTGAAAAACACTCGATATTGTGATAATTGTGGCATTCAATAAAGAGATCTATGATAACTGTCATCATAATTATTATAAGACTTCTTAGCGTGACAAAATAACATAATTATTGTGAACTCAGTTGATTTAGATTTAAGTAATTAAGTAATATACATAATATAATGTAAGTTACAAGATAATTTTCATTGATGTCGTCTGTGAGCGCTATTAAAACTGAACTTAAACTCTATTATTACTAAATATACTTATACTTATAAATAAAATTATAAATATAATATTTAAAATTAAATTATAACTGCAATTATGTGTGATATTTTTACATAATCCCCAGAGAACTCTAAAAAATCAACACTATAAGTGGCAAAAAAACGTCTCTTGCAAAATGCATCTTAAGTTCTGTCCAATTCTGAATGTATAAGCATGAATTAACAAAAACAGTTAAGGTATTTCTCTTTAAAAATCTGGATAAATTTTGTACTTAGCATTCATTTGAAAGCTTCAGTTGGCAACAATTCAGTTCAAAAATATTTAGTCAGTTCTCTAATTTCATCCCCCATCCTTTCTTGTGTGTCAAAAAGGTCTATGCTTATACTATTTAGACTTTCTATTTTTGTCCCATTTTCATTATTAAAATCAGTGTTGTATTAATTGACTAACTATTTTATCTGTTATATATACACAGGGTATGCCCAAAAGATGGTAAAGCGTTCTCATTCTTTATCTACAAGAGGTAAGTGAGCAACAGAAATTGGAAAATGCAAAAAATGAGGTCGAAAATCAGACTCCATCTCTCGTTAGTTTTCAAAAAGTTACACTTTTTAAATTTATATACGACTTCCGCACAAAAAATTTTCAGTTAGTGAAATGTGTCCCAAATATTCATGAGGTGATGGACAAAATTTCAGGCTTTCACATGAAGCGTCTCAGAGATATCTTTAAATGTAGATCATCGCGGGGACTATACACGAATTTTAATGTGAACGTTTCTTGCTTAAGTGGAAAGAAAAAATATTTTCTTTCATTATTTTTGTACTAACCCTGAAATACAACCATTTTCCTTTCGAAAGATACTGAGTCCGACCAGTGGCTAAACGCGTTTGCAATCTCAACTGGGAGACGGAAAGTGCCTGGTTCAAAACCAGGTCACGTCCGCCGACCCAACCATTCGGAGTTTTCCGTGGTTTTCTCCGAAACTTTGCGTGAGTACGGGTTAGGATCCCTTAGGAAGTCCCCCACGGAAGGCAATCCCTCCTTTGGCTTAGATCCCTCGCTCATACAATTGACTCTAACACCCCATTTACGAGAGCCACTGAAAAGTGATTTAAGTCAGCATACATTTATCTTCATAACTATGACACTTTTTAAGACATAATTCTAAAATTTTTTATATCACTACATTAATTTTTGTGGCACATTTTACTAACAGGAAAATTTTTGTACGGGGATCATATACAAATTTCAAAAGTAACTTTTTGAAAATTAACGAGAGACATTTTTAAAAAAACCTTTTATGAGTCTTATTTCCGATCTTATTTCCTGCAGTTTTCCAATTTACACTGCCCACTTATCTCTAGTAGATAAAGAATTAAAATCCGTTACCACTTTTTTGGGACACCCCGTATGTATATGTAACATATGTATAGGTATAGAAAGATTTCTTCAAAATCAAACTTATATTTTCCTGCATGTTATTACATTTCAACAGCAGGGCTTAACAATAAATTTTTAACGACAGAATCTTGTGGGATACAGCTTTTGTTTTGAATTATGCATCACGCCCCAAAACACATTATTTCTTCGAATTTCTTTCACTGTAGATGGAAGTTTTTTTTTTTTTTTTTTTTTTGACTGCGACTTCTGTATATTTTTCTTCCTACAAACAAACAAATCGATTTACTGGGAAAAGATGTAAAAAATATTAGATATTCGTTAATGGATTATGAAATGAGGTGGGTTACAATAGTTATGTGAAATATGGCTCTTTTTTCTCCCCGATGGCGAAGTACCAGAAAAATATCCAATACTAAACATCAAAGTAAATATTTCTTTTTTTTTTCTTTTGATGGTTTTACGCCTTTCAGGGAAGTCTCCGGGGGATTGACTAAATAATTTGATTTTCATATTTGATGCCGAAAACTTAGTTAGCAGGATTGTTAACATCGCAATGAGAAGAAAAAAAATATAAATATTGCATTGCATTAACAGAGCGGAGAAAAACTTTTACGCATACATGAAAAGATTTCACATGAGATCTGAAGTGCTGAAAATAATAGTTAGGAGTTTAGATTGGTTATTTAATATATCTAAGTAAAACAAAGCGTATAATATTTGAGAAGAAAACAGATTAACAAATAATTCATTTGACAGTCAATGGAATTTTTGTTTTATATTTAAATATTAAATAATTGAAAACTATTTCAAATTACCTTGGTGTTAATATACTCATAAATCCTTATAAATAAAAATGAAATTCTGTTTGTTTGTTTGTTTGTTTGTTTGTTTGTTTGTTTGTGGATTTGAGTTGTATACAAATCCACAAAAATGGACCTATCAGCCTGAAATTTTGCACAGATATGTAAAATAATATAGAATAAATGACAGTCCACTTTAAAACTTTGAAAGTCCACCCGTTCCCGGAATTTAAGAGATTTTTTATGTTCTCCACGCAAAAAGGTTTCCGTAATTGTAACCCCTGTAGTGAAAAAAGTGTGAAATAAGGATCGTGGTTGCCATGTGTGGCGATTTTGCTGAATAAATTCTCAAAGTAAAAATAAAAGAATAATAATGATTTTTTTTTTGTTAGTTTATATTCGTAAGGTTATATTTTTTTAAATTATAATATCGTGTGCATGGGAAATCGGAGCAGGAATGAAATGTTTTATACGCAAAACAATAAGAATTGAAGATTTCCGAGGTTAATATGTTAAAATTTTTTAGTTTGGCGAAAAAATAAAATGGCTCAAATGCCGAGAAAGTGAGTTCTAGCGGTTTGCACAGTTTCAGGCTTGGCGCAATTTACTGAGAGCTTAAGGAAACGGATTTTTGAAAACAAGTGCAAAGGTTTTATTAGAATACAGCGTTAAATTTTAATGATCCGTGCGGAAATAATGCAGTTATTAAGGAATTTCAAGCGATCTATCTTCAGCATTCTCGCCAATTGAATGCATTGATTTAAATTGGGGGAATTCCGCCAAATTTCAGATAATTGAAATCTTCGCATATAGTACATCGGAGTAACGATGAATAAAACACGTTATATAGTTGATAATTTAAAAAATGCGGCTGTATTAAGGGATTCCACTTTTCAAATAAATGCCTGGCGGTCGAACCATTTCCCATTTTGATTGCTGCTAAGTCAATGCTTCGAATGATTCCCTGAAAAAACTCTTGCAAAATGGTGTATGTTGGCACTTTTGCGAGGCTTAGATTTGAAACTGGATTTTATTTGAGACTGGTATCTATATTAATAAAACAATGTGTGTAAACTGTTAGTTTGTTTGTCTGTGTCTCTCGTAGCTCGCAAACGGGTGATCGTAGACCTACCAAATTTTGAACGGAAATTCTCCATGACAGGTCCCGGCACACCTCGAAGCGATTTTTTCAAAATTCGAACTATTTTAGGAAATATCAATAAAAACGTATCGCAAAAGGCTAATTTTTGCTTTCCGCCATTTCGTAATTGTAACCCCACAGTGCATTATGCGACGATTAAGCTTATCTAGGTTGCCACATTCGGCCACATTCGGCAGTTCATTAAATGATTCAGACTCTTGAAGTAAAAATAAAAGAATAACGATCTTTTTTATTTTGTCTAGATTATTTGTAAGGTTGTTTTTAAATTAAAATATCGTGTGCATGTGAAATCAGAGCGGGAATGAAATGATTTATACTCAAAAGAAAAATGGAATTTGGAAATTTTCCGAAAATAAATGTGCAACTTTTTAATTGGGCGAAAAATAAAAGGGGTTGATGAGCGATTTTGAGGAGGATTCTAACGCTTGGCGCTATTTATCGTAATTTAATCGTCTGCTATGTGGGTTATGAATACACCTGCGTATAAGTTTTTGAAATTTTCATTCAGTTGGAATTGTGCATTTTTCTGAGCAGCTTTTCTGCATCTAATGTATTACATCCAGAAAAAAGGATGTTAGAAATATCAATTTTAATTTTGTTTAATCACACTCATAAATAATGATACACTTTCCAACTTAATGAAAGAAGGAACGAAAATAGGGAAGACCCATGGATTATAACTCTTTTTATATATAGCACTTTAGTGCGTATTTAAAAATCTGAAAGTGTGTCAGATTTTCTATGATTCTAGCGCTTGGTGCAATTTAATGAGAGGGTATTTTTTAAAACAAGCGTAGGTTATCTTATAAAAAAAAATGAAATTCTGTTTGTCAATTTGAAGATTTGGGTAGTATACAATTCCACAAAAATGGACCTGTCAGCCTGAAATTTTACACAGATATGTAAAATAATATAGAATAAATGATAGTCCACTTTAAAACTTTGAAAGTCCACCCGTTCCCGGAATTTAAGAGATTTTTTATGTTCTCCACACAGAAAGCTTTACGTAATTGTAACCCCTGTAGTGAAAAAAGTGTGTGAAATAAGCATCTTGGTTGCCATGTGTGGCGATTTTGCCGAATAAAATGTTTTAAATTCTTAAAGTAAAAATAAAAGAATAATAAAAATTTTTTAGTTTATATTTGTAAGGTTATTTTTTTAATTATAATATCGTGTGCGCATAAGAAATGAGAGCAGGAATGAAATGTTTTATACGCAAAACAATGAGGATCGAAGATATCCGAGACTAATATGTAATTTTTTTTAGTTTGGCGAAAAATAAAATGGCTGATAGGCCGATTTTTAGAAAATGAGTTCTAGCGGTTTGCACAGTTTTAGGCTTTTTGGCGCAATATACTGAGAGCTTAAGGGAATAGCATTTTTGAAAACAAGTGTATAGGTTCTCTTAGAATACAGCATTAAATTTTAACTATCCGTGCAGAAATAATGCAGTTATTAGGTCATTTCAAGCGATGTAGCTTCAGAATTCTCGCCAATTGAGTACATTGATTTAACTTGGGGGAAATCCGCCAAATTTCAGAAAATTGAAATCTTCGCATTTAGTACATCGAGGTAACTATGAATAAAACATGTTATAGTTGATAATTTTAAAAATGCGGCTGTATTAAGGGATTCCACTTTTCAAATAAATGCCTGGCGGTCGAGCCATTTCCCATTTTGATTGCTGCTAAGTCAATGCTTCGAATAATTCCCTGAAAAAACTCTTGCAAAATGGCGTATGCTGGCACTTTGGCGAGGCTTAGATTTGAAACTGGATTTTACTTGAGACTGGTATATATGTATAATAAGAGTGGTTATAGATAAAAATGAATGTTGGTATGTGTGTAGGAGGTTGAAAAACTCCAGCACCGTTTCACCGATCATCATGAAATTTGGTTCACCTAAGTCTTTTATCATGGAGAAGCTTTTTATGCTATCCGTTTTCCTCTAACTTTCCACTAGGTGGCGCAGCAGAACGTCGAATTCTATTCTGTTTAGCCGTTTGCTATGCGAATATCGTTAAACCAATTTCGATGAAATTTAGTACACGCGAATATTAGAACACGGAGAATATTTTTCACTATCCATTTGCTGTAACTTACCGCTAAATAGCGCTGAAACGCATCAACTTCTATACCGTTCGACCGATCGGCATAAAATTTTTTATACTTACACATTTGAGAACGAAGAATATATTCTAACTGTGTTACTTTTGATGTTACTCACCACTAGATGGCACTGCAATGCATTATTATTTTAACTCGCCACTAGATGACGCTGCAGCAGGCCAAATTTTTGACCATTCAAACGGTGGCTATGAAAATCAGTATACATAGCTATTTGAACAATGAGAATATTTTGGCGTTATCCATTCTGCTATAACTCGCCACTTGACGGCGCTGTAGCAAATCATTACTTTATTGAACCACTAGATGGCCCTGCAGTGTATCACTTCTTGACTGTGCAAATGATCGCTATGAAATAGGTATACATAGATATTTGAACACGGGGAAGAGTTTGGCGCTATCCATTTTCCTATAACTTGCCACTAGATGTCGCGTCAACACATGAACTTCAGGACTGTCCAGCCGATAATCATGAAAATTCGTATGCATCGATATGTGAATGCGAAGAATATTTTCGCCGTATCCGTTTTGCTAAAACTCGCCACTAGATTGCGCTACGCCGCATGGCCTTCTGCACCGTACAAACGATTGCCTTGCAATTCGGTATGCATGATTATTGGACACAATATAACGCGATATCCATTTTGCTATATCTGATTATTACAATAAATAGTAATCACAACAAATATTAATATCAAAAAGTCCATTCATTCCCGTGCGAAGAACGGGTACTTCAGCTAGTTACTAAATAAATTTACTACATGCTTAAAAGTTTGAATTGTTAACATTCGTAAATTCTCTCTAGGAATGTAATTGGAAAATATCTGTCTTATAAAAGCATTCTGAAGTGGTAACAGAAGAGACAACTGTACTACGATATATTATAGTAAACTTTCCATTAGCAATACATTATTGTCTCACAATACCTAGTAAATTCTGCCCTATATGGATTATTTTTTTTACGAGCATTTACTTCATATTCGACGATTGTTAAAATACTCCCTAGGTGGCACCAATATTCACCCCATGTTTAGGATATATGGAAATATTGGTAACATATCCAATGTAAATGCAATAAGGAATAATATTACAGCTTATCCATCTTATTTCTATATATTGTGTACGTAAGTTTAAGTACTTAAAAAGAAAGACTGATTAGTCACTCCTAAAAAGTGAAATGACACCCAAAGCACCTATCTTCTAAAGGAGTAAGCCTCCGGTTTTCTATAGAATCAGAAATTACTAATTTATGCTTATGTAAACTGAGTATTTACTGTTTATAAAGCGATTTGATTAAAATGAGTCACTTTTTACACTCAGAGGGATTGAATTTATTCATACCGGTTGAAATCAAATATTTTGCCTGAAGAAATGAAATGACACCCAAAGCAACCTCTCTCTAAAGGAGTAAGCTTCAATTTTCTATGGAATCCGATATGGAGAATTCAAACTTTTATGAAGTGAATATTTACTGTTTATAAAATGATTTGATTGAGAAGAGTCGCTCTTTTTATTCCCAGCGATTGAATGACTCCTAACCTGTAAATATTAAATATTTTGATTGCTATTTCACTCTGTTCATTTTAGTTTAGAGTCAAGCTACAGTAGATTTTCTTATACGAAGTTTGTAACATTTAAGGAAAGAGCAATAACTTCTGTTGATTGTGGTTGAATAAAATATTATGAACATTTTTCATCTTCTTAAGTGTTTTTAGTCTTCTTGCCTAAGGAAAGTGCCATAGTTGTTTTATACCATGAACAGAAATTGTTGAAAATATGTGAAAATGCAGAAAACATCTTGCTTTGGAGAAGTTTGAACTTTTTTGAGAACTTTTGAAGAAAATGAACTTTTTTCCTAGAAAAATAATTATTTTGGGCTATTGGATGTAAGAATTCGTGATTTGTTGCGAATAACCGGAACAATTGAGCAGCGATTGCAAGTTGAAACATAGTGTAAAAGTTTGCGCTGATAAACTGACACCGAAATCTATAAATTCAGATATAATTTATGTTGTTTTGTATCTCATGGATATTTTTTATCAAACTGTGTTTGTAACTGCCCGCTCTCTTTGTTTAGCACGATAGGTTTGGCTTATCATCACTCCATTCCTTATACTATACGGTACAGTTCATCATTATAGCGTACATGGTTTCAGTTAATTTTAATTTGCAAAACTATATTTTTGATCATGGAAAATCTTAAAAGATATACACTTTTGCATGCAAGCCAAATTTTACAAAACGATACACTGTAGAGTGCAATTACAAAAGTGAAGACGCACTAATCATTTTAAACAAGTTAAGTAAGAAAATAACATAACATTTACAGAATTATAAATGCTTAATGTGGACATCTTTAAGGCCGTAACAGGGGAGTGTTATTAATATATAATTATTAATTAATAGCACAAGGCAAATAGAATGGAATTTCAATATGTGAGGAGTAGAATTATAAGCATTGGACTTTTTTATCACATGCATCTTAAATTCTATTTTTATCTATTAAAAACATTTTGTACAAAAATGCAATTTTTATTTAAAATATGACTTCTGAGTGTCAAGCTTTTGAGTGAAATTTTATGGTGAGTGCGAAATGATTGAAAATACATATACACAAAATAAAAGTATTGGGCCTTACACCACTTCTCAAGGAAACTGTAAAACAAGACGTTACAAACATTACAAAAAAAAAAAGCGAAAATGAAGCCTTGGGGGAACACCATTAAATAGTACATTACATTTATAGGAATAACAGCAATAAAACTGCCATTAAAGGTTAAATAAGAGCGACATGTTCAGATGTAAAAATAGTTTGGGAAGCTTTTTTTCTCTGAACGAAAGTTATAAAAGAAGTTTTATTTTGAGTTTTGTGGATAAGGGACAATTTAAAAGTAGAATAATTGAAACATACTGCATTATCAGTTAAAAGTTATCAAATTAGTTGCTCTGGGGCATTTTGTAAAGTTTTTCGGTGAAGCTACGAGCTGACAGAATCAAAGGATATATTGATAAAGTTCCAGATATCAAATTAGAATTTTTTTTTTTTTTTTTTTTTTTTTTTTTTTTTTTTGTTATAATGTTCTGTATTCCAAACTAGCCAACAGTCATGAATTTTCAAGTAGAAAAATCATACATCAATATAAAATATTTTATTAAAAATACAGTGATTAAATTTAAATTTACAAAGCGCTTGTTACTTTATGTTTATTCTCAACTATGCTTGCAAGTAAGTTGTGGATACTAAACTTAAAAAAAATAAATGTGACATTAAAAGGGATGAATGAGCGAACATCTTAATTAATGTAGTTCTTTTGATTTAGAAGAATGGTCTGGCATCTATCTCTATTTCTAAGTCACATAAAACGTTCTCTTTGTGATAAATATGTTTCGAAAAATTGAATAAGTTTGCATGATTAAATTGGGTTCCAGTAACGTCAATTTCCAACACTGTTTTCGTTTGACTGGAGAAAACATAATTAGTACATGTTTGAAGTATTGATTACTCCCTCTATTTACCAAACAGTTACTTTAACATAATTTAAATATTAACTAATAATGCTAAAATTTTACGTATCGCAAATACTTTGAATTTAACAAAGTGTATTCGAAATTTAAAAGAAATATTTTATTCTTATCATTTAAATTGTACGAAATATGTCATTCATTAGATAAATTTAATTAAATAAGATATTTTTCTTTTTTTTTAAATGTTTACTTTAACTCAACATATAACATAATTATTTAAAATAATTATCCTGGTAAGAGCATTAATTTAACTATTGGTACATTGTGAAAACTGACGTCATATCATTCACGTCAAATAAAAATAATTATATTTTCCCCATTTAATGCTTTATTTCGACACAAAATTAAAAGTTGGTTTTGTCAAAATGGCAGCATTTATAAGCACATCCAATAAAACTTTAGTTTTATAAAATAAAACAAGTATATACAAAATTCTACTGGATTAATAAGTACTAATTTAAATCAAATATAAATGCAAACTTGATCAAGATACTCATTTTTCCTATTTAGTTAAACTGAAATCTTTTATAATTTCGCAGTGCTTTTTAAACTGGAATGCATGTAAACGATTGTCAAGATTGTAAAGGATTTGAACAACTATAACATGTAAGTTCATAAGACGGTCTAATATATACAGGGTGGTCAAAAAGAAAGTTTCCCGACATAGTGACCTCTAGCGGCATTTCTATTCAACCTATCGACATGAATTTTCAGATATAGCTTTTTGAAGGTATGCGCTCGAGATCCTGTGAGCGGCAAGTTAATAGCGCTAACGGTTACAGTTAAAGTGGGTAGAAACTCGAGATTTTACATTGGCAACACCCAGTTTATTTGGTCTCAAAATGTTTAGCGCACTCTAAAACCCCTAAGAACACTTTGGAATGGAAATTCTGACCCAAACAACAGAGCCGTAATGAGATCCCTAAACAGCTCTGGGAGCGGGGAAAAAAGGGAGGGAGAGAGAGGAAGAAGTCACTTTCGTGCAAGACGGCGCACCTCCGCATATCGCGATGCCCGTCCGTGAGGTCCTCACTCAACATTTCGGTGAACGCGTTAGTTCCCAAGCGTACATTAAAAATCTGTTTGACTTTATGTACAGTGCCCCCTATTGAAAATGATGTATGTAGTATTTATAGTTCTTTTACAGGAGCCAAAAGGAAAAATATCGATTACACCACGCTCTATGGTAAGCCATTCTTGAAAGCGTATTTAGAAGATATTTGGTTTTTTCAATTAAAGCAAAGTTCAGTTATTAAGGCTCATAAATTTATGTTATCCGTTGAAGATGGTGTGTGTGTGATTAATAGTTCTTCTACAGAGGCGCTCAAAATAACTCCTAAACATTGCAATCTGTAGCAGTTGAGAGACATTAATCTATTTCAAGCGTAGTGCAATACGTATAAAAATGTTTATAGAAGTATCTCCAAAATCTCACCAGGTTTAAGGACAATAAATCGCCAATTTTGGGGCAAAAATAATGTAGTGTTGGAAAGTTTTATAATCCATACGTTTGGCATGATTTATCTTTTTTGTTTTATTTGAAACAATGGAATATCTCTTAAATATACTTTAAAGAATGTAATGACGGCCCACAGAGTATAATATTTTGGTAATCTTTTGAGCTCTCCTGCAGAACTATAAATGCTACATACACAATTTTCAATAAGGTACATGGTACAGTACCTAGGAGCGACATAGATCGATTTCGTAGAAATCGATGTATATTTACGCGAGTCAGAGCACGGAAGAATGGACATACAGACAAACCGAAATCATAAACACTTTTCAACTTTGTTGGAAAGTCTTAAAAAGATGCCTGTCTCTAAAATGCCACTGTGCGTATTGGAATTATTTTGAATGTTTATGTAGAGCTATTAACGGTACAGAAGTTCTTGGAAAGATTTATCTTGTAATCCGTAATAACATATACTAATTTTGTTTCATTTCAAATGGCAGACCATCTCTAAAATACGCTTTACGATAGCTGCCCATGGAACGTAATGTATTGGAAGTCGTTTGTGCGCTTCTGTAGAAGAACTATAAATGTTACGTACACCATTTTCACTAGGGTACATGGTACAGTACGTAGGAATAACATATATATGAATTTCGTAGAAATCAATTAATATTTACGGAAGTTAGAGCACGGACGGGCACACAGACAAACCGAAATCATAAACACTTTTCAAACATGTTGGAAATTGATATGAAATCAGAAATTTTTGACACCAAAATTTAATGATTTATTGCACAGTTACAAACTCTTTCTTGACAACTATTTCTTGAATTCTATACAACTATTTCTTAAATATAAAACAATAGTACAACTACCCAGACAGCACAGCAAACTTGCATCAAACTTGCAGCAAGCTTAATTTATCAAGTCAATAAGCTTGAATTAAGCTTGAAAATTTCAAGCGTGTAAGCTTAATGCAAGCTTGAATCAAGTGTTCTAGTTTACAGTTGCCCAGCTTGCATTAAGCTTGACATTTCAAGCTTGAATCAAGCTTAACATTTGAAGCTTAATTTCAAGCTTAAAAAATTTTCCTAAAAAAAAAATTTAAATACACGGTGCGCCGGTCGGCGAACTCGCCCCACATATTTTACTTTGCCGCGCATTTCCCCCCTCTACGCTGAAATTTCAATTTAATTTAATCTGTTTCCATCGAGTGTTCGTGGCTGGAATAGAACCCGGGACCTTTGGGTTAGCAGTCGAGCACGGTATTCGTTCAGCCACTAAGCCTTGTGCAGCTATGACTAAAGTTTGAAGTGACTTATCATGCTGTTTTCTCGCCAGATTGATAAGTGGGCGATGTATTATTTGTTTCTTTTATTTTTCCATGAGATGCATCAAAATTAAAATAATGTTATGTGTGATTTAGAGACTCTACTAATAGGGAAATAGTATATAAACAATAATATAAACTTAAGAGCAGCACACGTTTTAAAACTTTCAGTACCGCAAAACTCATGAGCAATACTGCTGGCCAAAATCGAGACAAACGACTGATTTTGAAATCAATTTCGTAGTATAATTGTATTTTATTTTGAATAATTTCTGTATTTGGAAATATAGAATGGGTTTACTTACTTAACACAAATTTTGTGTTAAGTAATCTGAAATCAAAGAAACAAATAGTTAAACGTTACTTCGAAATGCTATATGACAGATGCTATCATGTATGAAATACATGTTAGCATCTGTGTTTATTTTCCTACATATTGGTATGCTATATAGATATAGAGCATTTCGAAGAATTAAAAACAAGTTTAAATTAATTTATACAAATGTAAATTTGAATTATTTATGATGGCGCCATCACTGCACACTTTGAAAGCTAAAATCAAGCTAGTATCATTTGTCAAGCTTAAATCAAGCTGTATTTAAGCTTGACAATTCAACTTGACTCCTGCAAGCTTGCTGCCAGCTTAAAATGAGTTGAACTGTCAAGCTTGCATTAATACGTCAAATTCAAGGAAATGTCAAGCTTGATTTAAGCTTATGTGCTGTCTGGGTAATAGAATGCAGCTCATTCACTTTCAATATTTATACCAGCTTCTTTGAAGTCATGCAAAATGGGGAGGGGGAGGACGAACTTTTTGGACAAAAGAAAGTTTCTAAAAACGCCTTTAGCAAATGGGCATTTTTGAGTGTTTACTTACTTTTGAGTGTGTTCTTTCTATGTTTAGGTTCTTTCGGAATTTTTCAATTTTCCGTTCTAGTCATGTAAAATTCGCTAAAGTTTCAGCTCGCGAAATCACCGATATCTTTATTTTCTCAAAAATTACGGCTCGCGAAAATGAGGGATTTTACAGTAAATGACTTTAACTCATGTGAATATGTAAATTCTGCACACTGACGCACAAATTTATATTTGTTTGTCATTACACAAGATATTATTGAATGTTTTTGAAATTTCGTAAGTTGAATTTGTCAACATTTTTTTGTTCTTTTCAAATTTCATGTAGCTAAAAGAACTTGTAGGACATCATTTATCTTGTCAAGGAATCTCTAGGGAATCAAGGAATTACTAAAAGTTCCTTGACAATCTTCGTTTATGTGTGATTTTACTACTAAAACAGAGATTGGAAATTAAGCTTTTGTTTGAAAAATTATTTGAAAATACGCTTTCTATTTGTCGTTTTTAAGAATAATAGGTTTTTGAAAACAATTATGAGATTGTTCTTTAATTTGAAATGAGATGTATGTCTGGTCTCAAGAGGTTTTATGTTTTAAAATCTCAATAAATACGTAAAAAAGTACGTGAACATCCATTAAATGATACACTACCTCTAATGAATAAATATCGTCTAACACAAAAATGTTTCTAATATCTTCAACAAGTATTTAAAACGATTTAGTCGTGGAATATAACTATGACAAAAGGTTATTGAACTGTATGTTACAGCTATCAAACCATTAAAAATATACAGTAAAAATCAACCTTTCAAATCTGCCTGCTTTAAGTTATACTCATAAAGCATGCATTTTTGAATGCTCTTTAAAACTCTTGGTAGTTAATATCTTTGTATTATGTATTGTTATATTTTACTTTTAAGATGAAAAATACTCCTGTTTTGATCATCAGAATGAAAGTAAAAGAGGTAAGCCGGCTTGTATCGTAAAATCTTATATCTTGAACAGTTTACATTGCTTTTACTGGAAATCTCGTTACTTTACATTTTATAATACCATAAAAATTTTTATTGCTCTAAAATATTTGAATGTTACAGCAACTGCGATAACAAAAGCTCTCAGATAAAAGCAGATACTGACATTTACTTTTTTTATAAAATGATCCATTCATGATATTCTTTGTATCGTTTTATGACAAAAGATTGAGAAATATCTTTCTGTTATTATGAATATTTTGATGCATAAATTAGATGTTACCAGGATTTACAAGGCCAAGAGAAATAATTAGAGAAATATTATGCCCCTTTAATAAACATAATTTTGTTAAAAATCTCTTGGTTTGGTAATAAATTTCTTCTGTAATTTTAAAGGAATGTCTTTTGCGAGCTTTTTGTGTGCGTACATTTTTAGGTTCTATAACATTGAGAATCGGGGGAGACCGGGGTACGTTGGTCATAGGGGTAGGCTGGGCATGCACGATATTTTTAAATCTAACCAGTAGATCCCTAGAAGACGCGTTCGCCCTCTTATGTCACCAGCGTGGTTAAAGAAACCATCATTCGGTTGTCATTTGTAATTTTCGATTTGTTTTACTTGTTAGCAAATTTTTGGAGCTTTAAATAATCATTTCTGATTTATCACAAAATAAGAAGCAAGGTTTTAGAACAGAATAGTCGAAGTCGCGTTCTTGGTAAGGTATATTATTCAACTATAATGAAATATTTTAAATCACGTACTCCCAAATCATTTGTTCAAAGCAATGTGTAAAAATTTGACACTTAAGCTTAACAAATTCTTCTTTGATATATTTTAACTGTACTGATTCAATTCTTTTCAGAATTAAAGTATTACATGCTAATAATATAATAACCAAATAGTAGCAGTGAATTAAAGTAAATTAGTATATTTTGGATGTTTCCTTTGTAATAACTGTCTGAGGCTATTGAAGGATCAGATTCGAACTCTAAAAGGACTCTTAAATACTAAAATATTCCATTCTTATTGTAATAAAACATCCATCTAAAATCTGCTATAAAGAAATGGATACATATAATTTTCGAACTACGGAAATCCTGCTCGCTTCGAATTTGTATTCAAACTTTTTTTAAAAATTCAAGTACATCCGTTTTTTTTTATCAATCAAATCGATTTTTGAATTCGAATACTTTTTGAGGTGAGATGAAAGAATCGAATGCGAGTCATCCATAATTTGCATTCGAGCATCTTTTCAATAGAAAAGCAATTTTCTTTTCTTTTTTACTTCAATCTATTGGTTCGAATCGAATATTTTTTAACTCGAATGAAAGAATCGAATGCAGAACTCGTAAATGAAGAATCAAAACAACTGCTAAAAGGAATGAATTGTTCCCCATCACTAGTATTCTGCCTATCAATTTAATTATTAACGCAGAAATATTAAAGTTAACAGCGAAAATGACGGAATAATGTAAAATGTCAAATTCTAAAGGATATAATTTTTTGAAGATTTAATGTGCGTAAAAGATTATTTTCTTCATCATAATATTTTAATTGATCAAGCTAGCTTTTAAGGACTACATAAATTATTTTAGATTGCTTTATATTTCTAGTATTATCGATTATTGCTCGATAAAACTTTTGGTCTGTGATGAAAAGCCACTTTTAATGGTAGGCTATTCTTAGAAGTTGCCTGAGGATCTCGCATGAATGAGACACTAAAATAGTTTTCGGTTCATGTAGTTTACATGATTTATTTATGAAAAATGACACTGAAAAATCTGTTTATAGTAACTAGATTATTAATAACCTGATAATTGAAATCTCCTCAAAACAGAAAAAACATAAATTTTTAAATAATTATATTTCAAAGCACGCAATTTATTCTCTGATTTACAGGATTTAAAATTAAAGCAACTAAAAATTATTGTTATTGGGAGGGCACAGTTATAAAGAAACGTATATTTTTTCTTTTTAAATAAATATCAATATTTATATTTTTTAAAGTCGCTAACAATTTTGAATTGCTAAGATTTATGACTTGAATCTAGAGCTAACGTAAAATTCATGTTTCTAAGGACACTGGTACATTCTCAATTAATAGAGCTTTTATCTTTGCCATCATACTATTTTCTACGAGTGAAACTTCGGTGCCATTATGTGGATGATAGTAGAAAATAACCATGTCAGCTGACACCTCTTAAGTTTATTCCAGATTCCATCATGCAATAACTGTTTATATACATTAAAGAAGTAGTAAAAGGATGTTTGTTTGGGTATCCCAAAATAAACGGTAGACGGCAGCACTTGATTTAGTATTTTTTAATCAGTTCTTTAAATAGGAAGCTTTCGTATTTATTGTTGCTGAGTTGACTAGCCCGTTTGGTTATTAAACAGAGGGCTAGTAGTCCGATTCTACCGGGGGTTGCCATCATGCTTTTATACGCTTCTTAACTGTCTAAAAAATTAACATTCTGCCATTTTAAAAGTCAAGATATAATTTCATAATACATTAAAACTTGTACACACATTATTTTTATTTTTCGATTACTCTCACGCATATTTTCACATTACGAGTTTAAACTTTTTTTTAAAATTCAAACTGTGTTGTACTTTCATTTACATCACTGTTATAACCGTTTATTTCCTGTTACTTAATACTAATTTCTTATGATGAAATAGTCAAATAATAGTGAAAATTTCGGATCCTCTGAAAAAGGTGTCATCCATGTGTTTTCAAGAATATGGGGAATTTAAAATGCTTGGCAGTTACGGAAATTATCTATTTTGAGAGAAATTTTACAGCAAGTCGTTGCTGAACATTAAAATTTGTAAATATTAAACTACCAGAAGTTTACGAAGGAAAATGGGTAAGTGCCCTTTTTGCTTATAAAAAAGGAATTTCATTTTCAAGGGGGAGGGGGTCAAGTGACTTTTAAAACTCCCCCCCCCAACCTACCGGCACCCATTCTTGCTTAAATAAGCTTGCTTATGCTAGACATGCTTAAATAAGCCTTTCGTGCTAAGAAGTATTTCACATTCGATGCATTCAGCAACACTTTCTTTCCTTTTTTATTAAATAATTAATCTAGGTAATTTTTTTTTTTGCTTTGAACCCTTCTGAAAACTAAAGTATCAATTACTTTTAGGTGCACTTAGAACTTAGATATACTTTTTAACAAATAATTAGCAAAAGAAAATTGTTTTGAGTTTTACTCTTGATCACACTATAAAACAAAATAATTATCATTGCTTTCTTAATTAAAATGGATAATTACCTTCTTTATTAATATCTTTTTTAAAATGTAGAAATCTGGAAGTGCTTTATTCAATAATTAGTTTCTTTAGTTCACAAAATAATTGGATAAAAGCTAGCATAATTTTATGCAAGTATCATAAAAGTAATTTTAAAACGCAACTTAAGATAAGGAATACTCAAGATGAAATTTTCCTGCTTTTTAGAAATCATCAGGAACGTCGCTATGTCTTTCAAGTTGTTAAATGTTTTAATAGCGAGGAAGTGGTGGAATTTTTAAAAATTCTTAAAATACAGCTTTTAGTTTAATGAAGCAATTTCATGCAGACATGATTGAAAAGAAAAAAAAAGTTCCCTGTAAGATTAGTAAAATATTTCAAGTGTTTTTAATACTGTTAGTTTAAGAATTTAAGAAATTTCAACTCACTGCACTTATTTCTAGTACTTGGACGAATGTTATAGATTATGACTGAAACGTTTTCTTTCTATAATTGCGGTTGTGTTTAAAATCAAAGAATGCCTCACCATGGCACAGTGGTTATGTCACTGGAAATGGTAGACAGGCGAAGTGTGAAGGTCCCGGGTTTGGGTCCCATCGCACTTCCGTCGACCTAACCATTCGGAGTTTTCCGTGGTTTTCTCCGAAACTTAGAGTAAATGTGAGTTAGGACCTCTTAGAAAGACCCCCTCCCCACGAAGTACACCCGCCCTTGTGTTGTCCTTCGGGCGAGGATTTAAGAGCGGGCTTCGAGAGAAGCACACAGAGATCCTATATACATGTTCACAACAACAACAAATTAAAAGAAAGTTTTCTTTAGGTTTAGTTGAGGTTGAAAAACTTTTGCACTGAAAATTGTCAATAATTTTCATTTGTATTCCAATAGATTTACATTTTGTATTTCAATAGATTTACATATTGTATTCCAACAGATTTACACATTGTATTCCAACAGATTTACACATTGTATTCCAACAGATTTAATGTGTATAGTTTATTGTAAAGGTTATTGAATGTAGTGTTTCAGAACTTTTTAAAATACTGGTGTGTAGTTCACCTATTTGTTGTTCAAATGAACCGAGAAGTATATGAGGAAGTTGATGTAGATTTTGAATGACGTCAGCGTGAATAAATATGTTAACTATGTTTTCTATATATTAACTTAAATAATTAACAAGAAAGATAAATCATGCCACATGTGTGTGTTATCAAACACTTTCCAATGCCATTGCGTATAAATCTGTCCTATTTTGTTCACTCCGGTATTTTCTGGCGAAAAAATTTGGGGACATATTGGGTGCATTCGTAAACGATAAACTCGTTTCACGAGTTTTCATCAGAAAACTGGAATGCGTGTGTTTAGTGCTGCCAGTGGTTATCAGTTTCTTTTGTCTTTACGAACAGCTTTAGTTTATTTAGTTTCGTCGCCTGGGAGACGTCTTTGTTTACAGGAGAGTTTTTAGTACATACTCAATATAAAATAGAAAGGATTTTTAAAAGAAAGGGTGGCCACAATTGAAGTGCACAGATAATAATTTCGAAATTTCAACTTCTCAGAAGTTCAAATTTCGCTAATAAGGGTTTAAATCAACCTCAATCTCAACACCAAAACATGCATTTTTGAATTTATTAAAATGAAAAATACAAGAAAATGATTATCTTTGAAAAATTACGTACCTTTGTAGCAGTTTCTAATGTATGACTGAACTTCCTCCTCGAAAAAATAATATTTGCAGCTTAGGCAAACTTAAAATACTTTTCATAACAACATACTTTTCATAATGCCATACTTTTCCATAACAACGGACGCCATTTCTAAACAAAAACAACGCGCAGAAAGTAATCTTCTCAACAAATCCGATTTCAGTTTGATTTTTGAAGCAAGTTGCATTCAGTTTTGTATACGAACGCTCTAGTTTTTAAAATGAATGCACTCAGTTTCCTTTACGAACACCTTAGATAGAAACTCGTTGCAAGAGTGCAACTCGTTTGGCGTTTACGAATGCGGCCATTGTTGTGGACATGATTTGCAAACACAAGACGCGAAGGGAAAAGAAACATTAGTGTCTTATTTGCCCTATCCTGCCCGTCCCCTTTCATTGCTCAACGGCTGAGATCCCCACTCTGCGCTCATCGTTGCATCCCGGGACGTGGGACTTATAGTGTCACTGTGCTCCACACAGTTTTGTGGTGAATCTTAACCGTAAAAGAAAATAATGAAAGTTTACTTTCAATGAAAATTTCTAGTATTTCCTTTTCGTGGATGATATCGTATTTAAAAATGGGAAAACTTTTTAAAATTAAACATTATAAAAATCCAAATTCAAAATTAAAGATCTCATTTTAATTCCTTTTAACTTTTCATACTATTCAATAAGTCTACGAAACTTATAGTTAAGAGAAAATAAAGTAAGACGACGGTAATATGGAAGTTTTATTACAAAAGATTTATCCGATTTAAAAAAATTGATTCCAGCCTGTCTGATTATTTTAGAGCGGAGAAAAGAGGAAAAGCTAACAAAGAGATTAAATATAGCTTTCACTAAGATAACAAACTTTGAGAAGCCGAAGAGTTTTTGAAGAAACTTTTCGAAAATGAAAGGTATACTTAAAGAATTAATGAAAGAAGAAGGCGATGACTACATTCGTGATACCAAAACTAATAAATATCAGAACTCAGAACCGATGAAAAAAGACAAACAACACTTTGGATGGTGTAATTAAACCAATCAAATATTTTTGCGGATGTTTGTTTTAAAGCTGAAAAATTCTGATGATTCGACCAAGATGTTAATTTAAGCTTCTGTCGGCATTTTGAAGCTGTGAAAATGTGACTTACTGCTACACGCCGTTTGCTAATAAATAGAATGTAGTTTCTATCGTCTTATTTAGGTTAAATTTCAAAACTATTAGTAAAAAATACAACAGCAAAGATTAATTTTAAAAAAATGTTTAAAATAAACTCAAAGATCTTACATTTTTTTGAAAGGTAGTTTGGGGGTAATTTTGACCAATACAATTTTAAAAAATCGTTAAATTATAGAATTTCGTTGAAACATTAGGCATAAGCTTATAATGTATTTTTCATCATCAGAATCTCTCGTCATTAATATTAAATATATTTACAGGAATAATAATTATAAATTTAATAATTATGAAACTGTGACTTTTCTACCTGACAGCCTTTTTCAGGAAACTTTTGTAGATTCTGATTTTTGTCAGTAAATGAAGAAAACGCCAGATTTCTAGATTTAACTTATATTTAAATTATGTACCCTATTTACAGAAAATACAATATTTGAGAAACAGCCTTTTCCTGGCTCTCAAAGTTCGAGTCACAGCCTGACCCGTGAATGAGATCTCTTGTCATTTTCTCGAGCGACTCCCTTCGAGTCCAAAAATGACCCGATGAATTTTTTGGGGTCTCCCTCTCAGCTCCGCTCCTGGTGACGACACCCCTCCTTTCAGGGGACAGTCCCTGTCGTTCGCCTGAATGATCATTCGTCATTTTCCATACGGCATGCCTCGTACGTCATTTCGGGCTGCGCCGTGGCTGACGCGAAAGACAGGCTACGGTGCTGACATTTTGGCCACATCCTTTTGCCCTCAAAGAGCCATGTAATGTTAGAGGTGTGGCCATCTTACTGTGGCTATCTTGGAATAATATAGCCACATCCCCTAGGTCACATGGCTCTTAGAGGGCAAAAGGGTGTGACGGAACCCTGCCTTTCTCGTCAGCCACAGGGCTGCGCTTGCTTGATGGTCGTGACTGCACGATCCGTCTAGATCAGTGGTTCCCAACCTTTTTTTAATCGCGACCTCTTTTAGATTTTTCAAAACTTTCGCGTCCCCTCCCCACCCCCATCCGCCATGTTTGACCAATAAAAAAAATTAATAATGAAAAAATATATCTTGAGATTTAAAATTGATATCTTTTTAATACGTACTGATTATTAATAGGATTATTGAGGTTGAATTTGACTGACAAGTTTGGCTATTCTTGGCTCAATATTGGTCAAAGCCAACCGCATGTCATCTTAGACATCTAATTTATTACTGGCTTTTGTCTTAATCTGCAAAAGAGTTGAAATTCCAACCTCACGCAAGTAAGTGTATGCAAATGGCTGTTAACATTTGACATGAAAGCCTAGAAGTTATCGGATATGAGCAAAGCATAGCACACCAAAATTGAGTTAATGGTTTTTCTTGGTATAAATTACTTGCGGAGGAGTCATTTTGCAAATTCAAAAATTCACCCTGAACTTCATCAGGAAGATCGGCGACATCTAAAGATGCGTGAAATGGATTTCGCACGAGTGCAACCTCTTGTTCAACGAACTTTGGGAAATATTTTTGAATTTCAGATTAAAGGGGGCTACTAATTACCTCCTTCAAATTAATTACTATTCCTATTTCCGATTCATCTGTATTAATGCATGGGTTCTCAAGCATTAACACTCCTAGGTACACCGACGTCAGTTTTTGTAGCTTTGATACAAAAGCCCAGACGAGAATGAGGATTTTTTCTTTCCAAAGAAAAAGGGAGAAATGGTGTCTCTTAGCAAAAAAACGTGAAAATAGTTTACGATTAATTTCCCACAAAAGCGGTCTGCGGCGACCCCCGAAAAAAGGCATGGCGACCCACTAGAAGGTCGCGACCCCCAGGTTGGGAACCACTGGTCTAAATCTATCCCTAATGTCCAAAGTCTTTGTGTGAAGTAGACAGATGGGCGCCAATGTCAAAGAAATTTTACATCAGAAGGCACCGCCTAAAAGCATGCTGCTGAGTGCTTTCACACCTGTAGGCAAGAGGGCTCACTTTGCCACAGCGGTCTTGGGAATCCATTTTTACGTGATTATGTTGAGTTTATAGGGGTTCTCATTTTTATTATTTTAAAATTTTATGGAAAAGAACTCTTAACATTCAGCAAGCAAAAGTTAGGACAATGTTAAGACTCCTTGGAATGCACAAAATTAAGAAGCCAACGCCACCTCTGCCAGAGAAGAGTTTGCAATTAAAATAAACGAGGCATAATTTAAATATATATATATTCATATAATAAACAATTTTGTTTACAAACAGATCAGCAAACTTTTGCTAATTAAAATAATTGTAGAACTTAGAACACCGAGAGAAAAAAAAGTATTCTTTTGAGAGAATTAGCATTTTCATTTAGCAACATTTTTCTTTCGTTTTCAATAATATTTTTGTTCTGAGTGTCTATTACAAAAGCATGTTAAATTTTTAATTCAAATGGTATTCAAGAGCTTTTCCTGACACCTCAAGTATGAGAGCATTGCTCTTTTCACATTTCACATAGTATAAATAAGTATTACTTTTATTTACAATAACTAAGCTTTATAGAATACTGCCTCTTAGAAGTTTACAACAGCATACAGAATCCCACACTTGACTCATTCGAGTGTGTTAAAAACAGCTGTTCTGACACAGATTGATTTTAATTCATGGGGCGGGGTGGTTATAATTAGTTGGGTGTTGGTTATAATTTTTATAACTAAACTACCTCTATATAAACAGCATTCTGCAGCTGAAACGGGTGAGCCGACTGCCACTAAACTTAGCGTACACGAGATGCGCTTAAGGAAGATTTTAGAAAAGTTTAGCTCAAAAAATGAACACTAAGTAGCGCTTTGCAAGGTAAATTCAGCTCAAAAAATGACATAATTTGTTTAATAAATGCTCAAGAACTATTGAATAAATGATGAAAATGTGTTTGTTCATTTCGGAAATGCTCAAAAACTTTTGAATAAATATTAGAAATGTGTTTGTTCATTTCGAATTAGTCATTTCCATTACAAAATTTTCTATCTTTTGCAAAGCGCCACCTAGTGGACATATTTTAAACTTTGAAACTCTTTGAGCGCATCTCATGTATTGTCTATATATATACCGAATTTGGTTACAATATATTCTCCCGTTTCAGTGTAGAATCCTTTTTATGGGGGAATCTTAATTTTAACCACCCTGTATAATTAGATAAAAAAATTAATCCCCCCTCCGCAAACAAAATTTAATTATTATATTTCAGAATTAAGAATTTCCAAGAAAAACTAAAAATATATCAGAACAGATGCAACAATTATCATATGGAAAATCATATTAAATATCTAATACTTCTGAAAAATGACTTTCGATAACTTCTTTACGAAAGTAGATTTTTATCTGAAACTAACTCCCCTTCCTTCCCCAATCTCGTCTTACGTAACTGCTGGAAAAAAAATAGTTTTAAAATTCTTAAATACCAAGAGTACCTTTCGAATAATTCCGGCGATGGAAAAGAGATAAACAGAAACCGAAAGATGAGAATCTGATGTTGGAGTTCATTTTGTTTATTTATATCGTATTCCCGGAAAAGTTACTGAAAAGTTATTTCACAAAATTCTGAAATAAGAAATTTTAAGCTGAAAAACTCTGAAACTGATTTTTCCCTCTGTAGACATAGATTATAGGAGATTTAAAAAACTGTGAGCTTGATGGAAAACAAGTTTAAAATCAGTGGTTATCATATCATGAGATTTTTAAAGTATGTTTGTGGAACTTTCGTCAACATCAAAGTGGTAAATGATGAGCAACTGACTTTGTAATGGTTATTTGTTTTAACGTTCAAAAGTTTAGATAAAGTAAGACTTTTATATTTCGTAAACTGCACTTTAGTTTGATATAATAATTAACTGAAATCATTAGTTGGAACATGAGTTTAAGATTCATTTTACTTCAATTAGTGATATTTTTGAGACCATTAAACATCTCGATTTATTTTCAAACTGTTACAAAATTTAATATCTGTTTATACTAAAATACTTCATATTAAAATAAAAAAAATATCAATAATAAACGATTTTAAATAAAATTATGCAATGAAAATTTCTATTTTCAGGTTTTCATTTAGCATGTAAGCTAAAATAATTTGATAAAATGACTGTTGTTAATGTTCGATTATATCTGCAGTTACATTTATTAACATTTTTTTGGTTTTTAAATTAACTTTTTGTCTACTTAGGCTCAATACCTTTGTTTGTACAGTTAATTAAAAAATATTTTTCAAAATTTTTACGGTGCATGATCTTGAATTTGTAAGAGGAAAAAGAAATGATTGAGGCTTTAAGTTTATTTTTGTTTCTACAGAATTTTACTGAAACAAAATATTTTTTTTGTACTTAGATGATTTAATTAAAAAAGAAAAATGTACCGATAATTAATTGTAATTTTTATGCACTGTCTTTTATGACTGATATATCTCCAGTTTAAAATACATTAACTAAGAAATTTAATGATCTAAAAAAGTGATGGTTAAAATTTACGCTAAAACCTCTACGTTCAGCAATTTGATACAGCGTCTCAGTGCAACGATGTGAGGAAAATATACTATAAATCAGACTATTGTAATATACTTAGCAGATGAGGTACTGCTTTACTTGAAAATTAAGGATGATAAATGGATGCGTTGGGAAGAAAAGTAAAAAATATATGTACTTTTAAACGTTCGTAGTCAAAATAGGCTATAAGAGCAATTTGATAGCGTGAAATGAACTATAAGATCAAAAACTTAAAGGGATATATTTACATAATAAATAATAAGTTATTTATTATGTAAGGAATTTAACAAAAATTTAATTAAACTACCCATTCTCTTTGTTCGATATCCTTACATTCATTAATATTTGAAATACATAAATAGGAAAATCATTTATTTTTAAAGGGAAAAATGATGTATTTATTTATATGGTATACATTATACATCGTATTCTTATAATATTCATGCATATTGTATCAACTAGTTAGATGAGCAAAGGGAACGATAATACCATAATATCTGAAATAAAAATGGAACAAAAATTGTAAGATCTGTGAGTGAAAATAACCATTTTAAAACTCAAAATTGTAAAAATGTGATAAATAAAAAGGAAATTTTTAAATACAAAGAAAACACAGACAAAAATATTGAAAAGTAGTTAGAATGTAACGCCGAATATTGTAACAAAACTAACTAATGAAGATTAATTAAAAGCGCCATCTTTACTAGATTAAAAAAACATAATTTTTAAATAAAAAGAATTTTTTTTAAAACTAAATATTAATAAATAAATTAGTATGGGATTGCTTTAAAATCTTATATTTTTTAAGTAATAACGGAAAGTAATTAAAACTTACTCAAAGATATTTTTTGAGTACATCAATTTTTCTTCACTGATGCTCATTTTACGTAGATTAAAAAAATAATGAAGGAACAATTAATCAAAACTCTGATACGCAACTGTCTAAATAATTTTAAAAATGAATATTTTAATAATGAGAAAATTTAGATAACTTTCCCTGCCAAAAACAATTACTAAACAATTGTGTAAAATTCTTATACTAGTACGAATTGTACATTGTTAATTTAACTAAAACAATGAAGTGCATTCAAAGCAACTTCCTACTAAACTTCTTTTTTTTTTTATACTGCAGACGCATTCCTTATATACTATAAAAGCAGAAAGCAATAACAGAAAAATAATTCTTCCAACTATTGATCTGTAACACTGGAATGGAACTTCCAAGTAATTCCAAGAGATATGGCAGCAAGATAAACATAGACAGTGCGACGAGCATCGAATGTCAGTACATCTTCTTTACTTGTTTCCGCCTCTGAGCAAAAATTCACTTCAGCAGCTAAGTAATACTATTGCCAAATATTAATCTTGGAATTTCAGAGGAAAAATCTGACTTCGTTTTTTCTTTAGTTCGAAGATTTAAAAACAGTTTCCAAACTTTTCTCATCCAGACTTTAAAAAGGGGGGGGGATATTAGAACGTTATTTGAAACTACAAACTTTCTAGAAAGCGTAATTGTTTCTGTATTTCTCAAATATTCTCAGAGATGATTGTAAGGAAAATATCGAAATTATTGGTTCTGTTATATCGAGATGTAGCCTGTACTTATATCGAGATGTAGCCTGTAGTTTCATACACGTGATAAACTTCTGTGAATAGTTGTTTCAAAAAATGCATAGAAATGCTTATTTTTATTAAAGAATACTCTTATTTTAAAGAAGATGCTTGAGGTTTTTTAAGAATGCGAATATTTTAAGTGCGCAGTACAGTTTATAATTGGTAATTCATTTTATACGAGAGCGTACTTTAATGATTCTGCATAGCATACATTCGAAAATATAAGCCCTTCCCAAAACAGTACTGTTAAAGCGGCTTAAATTTAATTTTTATATTTGAATTGTGTTGAAATTATGTTTAAATTAATTTAAAAAATCACAAAAATCTGATTTTAAGGTCAAAATAAAAGTAAAAAAACATTATCAGCACTATATACGTATAATACATAAAATAAAACTCAGTACGTGTGTTTCGCGTGTACAAAGGGGTCACCCGCAACACACGTATTGAACTATTTTTAGTATGTATCTGTTATTAAAAATATTTTATTTTATTTTACTTTGATTTAATTTTTATGTCCCTATACGTTTACTGATTGACTTTATTATTATTTTTTTCTTCGACTTTCTATGGTATTTTTCTAATTTTATCTCTACCTCTGAATTTCCAACTTCATTCTTTCTCGTTTTCTTACATTTTATTTCAATTGAATGCCAATATCCTTTTACTTAGTGCTTTATCCACTACGTGTGTTCAGTTTTAGGAACCACACGTAGTTTGGAACTTTCTGAAACTAAAGAATTGTACCAACCGAAACGTACTTACTGAGCTACTTTTACGTAACACAGCTTTTTTATTGCTATCTTGGTAAAATGTGTCAATGTGTAGTAAACGATTTTCAATTATTTTAAGTGAACTTGTAATTATAATGAAGTACTTATAATAAAGCAAAATTTATGATACTTGAAATCTCATCCTCATAAAAAAATATCTAAGGAAAAATTGTTCGTAAATTAAATTAGGTTTTCAGTATATATATATATATATATATATATATATAAGTGCGAAGTGATTAAACAGTTTGTAATCGTTTACATAAAAAAGTAACTTTATAAGCTCTTCTTTATAAAGTGACTATGATTCAAGTTCACATAAAAAAATGTTTTTTTGGTAAAATAAAAGGGTATTTGAAAAACTTTTCACTACGCAAAAATTAATAAAATATATTTCCTCCTAGATGAGAACCAGAGTACCGACTACGAAATTTGTAATACCTTATGAACAATTTACTAGGTTAAGGGAAAGTTTGCACGTCTTAGCAGTTAAGACGTGATGAAGAATATAAACTGCATCTTGAACGTGTATTTCAGCAACTTATGTACTATCAGTTGAACCTTACTAATGAAACTTTTAGGAAAAAAAAGTATAAAGATATGAAATTTGGAGGCAGGCAGAGAAGATTGGTATATTAAGGTACTTTTTATATACGCGTTTATGTAATCATAAATCTATTTTCAAATTGTTAAATAAGTATAAGCTATAAAAGTTGTAATTATATTCAGACAAATTTTGCAGGTTCTTTTCAATATCTTTAAGAATTGAAGGGATAGATAATAAATATTTACTATGATGAATCATCTCAAAGTAGATAAAGTTAACTGTCGGGGATATTTTGCTCCAGATTTCAACCATCGTACACTGCAAAAAAAAGTCTGTTAAACTGACAGAAAAAAAAAACTGTCGGCCAGGATGCCAGTTTATTTCCGTATATTTTACAGAAGTCTTCCATATTTTTCCCGTATACGGAAAATTTCTGTACAATAAACTGATAATCTAAAATTTACGGAAGGCTTCTGTAAAAAAAAAAAGGAAATAAACTGCCGTCCTGGCTAACAGTTTTTTTTTGTAAATTTGGAAGACTTTTTTTACAGTGGAAATAACATAGCTTCTAAACAGCGCGGCTTTCATTTCCAACTAATGATTTGTAGCATTAACCCATTCATGCCTAGCGTCTCTTTTTTGGGACGGCATTTTCGCTATCAGTTGAAAACATTATTTATTTTTCCTATCCTTTATTCACGAGTATTGAACCTCAACTCCACAAAATATTGTAACTTGACCAATTAGGATTTTGACATTTCAATTTTTATGCAGAAAGATTTTAAAAGAAATCATCCCTTGTTCAAGAAGTTGACATCAGAAATTTATCTAGTATTGCTGGTATTAGCAAAAATCAAAAAAAGTCGCAAAAATATCTGGGCACAAATGGGTTAACAAAGGAGGAAAAGTTGCTTGAATTCGCCAAAATTCCTACTTTGAGGTGTTCTTGTAAAGACTTTCTGCCACGAAAGAGAAGTATAGTCGCAACAGAAAATCGGGCTGTTTTCGGAAACTCCTAGCTATATCTCACGTCCTTCAAACCTTGCACATCTAAGAAACAACATATTTTCTTAATTTCTGTTTCAGAATTGAGAGGAACGCCATGTAAAATGTCTTCATGCTGAGTTGTGAGCAAAGATTATCACAGAGTCCTTAACTTCTGAGCAAAAGACAATTAATCGCTTAAAAATTCTTTAAAGGAAAAGCAAAATGTATGGTTCACAATAATGTAAATGAGCTTCAAAATTTTGCATTACTTGAACATGTCCTTCTAGGTATATCAAAATAAAAAGTGAAACCAACCGATAGACAAGACTATTAGATAAAGGTACATAAAACTACCAAAATGATTTTTTAAACTGTCAGGCAGCTTTCATATGCTAAGCAGACTAAGAATTCGAATGCTGTACAGCAGGTCAATTCAGAAGAAACAGATTTAAGTAGAAAAAATAAAGCGTGAATTGAATGACAGTGATTAACTATGGCACATTTATGAAAGTTCCATCTAAAACGTAATTATACATTTTTATATTTTAATGCTTGTTGACAATGTTTGGAGAAGAAAAGGAAAAACATAAATATAACAAGATATTTAGAATTACATATTCAGAATTACATAGATATTTAGACATTTAGAATTACATGTAAATAGGCTTCTTAGCCATCAGAAAAAAAACCCAACTGTTTTCAACATTTTTTAACAAGGTTAAAAAGTGAAAAAAAACACTCAAAAGGAAAAGGTACTCAAAAGATAAAACTTTGTAAAATAACACACATAAAGGTACTTATTAAGTTCCTTTATTTATCCATCCAACACCCGTGCTTGGCTTCTTTGCCATTTGACGCCGAGCCTTCCAGTACCGACTGATGATGTCAGATGGGTGTACATCTAGTCCAGTGCAATCAGGCTGGTGGCCACCATCCATCCTGGCATAGGTGGCCATACGTCCCGTTTTGAACGGGACAGTCCCGTTTTTAGGTGGTTTGTCCCGTTGTCCCCAAGCACAGCTTCGGGACACCGTAATGTCCCGTTTTTAGAAAGAGAGCAACCCACGATAACGAATTCAATAAAGGCCGCTAAAAATCTAAAATCCTCCCCTTTCGAGACTCAAAAAAAAAAAAAAAAAAAACGCCGGAGGATGCATTGTTTTTATGCTTGTTCTCTTAATATTCTTTTTTGTCAACTATATCAATTTATTTAATGTTTATTTCTTTTTTTAAAGTTATGTTCCTCTTTTGCTTACACCCCCCCCCCATCTCAGGGTTGTTAAAACCCCGTTTTTTTTCAGAAAAAACCCAACCCACTGGGTTTTTTTAGGGTTTCGGGGGGGGGGGGTTCAGGGTTTTTCGGGTTTTATCAGGGTTTTTCCAGAAGAAGGGATGGGGTTTCAGATTACTTGAAAAAGAAATTGCTTATTACTAAATGCAACTTAGAGCAAACTAATTGATTATAAAAATCAATTATAAATAAAAAGTGGTTAATTTAATAGTAATAACTGATTACAATTATTAATCATACATGGAAAATGTATAAATCACTAACAATAGCAACCCCAATCATGGTTTCCTCTTAGATGAATTGACTATTAGTAATAATTTTAACAGTGATATACTAGTGCTTAATTTCAACTTTTTAACCTAATGATGTTTTTATGGTTAAAAAAATCCTTATTCATTTTAATACAGATAGGCATAAAAATTTACTCTAGAAAGTTTTAATGCCTATGCGAAGTCTGATTTTTTCCCCTTAGGTAGTGGTGGTGTGGGAGGGGGCAGGTAGGGAGCTGTTTATAAACTTTACAAGTGGTGTACTGATGTTAACCGATGTATTATCTACGTAATTAAAGTTGAAACTAAAAAAAAAACAGTTGGATTTTTTCTCGGGTTTTTTCAAGTGGGTTTTTTTGACAAAACCCATCCAGGTTTTTTCGGGTTGGGCAAAATCATAACAACCCTGCCTCATCTCCACTTTATTTTCCATTTTCACTCGGGTTTTTTAAGAATATTTTTCCTTCCGAATGACAACTTCCTTTTATCGGAAAGGATATATGTATATCCTTTTATGTCCTCTTGCTTACATTTCTCACTGTCCTACCTTCCTGCCTTGTGTCAGATGGTGTTTTTGAAGTCGAAGAAGTGCTTATTATTTGTACCCCCCGAAACGTACGTCTTGCACTATTTTTTTATAGTATACGTGTGTTTTAGCAAAGGTTGCTTTTTTCATTTTATTTTGAAATTAACATTAACACAAGCTTTTTCGCACGTTTCCTTAACAACCTAAAGATACCCAGACTTGAAATTCAGTCTCCCTTACACTATTACCTTAAAAACAGTAATGTCCCGTTTTGAGGAAGAAAATAAATACACTATTATCAAAAAAGTAGAAGATGCCCCGTTTTCAAGAAAAAAATAAATGGTCACGTTAGGCATGGCTGCAGAGCGAGCAGGCCTCGTCAGCAGCCAGGCCAAGTAAATGGAGGTAAACTCCAAGGAAGTCGTGTGCGGTTGTTAGACAAAAGCGGGCAACCACCTCGGCTCTCTCCAGGTGCCTCAGGATAGGACCCACTGTGGTCAGGGTTTCCCATGGCTTTCCAAAGCTTTTGGTTTTTTGGGTGGTAGCAGTACATCTGTCAACGTACATGCCTATCATATCATGTTCTTTGCTCTTTTGAGGGTCAGGGGGACCTCCAGCTGAGACGATTCAGCTCCCTGCTTAGTTTTTGGTCGGCTCTCCTATTACCAGGTATCCCAACATGACTTGCGACCCACTGCAAAACCACAGTCCAGCCGTGTGAGATGAGCTCCGCTATTTTATTGCGACACTGAATTGTTTGTAGGCTGTAAGTTGGTGTGTTACTGCTTAAGGCTAAAATTGCAGCTTGGGAATCGATGAGGAAAACGAGTTTTGCAGGAGCCGAACCAACAGCGAGCAGATGTGTTGTAGCTTCATCGACAGCTAAGACAGCGTAGTTGGTGGCATTTTCCCCCACGGCCAATGATCCCTCGAACAACCGGCATAACCATCCCGCGCCGTTTCCGTTTATTTCTGGTAAGTATGAGCCGTCAATATGGATATGAAGCCAATCATTTGCGGGATATGTCAATCCGATGCTTTCCAAAGCTCAGGATTTAAGCTCCCCAGGAATGGCCTTAGCTCAGCTTTTCTTGATGTCAAGTAAATTAGATGAAGCCGTTTAGATGGAAGAGCAGATGTGACAATAGAATAGCACTCTGTAGGAGTACAGCGAAACGTCGATAACGGCAGTTGGTATTTCTTCATCAGGAATTATGTAACACTTATATATACTCCTTCATAAGGAATTATGTACAACAATATACAACTTATTAAGTTGCACACGTATTTCGATCGAAAACATTCCGAACTTCTTCCGCAAAAGCAAAAGTCCATACCAACGGACTATATCATTATGGACTTTTGCTGTTGCTGAAGAAGATCGGAATCTTTTCGATCGAAACACATGTTATAATTTATTCTCAATTATTTTATAAGGCTTGTTACTTATTTCAATTTGTTCTCAAATCTAAAAGATCTTTTTGGGCAGGAGTGAGGTTACAAAATGCCTACGGCTTTTCTCTCAAGTATAAAACAGTTTCAATTCAAAATAATCATGCATATATTTTTCTTTTATTCAAATAAAAAGAGTCTTCTATTTCCTCGCAGAAATTACTTGTGAAATAAGAAATTCATTCGATAAGAAGTTTGCGACATTTATGAGTTTACCACTCATGCGAAGATTGATCTAGTGGAAAGTCCCATCAAAATTCTCCGCGTAGTTATTTGATTACAACCTGAGGGACCACGATATATGCTGCTTCCATGTGAGACCCAGTTAATTCCGTTATGTCCTGTAACATGCTTTCAGGCGGAAAGCCGCTCGGGGGGGCTTTTAAAATGTATAAACTCGCGAAGGAAGAGAAGGAATTCGATCACAGGGTGGTAATTGTTACGTAATGGAATTCTTATTTAATATTAATGCAGTTTGGGAATGAGAAGGCTTCGTTTTAATATCACGACTTCATAGGTAATGCATGGGTAACATTAAAGTAATGACCAAGAGGTGCATTTGAATTCTTAGGGAGAAAAGGCGCCAGAGAAAGGAGAAATGTAATTAATACGCTAGCGTTGGCAGACGCCGTAATGGTGCTAATAGGACAGGAATTAACCGGGTTAGGATAAATGCGGACTTATTAGGTCTCCCCCAACTAGATTTTTCTCACTATGGACTATTCTTTGGAAAACTGTTTTACGGATTTTGTAAAGACTGCTTCTTATCGACAGCCGTATTTAATCCTTAAAAGCCTGAATTTTAAATACGTTCGCTGCTGATTACGCAACCGTCATGAGTGTAAGCAAAATGTTTTTCAGTTTTGTGAAGAATTAATTAAATTTTCGAAAAACACACAGTTCGAAAGAAATATGTAAAATTTTTATTATTCACTACATGAACCGTTTGTTATTAAAAACTATGTATGTGAAAGTGACATAAGAAATTTGGCTTCTATTCTAATCCGACAGTGAACGTGTTTTTAAAAGTCCGGTATCAAATTTGAAACTGGGGCATCTAAGTGTTATTGGTGATTTTGAAAGAGATAATGCCAACTTGAGCAAAACATTGAATAGCATTAATGTGAATTTTAAACAATGAGGTGAATAACTTTAATATATTGCTTGATAAACTGAAAACAAGCACTTACTTATACTATACATAATGTATGAGACACGGCAAAAAATCAGAAATGCTACATATTTATTGAAGAAAGGTTTTCGAAAATGAAACGTTCTAACTACCTATGCTCAATTCAGACACATAATCTGCATTTCAAATAAAATGTTTAAGAAAATCTTTGTGTCTCAGACGTTCTGCAAATGGTCGTTTAAATCGTTTTTTTTTTAAACACCGCTCTAGAAAGCGAGATTTGTTTGTTTTTCCATTCATAGAGGGCGCCACTAAAATTTTTGACCTAGACGAGAACAAACAAACAAAAAAAAATGATTATTTTATAAGCTAATGGTTTCATCTTTTCTTCTATAGAGGAGAACCATTAAAATGAGAGTCTTTCATCATTTGAACATTTGAACATTTTCACAAACTGCTTCAAGTCTTTCAAGTCTTTTTCTATATGGCTGTTTAAGAATTCATGTTACATCCAGGACCCCATCATGGTCAAGTGTAAAGACACCGAACACGGTAGATGGCTGATGTTTGAATGTCCTGGGTTCTGGCCCATTGCGCAGCTGTCGATCTAACGGTCTAGAGTTTTGGGTAGTTTCCTCTAGTTGTAATGTGAACACACGTTAGAATCTCTTACAAAGTCTTCAGCCTAAGTCATCCCCAACCCCTTCAGGCATATAACCCTCATGAACCTTTGCCTTAACAACAAAATCCAATACATTTCCCATCCAAGGGTCTTGAATGCAGAACCAATATCTCACTAATCATAATCACTAAGGTAAGTGAATTATTAATCGAGAATATTAAAATAATAGTCATAATTTTAAAATTTCTAGAAATACCGCAAAATCAAAAATTGACTGGTCGTAATTTTTACGATAGGATTTTTCACAGTATAGGAAGGTTTGTGAACACATTTCCGAAATACACAGAAACGTTCCTGAATACTTTTGCTGCCAGATGCGAAAACGTTCCAGAAATATACAGAAACGCTTGAGAATATTTCTCTACCAAATGCGGAAATGTTCCTGCAACTAAATCTTTAAACTACAATTACTGCCCCATATTTCGGGGTGACGTTTCCGAATTTTTTCAGAAAGTATACTCTGAAACACAGTCACGGTATTGAACAATGAATAAAATTTTGTTGTCAAAGAACCTTAATAACAGAAATTTCAATATTACGCCCTAACAAATTATTTGAAATTCTTGATAAAACTCACTTTTAAACAACAAACAAGTTGTTCATTTCCTTTATCTATTCGGAACCTTCTATTCATAGGCATATGCATTGAGGGGGAACATGGAGAGCACATATCCCCTTTATTTTTTATCTAGAAATTTTTTGATTTAAAATATTTCTCTCAAAATTTAAGGGAATTTTCTTTTTTCCATTCTTGAATTCAATATGTGTCGTTCTTCCCATAAAAACTATTAAATTTACATTAAGTTTATGCACTACCTATTTTCCAGATGGTTAAAGTAAATTTTTCATTTTAATATCTTTAATTTGTTTTAAAAAATATAAATATTGGCACAAGTTTTGAGCTGAAGTAAGGCACTTAAAAAGGATTCAGAAACACATACCAATGTGGGTTCAAAAACATTGTTTTCACACACCATTTCAATGTAAAACTTAAATAAATCACTTCAGCACCTTTCGTAAACATTTTTTAAAATCAAATTTTATAACAAATGGTTTATTCACTGGAAATTGAATAATTTAAAATGGCTTATAATGACAGGATTCAGTTTAAAATATTTAAAAAAAAAATTGTTTTGGTAAAAATGGTAAGAAATTTCATTTCAAATATTATCCTTTTTAAAAAAGTGACCGTTAAAAATTGCATGAAGACAATTTATTTTCCATTTGCGCTATTTTGTGGTTCTTAATATTTTTTAATGAGTGCTCTACCTTCACTTAAAATTTGTTCGAATATTTATGGGACACTTGCATAGTATCATTTTCTTAATTCTTGTGCTAAAGATGTTAAATTATGCTTCACCTGAATAAATTCTGCGTTTTTTAATAATTTCATTGATGCATTAATTAAGTTGTACATAATTGTTCAAAATAATTGGCATAAAGCTGCGAATTTATCGATTATCTGACATACGTCTGTTTAAGAGTGTGTGTAATAATGACGTAAACTTCCGATTATGATGAAGTAACCATAATTTACAGACTTGACGTTCATGCCAGAATATCAACAGGGTCAATAATTTTAAAATTTGAGTATGAGCTACTTTTATTATTGAAACACTAACTATGTAATAAAATTAATCTGTTTTGTATACTTGAGTGTTTTCAAGACCAAAGTTGCTTGAACATTGCTGATAAATAGATTATTAATAAAACAGAAGAGACAGAAATAAATAAAGTAAACCCAAATTAACTAATTAAATAAAATAAGATAAAAAGATTGGATTTAATAAAATAAAAAGATTGGATTTTCTTTCAAATATATCAGTTCCTATAAACATGCATTATATTCTCCAAAATACAGAAAACTAAACAATTTACTCGTATATAAACTATTTTACTGCTTTCATTTATTTAATATACACATATGAACTATTTCTAGCTTGATATTACTATTTTAGTTATCTGAATACATATTTGTGTGTTTGGAGCAGTTAAGTACATTCACAGGGATAAGGAAATCTATACTTTTCTATTACAGTTTAACCAGACTTTCTTAAATCCATTTAATGTTACTAAATGCATTATGAGTTATGGCACAACTTTTTGAATAATTGTTTTTAATTAAAGGACAGCACTTTTATATTCATTTATGTAATTTTGCTATCATTATTTTCAATTTTTAAATAAAAAGAACTTTAAAAGAATTCGGTGTGGTGAATATCTAGGAAATTCTTCTTTAAAGACTATAATTAAAAATCAGTATTAAATCACGCTTTTCATATTCTAATCCTTAAAAATAGGATTCACAAACCATTTAACCTCTAAACAAGAACTTATCTATTTATATGACAATAATGATCCCGCTGAACGAAAGAGAAAATATAAATCAAACAACACTTTTTAAACATGAAAATATTCAAAAATATTTTCATTAGAAATCCTTAGCCAATTTTTATTTCGTAAATACGTATTTATAAATTCTTATTTAAAAAAATTGATCATCAAAGACGCCGAGTATACTCTTTCTAAAATCAAGAGTAATATGGAGAAAATGAAAACTACGACTTTTTGCACTTTAGATTGGGCTTTTCAAAAATATGGTCCGTGGTTTGGAACAATGAAAATTCGTTTTTACATGGGGGTGATAGTACATAAATAAGTATAATTTATAATTTTAAGTTTTTTAAATTGGCTGATGCATTATATGTAAAAAATTGAAAAGAAAGAATATAATTCAGAAATGCCCCAACGAGTGTTGTTCGTTGGGGACCAGACAATGACTGACTACAGGCGTGATATATTGAAGATGTCCGTAGACATTAATCTAATGAAATTCTTTTGAATGGTTCTGTAAATAAACTCTCGAGTAAATTGGGACATAAAAACCGAGATGCACAACTAGATGTTGCAGCAATCTTAGATGTTGAACAACAATCTTAGAAGTAGAACAATCTTAGATGTTACAACAATCTAAGATGTTGAAATTTCATATATACATATGAAATTTCAACATTCGACTGATAATTTTTGAGAGTTAAAAACATACACGCATACACCGAAAGTCGCCACGCTTGTCGACTTTTGGCGTAATTTTTGAGGCAGGCACGTGACCGTGATCGGACCATTACCTAACTATATGGTGTTTCGACATTTTGAACTATATGATGTTCCATTTGAAGCACAATGTCGTTAGACATTGTGCTTCAAATGGATCAATGTTCCTAAAATTGCCTTTGACCGTAATGTGTTGGAAATCTTTTTCAGTGTTCCTGTAGCAGATCTATAAATGATAAAGACACTATTTCCGATGGAGAAATTCATTTTGCAACCCTTAACAATATATACAACTTCCGAGTCATTTAAAATAGCCTAATACCTCTAAAATACGCTTTAATGTATTTCTGCCAATAGAGTATAATGTATTTATTTATTTCGAGGGGCCCTGTATATAAACTATCCAGTCGATTGGGACCAAAAAGGGAGGTGCCCACTTAGATGTTACAACAATCCTAAATATAAAGTTTCAACAATCTACCACCAATAGTTTTTGAGATATGCAAGTTACATACGCACGTACAGACGGCATATAAAAGCTGGTAAAAATAATCTCGCGGTTGGTCAAAATAGGTTATACATGCATTTATATGAACGTGCATGCTATCGTACGATGAGAGGCATCAAAAAAATTCTTAAAATAAATTTATAGGTAGTTAAAATCATTCTTTTCTTCGAAATCAGGCTCCCGAAATTTTTCGCTATCACATTACCTCCTTATACTCCATATAAGGAAGTAAATAAACACATTTAGCTAGCAAAGAAAATCTTAAGTATATAAGGAAAAGCAAAAAGAAAGTGGAGATGTCAAAATTCAAAAACAGTTGTTTGTTTGAATTTTTCTTAAATTATTGAACTATATTCATGAAACCACTTAACAAACAAACCTTACTTACAAACATATTTTCTCATTTATTTAATTAAAAAATGTACTTTTTGAAATGCTTGCATGCTGTGAAAAACATGCTTTTGGTTGCTTAAAAAGACAGTACGTGTGTGAAAAAGTATCTTTTTAACTTTCTTTTTTAAATTTCAGAGACTGTAATAACAGTTTCCCATTTGAAACAACTTTCTTCACACTTAGCTATATTTCGAAGATATTAACCTATATATATTTTACTTTTTCATTAATACTGGAATTTTTTTCAGTAAACTGCAAAAAATATTTTACAGTCTGGGCTCTTTTTTTAGTTGCATAAGTTATTACGAAAAGTGCTTGAAATGCCGTCAGAATAGGATGAATATGGCTTTTGAAGTTCACCTTGACAAAAAAATTTTTTAAAAGTATTTTTTTACCGAAAGTGAACATTTATAAAATAGCAGTTTTTTTATTAAAAATGTCTCCAGCTATTACACGTATTAATTTTCCAAGCTATTTTTCAAAAATTGAGTTTATAGGGAGCAAAGCTTCTTAGCCAAGTTTATATTATCTTGATTAGAGCATGAAAATTGGAATTTTAGAACATAATTTAATCTCATGGACAGGTTTCAGCAAGTTGGTCAATTAGAAATGAATTAATTCAAATTTGTCATATATTATGTCAATTTATAATCATTCCTTTCTCAATATAGCACTTCCTCAGAACATCAAAATGCAGTGTTAGTTGCTGTACCTATTTCTAATATCAAGTTTGCATGAAATAATTAAGTCATGTCTGTTAGAATAAAATTAAAGCTCATAATAATTGAAAGCTGAAGCGAGTTTGGTGTCCTATATATTTCTTATTTAAGTAATTGCACTGATAGATAATCGGCATCGATTATAATGAACCTTGAGTAATTCAAACTTGTTTGAAGCATCATGTTACTGGTTAAGTAACTGTTCATCGCTCGATAGCCAAATGTGGCAGATTATTATGCAAACACACACAAATTCGGTAGGTTTTATTAAATTTGAAAATTAGTCTTGATAATTTTTTCCCAGCAAATGAGTAAATTAATTATAGTGAATTTGAACTTCAGGAAATAAAATGTTTCGCTTGCTACCTACGATTTCAAAAGATTTAAAATTACCTCAGCATGAAACGGAGACGAAAAAGAAATTAAATTCTTAAAATATTATTTATAAATATAATAAATGTTCTTGATATTTAATTAGGAAATACATTTTATTAAATAAATTTATATGAAATAACCAGAACACACATTGTAACAATGATATTTTATTGATATACACAAATAACTCCACAGTACATTATTTGGATACACTCTACTTATGTTAAACCTCGATGCGACTGACTAAATCTGCAAATTAGCTTCGCTTTAAAACTTTTCCAAAATAAGACTTTAAATCTATTTTTCAAGGTTTTTCTCTTTTAAAGTTAGATTCCTTTTTCCGAAAACTTCAGGAAGTAATTGAGTTTTTAAAGAAAATATGAGGGTGAACCGAAAACTTCAAACTATCTCAAGAAGTATCGCTGCTGGTATTTATTTTGAGTGATCTTCAAATGGGTATTTTTTACTCCAATCAATGAAAGAGGCTATGTAGTTTCTGGAATAAAACACTGTAAATTCGGTAGAAGTATGAAGTTCTTTTTCAGAGTGTGTTTCCTGTTTTCGACTAAACATGTTTAGGGTGTGATAGTAGATTTCAAAGCTTCTAAGTGAGTTGCTTTAGCTGCTTTTCTAATGATCAGAAAACTTGAAGACTGCATGGTATATGCTTACAAGATCTACAGAATGTAAAGTGATTCAAGGTCTCGAATTTGGAACTTGAACTGCAAACCAATTTTCTACTTATAGATAAGTAATTGTTATATGACTATATGAGACTGATTGAAAGGTCTCTATTTTAAAAATTGGCAAGCCTACTACAAAAACTTTTAAGAGCAGTCACAAACATTTAAAAGGTTTAGGATGGTTTGGGAAGCATAATACAATTTGAGCGTCACATTCAACTTTTAACTAGAGACAAGAAACAACATTCAGTTCAAAAATCTTACCAAAGAATTTGGGACTACTTCAACCAAGTCACAACCAATTAAAGAGCTGTCATGTTAAATTATGCGTGTTTATTTAAATATCAGTTACGTTATTATAAAAAAACATACTTTTTTTCGATCTTTTTAAAGCGGTAATTCATCGGTATTTTTCATATACAGGGTTACTGGCTAACTCGACGTATTCCTGTTATGTTTGATAGGGGAACGAAAATGCTACATCTCTTACCCCCATATGCACGTCCGAAAATCTACAGTTTTGGAGAAAACTGAATTTTAAGCTCTTTTCTTGAATAACCCAAAATTTGACATTCAAGTGCAAATTTAAAAAAAAATTGCTCATTAAATGGGTTTTATTTTAATTTATTTTCATAACTGAAACTCTAATTAAGCTAACGTAATCATAGAAAGTACAAAATTACTTTAAAATTTTAATTCATGAGCTATTATATGTATTTTTAAAATTTTAATTCGAATGTTTCCTTTCAAATGATGTTATTTATTTCAAAAAAGCCGGTGGCAGTAAGCGTATAAATTATAAATAAAATTTTTACAATTATTCCTCTATCAGAAATCGTATTAATATCCATCTAAAGGCATGTAATCCGTAAAAAAGGATGAGTTTTACTTAGAGCAGGTAAAAGTCTCAAAGGATGCACCCCTTTTCATTCCTTAGCATCGTTCGTCAACCAATCAAGATATCACCAATTTTTAAGTTAGTTTCATAGCTGACACTCCAACTAAACTAACGTAATCAAAAATACAAAAATATTTCAAAATTTTAAATCACGCGCGTGCACTTTACATGTACTTTTTTCATTTATTTACATTTTCCTTTCAAAAAATGCGGTTTATCTCAAAAAATATTATCGCTCTAAGCTTACATATTACAAATAAATTGTTTTTCTCATTAATTAGCCCCCCAAACACTTATTAGTCTCCATCTAAAGAAATGTAATTCGTGAAGAAGGGTGAAATTTACTTAGCGCAAATAAAAAACGAGCAAGGATGCAGCTTCGTTCAGCTTTTAGGATCATCGGTCAATTATTCAACATCGATCAAGTTATCACTGCTTTTAAGAGATTAAAATCTTATTTCAGCACATCAGATTATGAGTTCCAAACTGGTTCGTATTGTGTCATCGTGTTAGTTTCGATTCTGCATTAAGGATGTTTTGTCGATTAGTCAGATAACTGCAAAACACGCTTACGCAAAGCAGAATCGAAACTAACAAAATGACACAGAACATGGCGTTTGACACTCACACTCTGATGAGCTTAGGAGTTGCAGTACGTAAAAAAAGTGATAACTTGATTGGCTGCCGAATGATCCTAAAGAATGAACGGAGGTACATGCTTTGGCGTTTTTACTTGTGCTAAGTAAAACTCACTCCTCTTCACGAATTACATATCTTCATGATTATGTCATGAATATTGATGTCATCTTTAGATGGACATCAATACGATTTTGGATAGCTAATTAATGACGAATATATGTAATGTGTAGCGTTTTCTGCAATAATATTTTTTGAGGTAAACCAAATATTTTGAAAGGAAAATGTAAATAAATGAAAAAAAAAATACATTTGAAGCGCGTGAATTAAAATTTTGGAATATTTTTGTATTTTTCTTGATTACGTTAGCTTAGTTGGAGTGCCTGCTATTAAAAAAAAAGAAAAAAAAAAAGACGGTGATATCTTGATAAGTTGACGATCGATCCTAAAGAATGAACAGAGGTGAATCCTTTTTGAATCCTTTTACCAACGCAAAGTAAAACTTATCCTTTTTTACAAATTACGTATCTTTGGATGGACATCAATGCGTTTATAGATAGCGGAATAATTGTGAAAATTTTATTGTAGTTTTTGCGCTTAATGCCATCGTGTTGAAAGGGGTGAAAAGGATTCATTACTGGATCTCACGGAAGGAAAGAGTGTCACATTTAGGAGAAATCTGCCCAATTTATCTTGACTACATAAATTACTAATTATTCTCAGTAAAGATAAAATTTGTATCTTAGTTTAAACTTCTAAAAACACGTCAAAATAGCAGTTGGTTTATACAAGCGAAGTTTAAATAGTAAATTGAACCTCCTATACAAAATAAGCAAATTATTGACGAAAATTATTAAATTGGATATTGCATTTTTAAATATTGTGTATTTTAAAGCAAATTTAAAATAATTTAGAGCTTCTTAAGCACACGAGTCTGTTATCGTGTGAGCTATTTTAAAACTGACATTTTCAGCGGAAGACAGACAGCTAATATTTTAAAATATCACATTAACAAAACGAAATAATTTACGGTGTGTGAAGGAAAGTGTCTGCTGCGGACCAAGAACTTTAAAATATAATATATGTTGCGATAAACATATTTGCCAAACTGGAAAAGCCACTTTAAACTGGGTTATGAAAATTGTAAATTTACTTCACAGAGTCTTGAATTATCTCGCATTTCATAATTAAGCTCGATAGTTAATATTCTTGGAATAAGATTGATAGTTTTGAAAACAGTCTGGAAATGAAAATAAAAATCGCAGGTACTAACGTATTATACCGTAGACTATATTCGACAAATTCCTTCTCACCTCAAACCTGTGCGATTTACCACCAATAACGTTAAACAAGGCAATTCTCTGTATATATTGTTGATAACCCTATTTTATTTTATTAGATAACCATTTACTTATTTATATGCAACCCTATTTGATTACATTATATAACCGTTTATATACTTATTTATATATAATCATTTTTTTAATATCGCTAAGTTTTTTGAATATCAAAATGATTAAGGTCGATTTGCATATGTTCTTATGGTCGACAGTATAATACATATGAACCGTATAGCATATTGTGTTTAAGAGTAAACTTCTCTTTTAGTGTAGTTCCTTCAGCTTCTTGTAAAGTAAAGTAAATAAAATTATGTTAACTTGTTTAGTTGCAATAATATTTTAAATCAATTGATATTTTGCATTATAGTTTTAATTGATTGATGATTGAATAGATCACCTAAGTGGGTGAAGGAGCATAGAGAAAAACAAAGTAGAGAAAAACAGTAGAGTAAAACAGTAGAGAAAAACAAAAATTTGAACTCTAACAATACAGAAGCCGTTAATGTGCACATTACCTATGTAAAATGTGAAAAACTCTTCTTTCCGCTCGTTAATGGAGCAAATCTGCAGGTTTGCTATGTAATGTGCTCATCAATGGCTTTCAAGCTTTATTGTAACAGACATAAATAGACACCATTTCCATAATGTTTAACATCACGATTTTATAAGAGTTAGTTAAAAAATAAATGTTTAATTAGAAATGTTAGTAGGGATAGTAAAGTTGTTTTCTGTCGTACGAGAAATTGGTTAAATCATTGGATTAGGCAGCTACGAATTAAAAAAACTATTTTGTTTTAGAGCTTTTCATCAGTAAATCAATTTGATATTTTCATTTAAGAGTAAGTTTTGTCTAATGCACATGTATTTAACTCAAAATAGTTGCTGTCTTGACAAAAACTCACTTCGCGCATAAAAAAAAGCCCTCTGTTTTTGCTGCTATTTTATTATTCCTGTCATCAAATTTATTTTTTTTAATTTATTCTTTTTACTCTTAAACACAATATGCTATACGGTTCATAGGTATTATACTGTCAACCACACCAAATCGACCTTAATCATTTTGATATTCAAAAATGATTATATATAAATAAGTATATAAACGGATATATAATGTAATCAAATAGGGTTGTAGATAAATAAGTAAATGGTTCGTTGATTGAATTGTATCAAAAATAAATAAAAAGCATTGTGTTGTGTTCCGTAGTGGTCTGGGCTCTAAACTCCGTTCCCATAAGAACACGGCAAGTAAAGCAGCATCCGGATTGGGCAGTGCTTGGGAGGGTCAACTCCCTCTCGGCTCGACTGCTGTGGGACCGTGTGTACTAATGGGAGCTGGTGCACGTAAAATCCGTCGTGGCTCCAATGTCCCTTCGGGGGGCAATGGCACCTACTTCCGGGCATAGTGCATTCTTCTATAACCTGGACACAACAACAACAAACATTATGCCAATTTCCTTAATTCTAATAATATTTTAAACCATCCGATTCATTATATTATAGTTGTTGAATGATTGATGTAAATTTGCGTTTTCTAAGAATTTCACAATCCTTAAAAATAATGTATGACGATTTCTCAAAACTTTGTTCACGGTCCTTAAGCAAAGCTTGTTTAAAAAAAAAAAAATCTATGAAACATTTTTATGAGAAAAGAGTTTCCACGAAGCGAATTAAAAATACGCATATCGTTAAGTTTTTCGGAGCCGCAAAGGGGCGAACTTAGCTGCGATTTCACACATCACCGCAGTTGCGGAAAATCTAAAATAGGTATTTAGATTCCTCTTAAATCTTTGATTAGATTTCTTACTGACAATTTTTGCATGAAAACAATTCCAAATCTAAGATAAGAATTTTCCTGTGCACACGCTATAACACAGCAACATTTGTAGGTAAAGTTGTTACGCTTAATGTTTTATATCTCTACAACTTAATATTGTGTTTGTGACAATTTGCATGGAGTCATTTGTCGGATTGACTAGTAAGTGTTTTCGAGTTTTAATTCATTGGATATGCAAATGAACGACAGTTTCTTACAATAGGCACAACGGAAAGGCATTTATCTTCCCAAAGAAAGAGAAAAACCAGCTCTTCGTCTGTGAATCTTGTGCATGGAAAGCATTCTTTGGAAAATTCATGTCCGATTCTCGAGATGTACTTCGTCTTAACGATAGTTTTTAACACTTTTTTACTCTGTAGAAAAGTGCTTATGATTTTATTTTGTCCGTTTATGAAATCATTTAATATAACATCCGGGTTATAATTGACGTAAACATGTATCGACTACAATGAAGTTTACGTATGATATTTCAGTTTACAGTTAAATGTAGCCTACTGAAAGTGGTTCATGTAGCATTTTTGGTTCTTTTACAGTAACCCCCCCCCAACCCCCCAAGATTCCAACTTATAACGCTCTATGGATAATCATTCTTTAAAACATATGCTAGAGATATTCGGCTGTTTCAATCAAAACAAAAGTGATGTATGTTATTAGGGATCACAAAATATTGCTCTCCATCGGAGATACTGACTGTAGCAGTTAAAGCTCTTCTAAAGGATCACTCAAAAGATTTCCAATACTTTATAGTATACGGCAGTTTAGAAACGTTAATCTATTTCAAGCTCAATACAATAAGTATAAAAACGTTTAAAACAGTTTACTCTTCAGATTTAAAGATGGAAATAACACTTGAAGTGATTTTACAGGGTATCAAAAAATTACATTAACAGTGACACAGAACATTTTTTTCTCAGAGACCGGTTAAGAAGGCGATTTCTCCGTTCGCACGTGCGATCGAGTAAAAGACCTGATGTTTCTGCTGTAGCAAACTACAATACAATGCGTCACCTTTATGATGAGCGTATTTAATTATTGGAAGGGGAGGGGGGAGAAAAATTCGCGTAAAACGTGAGTAAATTCACAAAAATATAGAAGTGTACTTAATATTTTTTTTACAAATTTAATTTTCTAATGCGTTTATTTTGTATATTTTCCTATGGGGGTTTACGTGCTCATGTGCTCTAATAGAGGAGCCGCCACCGTGTCTAAAACGTGTAGTTTTCCATATCGACGCTGTATTTACTTATGTAAAATTTCGCTTCATTCTAACAATTGTTCCTTGGTGCGATAATTTTTTATGGCAATGAGTGTATATTCCAAAAAAATAGGTAGCTGTATTTGATTTTTTTTCACTACACAGTAGTTTCTGTATACACTATTAATTTCCCACGAAATTTATATACGTTATATACTTTCATTTACTATAACATATTTTGTATTAAAAATGCTGTCTGTGTATATTATTTAAATAGCCTGGTAGCAATGTATTACTTGCTGGTAAATAGATTTATGGGGTGCAATGAAAAAAAAAATTCAGAATTTATTGTAGGATTTGAATCGAGCGACACATTTTGTAGCTGCCAGACTCAAGTTAAAGCGAGGTTAAGACCAAACAATGGGATCAAACCAATAGGTCAGTTATTCGAAAGAGAGACTTTTAAAGAGATTTCTAGCAATGTGGTAGTGGATTAACCACAAGATGAACATTAGAATTATGTATATTTTTAAGTATTGTAGAGGATAAAATTATGTCCACTGGGGGAATCAAGATTTACATCATATATAACACAATTAAAATTTAAAGAACATTTAGAATTTCAGAAATTCTCAGCATTAGCCCTTTCGGTAATATCTTTTTTGCTAATGAGAGGAGTGGATTATGGAATTCTATATTTTAATGCATGCTGTAAGAGGCCTATGTAAATAGACCATACCAAAGAAACAAATACTCTGAGAATTGAAAATGTCTATGGAGAGGTCTGTCTTTTAATGAAATATAAGTGTAATTTTTATTCCTATCAATAATATCAATAACTCCTACTAATTACTTATGGCACTAGGATTTTACTTAACGCAACATTGCTGACCAAATTTTTCCAATGAAACTTTAGTGCATTTTAAGGACTATGCATTCATTCCCCCGCCCCCCTCTACATACTTGTAAAGTATCAAATGATCATCAGTAAAACGCATATATAAATTGCTTTCATCTATATCTCCATCTTATTTTATGATTACAAAAATTTGCTCCCCCACTTAAAAACTTATAAGCAATCAATAAGAAGAAAAGTCAGTTTTTCAATTATCTAACTGCAGCCTTGCCCCAAAGCACATAAAATCTTCTTAATCAAAAATATTTCAATTTCTTGAGAGATACTTTAGTTTACTGCAAAAGTAGCAACTCAGAAGTTAAGGATACGAAGATTCATTCAAGTATAAAGTTGCTAATTCACAAATTTATGAGGTTTCCACCAGTCTCTTGAGCAACAAAAATCTTTCAAGATCAGATGCGGAAGTTAACTTCATAATATTGCAAGGGGGTGAATTAAAATTATATTCGTTTTACCAAAAATAAACCGTGAAAAGAACTGTTTTAATTTTAATTCTAATATTCAGTAATAAAAACATGTTATTGCTATCAAATACTTTTTATGAAATTATTTTGCATAATTACTTCATATGTGGCTCTAATTAAGCAACTTATTAATTCTTATAAATCATATTAAAGAACAAAATTTATCAATAAATTCTTCTTTATTAATTTCTTTCACATGGAGTTTTTAATTGTTGTATGAAAACATAAAAATTGACAAATGGTATTTATATGCAGCAAGCTAATTATATTGAAATTAAAAGCTTTAAGAAAGACTGACAATACCTCAGGATATATTTAAAATTTCCATTCTTCAGAGATAAAAACAAATTTTTGAAGTAACAGGAAATTTAAAACAAGAAAAATAATTATATCTGACATAAAAGTGTACTTAGGCTGAAATGACGTAGCCTTTTATTTTATTTCTTCATTTATATTGAAAATTCTTTTAGTTTCAATTATTCTTTTAGCTATTAAAAACATCGAAGAATGCATTCATTCTCCAAGATAAAAAAGAATTCGCAATTAAAGAGGTTTATAAACCTTTGTCATTTTAATTATTTCATTTTTATTTTTGTGACAAAGCAATCATTGTCGACGGAACTAAAAGATATGTTTTCTTGCGTTAAAATCACGTTTTCTAATTTAAAATGCAATTAAAGAAACTTCAGAAACTTTTATATCGTGAATGTAAAACGAGAAAAAAGGGCAGCTTTTATGTTTGGGATGTCAAATAAGGCAAATATTTGAAGTAATTTGCTTTTATTTCATAATTATAAAATTCATAAATAATGCAATCAAATGTGATTTTGAACGAGCGTGTTAGCGAACAAACTGATTGGCACAAAAGAAAAGTAATGGTTGCTCAGTAAAATGTAATTTATTAATATTTTGATCATATTTTACTTAAGACGTGCAGTTAAAAGCATTTTAAAAATCTTACATACTTTTAATTACATACATACTTTTAATTAGTTTTCGATTCATGAAAGAATTCTTTTATCAAACATAGGAGTTGTAGAACATTATCCATGTACTTGTCTGCCACAATAACTTATATTAATCACGAATACTAGAAGAATTAATAAAGTAAATCCCGACATTAAACGACCTGTTAAAACTGAATATTTATAGGCTTATAATACAAGGTACAAGTGATAACATAAGTGGAAAGACATTTTCCATGAAATGTATGAATGTCATAATTCTGTAATACCGATAAAAATCACGAATTGATTGGTTGCAGATTGATAGAACTATTAAATGGGATATTGAGTATTACAATACTGTTTGTCTATATCTTGTTTGAGTTACAAACTATCATTTTGTATGCAATGCTGATAGACAATGAACATGGTCAATTTTCTGTTTCAGATATAAAGCCAGAATAACGCACCCAGAACGTCACCTTTAGGTACCACTGAACAAATTTAGGGCTGTTAAGCTCTCTCTTTAAGGCGGATTCTCCCATTTCAGAGTAGCTTTAAATTGCAAGGAACTACAATAACAGATAAAGCACAAAAAGGTAGTTAATTTCAAATTTATTACGACCGCTGTTTATTTTTATTCTACTAAATATGCCAAAAACATATTCAAAGTCCTAATTTTAGAATTATAAAAAATATTAATATTTCAACAATTTAGCCAGACACTTAACGTATAACTGAAAATACATAGTACACGTTGCCACAATCTTGAAAATTTAGTAAATTAAATATGTTATCTAGAAAAAAGAACAGCTTATTTGAAAAGCCCCATAAGTCATTATTTTAATTAAAATGAGTTTACATCACAAACCCATATTTTGAGGGAAGCCACATATTTAGATGTAAAACCCTCCAATTCAGGCTACTTACAGTACATCTACACAAAGCAGCCTGAAATTATTGTTTTTCTGCGAAAAAACTACGATTCTATAAATAGTTTTTTTCACCTTTCCCCGAATAGACATGAGCTGAATTATGGGGTTTCTCCAAATAATCAATTCAAATGGGTGTGTACTGCTAAAACTTCATTACTCTACAACAGTAGGGGAAAGTAGGGTAAGACAACGAAGATTTCGCAGATAACGAACTTAGTATCTCTTCCATGCAATCACAAATAGCAGCACCTATCAAGACAATTCCTAAGACACCAGTATTGAGTTATGAAGCCAAATACAAGTAATGTAATTTCAGATCATTTTGTAAGTAGTGGCGACTCCAATGTATTTAATCTATTTGTAAATTTGGACTAAGTGAAAGGAATAACTGATTACAGTAAATTATTTATTCTCCCCCACAAAATATTTTCAAAATACAACCCCTAACGTTAAGAATCACGTCTTACAGTATTATTTACGATAAACTTGGGCACTGTTAAATACATTTAAATCGAAAATGGTGATGTGGGGGTAATATGAAAGTGTGGCCAGCAAGTAAACAACAAAGAACGAATCGGGTACAAAACTTGGACATATAATCAATGATCCGGCTGGAATCATAATGCAGCGAAAGACATACCCTGAAAGTGCAATTTCTGTTTATGAATTTTATAACCAGTGGTTCTTTTTTAACTTCTGTACCTAATTAATTTTTGTTTCATTATGGCTAACGTGATCACGTATTTTATTCCTTCAAAACGGGACATCTAATACTTTTTTGGCGAAAATAGTGTGTTTATTTTCTTCTTCAAAAGGGGACATCTCCTGTTTTTAAGGTAATAGTGTAGGGAAACGGAATTTTAGGTATGGGTATCTTTTAGTTGTTAAAAGAACGCGCAAAAAACTTGTGTTAATGTTACTTTCAAAATAAAATGAAAAACAAACCTCTGCTAAAACACACATATACTATAAAAAATAGAGCAAGACGTACGTTTCCGGTGGTAGAAGGGGTAGGTCCTTCCTCGACTTCAAGAACACCATCCGACACAAGGTAGGAAAGTGAGAATTGTAAAGAAAAGGACACATAGAGAAAAGGAAATTGTCATTCGGAAGGAAAAAATTTCTTAGAAAACCAGAGTGAAAAGGGAAAATAAAGTGGAGATCGGGGGGGAGGGTGGATAAGCAAAAGAGGAACATGACTTTAAAACAAGAAATAAAAATTAAATAAATTGAAATAGTGGACAAAAGAAAGAGCATTAAAAGAACAGACGAGAAATCAATACATCCCCTCATCGTTTTTCTTTGCGTCCCGAGAGGGGAAGGAGGGAGGTTACGTTTTTTTTTTTTTTTTTTTTTTTTTTTTTTTTAACAGAACTGCCGTTGGATGATTTTAGATTTTTAGCGAACTTTATTGAAATCGTTACCGTGGGTTATTATCTTTCTAAAAACGGGACACTACGGTGTCCCTAAGCTGTGCTTGGGGACAACGGGACAAGCCACCTAAAACGGGACTGTCCTGTTCAAAACGGGACGTATGGTCACCTTAATTATGGATGAAATGTCCTAATTTTTTTTAGTGTTTATCTGTGTCAATTTTATTAACTATGCCTAAGTAAAACTGTTTTCCCGCATATTTGAAAAGAAACCTTTATATAATAATCTATTCATCATCTTACCCCACAGAAGTACACGCAGGTTAGGATAACGAAAAAGTTATTTTTGGAAATACTCAGCCATCTTCCAAGGAAAATATAATCGCTTCGTTTATTAATGAAACGCAAAAGTTTAAATAAAATAGTCTTTCTATAAATTTCAGGGTTATAAACACACTTATTGTATTTAGGAAAAACATTTGAACCTTACTTTCGTAATCTTACCCACTTTCTCCTATTTACCCGGTTTTGGAATTCCCCCCTTCTCCAGTGTATTTATATTCGAAAGTTCCAAAGCACAGTGAAATCTACGGTAAACTTTCACACAAGGCATTCCAAAACGCCCAGGTAAAAGCAAAATGTATTCGAAATCATATGACAAATGCGAAATTTACCTCTTAGTAACAATTGTAAGGTGAAATTTTACATTGTGAATAGTTTTGGAATGCTACCCCAAAGTGTAATTTTTTTTGAAGTCGTAGACTTTTGCATGTTTTTCAAAGATGACAGAACTAATCATCTTGGTAGAGTTAGTTTACTGTAGTAGTGGGAAAAAAGCAAGCAATGATTTTATTCAAATACGTAAAATTGTATTGGATGTCAATCTAGTAACATTCTTGAATAAAATAAGTTCGTAAAAAATAAATCCTTTTATAGAAAGGGATAATACGTATATATATAGGAATTTTTATTTTATATTTGTACTATGGTACGATTGCCTGATATTCTGAAATAATACTACTTAGAGACACAAAAAAACTTTTTTTATCTGTTACTCATGACCCATCAGCATGGTGAAGCTTGTGAAGTTGGCACACAAGAATAAAGAATATCAAAGAAATTCCATATTCTTGTAATGTTACTTTTTGATGTACTATTTTTAATGTAGTGTCTGAATATTGCACATGTATCCAGTAAGTCTATTGTTTTCTTCAGCACAAAGAAAAATATAAATTATTTATTACGAAAAATATTTATTTCATGTTCGCATTATTTTCTATTATATACGTCACAGTTTTCTTCTTCTCTTAAACGGATATTTAATTTGCTTAGAATTGCCCAGGGGAAATGCAGAACGTACTATTAAGAATAATTAATAAATCACCGTTTCAGTAAATAAATAGTGAAATAAGATTTAAAAAGCTAGTGAACAGATCTTTCTTACAGCTTTGTTTAAAATGGAAAAAATGCAAATATCGCAAGGGAAATCAACCTAATGCTTTGATTAATGCGCAAGTACTGGGAAAGAAGGTTCTAATATATTAAAGCTGGTCCAAGATGCTGTTTTTAAAGTAATTTACAACAACAAAGAAATTTTAATTTGGAGTGAAGGAGAAAAATTTGCCTTTTGAATTCTGAAAGAAATACTCTTTAACGGTTTATTGGAATTTGCACTTTCTTTTCATCTCTTTAAAATTGTTTGGGGCCGATTTTGTTTTTGGTTGTATCAGATTTCAAAAAATTTAACACATTCTTGCAGAGCATTTTTAATGATTAGTGCTAATATAGTAACCCTTATTAGTATGCTTCATTATAAATGAACATAAAATGCTGTAAGAGATTTACTGTTAAAATAAAAATAGGAGTGCGTTTAGACATTATCCGCCACTAAGATCCTTCTACCTCTTTATGAACCAAATTGTTTAAATAATATTTTAAACAGATACAAAACTGTTTGAGGAAAGTCGTTTTCTGCTAAAATAAAGCTAAGACGAATTTGCGAATTCGCGCTGAATCCAAAAGATGACAGCAATTTCGATTCTGTGAGACTTGTCTAGAATGTCAAAAATAAAAGGAACAGTGTCATTTCTGGTTGGAATTTTTGTAATTTTGCTGAAATGAAAGATATTTGAGGATTATACCGAAGAATGTTAAAATAAGATCTGGATACATAAGTGAATTTTCGGATATTTTACAGACTTATAGTTATGAAAACTTAAATGAGCACAGATCCATAACGGGTCGCAAATAGAAGATACTTTCAAATATTACACTACATTGATACTACATGTGTTATGCTTTAAAAATGTGTACACTTACATCACTTTTGCATCTGGTAAACAAGATTAAACGTACGCGAGAAAATTGACACTTGCAGACTAGAGACAATGGCAAATAATATAATTATAGTCAATTCGGGCTAATATGCTGAAAGTAAACTCGCATTTTGATAAATGAATTTATTTATCAACATGGAAGCAAAGATTGTGGGACATATCGAATTAGAGAGGAAAATATAGTTGAAGATAGACCTGTGGTGTGCTGATACAATTTAATCAAAGCAATTTCAGGAATACAGTATTTCATTTCTGAAATTGGCTTTAAGCGTCGAATACAAAGTCTAGTACAAAGAAATCAAAACCTTCTCACGCGTAAATCTATTCTAACGTCAGGGGCGTAGCCAGAAATTTTTTCATGGGGGGGGGTTATGACTACTACAATTCATATATATGTATACGTGGGTGTGATAATGTAGTGAAGAATATACATTTTGTATGGCAAAAAATTCCTCATGGGGAGGGTTATGACCCCCATAACCCCGCCCCCCCTTGGCTACGCCTCTGCTAACGGTAGATTCTGGCATGGTAATACTAAAATCATACATGACACCAGTACGTGTAAATCCACAACACATTGTAGCAGTGCTTAAGATATAGAAGGATGAAGAGTTTCTATCTATTCTAAAAAAACTAACGGCCGCTGACGCTACCGCCGCTGTCAAGAGCTTGTTCGACTATCTCCTCCTAACCGTGTGGATTTGAGTTTCGACAAATGTGTCCACGGATTCGGAAAATTCCGAGGAACCAGATAAGCTGACTTAAATTTCGAAAATCGAATCATTTTAGACGATATTAGTAAAAAACTGAAAAAATAAAACATAATAGTTGCTAGGTTTGGCACAAAATCATTCCTTTGCAAAAAGCATTTCCAAATATGTAGAATCGCGTGAAATTGACAAACATGAAATAGAATTACACCAACTTTACGGCAAATTAAAAAGTATTTGTAATAATAACTCATAGTGTGTTACACAAAGTTGACAATTTTCAAATAGTAAGTTTGCTTGGACAACAGGAGTTTAGAATTAGCGATTATTCGTTTTTCCAAACCAGAATAATGAATTGCAACCGATTTTAAAAGCGCTACCTTTCGCATTAGGTACGATCTGGCAAGGCAGACATCTTCTCCCCGGGATAGGAAAGTATATGTCATAGTTATCCGTTATCTTCCTTTTCTTTATAAATGTAAAGTTTTGATGCACTTTACCTGCTTTATCATTAGTCTAATCATCTGAAAACTCTTGCTGTAATTTTTCTGACAGAATTTGTATACAAGTATATGGTGTGATTTTCCAATAAAATTTGCTTGGCTTCTCTCTTCGCTCAATGGTAACTTGTTAACTTCCAAAGCATCAATCAATCTTTCAGCGTTTAAATCTTTCATATTGTAAGATTGGATACTAATCGGGCGCATATTTCGGCTAGTGTCGTTAAAAATCTAATTGATACGGGAGCAGCTATAAATGTTCCTCTCACATTGATTGCCTTTATGCACAGCGGGATATTAACCGGTTTTCTCCGATTTCATGTGCAAATACCACGCAGGTTACTATGATAGATCTCCTTCAAGACATTTATAGTGTGATGAATGAAAAATAAACCTCTGGGTATAAAATTAAATAAAGTAGATTAATCTTTCACAAATTTCTATCAGATGTCATTAATATCAATAATTTGTTCTATTGTTTTGTTTTGTTGAATAAAATATAGAAAGATGTAAGGGTAATATAATTAAGAAAGCTATTAAACGCTATATAAAAAAGATTACTCAAATTCTTTTGTTCTCTCTATTTTTTTCTCACATAAAATAAACACTAATAATTAAATGTCCCACCTAATAAATAAACATATAATTACGTCCATTCCTATTATTTCTCCAAAATTCGAAATCTGTAATGTAGCAGAAATTCCTTTTGTTATATTGGAAAATAATTAGATGAAAGCTTGCATAAAATTATGTGGTGTGAATAAAACGCTTTCAAATTGCAGCTTTTTTAAGAGTTGAGGTATACTTAAGTATTTTCCTTAGCATTTAGTATTTTTATCTTCGTCATTTTATCTTTCACGTCGTTTAATGTTTGATTAGCATGTGAAGTTACGGAATTTTTAGAGTGGATAAAATGCTGCTTTTAGTTAAATTAAGCCGTTTTGTTGAGTTGCGAAGAAAAAGAATTTAATGAAATTCTTTTGTGGAAAATTACAAAAATATTTCGTGAGAATCAATTTGGCTTTAATAGTAATTTTATTTAAATATCAAAGACCAAGATTAAAAATAAAAACTAAATTACTTTGAAAATCGGAGATAACATCATCTGTCTTATTTTCGAAATAATAATTTCATAAATGAATATATCTAAAGAAGTTTTGTTATGGAAACGTCTGAAAGGTCTTGAAATCGTTAACTTTTTAAAAAGTTATTATAAATCTTTAAAGTATTTTACAGTGATATAGGAGTTTCCTTACCAAGCCTTTTTATTTTCTCAATCACTGCCAAAAGAAATATTCTCATAGCATCCAAAATGTAGAGAATTATTAAAATTCTCTGCAGCAGCACGTAACGAACCCAACTGAAAATAACTTAAAAATAAAAGTGATTTGTTAAATTAAATTTTTGAAATGATATTTAAAAGCTTTTTATTTAAATAAACTTGTATGCTTTATTAAAAAAAATTATACGAACTAAAAATTATATATTTGTCTCATAATTGATTTTTTAAAAAGTTGTATTCTCCATTACATTTATATTGCAATTAAGGATACATGAACGGGGATGCGAATTGATATGTTTTGCTTTTTACATCATGTTGATTTAAAGTTAGCACATGATTTTAATTTATATTTAGCAAAAAATTCTTTATTATTAAATAAAAAAATAGTAAATAAACAATTTTTACTTTTTAAAATGAAGAACGGAGGATACACAAAGTTAATGTCCTATTTGACTTCAGAGAGAAAAAAAAATGTTCAAATTCTTCCAAATTAAGCTGTTTAACTTAACTGTGAAGAACATATATTGAAAACGGTTACCTGTGATTCTAATACTCTGTAATGAAGGGACAGGGCTTCCATTTATGGGAAGTTCTTGCATTTAATTGCATTTTGAACGGAGGATACAAGAAAGATTGACAGTAATAGGATAATTGAAGCAAAAATTTGTATTTCTTTTGTAACAGAATTCATTTAAACTGTAAAAGAAATCTGGTAACTGAAACTACTCTATTGAATCTATATACCTTTTTGTGTTTAAGTAGTAAGGGAACGAGTAAATGGAATGAAAATATGTTGTGATATGTAACTGAGGTACTCTACAAGTATCCCCCTGTTCCTTCAAAAGAGCAAATAAAAAATCAAAACATCATCCGTTTTTATTTATTATATTTAAAAATCTGTCATAATACTTAAAATGTTTAAAAAAATAGTTAAAAATAATTATTTCTAAAACTGTCAACCACAAATTGCATATAGCGCGTTTTTTGTAGAATGGCCCATAACACGTTTCATGTTCCATGATTCGGGCAGCTATATTTCTGTATCTTCTCTACACATTTCTTAAAAAAATTTATTTTCTATAGTATCCATTTAATTTACTGTTTCAGTACTGGGAACCGTCTGATAAAACCATGATAAAAAGAAAAATTAAAATTTTCTTATACCTTGTAAAAAATATATTTTACACACGGACAGCAAATAGCGTTGAATTTTGAAAGTGGCCCATATATCAGCTAAGCAATTGAAGAAGTTTTAGAGAAATTATTTTAATGAGTGAACATTGACGTCGTAAATGAGTGCACATTGATGTCGTAAAAAGTTAAGACGTCATTAGTCTTAACTTTTTATGAGCATAAAGGCTAGTAATAAGTTAAGATGAATGACGAAAAATGAATCATTTACAGTTTAATTAGATTTCATAATAATGTAACACAAAATTTAAATTTCGAATCTGACTCATGCAGGCTACCCTTTTCAAGCGTTTGTAAGCTTAATATTGAAACTCCCTGTATATGTCTACATATGGAGCATAATGATTTACTAATTTAATTGTAATATTACTTTTGTAAAAGTTGTTGCACCAAATAAAAACTTTCTTTCTTTTTCTGAAGTTTAATTCATATAAATTACTTAAATCAAACTGTCTTATTTGTAAAAGAACATATATGAAAATTAAAAATATACATTAAGATTTTTAATGACTTAACATAAGAAAATTCAATGCGATACGTTATTTTTTTTAGAAACCATTTATTCAAACTTAAAAAAAATGGAGCCAGTTCGATCATTAAAAGAACGGAAAATAATTAGAGCTAACAAAGAGATTAAATATATCTGCACTAAGATAACAAACTTTGAAAAGTCAAAGAAATTCCCAGGAAGCTTTCTGTTGTTCTAAAAAGGCATGCTTAAAGAATTAGTAGAGAAAATTTCGAATAGAACTTTCATGGGGGAGGGAAAAGTAATAAATACCAGGTCTTAAGTAGAAAAAAAGGAACAAAGCTTTAGATGACGTAATTAACCCAGTCAAACACCTTTTCAGGTGTTTGCTCGCTTAAAAACAGCAAAATCCGATGATCAGGACAAAACGCTGATTACGTCTATCCAGTTTTTTTAAGACTGAAAACGTGACTTACTGCTAAATAAAATAATCCAAGAACCGTGAAATCCTTTTTTAAACAAAAATTTGGAAATATATATTTTTGAATTATCCAAAAGCAATACTCGAATTATGCAATGCATTTTGTTTGAATATGAATAAACGTTTCGAATTGAGAATGTTTTTATAACCAGCAAGTAAGCATAATTTAAGTATGCTCTAAATTAAATTAATTTAATTTATTTGTTCGCCTAGAAACCAATAAAAGTCTTTTGAGACAATAAAAAGCAAATCTTTATTGTCTTAAGAATTAAAACTGTTATTAACTTAAAGTTGTATCGTGACCGACAGCTGAAACAATTTTGATATAAAATATTCATCAGGGAAAGTAAAGAATGGTTCTGTTCAAAACATTTTATAGCGCAACAATTAATAAGCTTTACTATCCCCTTTGTGAATTCAGTGAATATTTCCCAGGCAGTGCCTAAAGCTGCAAGAAACGTACACTTCATAGAACAGGTTAAGTGAAATTCAGCACGTCTGAGCAGTTAAGACGTGAGTTAAGATATAAACTGCACACTGCACATTTATTTCTGCAACGTGTACTTTCAGAAGTACGATACATTCTCATAAAATGAACGAGAAAAAATTATAGAAAAGCGAAGTAGGGAGCAAGAAATAAGTTGGGATATAGAATTTATTCTGGCGTGTAAGTTTTAAATTCAAGACTTTTTTTCGAGGCTGCGAAAATTTACACCACTTGATACAAATATAAAATTTGGTCTTTCAAAGAGTTAAAGGGAATTCTATCTGTTGAAATTCATTCCCATTCGTGCATTTAGGGTTACTGTATTGGTGACTGTATACAGAGCGATGATATTATAAAAATTGAATGAGAAATTTTTATAAAGGGACAAGAAAGTAAAGACATTTTTTTTTTACCTAAAATTTCAAAAAATAAGTTTTCATTTCTTTTTAAATTACGAACAAATTTTACCTAAACATAGGATTCATTTTTGTAACATTTTAAAGCACGAATTTTATAGATGTTATTGCTTTTTTTTCACACGAAATCTTCCCCTCTTTTGCTTAGAGAACGATATACAAAAATTTCTTGAAATGATTTCTACGTATTCGTCAATGATGTATTTTACAACAAGAATTTTATGGATATATCTATTTTTATTTCATATTACGCAGGATGTATAAAATAATACTTTATGCCTGTAAACTCCACAGATAATTTTGAAAATGACCCCTCTGTGTTAAAAACTCACGTGCATGGTAAATTTCGTATTATGACCTTCAATAATTTTGGCGAGGTGTAATATTGATATTTGGGAAAACTATATTACTTTGTGGTCCCCCTAATACAGTGTTTCTCAAAGTGTGTTCCGCGGAACCATAGGGTTCCGCAACGACACTCCAGGGGTTCCGCGAGAAATTTTAAAACATCATCGAAATTTTAAAGAAAATCCGTAAATTGATTTTCTAATTTTTAACCAAGCTCTTATATAGAATTCATCGGATCATCACAACTCCCTCATAATGCATAGTAACAGATATGCATATAAACAGATTAAAAAGTTAAGAAAAAAATCTATTGCGCGATCCGCTTGAAATTTTCCATATTTATACATAAAAATATAGAAAATAATCTGCACAACTTAAAATCTGAAAATCTACCCTTTTCCTAATTTTAAAGCGATTTTTTGATATTTTCACTCTATTTTACTTTCGAGAGTTAAAAAAAAGCATTTGTGTTACAAAATTAGGTGTCGCAGGTGATAATGAAGCCATACTGAAATCACGAATAGCAGGCTTTGAAAAGGAAATCACGATTTCAATTCGCTTAAAATAATTTTTCTAGATTACCCAGTTTAATATTTTTTTCACAAATAAAATGACTTCCTCTGCATGAAACATTGATATAATAAGGGATGTTAAAAACGAAGCGAAATATTTCGAATGCGAAAATTTCTCGGGCGTTTATAGAAGAAAATGCAATTCAGATTTCGGTATAAAATAAAAATTGAAAATGAAGTTGTTTATTTTAAGTGGGCAAAGATTAAATATATTGAGTGTAGACATATTTTTGTCGAATGGTTTTCTAGCGCCGTTTAGATTGCCTGCACAATGGGCTTTATCTTCTAGTTCCCAATTATCAAAAGCTCAATACATAAAGTTAAAATGTAAATTTTTATAGGTTTTCTAAGCATTCATCAATAAAGTGCAAGAAATTCACTTGGAAACTAGTAAGAAGTAAAGAGGGTTTTTTCAGTTTTCCGTTATCATAAAAACTGTTTTATTTTAGATCATGGAATAACCTGAAAGCATGAACTCAATTTCATTAGTTACATAAATAGTATTAATTCAAAATCACTACATATTTTTTGCCCAAGCTATCCAATTTTTTTATTTCTCTAAGGAAACTAAGAAAACTCTTTCTAATATGAAACTTGCAACATTTACGAGATTTCCTCAGGTGAAGATTGATCGAGTGAAAACTGCCATCAAAATTCTACTCCCCAGTTATTTGATTATAACCCAAAGCTCGAGCTATGAGCTCCCTCAACGTTGGAGCAGATTGAATTCCTTCGTGTTCCAGAACATGTTTCCAGGTGGAAAGACGACTAGCAGGCCTCAGAAATGTGTAATCTTGCGAGAGAAGAAAACTGAATTGGATCATTTGTTTGTAATTGCTTTAATAGTACATTAATGTGGTTAGAAAATGAAAACAGGAAAAATTGCTTACTATGGAATATTCTGGCTATACTAATAGGGTAGCTGTTACTTTGAAATTGCAGAGGATTCATGCATACTTTATTTTCCTTAAAATAAGAGGGAAAATACATTAAAAGCAATCGTACAATTGGAGGAAGGAGAATGAAATATGACAAGCTGAGGTTTTTACCTAAAATTCCAACAAATATATTTTCAACATTTTTTTTAAAAATTATAACAAGTTGTGCCTAAACATAGGATTAACGTTTGTTACATTTTAAAATATGAATTTTATAGATATTACTTCTTTCTTTCTCGAAATACAGCTACTTTTCTCCTCTTTTGCTCAGAGTACGATAGTCAAAACGTCTCTAAATTTATTTTTATGTATTCGTGAATGATATATTTTACAGCAAGAATTTTATTGATATATCTTGTTTTCTTTCAGACCACACAGGATGCATTTAAAAAACTTTTTAGCCCCCTATCTCGTCATTTACAATTTTTTCAAAATGTTGTCTAACCTAGCGTCTAGTTTAAAAACTCGCGACCATGATAGATTTCATGATTATTAGTTTCAATAATTTTGGCTCAACGCAATATTGAAAAACGGAAAAACGACCTTACTTTGTGGTCCCCTAATATTTCCTCCATCAGATGGAGAAAAAAAAATCTATTGTAGATAGCTATATGTACACACGCGTACAGTGCGATAAAAAATTAGAAACTGCATGAGGCATTTTCAGATTTAAACGAACAGAATAAAGGTATTTTACTCCAATTCATGTTTCAAATATTCTGCACAATATATTTTATCTTTAGCTTTTTTAAATGTAAATGATTCCTAAATATCAAAAGCTCAATACATAAAATTAAATTATAAATTTTCATAAATTTTCAATGAATCGTCAATAAAATGCGCCCTTTTACCAACTTAGTTTAAACATATCTCTAACTTCTGTATTTTGAAAGGCTGAAATTTTGTACGTCTCCTAATAAATGCATGCCGCACATTTTGCTAATAGGAGAATTTTGTGTGGGGGCCGTATTAAAATATAAAATTTTGTATGTATTTAGATTTAATCTCTTGAATATTTTTAGAGATACCATAAAATTCTTTACTTTTCCATACAAAACTATGCAATTTATTGTACATGTTTATGGTCAAAACTTAAGACAAGAATAAAATTTGATTAAAAATAAAAGCCTTGGCTAGAGTTTGTGGTACACCATTGTACTTATCTAGGAACATTTTTCCTGTTCCTAGATTAAAATATCGTTTACGTTTAGATTTCATAATTTATTACTTTTATAAACTTTATTTTTATTGGGGGGTAGGGTACAGTAACAAAAACTATTCCTCGCGACTTATATTTATGGTTTGTATCTGGAAAATGTAAAATTGCGCATAATTAACAGTTTATTTTTCGGTAATTATAAAAACTGATCTGTTTTAGATCATGGAAATAGCTTTAATATTTGAACACAATTTAATTAGTTATATAAATAGTATTAATTCAAAATCACTACACTTTTTTGCACGAGGGGTGCAATTTTCTTTTCTCTGAGGAACCCATCCACTAAGAAAATGCTTTCTAACATGAAATTTGCAACATTAAACGAGTTTTCCTCAGGTGAAGATTGATTGAGTGGAAACTGCCATCAAAATTCTTCTCTCCAGCTATTTGATTATAACCCAAAGCACAAGATATGAGCTCTCTCGACCAGTGGCGGATTTAGCTCTGAGATGCCCGAGGCGCAACTCAATTTTGAGCCCCCCCCTCCTAAAAAAATACTTTTCACTATAGTTATACCTTTACATAGCGCGTTCTATGCACACGTTTTTTACAGTAATTAATGATTTACTTAATCACTTTGATTAACCAATATTAAATTACAACAACTGTCTGGTGGCTGTATTTAGAAGGTTGCTAATGTTCCGATTGAAGTAAAAGTATTAAAACGATCTGCTAATTCTTAAGAAAAAACTACACTTTATATTAAATTTACTACTCATGTGTATTTTTAATGCACTCAAACCTTTCTTTGTGCAGTATATAAAAATTTCAGTCAAATTGGAAGATAATTGAGGAAGTTATCAATAAAAAAAAATTATTAGGCTTGATCGGCCATTTTAGTTTTTTTCGATTTTCGACATGTATTTCATCCTATTACATAAGTTTAGGTATTGCAATCAACCAATTACATTACGTATGTATTGATTTATATAATCGCTAAATTTACTTTTTTATGCGGTCCCCTATTCACCGCATAAAATTTATTTTTTGATTGTGGTTTCGTAAAACTATTTTTTATAGCTGCTGGTGAAGTTTAGTGCGATTTTTTTTAATGCGTTTTCCTTTCATTCGGTCCCTATCCACCGCACAAAAACAGGTTTGAGTGTAATCTAGTAACCTCTAAATAATAAAATAATATTTTGTAAATTGTTATATTAAATTTCACTATCATTGGGCAATAATAACAGGGAAGATTTTGAACATTGCGGTTGAGCATTTTTTGAACATTAGTTGGAATTAATTTCATTCTAAAGATTCGGATTAATTTTTTGGAATTTCTGGGAATGGACTAATTGATAAAGTCCAAAACAAGGACAATAGAAAATCTCATTTTTTGATTCTATATTCTCTAATTGAGAATTATGTCTAATTATAAGTTAATTTATGTGTTTAAAAAATTATTTTTAAATGTTTTTCACTCCTTTTGCATCTAATTTATGTCTACAACAAAAGCTCAATACATAAAGTTAAAATGTAAATTTTTATAGGTTTTCTAAGCATTCATCAATAAAGTGCAAGAAATATACTTGGAAATTAGTAAGAAGTAAAGAGGGTTTTTTTCAGTTTTCCGTTATCATAAAAACTGATTTATTTTAGATCATGGAATAACCTTAAAACATGAACTCAATTTCATTAGTTACATAAATAGTATTAATTCAAAATCACTACATATTTTTTGCACAAGCGATCCAATTTTTTTATTTCTCTAAGGAAGCTAAGAAAATTCTTTCTAATATGAAACTTGCAACATTTACAAGATTTCCTCAGGTGAAGATTGATCGAGTGAAAACTGCCATCAAAATTCTACTCCCCAGTTATTTGATTATAACCAAAGCTCGAGCTATGAGCTCCCTCAACGTTGGAGCAGATTGAATTCCTTCGTGTTCCAGAACATGTTTCCAGGTGGAAAGACGACTAGCAGGCCTCAGAAATGTGTAATCTTGCGAGAGAAGAAAACTGAATTGGATCATTTGTTTGTAATTGCTTTAATAGTACATTAATGTGGTTAGGAATGAAAACAGGAAAAATTGCTTCCTATGGAATATTCTGGCTATACTAATAGGGTAACTGTTGCTTTGAAATTGCAGAGGATTCATGCATACTTTATTTTCCTTAAAATAAGAGGGAAAATACATTAAAAGCAATCGTACAATTGGAGGAAGGAGAATGAAATATGACAAGCTGAGGTTTTTACCTAAAATTCCAACAAATATATTTTCAACATTTTTTTTAAAAATTATAACAAGTTGTGCCTAAACATAGGATTGACTTTTGTTACATTTTAAAATAAGAATTTTATAGATATTACTTCTTTCTTTCTCGAAATACAGCTACTTTTCTCCTCTTTTGCTCAGAGGACGATAATCAAGACGTCTCTAAATTTATTTTTACGTATTCGTGAATGATATATTTTACAGCAAGAATTTTATTGATATATCTTGTTTTCTTTCAGACCACACAGGATGCATTTAAAAAACTTTTTAGCCCCCTATCTCGTCATTTACAATTTTTTCAAAATATTGTCTAACCTAGTGTCTAGTTTAAAAACTCGCGAGCATGATAGATTTCGTGATTATTAGTTTCAATAATTTTGGCTCAACGCAATATTGAAAAACGGAAAAACGACCTTACTTTGTGGTCCCCTAATATTTCCTCCATCAGATGGAGAAAAAAAAATCTATTGTAGATAGCTATATGTACACGCGCGTACAGTACGATAAAAAATTAGAAACTGCATGAGGCATTTTCAGATTTAAACGAACAGAATAAAGGTATTTTACTCCAATTCATGTTTCAAATATTCTGCACAATATATTTTATCTTTAGCTTTTTAAAATTTAAATGATTCCTAAATATCAAAAGCTCAATACATAAAATTAAATGATAAATTTTCATAAATTTTCAATGAATCGTCAATAAAATGCGCCCTTTTACCACTTAGTTTAAACATATCTCTAACTTCTGTATTTTGAAAGGCTGAAATTTTGTACGTCTCCTAATAAATGCAAGTGGCAGATTTTGCTAATAGGAGAATTTTGTGTGGGGGCCGTATTAAAATATAAAATTTTGTATGTATTTAGATTTAATCTCTTGAATATTTTTAGAGATACCATAAAATTCTTTACTTTTCCATACGAAACTATGCAATTTATTGTACATGTTTATGGTCAAAACTTAAGACAAGAATAAAATTTGGTTAAAAATAAAAGCCTTGGCTAGAGTTTGTGGTACACCATTGTACTTATCTAGGAACATTTTTCCTGTTCCTAGATTAAAATATCGTTTACGTTTAGATTTCATAATTTATTACTTTTATAAACTTTATTTTTATTGAGGGGTAGGGTACAGTAACAAAAACTATTCCTCCCGACTTATATTTATGGTTTGTATTTGGAAAATGTAAAATTGCGCATAATTAACAGTTTATTTTTCGGTAATTATAAAAACTGATCTGTTTTAGATCATGGAAATAGCTTTAACATTTGAACACAATTTAATTAGTTATATAAATAGTATTAATTCAAAATCACTACACTTTTTTTGCACGAGGGGTGCAATTTTCATTTCTCTGAGGAACCCATGCACTAAGAAAATGCTTTCTAACATGAAATTTGCAATATTTACGAGTTTTCCTCAGGTGAAGATTGATCGAGTGGAAACTGCCATCAAAATTCTTCTCTCCAGCTATTCGATTATAACCCAAAGCACAAGATATGAGCGCTCTCGACGTTGGGGCTCAGATAATTCCGTTATGTTCCAGAACATGCTTCCAGGTGGAAAGACGACTGGCAGGCCTTAGAAATGTGCAATCCCGTGAGAGGAGGAAGCGGAATCTGATCTTATGCTTTTGTAATTGAACACTTAAAGTGGTTAAGAAATGAAAACCTGAAAAACTACTTGGTATGGAATATTCAATCTATACTGATAGGGTAATGTTTACGTTAAAGTTGTAGAGGATGCATGTGTATTTCCCCTAAAAGATAAGGGATAACAGGTTAAATGTAATCGTACACTTGAAGTTAAGAGAATAAAATATGATAACTGAATGCTATCAAATATGTAGAGACTCGAATTTTCTCCTTACAAACACACGCACGCACACACGTGTTTGCTTTTGTATTTCTTTATTACACTCTTTTACAAATTATAAAACGTAGATAACACTTCCGTTTTCTTTTTCCTGTTTCCAGTCTTTCTGCTGTTGCGGATTCTTGACATTTTTTTCCAACTGATTGAGGCACGGACATTTTCGATCCCGTTCGAAATGATAATTTTGCTGATAAGTACCATTTGTTTGCGTTATTTTCAAAGTTCTTTTTTTATAATTTCACATTGTAACTCGCGTTTCTATTGAATGTTCTTGTTGGCACAGATCCCGATATGCCGCCACGTTCATTAGTTTTACTTCAATGGAGTTCTCACTTACGACTTTTTCTAAACAAAAAAAGGTCTAATGTTTTTGATAATTTCGCATGCAACGCATCATCCAAAACGTGTTTAAAACTGACACTTTATTGATAATGTCCATCTCCTAAAAAAAATAAAGCTAAGGCAACAAATGTTGAATTCGTATACAGTATGCCCACTAAAGTCCCTTGTCACTCTTAATTTCGGAACGGCTGCTGCTATTTTTATAAACGTGGTGTCTAAGTATAATAAATTGGATATGTGCTATAGAATGAGACCGCTCACAGCGCCACCTGGTGGAAAATTGCGGAGTTAGCTTTCGTATCTGGAAAACTGTACGAGATGGGGGGGGGTGAATTGCGAAGTTGCAGAGCGTTATCGATTTATTACGAAAAGGCACTTCATTGACGTGGATGTGAAAAACAGAACGGTTTAAGCGTGCCTTTGTATTTTAGTGATATTCTGCACTGACGTCACGAAATGTAAACAGAAGGAGAAAATATCATCTTTCCGGCTAAACACCACGCCGCAATTGTAGCACAGTGGTATCACTTGCGATTCCAAGTCCAAATAACTGTTTGAAACCCCGAGAGTTGCATCCTTGCACTGATCTCAGCATCAACTCAACTCTCGAAGAATGGCCTCCACGTTCGCATGATCCGACTCCACTGGACTTTTTTCTGTGGGGATTCCAAAAACAGCTGGTATATGCGACCCCTCCACAAACATTGCAGAACCTTACACGACGCATCACGAACGCTTGTGCAAGTGTCACCCTCTGTGCTCTAATGCGTGCAATGTGAAATTCAAAAGAGGATCCAAATGTGCATTGCAGCTGACGGTGCGAAGTTTGAACATCTTAAATAAAGGTATATTGTTATAAATAATTGTTTTCTTCTTCCTTTGATCGTTTTTTCACCTTCGCTGTGTAGGGAATCACGAAAATACAAATGCACGTTTTAACTGCTGTGTTTTTCCCCATCCATGTCAATGAAGTAACTTTTCGTACTAAATCAATTACGCTGTACAACTTTGTAATGCACTTTTCCCCCCTATCTGTTACCGTTTTCGAAATGCGAAAGCTAACTCCGAAGTTTTCCACCAAGTGGCGCTGTGAGCGGTCTTATTCTGTAGCGTTTTTCCATTTTACTATACCTAGATGCCTCAATTATAAAAATAGCAGCAGCCGTTCCGAAATTAAGAGGGTGACAAGGGATTTTAGTTTGCATACTGTATATACGTATATCGTCCTCAAGAGAAAAAATAAAACAGAACACTTATTGTTAGACCAGTTGAAGGATCATTTTATGCATCTTGTAACCATTTTATAGGAACACAATGCAAATAGAAGGTTTGATAATATTGTTTTTTAGTTAGACGAAACATTCGATTTTGAAAGCAATCTTATACAAACAATATACTATCAGCTATTTAATTATAGCTTATATGGGACAAAGTATCACTAAAACAAATAGCTTAATCAGTTAATAGTCACAAAGAGATAATGTGAACCTGTCAACTTATTTATTCGAATATAACATTCGAGATGCTTTAAAAGAGTTTCACGAGGAACTGTTCATATTTCTTTTACCACCCATACATATTTTGTCAAGAGCGAAAAGTCTATCCTTAAAGGCACATTTACATCCTTGTTTAAGAAGCGTACTTCGTTAAATTGATCTGATAATGGTGAATTGGTATGATATTGTTGCAGAATTACTCTGCTACTCCTAGGGTTCGTCGTTCTAAAGTCCAGTTGGTGTAAAAAGTTCAAGTAAAAAGTCACTTGTCAGGATGGAACACAAACTTTATTGCTTCTAGAACTTCGTAGAACAATCAGCTGTACACAATTCACAAGCACAATCTAGCAGTAACGTGCTTTTAACAGTTCGATTAGATCAGAAGCTCTCACGAATGCTGTATTTCTCACACAAAATAGAACACTTTCACAGGCAAAATTCCGTGAAAATATACGAGGATATAGTACACTAACAGTCCCTCAAGACACAGCAATGAAGAATTTACACACAGCACTTTAAAAACAGCTTCACAAAGCAGCTAAAACACAGCTTCTATAGCACTATCAGTTCACACAAGCAAGCGTACTCAGAGCTCTTCACACATTGAAGTTCAACTCGCAACTGACTCGTCGGGGCGATGCACGCTTCTATAAATAGCCGACGCAGGAGGTACAAGAGGTTTCCAGAAAAGTCAATTTCTCGAGGGTTCTACATAAAGCGTGAATTTTGATTACGTCATAGAAGAGAAATGTTAGGTTATTATGCGTTTTTAATGCAGGAAAAACAACTTCCAGGCCCCATTGGGAAAATCGCGCCAAATGACCAAAAAGTCGCCAAGCTTGGCGACTTTTGGCGAAATATCGCCAAATTTGGCGCCAAAAATAAGTCCTCAAAAGTGAAGAGATCTAAGCTCTAGGACTAATATTTCTCGAGATTTCTAGAAGCCCATAGAAAAACATATGGGAAAGCGAAACCTCCGTATCTCCGGTTCTAATTGGCCGATTTTGATGCAACAAAAAGCAAAATTTATCTATTTGAAGCGTAGAATACGAATTTTAAACCATTTTAAGCCCCAGAGCAGCGGGTTGCCCCGAAAATTCGTAACATTGCCCCCTTCCCAAAGACTGCACGTCCCGGGCAGTACAATCCCCAGTTAGGAGGTCTCACAAATACCTACAGTGTATAACCATTAACAGGATCTTAACAACATAATTCAAGCAAATAATCAATAACACAGTAAGCAAATGCACTCTAATAAATAAATAAAATACATAATAAACAATTACACTGATAAGTAATCAATGTAATAAACAAATACACATTAGTAAAAACCAATATATTACAAATATGTACACTAAACATGGCGTAAGTAGTGAGAGAAAGAGAGTTGAAGAAAGAGGAAGAGAAGAGAAAGACAGGAAAGGAATGAGAGATGAAAGAAAAGAGGAATTACGCCATAGTGACCATGGTCTGAGCTAATTACAACCGCGGTAGATGGCTAGCCGATCGTAATGTACAACTCTTGGCTTCGAGTTTGGTGACTTACGAATCCGTACGATGACGTCATTCAGCCGGTTTAGGACTGTGTAAGGACCGTCCCACGGCGATTGCAGCTTGGGAGACAGGCCTTTCCGTCGAGTAGGATTCCATAGCCAAACTTTGTCACCTGCGTTGAACTCGTGTCCCGTAGCCTTCGTGTCGTAGCGAGTCTTCATCTTTTCCGTGTTCAGGTTGATCCGCTCCCGAGCAAAATGATGCACATCTTCAAACCGTGCCCGAAGGTTTTCCACGTACTCCTCTGGCGATGAAGGCGCATCTGGAGGGCGGCCGAACACTAGATCGGCGGGAAGACGAAGATCTCTGCCGAACAGCATCTGGGAAGGTGTGAAGCCGGTAGTCTCATGGACGGCACTCCTATAGGCCAGCAGGAAGAGGGGGAGTTTCTTGTCCCAGTCCTCTTGATTCCTAGATACCAGGAGCGAGAGGTTGTTCAAAATTGTGCGATTGAACCTCTCCACCATGCCGTCGGATTGTGGGTGTAAAGGCGTAGTCTGGGTTTTGTCCATTCCGAGAAGTTGGCATAGTCCTTTAAAGACTGCAGAGGTAAAGTTCGTTCCTTGGTCGGAATGAAGTTGCAGAGGGGTTCCATATCTGGAAATCCATTCTTGCACCAGTACCTCTGCTACGGTCGTAGCTTCTTGATCGGGAATAGGAAACGCTTCGGGCCATTTAGAGAAGTAGTCAATGACAACTAGGATGTATTTGTTGCCATCCGAAGTTCGCGGAAGAGGTCCCAGGATGTCGAGGGCAATCCTCTCAAAAGGCGCTCCTACATTATAACGATGTAGTCTTCCACGGCTTCGTTTCTTCGGGCCTTTACGGGCGGCACAGGCGTCACAAGCTTGACACCACTTTTCGACGTCGCCTCGAGCCCTAACCCAGTAGAAGCGCTCGCGAACTTTCTGCAGGGTCTTCATTACGCCAAAATGGCCTCCAGTGTAGCCATTATGAAGTTCTTCTAGAACCTTCGGAATCCTCGAGCGAGGGAGTACTAACTGCCATCGGAGCATCTTGCCGTCGTCCGACTCCCATTTACGATACAGGACTCCATTCCTCAGGCGAAGCGAATCCCATAAATCCCAGTACTGTTTTGTTGCCGGACTGTAAGATGATATTTCTTGCCAACTGGGCTTAGCGCTGGATTTTTCCATAAATTCCACAATAGGTTTGATGTCGCTGTCTGCTAATTGGTCCACCCGAACATTTTCGTCACTCCAGGGATCTTGAGATGGTGCCGGTGATGTAACTTGGCGGACAAAGGGATGTTTCAGATGGTAATTTTTCTCTGCCCTGGAGCAATAGCGACAACTGTCTATGCAGGGCCTTCTCGACAAAGCATCTGCATTTCCATGAGATGCCCCTTTCCGATGACGTATCTCGATGTCATATTCTTGTAATCGCTGTATCCACCTGGCTATTTGGCCCTCTGGATTCTTGAAATTTAGAAGCCAGGTTAAAGAGGCATGGTCCGTTCGGAGCAGGAACTTTCGGCCGTACAGGTAATGATGGAAGTGCTCCACGGCTTTAATGATAGCAAGAAGTTCCTTTCTCGTAACACAATAGTTACGTTCTGCCTTTGAGAGGCACTTGCTCCAGTAAGCAATGACGTGTTCTTGGCCATCTATCTCCTGGGACAAAACTGCTCCAACACTCTCCTTACTTGCGTCTGTGTCCAGGATAAATGGCTTGTCAGGGTGAGGATACGACAGGATCGGCGAAGATGTTAAAGCCGTCTTCAGTTCGTTGAATGCGTCCTCACATTCCTCAGTCCATAGAAATTTCTGTCCAGTCTCGGTCAATTTGTGAAGAGGTCTTGCAATTTGAGAAAAGCCCTTCACGAATTTTCGATAGTAAGTACACAGACCGAGAAAACTTCTTAAGTCATGGATATTCTCGGGACGACTCCAGTTCTTGACTGCGGGCGTCTTTTCGGGATCGGTTCGGACTCCGTGGGCGGATATTATGTGCCCGAGGTAACGTACTTCCCGACGGAACAAGTTGCACTTCGACGGGCTTAGTTTCAAGTTTGCCTCTTCTAATTTCTGCAGTACCTTTCGAATGTTCTCGAGATGCTCTTCGAAAGTCCTTCCAACGATGATGATATCGTCCAAATAAACGAGACATGCTTCGTAGGAAAGTCCTCTCAACACTGTCTCCATTAGACGTTCGAATGTAGCCGGTGCGTTGCAGAGTCCAAAAGGCATAACTTTGAACTGCCACAATCCTTGTCCCGTGGTGAACGCAGTCTTTTCACGGTCATCGGGATGGATTTCTACTTGCCAGTAGCCACTCTTGAGATCCAGAGTGGAGAACCATTCGTTTCCCGATAAAGTGTCCAATGTGTCGTCTATCCTGGGAAGAGGGTAGCTGTCTTTCTTGGTAATGTCATTCAGACGTCTATAGTCAACGCAGAACCGGGTGGAACCATCTTTCTTTCGGACCAAAACAATCGGCGAGGCCCACGGACTAGTCGATGGCTCGATGACGTCATCACGCTGCATCTCCTCTAAAAGTCTGCTCACCTCTTCTTGCTTAGCAAACGGCAGCCGCCTAGGATGTTGCTTGATGGGAGAATGGCTGCTTGTGTCTATTCTATGTTGCGTTAACCTCGTACGGCCAAAGTCACCGGAAGTACGAGAGAAGAGGTCTTCAAATTCAGCTATTACTTTCTCTGCAGCGCTTCTCTGTTCTGCCGTTAACTCCACGTCTTGTAATAATTCCTTCGTCAGGCACTCGGAAGATTTAGCTGTCGTTTGGTTGATGTTCTTATTAATGCAGGTAACAGGAGTGCATGTCGCCAACACTTCATTTTTCTTTATCACCTTCGACTTGTCCGTCACATTTACTACTCTAACTGGAATTTCTGTTCTCGACAAGTCCACAAGTGTTGCTCCCACAAGTACTCCTCTGATGGAATCACTATTGCTTGGGTGTTCGATTAATCCAAAACGGAATTTATTGCTTTCTTTTACTGTTCCAGAAATTATTGAATCAGTTCTGGGAGGTAGAGTGATATCAGTCTGGGCTATTATTTGCTGAACAGGCAAAACAGTTTCATTTCTAATATCGAACGCAGCTATTTCTTCTGAATCTGAACGAAGCTCATTATTCTTAAAGTCCAAATTAAATTTGTGTGATTTTAAAAAGTCCAGTCCGAGAATAAAAGAGTCTGTAATATTGGCGACATATACCACATGGTCGTATCTGGCATTCCCAAACGTGATTTCTACTTGCGCTTTTCCGCCCACTTCGATCTTGTCACCTGTCACAGTCTGGAGGGTCAGCGAGGGCGGAGTCCAGATAATCTTCAAATTTAATTTCTTGGCCAGATCCGTCCTTATGATGGTTACGTTCGCTCCATTATCAATCACCATGTGGCATGGGGAACCATTAACATATCCCAGTACGAAGAGTCCATTACTGCCGCCATTCACTGATGAAATCTGCAAGACTTTTAGGTGGGGCTCTTGACTATCTGGCAACCTCCGCCCCGCGAGATGGCCACCTCTTAGTTTCCCTCTTTCATGATCTTAGAGTTCTCTTGCTGGTCATGAGACTTTCGACCACAATGCTTTTGTACATGGCCATCGACGCCACACTTCCAGCATTTCACTTTCTTTGGGCCATCTCTCGTTCTATCGGATCTTAATTTTCGTTCTATGAGATCTTCAATTCTCTTCAACCTGTTCTCGACGCTCTCCGTGTCTTTGTCAGCTCCCTCTTGGACCGTGACAGCTCTAACAGCATGCCGATCTTTCCTGACGGCCCGCTGAGCTGCTTCTAGCTTCATCGCGAAGACGAGAGCAGATTTCAAATCCTGATAATCTTCCAACATAAGTGACTTTTGGGTTTCTGGATCACGGATGGCTTCAATAAAATGACGCACCGCCATTTCTTCTCGGACATTATCAAGGTGGTCCATGTAAGCTAGATGACAAAGCCTATCTATGTCCGAAGCCAGCTCTTGAAGGGTCTCGCCAGATCTCTGCATCCTTGACTTAAGTTGGATTCTACTATATTCTTTCTGGCACTTCTCTCCGAATTTCATCTCCAAGGCACTGGCAAGGGCGTCAAAATCTCCTATCTTCGTCGCTCCGATAGTTTGCAATACATTAATTGCATCTCCGCTAAGGGAAGCGGCCAGTTGATTAGCTTTCTCGGACTCGCTCCAACCATTGGCTCTGGCGACGATTGAAAATTGGGTCTTGTAAGCCTCCCAGGGAGTCTTTCCGTCATAAGGCGTTAGTTTCACTGCTGGGTGGCGTGACGACAACCTGATGTTTTCTGGTACCTTTCCCAGCTTTACCAGACTGTCCAGTTTTTCTTCTAACTTGTGATCGATCTTTTCCTCAATTCTTTCTTCGTATTTCGCTTGACTTTCTTCGAGGAGCGACATTCTCTTCTCCATATTTTCTTGATTTGTCTCTACTCTCTCCAGTCCGGATTTCATTTCTTCTAGCCCGGTTTCTATTTTCCGCTCCAGTCCTGATTTCATCTCGTCGTGTGCAGCCTTTAATTCGTCCAATCCGGTTTTCGTCTCGACTTGTCCGGCTACAATTTTCTTTTCTAAATCGGTCTGTCCGGCTTCAATTTTCTTTTCTAAATCCGCCTGCATCTGTTCTTGTCCAGCTTTCATCTCGTCTTGTCCGGCTTTCATCTCGTCTTGTCCGGCTTTCATCTCGTCTTGTCCGGCTTTCATCTCGTCTTGTCCGGCTTTCATCTCGTCTTGTCCGGCTTTCATCTCGTCTTGTCCGGCTTTCATCTCGTCTTGTCCGGCTTTCATCTCGTCTTGTCCGGCTTTCATCTCGTCTTGTCCGGCTTTCATCTCGTCTTGTCCGGCTTTCATCTCGTCTTGTCCGGCTTTCATCTCGTCTTGTCCGGCTTTCATCTCGTCTTGTCCGGCTTTCATCTCGTCTTGTCCGGCTTTCATTTCTTGCATCATATTCATGAGCTTTTGAAGTTGTTCTTCCATTTTTTGTCTAGTCAAAACCATAAACTGGAAAATTAAAGTCCTTCTTTAGAATCCCGATTCTGACACCAAATGTTGCAGAATTACTCTGCTACTCCTGGGGTTCGTCGTTCTAAAGTCCAGTTCGTGTAAAAAAAAAGTTCAAGTAAAAAGTCACTTGTCAGGATGGAACACAAACTTTATTGCTTCTAGAACTTCGTAGAACAATCAGCTGTACACAATTCACAAGCACAATCTAGCAGTAAAGTGCTTTTAACAGTTCGATTAGATCAGAAACTCTCACGAATGCTGTATTTCTCACACAAAATAGAACACTTTCACTGACAAGAATTCAGCGAAAATATACGAGAAATAACACTAACAGTCTCTCAAGACTCAGCAATGAAGAATTTACACACAGCACTTAAATTCAAAGCTTCACAAACAGCGCGAAACACAGCTTCCTTCACAAAGCAAGCGTATTCACTCTCTCAAAGCTTGATCAACAATGAATCGTCGGGGCGACACACGCTTCTATAAATAGCCGACGCAGGAGGTACAAGAGGTTTCCAGAAAAGTCAATTTCTCGAGGGTTCTACATAACGCGTGAATATTGATTACGTCATAGAAGAGAAATGTTAGGTTATTATGCGTTTTTAATGCAGGAAAAACAACTTCCAGGCCCCATTGGGAAAATCGCGCCAAATGACCAAAAAGTCGCCAAGCTTGGCGACTTTTGGCGAAATATCGCCAAATTTGGCGCCAAAAATAAGTCCTCAAAAGTGGAGAGATCTAAGCTCTAGGACTAATATTTCTCGAGATTTCTAGAAGCCCATAGAAAAACATATGGGAAAGCGAAACCTCCGTATCTCCGGTTCTAATTGGCCGATTGTGATGCAACAAAAAGCAAAATTTATCTATTTGAAGCGTAGAATACGAATTTCAAACCATTTTAAGCCCCAGAGCAGCGGGTTGCCCCGAAAATTCGTAACAATATGTAGAGGTACGGACTTTCTAAAAAAAAATATATATATATACAGAAAAACAAAATTTTTGAAATTTTGTTAAAATTTTTATAAATTACTCATAAAACATTTTTATACAATCAAAATTTGTATTCAATGTTAGTTAAAAGCTACATTTTTGTAATTTCAACATTTGACTGTTTTAGAGTCTCTTCTATCCACAGCGACTAAATTATAATTATTAAAGAAACGTTCTGCGTCTACACTTTGTCTCCAAATGCTCGGTAAAGCCGCTTCAGGAAAGGTTAGAAAATAGTATTTATTAGTCCTCAATATGTCCTTATAACATTGGGATCTTTATTACTGTTTATTGATTGTATAATTAGGCGATGAAAGTGGGCGTACCCATGAATGAGTTCATTCTGAGAAAGTGCTGTGAAGAAAGAAATTTTCGAAAAGCTCTCGAGCAATATAATTTAAGGTAGTCATACTTGCAGCCACAAATTGGCAAAATAATTGACCAATGTGAAAATGTGCTTCATTCGTTGAATTTAATTTTGCGCGTAAAGAAAGTGTATTTAAAGTTCTTTCAGATGCAGCTTTATTTTTGTGTTTAGATCCAACTCTCCTGAGTTTGTCGGGCCTCATCAGTGGAAGAGCACCTATCGCTCTGAACTGGCATAAGGAGGGTAGCTGGTTCAAATCCAGGTCGCTTCCACCGACCTAACCGTTCGGAGTCTTCCGTGGTTTTCGCCGAAATTTAGCTTTAAAATGGGTTATGACTCTTTTGAAAGACCCCCCCCCCCACGGAGGGCACCCCCACTCGGCTTAGATCCTACTTGCAGATAATTGGCCGTAAATCCACAAACAAACAACCTGGCTTTGTCGTTTTAGAGTATATTTCAAGTCTTTCTTCCACAAATGGTGAGCAAATTGCTAACTTGAATCTTCTAATTTCTTCATTGATTTCGCGCACAACTGAGATATGAAGCTTATTTAATTCTTGAGTTTACGTTTCAATGAATCTTTAACGCAAATTTCTTTTTCTTTAAGCTACATTTTGCACCTATTCGCATTTATAAGAAAATTTTGCATAAATTCACATCTATTTCGTAAAATACAAAATTCCGTACCTCTAAAGATATGCTAACTAGATTTGGAAAGGAAAGAGTTGTTCAATAAGATGGAAGTTCACTTCTCTACACCTAAAGGTAACAAATCACAAAGTATCTGCTTTAGTCGCAGAAATGCATTAAAATAACACCAAAAATTCCAACCAACATTGTATGAGAAACACTGAGGAAACAAATATTGGAGCTTGCTTACAATGTTTTAAAAAAGATCTCAAAATCATTTGTTATGACAGAACAAGCACCATAAAAACTGTAATTAATTACTAACAGAAAGTTTACACAGCTTTTCCATCCGAAACAAAATCTGGGGAAAAAAAAGCTTTTCCAAAGTAAAAGATTTAGGAAAGTTTCATCTATATATCATTTTATTTTCATGTCATTCTAACACACATTTTTATACTACAAACTTCAAAGAACTTATATTTTTCTTTTAATCGTAAGAGTTACTGTGACAAGCGATTGAAAAGGTGAAAGAATATGATCAATATAACGTTTTGGTTGGATTAATTTTATAGACTTATCGTTGTTTTCTCTAAATCACAGATATCTACGAAGTAACAGTTTGTCTTACAAAATACAGGCAATTAAATTTTTAAATACGATATTGGAACCATTGCTAAATATTTAATTTATATTATTACATTTTTTAATGTTAAAAATCAAATACTTGAAAACTAAGCTCTTTCCTTGGGCATTGTGGGAGGCTGGGGTTACTTGAATATCTGGGATACTTGAGCAAACATATTCCTTTTCTTCAATAGGTTCATTTTTCTTTCTTAAACTGGCAACATCCAAACTTGTTATAGTTGCACTTGTATGAAAAAAAAATTAAGTACCTCGGTGCCATTTTGAAAGTGTGATGACACGAGTCCAGCAGTGGCCTAGTCACTAAACACCGTTCTCGTAAGAACTCTGAAAATGAATATGGGCGTTTGTGCCCGTAAAATCTGTCATGGCTGACACATCCTCCATGTACAAACAATACCTCTTGCCTATGTTCTAAAAGGTATTATTAAAGAATTAATCGTGAAATTTTAGAATAGCACTTTCATGGGGGGAAAAAGTAGTAAATATCGCGTCTTAAGTAGAAAGAAAAGTAAATGACGCTTCAGATGACGTAATTAACAGAATTAAATACATTTTCAGGCGCTTGCTTGCTCAAAAAGCTGCAATTTCTGATCAACATAAATCGCCTGATTTAAGTCTAACCAGTGTTTTAAAGACTGAAAACATGATTTACTGACAAATAGGACTTTCCTAGAACCATAGAACTCTTTTGTGAAAAAAAAAATCTAGAAATACATATATGTTTTTGAATTAGCCAAAAAGAATGTACTAACTGTGTGATCCATATCGTTCGAATATAAATAAAAGTTTTGAACGAGACATCTATACGTTTTTATAACTAGCAAGTAGACATCCTTTATGCATTTTTGAAATTCAGTTTTAATTGGTTTGCAGACGAACAAACAAGAAGTGTTTTGAAGCAATTAAAAGTAAATCTTGCTTAACTTGAGAACTACAGTTCTTCTTAACTGAACTTTATAATTATTTAAAATTTTACCGTGACTGTGTCACCTAAAACAATTTTGACATAAATTCATCGTGAAAAGAAAAGAATGTTTCTATTCAAAACATTTTATAGCGCAACAATTAATAAGCTTTACTATCCCCTTTGTGAATGCAGTGAATGTCCTATGCGGTGCCTAATGATACAAGAAACGTACACGCCATAGAACAGGTTAAGTGAAATTCAGCAAGTCTGAGCAGTTAAAACACTAGTTATGTATAAATTGCACAATTATTTCTGCATCGTGTACTTTCAGAAGTAAGATGCATTCTCATAAAATGTCAGAGAGGAAAAAATACGAAGTGAAGAAGGGCGCAAGAAATAAGCTGGGATAGAACTTAATGCTCGCGTGTACGTTTTCAGTTAAAGACATTTTCCCCTCAGGTTGCGAAAATGTACGTCGCTTGATACAAATGTAAAATTTGATCTTTCGAAGCGTGGAGGAAATTTTATTTGTGAGAATTGGTTCGCTGTTATGCATTTACGGCTCTTGAAACAGACTTTGAATACAATGCAAGTGTGGTGGTGGTTCGCGGTCAAAGTAACTTCATTACCATTAAAGAAATCCTAAAGTGATCATATAGCGATGTACCATAGACTAACCTACCTGGCTAGTACGCCTGTAACTCATCTAAATAAAATATAAAAAATTCTTTTCAGTATTATGAGAATTCTAACAAATTTAAACATAAAACTACCAATTTTATTTAGGATACTTAAAATTATTTCCTAATAACTACAATCAACAAACACAAGCATGTCCTTGGTTAAGATATGGAAATCTGGGAAGTTGTATTACCAGGAAGCGATATTTAGACTGATAGTGCATAGGGAACTTTTCACGGGAAATGGAAAAAATATCTTCACCAAATCAGATGCGTGGATTATCAGCCGATGTTCTCGCAATCTCCGGCATGAGGAAGCAACGTCGGCGTGTCTCACAAAAAAACAACTCTTACACATCACTGGTTAAATGAAACTTATCGCACCAACACAGACATTTTTCTGTCATAATGGTCAGGTTTTCTGTGACTCTTCTGCTTCACTCTTCTCTGCTTTTTCTTTCTCCCCGCCCCCTTTCACACGGGCTCCTAATCGTATGTCCCTTATTTTCATAGGCTGGTGTTTTGCATTCAATGCCGTAGCTGCCCTCAGCCGAATCATCGTGCAGCGATGGGGACTATTGCTCTTGTATATTTTGTTGTGCCATAAATATTTTTCTTCTGGAGACTTATTGTGATTAGACTGTCACTCTCGTCAACAGTCTAGCTACTATTCAAATTTATTTCCGAACAGTGTGGTCTTCTCGTGGGAAAAACGCCAGTCTTGAGATTCTTCCTCAAATAAATTCCCATATCATGCCCTTTACGCCTCAAAGCAAGATCATAGTAAAAATTGAATTAAGAAATTTTACTTTTTATATCAGATAAATGGCAGTAAATTCCGTTATAGGTTAACTATATATATATTGGTTGTTAAGTATATATACGTGCTCAGAAATAAAATGCAAGAAAAAGTTTAGTTTTAAAGGAACAGAATAAAGAGATTGTACTTAAATTAGTGTGTTCAGTTTTTCTGTACAGAAATTAGTCTTTGCCACAATTTTAAATGTAAATTAGTCCTCAAAAGCTCAATGGGAAAAAAGCTGAAATGTAAATTTGAGGTTATTTGGCCAGGCAGATATGACTATAGTAGAAAATAAAATAAGTGAAATTAAAAATTTTAACCAACACTAATCTTTACATTAGAAAAAGACTTCTATTGAATAGATGCTATCGATTTCAGACAAAATTTATTAATGCATTTTGCTAAAATCTTATGTACCAACCTGTAACCCTCCTTTCCCTAGCAAGAAAACGGTTCCCAATATAAAAATTGAAACATCCACGAGTTTTCCTCGGGTGAAGACTGATCGCGTGGAAAATCTCCATCAAAAGTCTCCTCAGTTATTTGATTATAACCCAAAGCACAATATACGAGCTCTCTCGACGTTGTGTCAGAGTTAATTCCATTATGTTCCAGAACATTTTTTCAGGAGGAGAGACTATTTGCAGGCCTTAGAAATGTACAATCCCGCAAGAAGGAAGCGGAATTTCATCATATGTAATATTTCATCATGTAATTCTTTCTAAATAGAACGCTTATTTAACGTTAATGTAGTTAGAAAAGGGAAGCTAGAAAAATAAATTGGTTTGCAATATTCAGTCTATTCATAGAGTAATGATTATGTTAAAATTGCAGAGGATATGTGTACGTTACGTTTTCATAAAAGGGAAAATGCCATAGACATAATAGCACATTGGGAAAAAGAGCGAAATAGATAATTTAATACTATCAAGTTATGTAGATGCAAATAGGTAAACGCAGACAATAAAACCTGCACTATTTTTCAAATTCTAAAATACAGTTCATACCGATTCTGACCAAATTGTAAATTGCCTCAAGCGCGTTAGTTTTATTTAATGATGTACTAACTTATGAGATTTTCAAAAGTAATGGGGTGGCGATATTTTTATCTATATACTTTATGGCACTAAGTTTTTTAAAGTTTTCGGTAAAGTCCATGTTTACAAAAATTAAAATCAATTGCACAAATGCGCTTTTGTTTATCAGAGTTGCCAATTGCTTCGGAATATTATTAAATACATTACTGTTTAAAGAAAGTAGCTAAGTATATTTCTGAATGTAAATCCGCTTACAGGTTTAACAGGTAGGGTCGAAATTTTGCTATAATTCAAGTCAAAAATTACCGTTTTAAATAAGTGGTTAGTTGTATTCTGGACCAAGTTGTATTATACCAAGCTTTGCATATAGACTGTTGGCTAGATACGCTCAAGGAAGTTTCTTTAAAAGTGTAGTTCAAAATATGTCCACTAGGGAACACTTCTCTAAATCTGCTATAAAGATGAGCCAAGCTAGTTAACAGACGCCGAAATCTTTATTTTTTGCCAAAATTAAACTCGATTGTCCCTTTTGGATTAAATAGAGGTATAAACACAATGTACAAATATTGGAACTCACTTTAGCTGCAGAACCCTGTTTACACTGGACATTTATAGCCACGCTGTAGCTTATATTCGACAAGCTATTGCTGAAATAACCAGCCAATGATTACAAAGTGAATGGAAAATTTTGTTACACAAGCGGTACAACCATTGGGATGCCTTTAACGACGTTGCCCGAGGAGCCGTTCCATTTCACCATTTTTTGTTAAATGCGAAAAGTATATCCTCATCAGAACAGGGATGTCTCAGTTTAAGAAGCAAACTGAGCTGACTTGACCGAAATTGGCGAGTTAACCTATCAATGTAACTGTGCAGAGTTTTGAAAAGGAAAGTGAGTTTGATAAATAAGATGGAACAAAATTGATCTACAAAGATCACAGAATACGAACCCACCTTTTCTAAAGCCGCAAATATTTATTAAGAAATCGAAATACTAAAAATTCTGTGCAACATTTACCTTAGTGTACCTCAAATATTTCAGATGTTTACACAGTAAAAAATAAGCTAAAAATCTTTCGACATGACATAAGGTTACATAAAGTCGGCAATTATTTACGGTAAGTTAACAGTTTTTTCATCGTATCAAAAACCGAAAGAGGACTTGCTGTAAGAAAAAGTTAAATCTATAAATCATTACTCTCATTCTAATTTTTTTACTACAAACTTCAATGTATCTTTATTTTTCTTTTCAATCGTACGATTTATTGTGACAAGAGCTAGAAATGTTGAAAGAAATGATCGATATGACCGCTAACGATTTGCTTGGATTAATTTCTAGACTTTTTTTTCTAGATCAGTTATCTACGAAGTAACGGTCTGTCCGAAACTTCAGAAACGATCGTAGGACACACGAGGTTCTGAAAGGTAGCATTACGTATGGCTTTTAATTCGAAATTCGATTTTCAAACTTAGATATTTAGTTTAAAACTTTACATTTGTTAAATTTTTAAAATCTGTCCTTTTTTGGTGAGTGAGGAAGCATAGAGTTAACTTTACATTTACTATTAGTTACATTCGTGTACGAGTTTTCTTTAGAGCTGTAAACTATTGAGAAACTTCAGAAATTTAATATGGTCTTTTTAATTAGCTCGCAAAGATTAATTAGGTCCGATAGGATTCAATATATTAAAGTTTTAAGGAGAAACTACCATTCTGCTTGCTAATACATTCATTTTCGTTTAACCATGCTAAGAAATACTGCACATAAGTTCACTTCAAATATTTATTTTTTTGGTTTTAATACAGGCCATCATTCAAATTCGGTGAACTACAAAAGATAAAATTTACGAAATCCCAGAATGCTTGAGACAAATTCCCTCCGCCAGCAGAAGCACCATACAGTAAGTAAAGTCCGTTCTAAATTTGAAAGGCCAGAGGCTCCATTAGCAGATCATGTACGTTGACGTGAGGTGGGGTCGACAGGACGTAAATTACTGCGTCGGCAACATCTTTGGGCTGCATTACTTTGTAGTATTTGAAGAACCCTTCTGCAGTGTTTTTGTCAGTACCTCCAGCAAGTAGATTAGTTTCAACAGCTCCAGGGCTTATTGTCTGCAATAAAGAAACCACCGCTATAGTCGAAGTACTAGTAGAGCAAGAGCCAGCGACCGCCAGACCTTCGTCATAGTATTAAAGCTGAAACTTTCTCTGCGCATACCCCCAACACAGGTAGGAACAATCGGCCACTATAAAGTTTGGATGATCGTTGCTTTGGCAGGTAACAGGTGGCAAAGGTGTATAAAATTGCAGAAAATTTAGTCATTTCATAAAGCTTAATTTTTTTTATATGTTCTTCGCAGTACTAGAAATCACTTTATCCCTTGCCAGACACTTTTCCATCGTGGCAAACCCCCGCCAGACAATCTCAAAGTCTTGAAAACATTCTATTACGAGCGCGCTGCAAGAAAGTTCGCGCGTAAGAAAAGTTCAGAAGTAGCTGTATAAAATGTGCTTGGCACTTTGTGACAGCTTGACGTACTTCGTCGCGGGAGTTTACGAACACCACAGTTTTCCATGACAGATTATCTGGCGGGGGTTTGCCACGATGGAAAAGTGTCTGGCAAAGGATAAAGTGATTTCTAGTACTGCGAAGAAGAACATAAAAATTAAGCTTTATGAAATGACGAAATTTTCGGTAATTTTATACACCTTTGCCACCTGTTACCTGACAAAGCCACGATCATCCAAACTTTCTAGTGGCCGATTGTTCCTACCTCTGTTGGGAGTATTCGCAGAGAAATTTTCAGCTTTTATACTATGACGAAGGTCTGGCGGTCGCTGGCTCTTAGACTAACCATTCCTAACAGTAATATCGGCTTTCATTAATTTTTAATAAAATTCTTAATTGTTGAATAACAAAGCATATTTTACTAATGTAAATACTTAAAAACTTAATTATCAACTATACGATTTTTGAATTACATGGGCACAGTTTGATATATGCTAAAGCGCCAGACTATTTGTACATTCCAAAATAGTAGTGCTGATGAAATAGTATTGTCGAACATTCCCATTCCATCCTCGATTGGACTTTAGTTTTCTTTGAGTACGTTAACACTATTCAGATATCCTTGCGAGCCAAAATATTTTTTCGCATTTAAAACTGGTTGACAGCAATTTCTTGCTCAGCAACTTTCCGACAGCCTAATACTATAATTACAATACAGGGAAAACTATTTAACTCTACGATTGGAAGCTAGTATTTAGCCCGATCCATTTAAAATCTAGTTCTTTCTAATTGATCCCGTAAAAACTACCGAAATAAGTAGACTAAAACCCATCGCCTAATGTCACTTATTTGCATCGCCCATTTTTAGATGTTTTGGCTTCTGGCACTTTAGAGAAAGAAGTGATCGAGGGTGCACTATAACAGAAGTCTTCTGAGCATTCAGCAACTTCTCAAATGATCTAAATTCGATAAAAAAGCTCCGCGTTAAATGTAACTGCTATGTTAGTGTTAACGCTCTTTATGCTTGAACTAACACACTGGTGTGACACGGCGAGGGGTTAAGACACTGAAAAAGGGTAGACTGGTGAAGCGTGGAAGTGCCGTGTTCGGTCCGATCACAGGGTTATCTAACGGCCCGGAGTTTTTGGCACACCCTTTCAATTTTTTTCATTCCAAATCCGTATCATGTGGATACATGTGGTTATGCTTAAGCCTACTTGCTCTCATTTGGCGGTTATTACCAACTTTTCCAACCATTCTTTGTGGTAAAACCTCCAGTAAGCCGCTGACCCAGCCATTAGAAAAAAGCCAATGTAGCATGAAGAGCCGTTTCTTCTTTGAAGTAAGACATTTATGTGAGAAATTCATTTTGTTCCTCCCTTACCATAGTTCGATTTTCAAAAATCCTAAAATGTATTTTTAGTTATCCGTATTCGTAACATTTAGAAGTTGGACTTTATGGCTATTTCTATTTTTTTTTTTTTTTTTAAGGAACGGGTGTGTGGAAAAAGCATTTCTCCTGCAACCCCGTTTTCTAAACCCCGAAGGTTCTAATTGAAAAAAATTAGCAATTCTAATTAATTTAATTTTATCAAAATTATCAATGACATATTTTAGCTTTCTTTCAAATTCTGCGTCCCCAATTTCAAATTGGAATCCCTCAAATTCCCTTAAATTAGATCGATTTCTCTTCTGCTTATCCGTTTCAAAAATAAAAGAATGTACTAATTTAATTGTGTCTGACTTAGCTGATTGAATGGCTAACTTAATTTGGGGAATGTCTACCAACTTCATCTTGACTTTATTACAATAAAATTTTAAAATATACAGTTATAGAACTTAAAAATTTGTCATCACTTTTTATATAATATACACTTTAATGGCATTTTTATATTAACTTTCAAACTCATAAATAGTATCATATATAACTATCATAACCCGTTATTATATTTATTTTTTCAACATAGATATTAAATAACTAACTAACACATCACTATCATTAATAGAGAGAGAAACACCTTACCTTGCATCTTCACAAAATAAATTAAAAAAAAAAAAACACTAATATTTCTTCTACAAATTAACAATCTTCTTTTAACTCTTGAGTTCCACAAAAACATTGCGTAATTTTTCAATTGTGAATGGTGTCCCTTCAAAATTTAAGTTCGCCGTCGGTCAATGTCCGGAACATCGGCTTCCACCGGGCGAGATCGTTCATCCTTGCCGGACGCACTGTTCTGGGATACGGGGACGTACAATCGTGTTTCAATGATGACAGCGAGCGACGTCGGTAACTGCACGGGAAGGCATCGGCGACACATCGCACCATGGAGAGAGGATCAAGCGGCTGTTGGGAGGCACCGGAGGGTTGTCGTCCGCGCTGAATCACTGGTTCCTCACGTCCGCTCCTCGGAGAATACGGAAGAAAGGCTGTTGCCTCTGCTCGTGATCATGCGTCTACCGGGAACATGCGGCGAAAAGAAAGTTGGGTTCTTTCCGCAGCCAGCCCGACTCCCCCAGACGAGATGTCGGCGTCTGATCGGCGTCCGTCAGCGTAAGCGAACTCCTGGCGATTTCTCCTCCACGCAGAAACTATCCTGCCGGCTTCTGTAAAGAATGGGCCTTACGCCATTCCTTGTTGGAATAATTGACGCAAATCCATTGGGGTTCTAGGTTAAATAGTTTATTTCGAAGTTCAGACAGAGGGCAGGAGTCGGGCCGGCGACCTTATTCGTTCCGTGGCTATCTTCTTACATCGCAGTCTAAAGGCTCGAAGCTAAGCTTTACGTTCCAAACTCCTAAAAAGCTAAGCGCGAAGTTAAGACGAAGCTCTCGAAATTTCCGTGCTCTTGCTTAAATACTCCTTAATTACCACATCTGCTGGCAGGGTGCAGCACGATCGCAAAGGCGTTACTCTCAAACGTAATTAGTTAACTAGATTGTCAATCAAGACATGAGAAACACCTGCTTACCCAGGAGTTCTAAAAGCACGTAGTAATGAAAACCACAGAAAACCGAAAATACTGCTGAATAAACAATTTTCTACTTATGGAACTTCAAAAAACGTCTCTGAGCGTAATATTTGTGTGGCCGAGAAACAAACTTTACAGTAAGAGTAAAAGATTAAAGAAGGATTTTTCAAATAACATTAAATTAAATTAGGTAAAATTAGCAAAGTTTATTTTATTATTACATATATATATATATATATTTCATTTAAATTGAAATGTGTGTGCGGGGGCACCTGATGATTGAGCACACCCTTTCAATTTTTTTCATTCCAAATCCGTATCATGTGGATACATGTGGTTAGGCTTAAGCCTACTTGCTCTCATTTGGCGGTTATTACCAACTTTTCCAACCATTCTTTGTGGTAAACCTCCAGTAAGCCGCTTACCCAGCCATTAGAAAAAAGCCAATGTAGCATGAAGAGCCGTTTCTTCTTTAAAGTAAGACATTTATGTAAGAAATTCATTTTGCTCCTCCCTTACCATAGCTCGATTTTCAAAAATCCTAAAATGTATTTTTAGTTATCCGTATTCGTAACATTTAGAAGTTGGACTTTATGGCTATTTCTATTTTTTTTTTTTTTTTTTTTTAATGAACGGGTGTGTGGAAAAAGCATTTCTCCTGCAACCCCGTTTTGGTGCAATTTTTTGGCACAAAATATATAAGATCTAAAAATTTAATTTTTGATGGCCGTAGATTGAAGTGTCAGTGGGGACATTTTCGTTATTATATAGAGATTGAATAAAAAATAAACTGCAATATGATCGTGAAAAATATCCTTTCGTCTACTAAGAAAAAAAATGTATACAAATCCACGAAGACTTACAAAAACAGCTAAATCAGTGAACATGATACAAAAAAACAAAGTCAACATGTTTCCGCATTCAAAATCCCTAAGAGTAGATTTCATTTTTTTAAAATGATTGACAAATCAGTAATTTCACATTCACTAGAAAACTTTGATATTAAAATAAAAATCAGAGTTATGTAACTTTGAAACAGATCCGCTTTTGAAATCGTAAAATCAATAGCCTGATAAATATTTGAGATTGAATTTTAAGATTTTGTCGTGTGGTATAATATTTTATCAGCGCATTCAATCATAGCATTTTCTATTTGCAATCTACCATGAGGATGTATAAATATAGATTAAAGGTCGGCCGAAATTTATTCTTTCCTTTCTAAATGGAAATTCTATGTAAACTACACCTAGAAATGGATCAATTTATTTAATCCCAAGAGTTCAATATTGTTAGTCGTGTTTTTGAAAGAGTTTATTTAAATTCTTTCATTTAATAATTTTTTGGAGCTGTTTTGATGATGAGATACAATATTTGATATCTTTAGGAATATTTTATAACATTTTACTTTTTGAAAAGAAGAAGAAAATCTTGAGCAGTGTGATTCTAAAGCTCTCTCACATACTGATATGAAAAATTAGTTATAATAACTTCTAAGTAAGCAAATATCACAATACATTTTCAAGTAATTATTGCTGAAGTATCCGGGCTTCACAGAAAAATTTTATCCAGCGAAAATGTAAAAAAAAAAACTGAAATAGATTAAAAATAAATTTGTGTTTTTTGTGTGTGTTATTTTTCTTAAGCATGTTTGGTTGTTTGATTCTTAACCATTTTCGAAGTGAGATTTATTGTTGAATTTGTTTACAGCTGTTATCTGAATTTTAAGATGTTGATTTGAATACATAGTCTAAAACTATTTTTAATGCATATTTTCGTAAAGTTTTACGCAACTATTGACAATACCAGACTGTTTTTAACTTAATTCAGAGATACTTTATTTTTAAATAGATGCTATCAGTACTCAAAAACGTGTATTTGTGAAACGTGTATTTGTCGCTGGCAATCTTAGCTCAATTCTTTTATTTTTGTTCAAAGAAAACTTTACAAATATTTATTTATTTTACGAAGTAAGTTAATACAATTCTCTCCTTTAGTGCTTAAAACATACTTTTCATAAATCCCTGTTTACTACAAAACACACATTCATCACAATAAACCCGAATGTTGGCATTTAAAAACACTCTTACTTTAATAGAATATAAAGCCATCATGTAATCATCAAATTAAGTATTTGGTGGTGATTTTTCTAAGAAATGATTATAATGAATAAGGAAAATTTTTTTAAAACCATTTTATTTTTACGGTATTTCTAAGTACCGCCAGTAAAGAAAGATTTAAAACAAATTTTTGTTAAAAATATTTCCTTACCGCAATATAAATTGCTCCGAATTGATTTCTTAAATTTATAAACAATTTTCAAAACTAAGCGTGCACAATTTAACCTTTCGCATTTACGAACTCAATTTTCAGTGTAAATCAAATCTTAGGTGATAAGTATTAAGGGCTTTTTTATAACGGGTTTCGAAAATAGCACAGAATTTCAGTGCACGAAATATAGAAAAGAAAGTTATAATGGAACTTCTAAGATTATAGCTATTCAGAAAACAGATTTGAAATTTTTGAAACGTCATGCCTTCGAAATCTCAAAGTGAAAGAATCTTTCCATATGTTATCTACAGGATACAAAGATAAATAGAAAAAGAACTTACCATGAAGAGAAGGTATTGAAGAATAGTAAAGTCATTAGGCACAAAAATAAAAAAATTTGTTTTTCATTTCATGCTTTCACAGTTCTTATTTAAAAGATATATAAAAGTGGATTTGTCGTTATATAGATTATATATTTTCTTCTGCTATTTATGCTTCATTATTAGTATGTTTTTTGTTATTCTAACTTATTTGTCATTATAGGGTGCATTCATAAACGGCAAACTCGTTGCACGAGTTTTCGTAAGAAAAGTGGAATGCGTTTGGTCAGTGCTATTAATTTATTTTGCCTTTACGAACAACTTCAGTTTATTTAGTTTCGTCGTGTACTAGATGTGTTTGTTTACAATTTGCGTCTGTTGTTATTTTTGTCGAGGAGAGTTTTCAATACATATTCAATATAAAATCATCAGGATTTTAAAAGAAAGAATGGAAATAATTGAAGTACACATATTAAAATTAAAAATTTCAACCTGAACTTGCCTTTTTTCAAAAGTATTTAGCAAGAGAAGTTCAAATTTCGTTAATAACGGTTTAAATCAACTTCAATCTCAACATTTTTGCATTTACTGAAATGAAAAATACAAGAAAATGATTACCGTTGAAAAATTCTGTACATTTGCTGCAGTTTTTAGCTTGCACATTTCTTTCTTCCTCAAAAAATAATGCTGTGAACTCCGGTTATAGTGAACCTCTGGGGACCATCAAATTTTGCCATTACATCAGAAGTGTCCTCATGGTGAACAGAGATACTGTATGTGAATCGGGACTAACGGTTTGCGTTCACTACAGCCTACAATTCACTATATCCGGAGTTGACTGTATTTGCAGCTTCAGCAAACTTAAGATACTTTTCATAACAACAACACCGTGCAGCAAGGGTATCTTCTCAACAACTAGATGAACCTGCTCCGTGCTCAGTTTACTTAGTTTGAAACTAAACGCACTCAGTTTCGTATACGAACACTCTAGTTTATAAACTGAATGCACTCAGTTTCGTTTACGAACACCTTAGATGGAAATTCGTAGCACGAGAGTAACTGTTTCGTCGTTTACGAATGCTGCCTTTTGCACTTTTAATCCCCCCCTAAAAAATAGTAATGAAAGCTTTGTAAATTAAATATTTAAATTTTGCAAAAAATGGTAATTTGTTTTTTTTCTAATCGTGCCAAATATCAGTATCGCATCCGATATTCAAGGTTTCCACATAAGTCGGTAGGATGGAGAATAGCAAGCTTAAAATATCTGCTATTATTATTTGAGATAAACTATTTTTTCTTGTCTGGAATCTTTGTTGTGATTTTTTTTTAATATCGGTAAATATTGGATTTCTTGTAATAAATAGAAAGGCATTTGGCTATATGCCTGATACTTCTTCACTTAAGAAACAAAAATTGTTTAGCTTGTGTATGTTTCAAATAATATGAAAAAGTGAATCATAAACTAAATTTATGTAGTAGTAACTATGAAATGAGCATAGGTTTTTAAAATCACATTCTCATATAGCATTTGACTAGCATGTGCTACAAACTTAAATCTTTCTGAAATGTAGCGTAAGCATTAAAATATATAAATAGCAGTAAAGAAAACTTTTTCTCCGCTTTCAGTAAATCCAAAAATGGTTAATATCGTCATTTGCCTAATGAAACATCCTGAGTTTAGTTTCTGAGGCCAACCTAAAAATGAAGGCGAAATTCAATTTCGGAGGTCTGAATTGCTTTTAGAGTAAAGCGGTTAAATTGAAATACTCGTTGTAATTACGGCAATAAAGAACGAGAAGACAGAAACATAAAACAGTTTTCAAGGTTTCTCATTTCATTTTCATATTATTGAACCAGAAACACAGAATGAAAACTTCGTTAATTTCTTACCAATTGGTCGTTCACTTCTGGAGTAAGGATAATTAAGGCTAACGAGGGAAAGTACAGCATTGTCCAGTAAATGCATGCCTTAATAACGATCTTTAAAATGACAGAAATTCTGTAAAATTACTCCTTAACAAAAGTTTTTAATGTGTGTGATTAACAATAGTTAATAAATCATTTGCGAAAATGTATGTGGAATAATTGTGCATTTTAAAGCTCGTAATTCTTAGTGAAAAGTCACTCGTACGTCAAATACTTAATTCTAAAATATACAGTTTTCTAAATTTAGTTATTAATTATCTTTTTCCTTCCAAGTAAATTGAATGCAAAAGACATTTTTTTTTCAATTATAAAGTTGGTTTGAATATATTTGGTTCTTTAAAAGTTGTTACGAACTTCTTTGACTAATTTAGAAACTACATTGCAAATTAAAAGTTCTAATAACTTTAACATCCAAAGCTTTATTAACAATGAGTTTAAAATACTCATGAATTGTATGCATTTCTAAAGAAATATACAATTATGTATAAGGAATTTTCATTAAGTTTTCAATCTCGTGTGACAAAAATAAGTTTACACGTGTAAAATATTCGTTTTTATTTTGAGATTTTAATGCACTTTAAACTATTATAATTTGACTATAATAATGCAAATTAACCTCTTCTGTTTTATTCAGTACATTTTTATGGGTCATTTTTACTTTTTTACCGGTCAAGTAATTTACCAAATATTTTTTCTAATTTTTTAGATGCAATTGGATTAAGAATATGATCTCCTGGTTGACGCCTGATTTATTATTATTTATTCTTTGAATCTATATAGTTTAAAACAAAAGTAACATAATCTTAAAGTACCTATTAAATTTCAGTTTTTATATTTTAAAGAACAAGGGTTTATTTTTACTCGATAATGGTTGTGTCTATATAAAAATTGACTATAAGGCTTTTAACTACAATATTTCACTTTTGCCGTTACTAAGTATATAACCGAAAATAGTATTGGTGAGGAATACCGCTGAAGTAATTGCATGTGCGTTTTTACATCTTGAAAACGGTATTTTCAGAAAAAGCAAGAGAGGTAATATTTTAGAAGAGTGTGTGATCTACAGAATTTATCAATGTAATGAGTTTATCAATGAGTTGTGTTGGAAATTTTATTTTCTGAATACCAAATTATTTTCTGAATACCTAGTTATTGATTCTTTAAAGTGGAACCAGCTTTCTTAAGTTTCCCATACATTAAATCCGTTAACAAAAAGGCATTACAAATTTCTAAAATGCCAGTGCTAAATGGCTCTCATGCCAGTACCAAAATACTGGTACCTCATGCCTGGTACCTCGGTACCTCTGCCAATACCTCATGCCAGTACAGGGCTCTCATGCCAGTACCAAATGGCATGAGAGGGTGCTCTGCAAGAGAGCAATGTTTGGAACGGGTACTCGGAGGGAAAAAAGTTGAATCAGTCCCCTTATTGACAGTGCGTAAGCGCTAGTGCATCTTGAACCTTCTAAATAAAATAAGCTTGAACCTGAATTATTACTTATATGTTATTCTAAATGACAACTAAGAACATTTGGAGCGATTTAATGAAACTACTTTTTAACTGCTTATCTTCGATCAAAAAATGAGATTTATGTTAGAAATCAATACTTTTTTAAAAATTTCATTGCGTTAAAATTTTATATTAAGAAAAGATAAATCCAATAAAATTAAACAAGATACCGTTTTATAATAAAGCGTACGTTTTCAAAAGATCGGCTACTACGAAATCACTCAATAGAACAATTATTTATTGTACTAAAAAAGAAATTTGTTTGATTGTAACAGGGATTTAATAGTTTCACTAATAGCACAAATTGTTTAAAAGACGTTCAGCCTACGTTCTCATAACACAGGCCAAACGTCTTTTGAACTAATTGTATTACTGGAATACTTGGGTTAAAAATTGACTTAATACAGCAGACTTGGAAATATAAACAAAGTGAAATCCTAAAATCTAAACTGTTGGAGCAAGAATTTCATTATTAAAACATGTGAATTTTGTACATCAGAAAATTCTAAGGCCGTGGATATTTAGAATAATGTCAATCTATGTATAATTTTTAGCTTCTTTTGAAATATGCATAAGGCGCAGAAACTTATTTTCAGGTTTGAAATAATTAGAGATATCTAAAGATTTTACAAATTTGCAATGCCTTTTTGTTAACGGATTTAATGTATGGGAAACTTAAGAAAGCTGGTTACACTTTAAAGAATCAATAACTAATTCATTGTAAAACCTACATTTGCTGTATTATTTAGAACTGCAAATAATCAAATGATGTCTATGCTCCTCAGTTGAGATAAATAGTTCATTAGATGAAACAACATCCTTTTTCATTTCAAGTTTTTACTACATTTAATCAATATTTTGCATCAAATGTACATAATGTCTTGTAAGAAGGGAAAAAAGACTTACCATATATATCAAAACATGAAAAATGGTGAACGCAGAAACTTATATTCAAACCTGAAAATAAGTTTCTGCGCCATATGCATATTTCAAAAGAAGCTAAAAATTATATATACATTGAGATCATTCTAAATATCCACGGCCTTAGAATTTTCTGATGTACAAATAAATATACTAATAATAAACTTATAAACTCTTCAATTAAACAAAGTAATATTTTTTTATTAAAAAGTACTTTTACGCCATACGTGTCATGAAATTTTAAAATAAAATAGTGGGAATTGTCAAAAAATCGTTTTCTTAGCTCGGTAAATAACACTGAGATGTTAGTAAAAACAAAGTATAATTTAGACTTAGTATTAATTTTATATATAAAAAAAATTCTTTACTTTGTACTTTTATTCCTTTAAATCGTGAGCACCAACACATTCTTTTACAAAATAAATTTCCGCTGAACTGAAATTCCCCAGAAGATATCGTGCAAATAAGTTAGCATTGCGTTGCTGTTGACTTTGATATATAAACAACTAAAACTTTTCAATTAAAAAGCTTTATTTGCTTTTAATGTCTGTTAACTTTAAATTATCATTTTGTTGCTGTTACACGAAACTTTAAAATGCTAATATATTTGCGAAGTATAAAAGTAAATATTGCATTTGTGCCTTTACGATGGCTGGGAGTGAGTGAAAATTAGACTAATTACACAGAGAATTAAGTTGTTACGTACAATATACATTTCATCGTAACATCTTAAGATAGGGAGAGCAGTATTTATTTAAAATTAAGGATGGATCAAAATCTATTTACCCAGATCATGCGTCAAATCTTCCAATATGAGTATAGTATTATTATTTTTTTGCGGTGTATTGCATTTTTCATCAATAATTTTCTTATAAAAAATCCTTTATAGTATTTTTATGGGTTTAACAAATAAACAGTAATAATTACGTGAAAAAATGTAACCTTTGCATGATATCATCTGAAGGTCACGATATATTTCAGTAAGCATGTGGTATTTTTCAGTGCAAATACTCATAACTTTATGAAAAACTTAAGCCTATAATATTGCAGTGAAGCATTTAATAGTAAAGGACAATTGCTGTTGAAAATAGTAAAACGTGAAAATTCAGAAAAATACTGCATTTCTCAAATTGCCTGAAATAGGGTGTTTCTATGCGATACTCTACATTACAGTGCGGATTTTGAGGTCCCTGCTAATTTTCATTTCTGAGCATGAAATTATTATTACTTATTGACAAATACCAAGTCCGTCAGTGTTCTCTCATAAGTTATAATTAATTAATTGCTATAATTCTAACATCTAAAATATTTTGGAATATATTTAAGTGCAACGTTTGCAATTACATTTTAAATATAGATTTATGGGCAAAATCTCATTTTAATATTAGCATTAAAGTCAGATTTGTTTCTTTTTCTTTCATCCTTTTTGTTTGTGCAAGAGAGAAAAATCGTATAAGAATTTAAGGTTATTAAAAACACCATATTATAAATTAATTAATAGAAAATTGGAACATTTGAGTAATTATTTTCAAAAATGTCATCCAAATTTGAAAGAATGTCGTAAGCATTAAATGTAAGCAATTTTTTCAATCTGAAAATTTCTAGAATGTCATACTAAGTATAAACTAAATCACTAGATGCGTTTTTTTTTTCGCTGTTTATCTTGGGAAAATTAATGATAGTTGTTTTCAGTGATATATTATGGGGTTAGATTTATGTATTTTTGTGCAATAAATATGTCAAGAAAACGTTAAAAATGAATTTTTTTAGACATTAAGAGACTGTAAAACATGCTTTTATGTACCGAAACTCCGTATTTGAACAATTCTTTTTTGTCAAACATTACTGGAGCCGTTATAGCAGCTGTTCAATATGATGTGCGATAAAAGCTTTTAGATTTCGAGTCACTTATGCTGTTGCTACACAAACAATTTTCCAGTCAATATCACGAGGAAAATTTCCTGCTTTTTGTGAGAAGAAAAAAACGTAACATGTAGACTTTATTTGGTAGATAATGCTTTATCTAAATTCTTTGATTGTCCGAAACTCACTGCACGCTTTTACATCATCAACTTAGCCTTTTCATTACTTTTTAATGAACTATAAAAGAGTTGCTCCATGTTGAAATGCATTAATTAACAAAAGACATCAATAGATGAACTTACTTCCCTTAATTGTTACTTAATTTTAAGTGGCAATGATAATTGATTCTCACTAAATAGAAAAAATTAAGTAATTATTGTTTAATTTAAGAAGCATTTCTTTATTTAGTCTTTTTTATGTATAATTTCTAAGTTTATGTGTTTATAGCTTTTTGTTTTCAATCGTAAATATTATCGTCTTAGGAAAATAGAATACATGTGTTAACACAACACATCACAATGATGAAAACTGGTGAGTTATAGATTTTACAATCTTATGAGTGAAAATTTCTTATTTTTTTATTTATTTCACTAAGATATGGTGGACATAACTATCCTTATGTTTATACAGTACTTACGATTTCATATGCATTGAATCATTTGCAATTATATTTCTGAAGTAAAAATTTCATTTTTGTATTCATTTTTTTACTTTTTTTAACTTAGTATTGAACAGTTTTAAAAGCTATTTATGTCCTTTGCATTTAAGAATTTTTCAAAATCGCAGTTTGATTCACAAAAGTAAACGTAAATTTAACTTAAATGCAACTGTGAAGCTAATATGTATCGTCATTTGTAGTCTAATCTAGAAAGTTTAATAGAATACACAAAAACTAAATGTTTTAAAAGTTGCAGAAAATTATATATAATCCCAAAGTCACTTATTTTCCTTATTTTTTTCCCGTAATTATACACTATTTATAATACACACAAAGTAAATTTCCCATTACTTATAAAATACTTAATGGAAATAATATACTTCATATGCATTTTGTTCCATGGTATGTTTTTTAAATTATAAATTTAGAAAAAGTAAGTAATATAAACATCCAAGCTATGGTATCGGTACAAGTATTGCTTTTTATTGTGAAATGGGCGCAACAGAAATGTTCAGTAGTGTTAAAAAATGAAAATATTTTGAAGAAACATTTTATATGATTCAAAAGGCGCGAAATAAAGCTTTAAGGGAAAGTGAAGTACGTTTTTACTTAAAAATGGAGATGTTTTCTGCATGAAAAACATTAATTATTTCTACTTGATGTATGTCTCATACAGCATTACCATTATAAGCCGTGTATTCATAGAACCAAAGAGATACTGTTGAAATTTATTTGAAATTATTTATTATTTTATTTTTTAGCAACAACAAAATTTTCTATAAATTCTAATATTTCGTACGTTTTTCGTCAGAAACAAACCTTTTAACAAGTTAGACATTTATTAGCATTCAACTACTAAAGTTTTGTAATGTTTATTCAACAACATTAAAATAATTTGTAAAGCATTTGATCAAATTAATAATAAAAATAAAAACTTGATTTAATGCATTTCAAATTAAAGTATGTTTTGTCAAAATGCTGCACACAAAATAAACAGGTATATCGTTTATTTATGCTAAAATAACAACATTTTAATCTAACACAAACTTTAGTAATCAACCACATATTATAAAATGTATTTGACTATTTTCATTCGGTTATGTGAGAGAACAGTTTAATTAATTAAACATTTTTAGCAAGTTAATAAAAAAAAACTCGTAGTAGTTAAAAGGATTCTTGCTTTTAGTTGATAATACACAATGTTCTAAGTAAATATTTACTTGTTCAAAGCATTGTACAACAACAAAAAAAATTACTCCCAGAGGTGTTTCAAAAAATTGTAGTGAGAATAAAATGAACAAATAATCAATTTAAGTGAGAAAATAATAAAGAGGTGGCAAAGAAGATGTTTCAAACTTCTGACCTGTAGTAGAATTTGTATAATAGCAACTATAACTGTGTAAAAAGCAATCCGATGGTGAGTTTTTGAACTAACTTTTTCCACTCGTATCTCTCTTCCATGGTCTCAATAAGGTTTACTGCAAATTTGGTTTCAATCAGACGAGTAGTTCTTGCTGCACATCGCTCTAATAGGCAAACTTTCACTCCTCTCTAGAAAGAGGTTGAGGATATGAAATGGAAACAAATCTCTACGATTCATACTTAAGCAGAAATGCAAAAATGAAATTGGTATGTTTATAATCTGTAACGTACGAGAGTTTCAAAGCACTGTACAGCGAAAAAATTACCACCAGGGGTGTTTCAAAAAATTGTAGTGCAAATAAAATTAAAAAATAATCGATTCAAGTGATTACGGATGATGAATGAGTATTATGATGACGTCCGATTGTAAAGGCAGCTACTGATGGATTGTGAGAGAAATGTTGAGACTCAGAGCATCGATTGCAATATTTAAAAGTCTTGATTTGAATTGAATCTTAACGAGAACACTCAACACCTACAGACACCATATACTATTATTACATTTTTGAATCGACATTAATACATTTAATCCATATGAAACGATATGAATTGAATGCTTGAAATATGCTTAATATTTTTAAATTTTTATTTAGGAAAAATGTTCATTCTATTCATAACTAAAATGTGAGCAAGTTGTTACCGATTTTAATTACAACATGCCGTTTTGCATTTTCAAACTGTTTAATCGGATGAAATGCAAGTTTACAACATAAAAAATTATCGGCTGAGTGTTGTATGAAGTCCTTTTATATATTGTTTTGTTTATAATGAAAATATTTAAATTAAAACAGTTTTCATTTCTGTCATATGCAGTTACCTCAAATGTATGCGGATCAGTCAAATGAAAAAGAGACAGATGGAAAAAAAGTAAATAAACTTCTAATTATTTCAAAAGTAATCGCAGTGATGTTAATACATTTTTTTCCCCACTGTGAGACAAAACTTTCATTGCCTTCATGGAAAAAGTTTTTCGATTAAATTTGAAGCCATAATTGCACCCAAGCTTGCAACTCTTCGTCCAAAGCAAATCACGAATGTCTTTCTTGAGAGATTTAAAAATACAGAAATTGGGAGTACTTATGACTGTATAAGGGCTTTGCACCGAAATTCAAGCAGGACAGGACTAACAGGGTCTTCAGTCGGAAGAGTTTAATGGCCGTTCATAAACATTCCTGGCTGCTCGGATATGATGGTGTCTACTTTCTTTGGACGAAGAAGTGCACGCCTGGGTACAACTGTGCAACTATTCTCAACAACTAAACACATTACCATGGAAATACTGATCGCTTTGTCATGCACTGATATAAATGCATTAACAGATACAGCGATTACTTTTCAATAGAGGTGGGGAAAACCGTTATTTTCAAAGAACAGTTGTTCACCGTTCCCCGTTCTTTTTTAAAGAACAGTTCTTTTTCCTGTTCTTTTGAGAACAGGTTCTTTGATTTATGGTAGCTTTATTATGACTATTTTATTCAATTTAAAAATGAAAATATACGTCTTTTTAACATGTACTATACTTTAGTACAATTGTAAAATCCGCAGTGGTCTGGGCACTAAACTCCGTTGCCATAAGAACACGAAAAGTGAAACAGCATCCGGATTGGCCAGTGCTTGGGAGGGTCAACTTCCTATCGGCTCGACTGCTGTGGGACCGTGTGCCCTAATGGGAGCTGGTGCACGTAAAATCCGTCGTGGCTTCAATGTCCTCCAAATTGTTAAACGATACCTCTGGGGGTGCCGATTTCAGGGAGTGGGTCCCTCCTCTGGAATTGGTTCAAAATTAGGGGACCCCAAGCTGAGTCGGAGTTCCTCCCACTGGGGCTTATTAAAATGGAAGCAGCCCCTTCCACCCATCGCCTGCCTATTTGAAGGATCTGGCACCGCCCCGCGGGTTGCCAGAGGGCATTAGCAACAACAACAACAACAATTGTAAAATGTTTTAAAAAAACTTTGCAACCAACATTCTGGCTTTCTTCAATCAAGTATGTTAACAGTAATTTTTTGTAAAAATATTTTAATGGCAGCTGTCGTCAAAAAAAGGGTCTCTAGATCTGTGGCACGCGATGAACGTTTCGATCGTCCGCCCTCTTGCTAGTAGTTAAGTCGAGCGATGGCAACGGCCGCCCTTTTTTCAGCATTGGGAAATGGTTGCGCCTTAAAGGGTAAAAAAGTACATGCTCCAGCTTAAAAATTAAAGACTCCGTTTAAAAAGCTGTAAGTATCAGGCTCCAGATTAAAAATAATACGCGTGTATAAATATGTCGATTGCTTCGGCTACGATTTAAGAAAATGAATACGACTTTGGCATATAAAATTACATGGCTTCCGACCAGGGCCATACCTAGAAAATAATTTCGGAGTCGGGGAGCATCGTATATCGGGATAAAATTTTCAGGATATATCCCCCACACCCAATTTCTGTCTAATTTAGCAAGATTAATTTTTTTTTTATTACTGCACAAACATTTCGTTCATTTATACATCACTGCATTTCATACCCCTCACCATGGGCGCCGGCAGAATATTTCCCAGGGGGGGCAAAGACTACTTCAACGTATAGTTACCATGTTGGAAAGAGCAAAAAAGCAAAGGATAACACTGCATACAAAAATCCAGAGGGAGGGGGCATTGCCCCCCCTTGCCCTATGCTGCCGGCGCCCATGCCCCTCACCATCCCCACACAGAAAAAATTTTCTGGCTACGTCCCTGTATAAATACACCATGTACATATAATGTAATAAGTTCGGGGGAGCGGCGTCCGAACTCATAGGACCCCCCCAGTGGCGGATTAATGCATTTTTGTCGGGGGGGGAGGCGGTAAGAGGATTGACATATACATCCATTTTTTGGAAGGAAAATAGGATCTTTTACATTAATTTATTTTTTCTAGGGGGGCGGTCGCCCCCTCCGCCCCCCTTTAATCCGCCGTTGCCCCCCCGTCTAAGTACGGCCTTGCTTCTGACTCCAAGTCTACAACTTTGACCCTAGCTCAGAACTTAATTAAAGCAAAAGAACAGGGAACAGATTTAATGAAAGAACACCTTTCACCGAAGAACAGTTCTTTTAACCTGTTCAGCAAGAGAACGCCTTTTACCCCGTTCCCGCTCTTAGCTCTCCGTTCCGAAAAAGAACTCCAGCTCAGGAAAAGAACGCTGAACTGGCTGAACTAGGTGTACCCGCTCACTGCTCGGAGAACTCCTCGAGTCGTGATCAAAGAACGTGTTCTTTTTCAGCCAATAGGAGAGGCTGCTCCGGAACAGGTTCTTTTTCAGCCAATAAGAGATGACTAAGAGCGTATGAAGCGAAGGCGCGTTTTATATGGAGATAGTGTAATGCTTATATTATTGTTTGACGTTGATAAAATAGTTTTTTTCGATTTGTTTGTGTTTCAGACTATCATTTTCTTTATTATTAAATTTTTTACTTTGATTCAAATTGAGTAGTTTGGCTGGAATAATAAAAATTAACAAATTGTAATCCTGTGAGTGCATTTCGTATTGAACATATAAGAAAGCTTCTTATTCTTTGCCCGGGTCCACTTTAAAATTATGGTAGGTTGGGTTAAAAGTTCTATCCCCCCCCCCCCAGATAATCATCTTCGTTATCGTTATTTCTCAAAATAACTAAGATTCCACAATTAGAATTTGATAAAGCTAAAATTATGAACTTCTGTCCCCACCATCAGATACGTAGCCAATGTGGGGGAAGAGGGGGTCTGCCCCCCCCCCCAGAATTTAAATTTTTCTTAGCAAAAAAATATTAATCGTGCCTTTCAATGAGAAATTTCACCTTTAAGGCATTTTCCAAAATTTCTCTTTTCAACACGCTTGCCTGCCATAAAATTTTGAAGCGTCGGACCTTAATGAACTGAGAACATGTATTTGCCGTGATCACTGAACAGGGTGTTCCCGTTCTTTCTTCAGAACAGGTTCAAAAGAACAGGGTGTTCATTCTTTCCCCATCTCTACTTTTCAACTAATAAAGAGCTCATTTACCTTTTTCAATTTGTATCCTTTTCATTTGACTGAGGCTTAAAAGTCTTAGTAGAAAACATTGCTGAAACTGATGAGATTGTCGTCGCGTATACAACGTAGAACGGCATAAAGAAAAACGGTTTGCTTACATTAATGTAAAACTTTTCATGTTATAATGCAAAATATATAAATCATAAAAGAGATAAGTTGTGTGCAAATTTCCGAAATATATAATGCACCAGCAAGATTCAGAGTACTGCACTTCTGTGGAATTGTTAAAAAAAGTTTTCACCAACCATGCGGTAACTACACATAAAAAGCATTGAAACTTAAATCAAAATGTTAATTATTGTTAATGAAGACATAATTGTTAGTTTCAGAAAGAACCTTAATTGATTCTTTAAAATGTTATTAATTTAGTGTTTCATAATCAATGGAAAATTCACTGGTTATGACACATAGTTAAGAAAATTGAAAGCCACTTACACTCTTTGAAGATCTTATCAAAGATGAGTATTTAGATGCACATAAAGGTAATTGCGGTAACACTACACTTTATTTGGATTCCTAGTCTCCTAGTTATGCTCTTATCTTTTCCAGAACTATACACATTTTCAGAAGTAATGTATTTTTAATAAGACATAAAATGGTGCTATCATTTAGGATAAATGATGAAGTTAATAGTATACTTTTACTCATTATAATTTTTCTGAGAGTGAGTGTGTATCAAACGAAAAGAAATCACCAGTAATGATATTCTAATTCCTTCTTTCAGAGCTCATTTAATAAATCTTTGGATATTAATCAAATATTAAGTTAATTTTCCATTTGCAATTTTCGCGTCTTTCTAATGGATAAATAGTCATGATTAATTCATTCCATTCAGCCTTCAGCCTGCACGTTTTTACTTCATTTTCCCAAACATCGAAGTAAACAATTTAGATCCTAAAGTGCTTGGAATTACTGGCACATTCATCTAAAATGATTTCATTGAGTTTTTTAAGTTTTTTAAATCACGTGTAAATCATACTTTAAATTTTGTAAAAATCACAGAAATTGTTTTAATTTCACTCTCCAAATGACACTGAAAAACTCCTTATAAGGGCAATTTAATTGAATAATCTTAAAATGGACTGTTTTTGTGGGTTTTAATGAGATCTCTTGCAGATCAAGAGAAACAAAATATCAATTTAAATTTTATTAAAAAAGTATTTAGAAAGAAAGATACTTGCGTATAATATGTAGGTGGTAAAAATGTAAGGAAGCAAAATCACGAACGAGTGCACGTACTCAGAGAGAATAATATTCCATGTAAAGCATTGCTTCTCAAACTTTCAATATTTGCGACCTAATCATAATTTTCATCTCCTCCCCAATACAATAACAATGTATTGAATGCAATAATAATAACAATAAATCTACAATATGAACTTAATTACAAACAGTACAAATTATCAAGATACGTATTACATTTCAGTATTAAGTCTATAAGTATTTAATTTTTTATTATGTTATAATGAATTTTTTTCAATTTAAATTTTAAAATAAGTAATCTTATTTTCGACTTTTCGATATGCTTTGCCCCTCCCACGTAGGTTTATCATGCCCCTCCCCCCCGTAGGGAGGCGCGCCACATATTTTGAGAATCGCTTATGTAAGTAAGGTATGAACACCAGTAGTTTACCATGAACCGACAGTTGACCACATACATTTAAGCTTTAAAAATGTACATTAATCGCATCTAGTGTTTATAATAAAGATGCACAAGTGTAGTGTGTGGTAAAATACTGGCTCATGATCAACTACCTTACGTCCTTACCTTAAGTACAGTACAAAGATCACAGCAATCAAATGCTAGAAATGTTGTGCATTGGATAATGCGACATTTTTGCAACAACGGAAGAGAGATTTGACTACAATTAATCTATTGCACTTGAGAGGGCTGTATTGCACTTTTGAAGAATCTTTACGATGAAACAAAAATGCGTAGGACTCATTTCCTAAAATTAATCAATTCCTTAGAAAGTATCCCTGAGCAACTTTTATACCCTGCTTGATGAGGCGGTGACTATACCCATGATGAATTTAAATTGGCTTTAGTCAATTAAATTTAAAATTTGGTTAGGTTGAATCTGTTGGTTAGGATGTTTAAGTGGATTTCTTCAATTGAAAAAAGATATGAACAAGTCTCTTCTTTTTACAAAGGTATTTCACATCCATGCTTATATATTTTAAGTTTTTTAACAACATCTAAAGTCTAGCTATAAAAATATGCAATAACTTGTATAAATATTGAGAACACTGAAATTTTTTTTTATTACGAGCACTACGGATTTTTTTTCGAGATTATTTTTAACAGAATACGACATTCAAACTTACTTCTAAAGCAAAAGATTTTGTTTTATTAACAGACATTTTATAAAAACAGTATATTATATAATGCACCTTTGAAGAACGATTTTTCTTTTCTTTTAGTATAACAGAAATAAATCGCTTTTACCAAAATAATATGGGTCTAATTTCTTGTAAGGGAAACCTTTAATCTTTGTGCAGAACATTTTTGAAAAAAGAATCTGAAAGAATCGTTCACCTATTTTCTTTTGTGAATGCAATCGTTAAGAATTCTTCTGATACATCGGTTGAAAGACAGAAGCAGTTTTTAAAAGGCACTAAAATTTTATCTTATCCTATAGAGACTGCAGGAATATCACTAAGTGAATTATTTTACCTTTCTTCACGAAAATAAGTTCTTTTTTCGCTTTCGGAAAGAAAAGGAAATATTTCTGATATGCGTAGAGCAAAAGTAGAAGGTGTATTCTATTCTGAAATTATCTATGATCTTGCCAGAAACGCATTTCTATGATAAAATATACTGAAATATGAAATTATTTTGAATGTTTGAAAGATTTTTGCTACTTACCTTATATCCTTTATGTTTATGCAGTTTCAAGCAAGCCACAGTTTATGGTTGTTTTCAAAGAAACATTCTGGAATTTTCTCCTAATGCTTCACTATTCTTCAACTAACAGAATTCAGACATCTGTAGGTCACCCATTATAGTTAATTCAGATAGATTTTTAGACCATTATATTTAACCTCACTTGAGACTTTAATATAATTTTTATATTATAATTTTTTATATTTTGTGATGAGTAAAATTACTAGAATATATTTCCAAACATTTCTGAGTGTGATTCGAATATATTTTTATATATTTATTTATGCATAAAAAGGTAGGGATAAAATATGTATATACCATATGCGTGTACAAGTACATACTACCTAGCATGTATTATAAATTTAACGTCACAAAACTTAGCTTATTTTGAACAGTCAAATAAAATGCAGCGTTCTTGAAGTGTTGCCTAAAAAAGTGAAAAGCTTTCTATAAATTTTATAAAGTGAAATAAATGTGTTTTATAAGTGAAATATATGGATATCTGAATCCTACAGTCAAACTACTGTGGACTAATTTAATGTATATTTTTATGTTTGTTATCATTCTGTAACTTTCTCAAATAAACGGCAGTAAGTTTCAAATTTCAGTTTAAGATATATTAAGGAGGTATTTGGCGAACCTCTGCTTGGAGTACTTTCTAAATTAGCTTTCTTTTTTAGTATCATGAGGTATTTTGTTGGATTTATTTATTTCTTTTATACATGGAATCGATTTAAGCGATTTAGAAAAGGGCACACTGCATTCAGCGAAATTTTTGAATAGGTTGAATGTATAATGTTTTTTTTATGTCGTGATGTAAAGATTTTGAAGGAAAAAGTTTATCTTTATTTCAAAAAATTAAAATTTAAGATATGCAGGGTGTTTCTAAATTATAAGTAAAAAAGTGTAAAGGTCGGTAGAGGGGACTAAGTTGGTTCAGAATCATATAGCAGTGTGGGGCGAAAATCTCGTCTTCTTGTACCTGTTAATCACTATGGAAGAAGTGTTGAAGTATCAGTGAACTTTCCGACGATTATTTGCCAAAAATGAATACATTTTTTACACAAAGCATTTAACTGTAACTGATAGTTTACAAATTATGTTTCATTTCATGGATGAAAATCTCGGCGAAAAGCTCATTGTTTATGAAACTTGATTAGGAATTTTGACCAACAGTACTTCGAAAGTGATTATTAACAGGTAAATGAAGATAATATTTCCGACCCCACATGCCTATGTGATTCTGAACGTAGTAGTGAGTCTGTAGTGTAGTAGAGGTGTCTATCATCGTTACCTCTACTACGCTTTACATTTTCGACAGATAGCTTAGGACCACTCTGTAATATCGGATTTCGTATTATTCAGAATCAAAAAGCAAATATAAAAAATGTTGCAAAGATAAAAAAATCTCCGATGAATAATTAGTAAGATATGAGCGGATGTGTCCGAGAAAACATGATTTTTGTAAAAAAAAAAAACATTTAATAATTATAATAATAAAAAACCGTTTCGAAAAATTGAAAAGAACATCGATGTTACATGTCTATGCAGAGTTTAAGCTCGATCGGGCGATAGGAATTGGGTTAAAATTCGTATGCAAATCTCGAACTGAAAGGACGTACACTGACCAAGCAAATAAAAAGGAGGGAAACAAACTTTTAATTCTTCTGATATCTTACTTTATAAATGCTGCAATGATCATAAGTAGTAATATATTGAAAATGTCTTTATACATACTATTAGTGATGATTTCAATGTATGATTTGAGAAAATATTTAAAGTAATGGTTATTCGATGTATTTATAAACTGATATTTTCACTATAACTAAAGTTCCTTGCATCTGCCGCAACTTGAATATCTGCTTCTTTTTGTATAAATTATTTACCATATAGATCTTTTTTAGTATGCAAAAAATTTATCTTTAATGATGACATTTTCGTACGAACTATATGGTTTATTTTATGCAGATTAAAAAACTAATAATGAAGTGTATGCATTTTTAGGTAAAAGGAAGCTAACTTTAACGCCACGGACACGAAGAGTCATATGACTTTGAGATTGCTGGTTAATGACCGAACAGGGACGGATTAATGCAATTTTGTGGGTGGGGGCGGCTAGTTGAAATTTATGTCCTTTTTATGGAAGTAAAATAGGATCTCTTACATTTTTCATATAATTTCGATTTTTCTAGGGGTGGAGGGGACGGTCTTCCCCTTGCCCCCCTTTAATCTGTCAGTATGACAAGGGGATAAGGCATAGGTACATAGATATTGGCAGACAAATGAGCCCCAAATAAGAGCCCCCCAAAATACCCCCAATTTCATAAAAAATACAGTTTTAAGAATGCTTTAAATCTAGGCTCTGACGTGATACAGAAAATATTTTTGCCCAGTGCAGTTATATATCTTCATATAAAGTGAATTCAATGTTAAAAATTTTTAAGGCCCCCAGGGCCCTCCGGTACGGAGCCCCAAACATGGTCCTTAACGCTAATTTAAGCAATTTCGATGCATTGCTATAGCTGAAGCCGACTTCCCACGGGAGAACTATTGACGTGAAGATGTAGTATCGACATAGTAGTTTCATATTATGAAAAAACATTTTTGAAGGTACAACTGTTTCCAAGAAAAATCCCAAAAAGTACCTCCCTATTTGGGACATTCCACTGGCACGCATGGGGGCATTTCGGCATTACTTTTAGAAGTTTAATCGACTGTATCAGTATTGAAAATTAACCTATTCTGCATATATCACAAACATATTCTCCATATATCACTAATAGTTCTTTTACAGGGGTATTCATAAGAATTACATTACGCCGAATGGGGATTTCTGCAACTACTGAACCGATTCGAAAATTTTTTTCAATGCTAGAAAGCTACACTATTCCTGAGTATTATAAGCTACCTTTCAGCATGCAGCATAACTAGTTCTTTTATAGGGGCACTCAAAAGAATTCTAGCACGTGACGCTATACTGACGCTATACATGACGACATCGGAACTACTGAACCGATTATAAAGATCTTTTAACTGAAAGCTACACTATTCCTGAGTAACATAGGCTAAAATTCATGCATGTAGTATAATTTACAGGAACACTCAAAATAATTCGTAAGCATTGTAGTAACTGTCTCCATTCGCCACTCAAATTAATTCAAATTTTATTAAACTCCATTAAAATTTTTGAACAGTGCAGTTATATATCTTCATATAAAGTAAATCCAATGTTAAAAATTTTTGAAGGCCCTCAGTTCCCTCCGGTACGGGGCTCCAAACATGGTCCTTAACGCTAATTTACGAAATCGACCACTGGCACAGCTGGCTCAGACTTCGCACATGAGAAGTATTCGCATGGAGATGTAGTTTCAACATAGTGGTTTCATATTATGAAAAGATATATTTTTTGAAAGCATCACCGTTTTCAAGAAAGATTTAACACAGTAATCAAAAAATATATCTTTTCATAATATGAAAGTACTATGTTGAAACTACATCTCTATGCCAATAGTTCTGATGTGCGATATATTTTTTGAGAGCATCTCCGTTTTCAAGAAAAAATTAGCACTGTAATCAAAAAATATATCTTTTCCTACTATGAAACTACTATGTTGAAACTACATCTCCATGCCAATACTTCTCATGTGCGGAGTCAGAGCCAGCTGTACCTATGCTTCGAAATTGCATAAATTAGCGCTAAGGCCCATGTTTGGGCCCCCGTACCATCGGGCCCTGGGGGCTTTCAAATATTTTTAACATTGGATTCACTTTATATGAAGATATGTAACTGTACTGTTCAAAAAATTGAATGGAGTTTAATAAAATTTGAATAAATTTGAGTGGCGAATGCAGACAGTTACTACAATGTTTACGAATTATTTTGAGTGTTCCTGTAAATTATGCTACATGCATGAATTTTAGCCCATGTTACTCAGGAATAGTGCAGCTTTCACTGGAAAGATCTTTAGAATCGGTTCAGTAGTTACAGAGATGTCCATATAGCGTAATGTAATTCTTATGAGTGCCCCTGTAAAAGAACTATTTGTGATATATGGAGGATATATTTGAGATAAATGAAGAATAAGTTAATTTTCAATATTGCCACTGTCGATTAAACTTCTAAAAGTGACGCCGAAATGTCCCCATGCGTGCCAGTGGAACGTGTGTCCCCATGCGTCCCAAATAGGGAGGTACTTTTTGGAATTTTTCTTGGAAACAGTTGTACCTTCGAAAAATCTTTTTTCATAATATAGAACTACTATGTTGATACTACATCTCCATGTCAATAATTATCCTGTGGGAAGTCGGCTTCAGGTGTACCAATGCGTCCAAATTGCGTAAATTAGCGTTAAGGACTATGTATGGGGCCCCGTTCCGGGAGACCTGGGGGCTTTAAAAATGTTTAACTTTGGATTCACTTTAAATGAAGATATATAACTGCACTGTGCAAAATTTTTTTCTGTATCACGTCAGAGCCAAGATTTAAAGCATTCTTAAAACTGTACTTTTTATGAAATTGGGGGAATTTTGGGAGGCCCTTATTTGGGGCTCTGGCAATTTTCGAATGAATTTTTAATTTGAGATATTAATATACAAGGTATATCTTCAAATATATAAAATTCTCCTGTCCCAGTGTTAGTCACCTAACTCCTCCGAAACCACTCGGCCACTTTTAATGAAATTTTCTATGTATATTCGTTAGGTCATAGAATAGGTTTTTAACTATGTCTCATACCCCTAAGTCATAAGGGCGGTCCACCCCAAAATGTTTTGCCACCGAGTGCTATTCATTTCAATCAGGATTTCTGTGTAGACATTAGCGTGTCGAATCACTTTTCAAATATGTTTGAAAGATAATGTGGAAAGGGGGGGGGAAAGTTAATAAAATGTTGAAAGTCGCACAAGGTTTGCAATTTTTGATAATGGATCGCTAAATGTGGTGCCAAAATGCGACAATTTATTATAAATATATTTCGCGTATAGTTAGAAAACGCCTGGCGTATATTGTAAAAGAGTTTTATTAGGCGATTTTAATATAGATTTCTATTCCGAAGAAGTGCTCTGTGGAACAAGAAAGGAAAACACGGTACACTCGTGGATTAGGATGCCCATTCCAAATAGCATTTAAAATGTCTTTGCGGTATAGTTGGAATATCCCTACAGGAAGAATATGCCTGGCGAAGATTGTAAAACAATTTCAGTAGGCGATTTTAAGATAGATTTCGATTCCAAAGATGCGTTTTATGGTACAAGAAAGAGTTGATTCCTATTTTAACATCCCCACTCTCGCCAACCTAAAAAATCCCCGTACTTTGGCGAACTTTGCAGTCATGGGTCTCTGGGAGTTATGCACAAGTTTTAACGGTACTTACGTATTATCCCGGCGGGTCCGGCAAGACAAGCAATTTTTCACCAAGATAAATTACGGTTACATGAAGTTGTTGATGGTTTGGAATACGATTGTACGATACGGTAAGTACCGTTTCAACGCTCCCAAAAGAACCAGATGAAAACTAAAGTAAACAAACTAGCGATAAACGCACCAGTTAAGGAATCTGAAGACACTTAATTATTAAAACTACATTAATTGGCAATTCAAAATAAATAAAAATGTAACGGCATGCTTTACTTACATGTTGTTCCAAATCGCCATTTTATTTCTAAATTACGATTGCCACATTAATGCAAAAAATCGTCATGGTAACTGCATATGTTTAATGATCGCCACCTTGGCGAGAGTCGAGGCGTTAAAGTAGGAATCAACCCAAGAAAGACAAACCGGTACATTCATGGATTATGATGCACATTCGAAACAATATATAAAACGATGAAGTATATTTGTAATATACTTGGCGAAGATTGTAAAATAGTTTTAGTAGTCGATTTTAAGATAGATTTCGATTCCAAAGATGGGTTTTACGAAACAAGAAAGAAAAATACAGCACAGTCATGAATAATGATACACTTTTGAAACTTAATGGAATAAGTAAGAAAAATAGGGACAACGTATAACTAATAATACGATTTTAATATATAGCAATATAGTGTGTATTTAAAACCTGAAATTGTTTCAGATTTTCATCCTTTTTTCTTTCCGAACATGTACCCTGTAAGGAAAGTATTGTAATCATGAAAAAATTCGACTTCGAGATTTTAATGTATTAACACGTTTTGAGGTCTTCTGAATTCATTTATGCTATTTTTACGAGATGTATGTTTGTATGTGTGTGTGTGTGTGTGTGTGTGTGTTTGTGTTTGTGTGTATGTGAGTGAACACGATAGCTCCTAAACGGAGCATTCGATTGAGCTCAAATTGGGTATATATGTTATAAACCACCATCGTAAGATCGACATTGATTTTGATGTGTATAGAACTTATAGTTTTTCTACTGGGCTACTACAAACATTTCTTTTACATTATGGCCTATGGGGGGGGGAATTCTTGAAAGTGCTCTAGCGTTTAAACGGTACATTCGATTGAACTCATATTGGGTATATCTAATAAATAAAATTCTCATGTCACAGTGTTAGTTACCATACTCCTCCAAAACGGCTCGACCGCTTTTAAAGAAATTTTATATGTATATTCGTTAGGTCTGCGAATATGATTTTGTCTCATACCCCAAAGTCATAAGGGCGGTCCACCTCAAAATTTTTAGCACCAGAGTGCTAATAAGTTCAAACAGGATTTCTGTGTAGACATTAGCGCATCGAGTCCCTTTTCCAATGTGTTTGCCAGATAACGTGGAGAGGGGGGGGGGCGTTAATAAAATGTTGAAAGTCGCACAAGGATTTGCAATTTTTGATAATGGATCGCTAAATGGGGAGCCAAAACGTGACAATTTATTATAAATATATTTCGAGTATAGTTTGAAAACGCCTGGCGTATATTGTAACACAGTTTTATTAGGCAATTTTAATATTGATTGCTATTCTGAAGAAGTGTTTTGTGGAACAAGAAAGGAAAACACTGTACACTCATGGATTATAATTCCCATTTCATGTCTTTGCGGCATAGTTGGAATATGCCTATAGGACGAATATGCCTGGCGAAGATTGTAAAACAGTTTCAGTAGGCGATTTTAAGATAGATTTCGATTCCAAAGATGCGTTTTATGGTACAAGAAAGAGTTGATTCCTATTTTAACGCCCCTCACTCTCGCCAATTTAAAAAATCCCCGTACTTTGGCGAGCTTTGCAGTCATGGGTCTCTGGGAGTAATGCACAAGTTTCAACGGTACTTACGTATTATCCCGGCGGTCCTTCAAGACAAGCAATTTTCACCAAGATAAATGCCGGGCTCATGAAATTGTTGATGGTTTGGAATACGATTGGCAATAGTTTGCCAGCAAATTTGACGAAAAAGTAGTTTGGCGGAAGTGACCGCCGGCATAATACGTACGTACCGTTTCGGCGCTCCCAAAAGAACTAGATGGAAACTAAAGTAAACAAATTAGCGATAAACGCACCAGTTAAGGAATTTGAAGACACTTTATTATTACAACTACATTAATTGGCAATCCAAAATAAATAAAAATGTAACGGCATGCTGTGCTTACATGTTGTTCCAAATCGCCATTTTAATTCTAAATTATGATTGCCCCATAAATGCAAAAAATTGTCATTGTAACTGCATATGTTTAATGATCGCCACCTTGGCGAGAGTCGAGGCGTTAAAGTAGGAATCAACCCAAGAAAGACATACATGGTATACGCATGTATTATGATGCGCATTGGAAACAATATATAGAACGATGAAGTGTAGTTGTAATATACTTGGCGAATATTGTAAAATAGTTTTAGTAGACGATTTTAAGATAGATTTCGATTCCAAAGATGGGCTGTACGAAACAAGAAAAAAAAATACAGCACAGTCATGAATAATATACACTTTCCAACTTAATGGAATATTAGAGAAAAATAGGGATGACGCATAAATTATGATGCGATTTTAATATATAGCGCTGTAGTGCGTATTTAAAATCTGAAAATGTTTCAGATTTTCATCCTTTTATTATTATTTTTTTTTTTGGACAAAATTTTTTATGAAATAACTATGAATAAGTCTCAAGGCCAAACTATGTTTGTTTGTGGCTTAGATTTGAGCACGCCATGTTTTTCACACAAGTATACGTGGCATGATCTCGAGTGGGCAAACCATGCAGTTTGTTTGTGTTAGCTAAAAATATTGTTCACTCTATTCCGTTAAGGGATTGATATTATTTTTTAGTAAAATTATTGTAATTAGCGATATATATAAATTTAAAGAATAAATTACAATGAATTAAAAATATAAACGTTTGGTATTGTGTTATTTTTATATTCCAGCATCGTTGACAGCGCTCCATGCCTCTTCCACTCATATACCACATCCTCACACACTTACAATAAGTTAGTCATTTCTTTCTACTAAAATAATCCTAGTAATAATTTATATGGCAAAACAACGTTTGCCGGGTCAGCTAGTCTAATATATAAAATTCTCCTGTCACAGTGTTAGTCACCTAACTCCTCCGAAACCACTCGACCAATTTTAATGAAATTTTCTATGTATATTCGTTAGGTCTGAGAATAGGTTTTTAACTATGTCTCATACCCCTAAGTCATAAGGGCGGTCCACCCCAAAATGTTTTGCCACCGAGTGCTATTCATTTCAATCAGGATTTCTGTGTAGACATTAGCGTGTCGAATCACTTTTCAAATATGTTTGAAAGATAATGTGGAAAGGGGGGGGGGAAAGTTAATAAAATGTTGAAAGTCGCACAAGGTTTGCAATTTTTGATAATGGATCGCTAAATGTGGTGCCAAAATGCGACAATTTATTATAAATATATTTCGCGTATAGTTAGAAAACGCCTGGCGTATATTGTAAAAGAGTTTTATTAGGCGATTTTAATATAGATTTCTATTCCGAAGAAGTGCTCTGTGGAACAAGAAAGGAAAACACGGTACACTCGTGGATTAGGATGCCCATTCCAAATAGCATTTAAAATGTCTTTGCGGTATAGTTGGAATATCCCTACAGGAAGAATATGCCTGGCGAAGATTGTAAAACAATTTCAGTAGGCGATTTTAAGATAGATTTCGATTCCAAAGATGCGTTTTATGGTACAAGAAAGAGTTGATTCCTATTTTAACATCCCCACTCTCGCCAACCTAAAAAATCCCCGTACTTTGGCGAACTTTGCAGTCATGGGTCTCTGGGAGTTATGCACAAGTTTTAACGGTACTTACGTATTATCCCGGCGGGTCCGGCAAGACAAGCAATTTTTCACCAAGATAAATTACGGTTACATGAAGTTGTTGATGGTTTGGAATACGATTGTACGATACGGTAAGTACCGTTTCAACGCTCCCAAAAGAACCAGATGAAAACTAAAGTAAACAAACTAGCGATAAACGCACCAGTTAAGGAATCTGAAGACACTTAATTATTAAAACTACATTAATTGGCAATTCAAAATAAATAAAAATGTAACGGCATGCTTTACTTACATGTTGTTCCAAATCGCCATTTTATTTCTAAATTACGATTGCCACATTAATGCAAAAAATCGTCATGGTAACTGCATATGTTTAATGATCGCCACCTTGGCGAGAGTCGAGGCGTTAAAGTAGGAATCAACCCAAGAAAGACAAACCGGTACATTCATGGATTATGATGCACATTCGAAACAATATATAAAACGATGAAGTATATTTGTAATATACTTGGCGAAGATTGTAAAATAGTTTTAGTAGTCGATTTTAAGATAGATTTCGATTCCAAAGATGGGTTTTACGAAACAAGAAAGAAAAATACAGCACAGTCATGAATAATGATACACTTTTGAAACTTAATGGAATAAGTAAGAAAAATAGGGACAACGTATAACTAATAATACGATTTTAATATATAGCAATATAGTGTGTATTTAAAACCTGAAATTGTTTCAGATTTTCATCCTTTTTTCTTTCCGAACATGTACCCTGTAAGGAAAGTATTGTAATCATGAAAAAATTCGACTTCGAGATTTTAATGTATTAACACGTTTTGAGGTCTTCTGAATTCATTTATGCTATTTTTACGAGATGTATGTTTGTATGTGTGTGTGTGTGTGTGTGTGTGTGTGTGTTTGTGTTTGTGTGTATGTGAGTGAACACGATAGCTCCTAAACGGAGCATTCGATTGAGCTCAAATTGGGTATATATGTTATAAACCACCATCGTAAGATCGACATTGATTTTGATGTGTATAGAACTTATAGTTTTTCTACTGGGCTACTACAAACATTTCTTTTACATTATGGCCTATGGGGGGGGAATTCTTGAAAGTGCTCTAGCGTTTAAACGGTACATTCGATTGAACTCATATTGGGTATATCTAATAAATAAAATTCTCATGTCACAGTGTTAGTTACCATACTCCTCCAAAACGGCTCGACCGCTTTTAAAGAAATTTTATATGTATATTCGTTAGGTCTGCGAATATGATTTTGTCTCATACCCCAAAGTCATAAGGGCGGTCCACCTCAAAATTTTTAGCACCAGAGTGCTAATAAGTTCAAACAGGATTTCTGTGTAGACATTAGCGCATCGAGTCCCTTTTCCACTGTGTTTGCCAGATAACGTGGAGAGGGGGGGGGCGTTAATAAAATGTTGAAAGTCGCACAAGGATTTGCAATTTTTGATAATGGATCGCTAAATGGGGAGCCAAAACGTGACAATTTATTATAAATATATTTCGAGTATAGTTTGAAAACGCCTGGCGTATATTGTAACACAGTTTTATTAGGCAATTTTAATATTGATTGCTATTCTGAAGAAGTGTTTTGTGGAACAAGAAAGGAAAACACTGTACACTCATGGATTATAATTCCCATTTCATGTCTTTGCGGCATAGTTGGAATATGCCTATAGGACGAATATGCCTGGCGAAGATTGTAAAACAGTTTCAGTAGGCGATTTTAAGATAGATTTCGATTCCAAAGATGCGTTTTATGGTACAAGAAAGAGTTGATTCCTATTTTAACGCCCCTCACTCTCGCCAATTTAAAAAATCCCCGTACTTTGGCGAGCTTTGCAGTCATGGGTCTCTGGGAGTAATGCACAAGTTTCAACGGTACTTACGTATTATCCCGGCGGTCCTTCAAGACAAGCAATTTTCACCAAGATAAATGCCGGGCTCATGAAATTGTTGATGGTTTGGAATACGATTGGCAATAGTTTGCCAGCAAATTTGACGAAAAAGTAGTTTGGCGGAAGTGACCGCCGGCATAATACGTACGTACCGTTTCGGCGCTCCCAAAAGAACTAGATGGAAACTAAAGTAAACAAATTAGCGATAAACGCACCAGTTAAGGAATTTGAAGACACTTTATTATTACAACTACATTAATTGGCAATCCAAAATAAATAAAAATGTAACGGCATGCTGTGCTTACATGTTGTTCCAAATCGCCATTTTAATTCTAAATTATGATTGCCCCATAAATGCAAAAAATTGTCATTGTAACTGCATATGTTTAATGATCGCCACCTTGGCGAGAGTCGAGGCGTTAAAGTAGGAATCAACCCAAGAAAGACATACATGGTATACGCATGTATTATGATGCGCATTGGAAACAATATATAGAACGATGAAGTGTAGTTGTAATATACTTGGCGAATATTGTAAAATAGTTTTAGTAGACGATTTTAAGATAGATTTCGATTCCAAAGATGGGTTGTACGAAACAAGAAAAAAAAATACAGCACAGTCATGAATAATATACACTTTCCAACTTAATGGAATATTAGAGAAAAATAGGGATGACGCATAAATTATGATGCGATTTTAATATATAGCGCTGTAGTGCGTATTTAAAATCTGAAAATGTTTCAGATTTTCATCCTTTTATTATTATTTTTTTTTTGGACAAAATTTTTTATGAAATAACTATGAATAAGTCTCAAGGCCAAACTATGTTTGTTTGTGGCTTAGATTTGAGCACGCCATGTTTTTCACACAAGTATACGTGGCATGATCTCGAGTGGGCAAACCATGCAGTTTGTTTGTGTTAGCTAAAAATATTGTTCACTCTATTCCGTTAAGGGATTGATATTATTTTTTAGTAAAATTATTGTAATTAGCGATATATATAAATTTAAAGAATAAATTACAATGAATTAAAAATATAAACGTTTGGTATTGTGTTATTTTTATATTCGAGCATCGTTGACAGCGCTCCATGCCTCTTCCACTCATATACCACATCCTCACACACTTACAATAAGTTAGTCATTTCTTTCTACTAAAATAATCCTAGTAATAATTTATATGGCAAAACAACGTTTGCCGGGTCAGCTAGTCTAATATATAAAATTCTCCTGTCACAGTGTTAGTCACCTAACTCCTCCGAAACCACTCGACCAATTTTAATGAAATTTTCTATGTATATTCGTTAGGTCTGAGAATAGGTTTTTAACTATGTCTCATACCCCTAAGTCATAAGGGCGGTCCACCCCAAAATGTTTAGTCCCAGAGTGCTATTAATTTCAATCAGGATTTCTGTGTAGACATTAGCGTGTCGAGTCACTTTTCAAATATGTTTGCCAGATAATGTGGAGAGCGGGGGGGGGGCGTTAATAAAATGTTGAAAGTCGCACAGTGTTTGCAATTTTTGATAATTGATCGCTAAATGTGGTGCCAAAACATGACAACTTATTATAAATATATTTCGCGTATAGTTAGAAAACGCCTGGCGTATATTGTAAAAGAGTTTTATTAGGCGATTTTAATATAGATTTCTATTCCGAAGAAGTACTCTGTGGAACAAGAAAGGAAAACACGGTACACTCGTGGATTAGGATGCCCATTCCAAATAGCATTTAAAATGTCTTTGCGGTATAGTTGGAATATGCCTACAGGAAGAATATGCCTGGCGAAGATTGTAAAACAGTTTCAGTAGGCGATTTTAAGATAGATTTCGATTCCAAAGGAGTGTTTTATGGTACAAGAAAGAGTGGATTCCTATTTTAACGCCCCCACTCTCGCCAACCTAAAAAATCCCCGTACTTTGCAGTCAGTAGCGGATACAGGGGTGGGGCTAGGGGGCTTCAGCCCTCCCAAAAGAGATTGCTAAAGGGTAACCTTCTGCTTTATTATACACTTTAATTTGATAAAATGATCTTTTTTTTTAACTTAGCCCCTCCCAAAAAGTTTTACATTACTTTAGACTAAAATTTTGCTTTATTGTACATTTTGTTTGGGTGAAATAAGCTTTTTTCAAAATTTAGCCCCTCCCAAAAAAAATTTCTGGATCCGCTACTATTTGCAGTCATGGGTGTCTGGGAGTTATGCACAAGTTTCAACGGTACTTACGTATTATCCCGGCGGTCCGCCAAGACAAGCAATTTTTCACCTAGATAAATGCCGGGCACATGAAATTGGTGATGGTTTGGAATACGATTGGCAACGTATTTAAAATCTACGAAAAAGTAGTTTGGCGGAAGTGACCGCCGGGATAATACGTAAGTCCTGTTTCAACGCACCCAAAAGAACTAGGTGATAACTAAAGTAAACAAACTAGCGATAAACGCGCCAGTTAAGGAATTTGAAGACATTTAATTATTAAAACTACATTAATTGGTAATCCAAAATAAATAAAAATGTAACGGCATGCTGTACTTACATGTTGTTCCAAATCGCCATTTTAATTCTAAATTACGATTTCTACATAAATGCAAAAAAATCGTCATGGTAACTGCATGTGTTTAATCATCGCCTCCTTGGCGAGAGTCGAGGCGTTAAAGTAGGAAACAATATATAAAACGGTGAAGTATATAGTTGTGATATACTTGGCGAAGATTGTAAAATAGTTTTAGTAGGCAATTTTAAGATAGATTTCGATTCCAATGATGGGTTTTATAAAATAAGGAAGAAAAATACAGCACAGTCATGAATAATGATAACACTTTCCAACTTAATGGAATAAGGACGAAAAATAGGGACGACGCATAAATTATGATACGATTTTAATATATAGCACTATAGTGCGTATTTAAAATCTGAAAGTGTTTCAGATTTTCATCCTTTTTTTTGGGGGGGGGGGGACAACATTTTTTATGGAATGACTATCAATAAGTCTCAAGGCCAAACTATGTCTGTTTGTGGATTAGATTTGAGCACGCCATGTTTTTCACACGGACAGTTATACGTGGCATGCTCTCGAGTGGGCAAACCATAAAGTGGGCATCCAGTTTGTTTGTGTTATCTAAAGATGGGATAACAAAAAATATTGTATACTCTATTGCGTTAAGGGATTGATATTATTTTTTAGTAAAATTATTGTAATTAGCGATATATATAAATTTAAAGAATAAATTACAATGAATTAAAATATATGTTTGGTATTGTGTTATTTTTATATTCCAGCATCGTTCACAGCGCTCCATGCCTCTTCCACTCATATACCACATCCTCACAAACTTACAATAAGTTAGTTATTTCTTTCTACTAAAATAATCCTAGGAATAATTTATATGGCAAAACAACGTTTGCCGGGTCAGCTAGTTATAGTATAAAATGAAGAAATTCTCTGAAGCACCTCTGAGCCAGTCACAGTCGAGACAATAAAGTGGCAAAAATGGTCCTAAATTAATTCTACGCCACTCGTCTGGGGTACTTTGACCCCCCCTTCCCCCTGAACTCCAAAACTAAAAGAGGTAAATCAAAAATATTTCAGATTTGTTCTTTCCTTGGGTAAGGCAACACAAAAAAAGAATTCATGAAATTATGAGATGGTGATGGGCACGCTCTGCCCGATTTGCCCCTGCAATGCCTCTTAATAGCTTATTTATTGATGGATATGCAATGTAAAGTTTTATCTTTAGCATTTGTATAATAAATTTCATTTCATTGTACTTCACTTACTTTTTAAAAAGAAAGTACTAGCCTATGTATATATATATATATTAATTTTACATAGTGTAAAGCTTTCTATAAATTTCATAAAGATAAATATCCCTGGAGAGTATATGTATAGTTGCAAGGTCTTAAAGCCAAGCCATTTGAGACTAATTTGATGTATTTGATATATTTTTTCTTTATTTTATGTCGGAAAATTAGGAACTATTTTAAGACTTTTAGATTCTTAGATGATGTCTATCCTTCAATATGAATCCATGAAAACAATAATTCACTTTTGTTTTTCAAATAAGAGATACAAAATACTACTGTTGAATGGATGTGATTTATCAACAAGAATTTTAACAGAACTTTCTAACCTTACATTATGGCACAACGCTTGGTTATATTTTTAAAAAGAATTCACAGGACGTTTCACATTTTCGGAATCACTAATACGCTATCCCTTTATCAGAACATTTCGAGCTTCAGCATTTATAGTACTTCAAAACTGAGTACAGAATATATGTTTTAAGATTTTGCTTGTATTATTTAGAACTTTTAAAAAGATTTTTTCCCTTTTTTACAAGATTTAATGTTGCATTTCTTTTTCAGCATTTTGATCTAGACAAATTTTGAAAAATAATACTGAAAAATAATCTATAACATTCCAGATCGTAGTCCATTGTCAAATTAGAGACAATGTTTGGGAGTAACGTATTTTCTATATTGCAACTATAATAATATGTTCAACCAATTCATGCTTTTTTATTTGTACCTAAAAATGTCTACATTTGCAATGCTTAAACTCGCAATTGGAGAAAAGTAAAATAAGTGGAGATTTTTTTTTTTCTCGTCAAATTTTCATTTCTATTCAGGAAGCGATCAATACTTCCTAGAACGAGAAAAAATTATTTATCGTAACTTATCAGAATTTACAGCTGATTTAACACCGATGAAGAATGAAACTCTTGTAAATTTTTCTGCTGAAATAGTTTTATATCTCCAAAAAAGAATGAAAAATGAGTCAAGTTTTGAAATCTTTTATCGTCTCGTCGATTATGTCCTAAGTGCTTTACACTTCAGAATATCATCGATCGTTTTTTACGTAATTCAGAGCCTATAGTGTGCCCCAAGAAAGTAGTTTTACGACCATTTCGAAGCTTATGAGAATGATTATTAAGAAGTTATTTTGAAGCTTCTATTAAGCTGAGCCCATAAAACTCTGCTGATCAATAGAAGTTGTTAGAAGGTGAAGAATTGAGGTGAAATCAAATTTAAAATCTTTAAATTTTGAGCTGTGCGATAGCTTGGAAGTGACGCAAGCAACAGTTTGAAAAGATAAAGAGTGCTGTTCACGGCATCAGTAGTTCACAAAGGCATAATGGCATAGCACGGGTATAAACGCATTTGATATTGGCTAAATTGTCGAAGCCCGCAGAATCCGTTTCTTTATATCGGAAGCACCTCAGTGTCAAAGACGTACCGTGAGTATGGGGAATTTGGCAAAACCGCAATTGCCAGGATCAACTGCTGCGGACAGCAGTGAGTGGATGACCGAGGTCGGAGGCTGCTAGCCCGCATTGTAACAAAGCAGAGACTGGCCACAGTGCAACAGATTACCCATCAATTTAATGCCGGCGCACAGTTTGAAAGATTAAATACAGCCATACTATACAAAAATATCTGCTCTCAATAGGGTATACTCATTGTCCTACGAGAGTCCGTCTGCTGACTGCAGAAAACAGGGCGCAACGATTAGCATTGGCACGGGGACATCGTCAATGTACTGTCGAGATGAGGGAAAATGTTTCATGGAGTGATGAGTCGAGATTCAATTTGGTACATGCCGTTTACAAATTGAATATGTGGCTTAATTGAATTGGTGTGCCGTTGATAAATTGAATATATGGGAATGATTATGGGGCTTAGGCCGCACACGTAACACCTAAGCCATATAAAGCGGGATCCTTCCTGCCAGTACGTGTGGCATCATCTCTGACAAGTGAACGTTATCGGGATAGCCTTGATGGTCATCTGCTTCTGTTAGCTCGTTTTCGATCTGGCACTACGAAGATTGTTTTTCAACAAGAAAATTGACTGTGTCATCACTTTCGAATTGCATCGAGATGGTTGGATTAACAATCTACAGACCTGCACATACTTTCCTGGCCACTAAGGTCATCTGACCTCAGTCCCATCAGCCACATCTGAGATGAAAATAAGAGAGATGTTCGAGGCTCCGTGCACCTTCCATCTAAGCTTAGTGAATGGTGGGAGGATGTTCAGGAGTCGTGGATAAGTATATCTTCCCACGCTTGCAGTGTCTTGCAGAGTCCATACCAGGATGAATTGTAGGCGTCATCAGGGCGAAAGGTGATGCTACGTGGTACTACAGAGGTATTCCTAATTGAATCACTCTTCAGTGTATATTTGTAACATGTAAAGTTAATTACGTGTTAAGTTTGAATGTAATGATAATGAATGTTTGAATGTAGTTAATGTCTTATTTTTAGGATACTATTTAAGAAAATATTTTAGGTTTAATGCATACCTTAAATACGGGCCGTTTATCTCATACTGGAAAGTGTTGTAATCTGTCAACCACTTTATGAAGTTATGCAAAAGCGAAAAAAAAAATGCTAGTATATTTTTGATGAATATATCTCTTTTCTTTTCAAAGCAATGTTTTTTTTTTTTTGTAAAAATGTCACTTTTTCAATGAAAATCCATGTTATGTTTATACAGCAACTATAGTGACTTATTTTTACTCGCAAAACACAAAGAAGATTTATTTAAAAGTGTTCAGAGAAAATTTCGTACAGTTGAACCCAGGTCTCAGTCTAATTCATCATACTTTAAAACTCTATGTCATATGAGACATATGATTTTGAATTATTCATAAATTTTCTTTTGAAAGAACGGCTTTTGGGTATTCTGACACATTTTATTTCCTTTTGCATTAGTTTTGTGTTCGCTTGTATAATCAATTTCTGTTTTCCTATCAAACTGACATAGTTTGCTTCCATTTCAGATATTCACTAGCACCTTGCAACAATATAGTTCAACTTTTATATTTAGTTTGGAACACTCGGTGTAACATTTGAAAAAGAATAAGGATAGGAATAAAAGTATATAGTATTTCATATGCGTATATATATTTATTCATACACAGTCTTGCCCAAATTACTGTACTTATGATGTAAAAATATGAAATGAAATCGGTGATTCTATTTTGCTGTGAAACTAGAAGCAGTAAGCATAAATCATGTAAAAATCATCGACAATAAGTTATTTTCCAACACAACAATCTTTAATTAGCCAAATTTGTCTCAAAAACTTGAGGGATTTTAAGAAAACCTCAAAAGGGCTGTATCATTACTAATGTATTTTGTGAGACCATTTGAAAGTACTTTAATATTATCCTTTAAATATTATCCTTTAAATGAACAGTAAACTGCTATAATTTTATGTACTGTACATACTGTGTTGTGTTTGAAACCGATTAACGTCTCTAAACTGCCATAGACGTCAATGTATTTTGAATCTTTTGAGTGCTCCTGTACTTGTAGAAGAAGTACAAATACTATTTGTGATGGAGATCATTATTTACTATTACTTATCAGCATGTATCCGTTTAGTTTTGTTTCAAATGTTCAAAAATATCGAAAATGCTCTTATATCATCGTACATCAATTCTTCATTCAGAGGAAATCTTTTTATTTATGAAAAATGTTAAGCTGGGTATTCACAACATGCAATTTTGAATTAATAGAAATTACAATTTTCCTTTTCAAAGCCTGATAACTGTGACTATGCTCAATACAAAATATAAACAAATATCAAAATAAAAGTCAAGCTTCATCAGTGAGAGATTTGTGCAGTCCATAGGCTTCAAGCTTGGAGTGTGTGTATTCATATGTCAGATTTACAAAGTAATAGTACTTTCTATTTTAACAGTAAGCTATTAAATAAGTTTTTTTGTGTCTTTCAAAAAAAATGTTAATTTTTATCTGTTACCCATGACCCGTCAGCATGGTGAAGTTTGTGAAGATGCACTTGGCACACAAGAATAAAAAATACCGACGGAATTCTATATTTTGCAATGATAATTTTTAATGTAATATTTTGAAAGTCTTGTCTGAAAATTGCACATGTATCCAGTAAGTTTAATGTTTTCTTCAACACAAAAAAATACAAATTATTTATTACGGAAAATATTAATTTCATGTTCACATTATTTTCAATTATATATGTCACAGTTTTCTTCTTCTCTTAAACGGATGTTTAATTTGGCCCAGGCAAAATGCAGAACGTACTATTAAGAATAATTAATAAATCGCCGTTTCAGAAAATAAATCCTGAAATATGTTTTTAAAAGGTAGTGGATAAAGTCTTTCTTACAGCTTTGTTTAAAATAGAAAAAATGCAAATCTCGCAAGGGAAATCCACCTAATGGTTTGATTAATGCGCAAGTACTGGGAAAGAAAATTGTAATATATTATTGTTGGTCCAGGATGCTGTTTTTAAAGTAATTTAGAACAACAGAAAGGTAATTTTAATTTGGAGCGAAGGAGAAAAAATTGCCTTTTGAATTCTGAAAGAAAGACTCTTTTTCACAGTTTATTGGAATTAGACTTTCTTGTCCTGTCTTTAAATTTGTCTGTGGCTGTTTTCTTTTGTTGTTTTATCAGGTTTCAGAAATTTTAACACATTCTTTCAGAGCATTTTTGATGATTAGTTCTAACATATTTACCCCTGAAGCTCGCAGATAGATTTAAGAATAGCATTCTTACAAATAAATACAAAATCCTGTAAAAGATTATGCTCTGAAAATAAAAATCGAATTGCGTTTACATACTATCCGACACCAGGATTCTCATATCTCTTTATGATCCGAACATTTCAAACCTATACAAAACTTTCGGAGGAAAACCGTTTGCTGCTTAAAGAAAGCTAAAAGTCGAATTTGTGAATTCTCGCTGAATCCAAAAAATGACACAAATTTCGATTCGGTTTGACTTGTCTGGAATGTTAAAAATAAAAGGAACATGGACATTTCCCTGTGGAATTTTTGTAATTTTGCTGAAATGAGCGATATTTGAGGACTATGCCGAAAATTGTGTTAAAATTGGATCTGGGCACGTCAGTGAATTTCTGATATTTTACAGGCTATCTTCGAGTTATGAAAACTTAAATGAGCACAAATCTATAAAGGGACACAATTAGAGGATACTTTCAAATATTAAACTACATTAACACTATAGGGATTGTGCTTTAAAACATGTTTATAATTACAGCACTTTTGCAACAGGTAAACAAGATTAAACGTAAGCGAGAAAATTCCCAATTTTAGACTAGAGATAATAGTAAATAAAAGAATTATAGTTTATTTGGCGCAATATGCTGAAAGTAAACTCGCACTTTGATAAATGAATTTATTTATGAACATGGCAGTACAGATTGTGGGATATATCGAATTAGAGAGGAAAATATAGTTGAAGATAGACCTGTGGTGTGCTGATACAATTTAATCAAACCAATTTCAGGAAAACAGCAGTTCACTCCTGAAATTGGTTTTGAGTGTCGAATCATTCTGGTACAGAAAAGAAATGAAAACCTCCTCACACGTAAATATGTTCTAAAGGTAGATTCTGACATGGTAATCCTAAAATCATACATGACACCAGTACGTGTAAATGGAGCACCCCAGTACCGGTGATTGGCAGACATCTTTCGCCCGTGATAGGAAAGTATCTCTCATAGTTATTCCTAATCTTCCTTTTCTTTATAAATGTAAAGTTTTGATGCACTTTACATGTTTTGTCATTAGTCTAATCATCTGAAAATTGTTGCTGTAATTTTTCTGTCAGACTTTGTATACAAGTATATGGTGTGATTTTCAAATAAAATTTGCTTGACTTCTCTCTTCGCTCAGTGGTAACTTGTTAACTTTCAAAGCGATCAATCAAGATTGGATATTAGTCGGGCGGATATTGCGGCTAGTGCCATTAAAAATCTAATTGATACGGGAACAGCTATAAATGTTCGTCTCACATTGATTGCCTTTATGAACAGCAGGATATTAACCAGTTTTCTCCAATTTAATTTGCGAATACCGCGCAGGTTATTATGATAGATCTCCTGCAAGACATTTCTAGTGTGATGAATGAAAAATAAACCTCCGGGTATAAAATTAAATAAAGTAGATTAATCTTTCACCCATTTCTATCAGATGTCATTAATATCAACAATTTATTCTACTGTTTTGTTTTGTTGAATAAAATATAGAAAGATGTTAGGGTAATATAATTAAGAAAGCTGTTTAAGACTATAAAAAAAGTAACTCAAATTCTTTTGTTTTCTCTATATTTTCTCACATAATAAAATAAACACTAATAATTAAATATCCCACCTAATCAATAAACATAATTACGTCCATTCCTTTTATTTCTTAAAAATTCTAAATCTATAATGTAGCAGAAATTCCTTTTGTTATATTGCGAAATAATTAGATGAAAGCTTGCATAAAAATATGTGGTGTCAATAAAACGATTTCAAATCACAGTTTTTTTTTAAAAGATGAGGTACACTTAAATATTTTCCTTAGCATTTAGGATTTTTATCTTCGTCATTTTATCTTTCAAGTCGTTTAATGTTTGATTAGCATATTAAGTGACTGAATTTTTAGAGTGGATAAATACACTGCTTTTAGTTAAATTAAGCCATTTTTCTGAGTTGCGGAGATTAAAATTTGATGAAATTCTTCTGTGGAATGTTACAAAAATGTTTCATGAGAATCAATGTGACTTTAAGAGTAATTTTATTTAAATTTGAATGATGAAAATTTAAAATGACAAGGAGAAATCATATGTCTTTATCTTCGAAATAATAATTTCATAAATGAATATATCTAAAGAAGTTTCGTTATGAAAACGTCTGAAAGGTCTTGAAATCTTAAATTAAAAAAGTTATTACAAATCTTCAAACTATATTACAGTGATCTGGTAGTTTCCTTACTAAGCCTCTTTATTTTTGCAATCACTGCCATTTGAAATATTCTGAAAGCATCAAAAATTGTTGAGAATTATTAGAATTTTCTACATTAGCACGTACGTACGACCCAAGTGAAAATTACGAAAACTTTTTATACGTTTTCCCAGTTTCTAAACTTATATTTGAGAAAGTCTGTAGTGAGAACGATTTATTTTAATTTTTCAAACTTTTTAATAATTATGGATTATACATAAGCTGAAAATATGAAATTCTGAATTTCATATGCTGAATAAATAGCAAAAATAATATGAAATACAAGGAAAACCACAAGGTGATACAAAACTCTTAAAAAAATGTAAAAGAGTGGTAAGGAAACTAAAACGATTCAGAATGATATAGCAATGTGGAATCGGAAACGTCGTCTTCATATAACTATCAAAAACTTTCTTTGAAACAAGTAGACTAATTTTTCAATGAAGTTTAATAAAAAATTTAGTTTTCCAGACAAATTTATTCACGAAATGAAAGCAAATTTGTAAACTATCAGTTTTAGTCTAGTGCTTTCTGTGAAAGATGCACTAGTTTTTATAAAATCATAATAGAATAGTTCACTATCATTTCCGCGCATCTTCGAAAGTGATTTTTAACAGGTACATGAAAACGGCATTTCCGACTTCCCATTTCTATCTAATTTTGAAGCCTGTTCATCCCTGTTCATCTTACATATTTTTTTCCAAGAGTTCTGAAATAAAATTTCATGTATATCAGCGAAGCAACTAAAGAATTTTAAAGAAATTATGTTAATCAGTAATGAGCAATCTATTTTAAGAGAACAAAGACTGGTAAAAAATTAAGACATGTGAAGTGAAACATTAATCATTTACATAGATTTCGAAAAACTCAACACAAAATTAAAATTTCGAATCTGTGCCATGTAGGTTACCACTTTTAAGCGTTTGTAGACTTAGTACTAAAAATCCCTGTATATGTCTACATATGGAATATAATGAGAATTATTACTTTGTAATTTAATCGGATGATCATAATAATAAAACTAATATTTTTGGCTTTTATAAAAGTTTATGCACAAAATGAATTTTTTTTTCATTTTTTTAACTTCAACTAATGTATACTACTTAAAACAAATTTCTAACCTTTATTAATATGCATAAACAATATACAAGTTTTTTTATAACTTAACGTAAGGTATTTCAAAGCGATATTCTATTTTTATTAGAAACCATTAATTCGAATTTAAAAAAAATACATCAAGTTCGATCATCTCAAAGAAGAGAAAATAATTAGAGCTAACAAAGATTAAATATATCTGCACTAAGATAACGAACTTTGAAAAGTCAACGAAATTCTCAGGAAACTTTTTGTTGTTCTAAAAAGGTATGCTTAAGGAATTAGTAGAGAAAATTTCGAATTGAACTTTCATGGGGGGATAAAAAGTAATAAGTACCAGGCCTTAAGTAGAAAAAAAAGGAACAGCGTTTTAGATAGCGTAATTAACACAGTCAAACACTTTTTCAGCTGTTTGCTCTATCAAAAACAGCAAAATCTGGTGATCAGGGCAAAACGCTGATTTAGGTCTGTCCAGTCATTTCAAGACTGAAAATTTTTATTGGCAGAAAGTCAGGCTTTTAAAGAACCTTTAAATCCTTTTTCAAACAAAAATTTGGAAATATATATTTTTGAATTATCCAAAAGAAATACTCGAATTATGCAATGCATTTTATTTGAATATGATTAGACGTTTCGAATAGGACATTGATAACGTTTTTATAACCAGAAAGGAAGCATAGTTCAATTATTTTATTTGTTCGCCTAGAAACTAATTAAAAGTGTTTTGAGACAATAAAAGGGAAATCTTTATTGTCTCCAGAATTAAAATTCTTATTAACTTAAAGTCGTATTGTGACTGTCAGCTGAAACAATTTTGACTTAAAAAATTCATCGGGGAAAGTAAAGAATATTTCTATTCAAATCATTTTATAGCACAACAATTAATAAGCTTTCCTATCCCCTTTGTGAATGCAGTGAATATTTCTCAGGCGGTGCCTAAAGCTCCAAGAAACGTACACTTCATAGAACAAGGTTAAGTGAAATTCAGCACGTCTGAGCAGTTAAGACGGGAGTTAAGATATTATCTGCACACTGCACATTTATTTCTGCAACGTGTACTTTCAGAAGCACGATACATTCTCATAAAATGCCCGAGAAAAAATATCGAAAAGTGAAGTAGGGAATACACGAAATAAGTTGGGACAGAATTTATCCTCGCGTGTAAGTTTTAAATTCAAGACGTTTTTCTCCAGGTTGCGAAAATTTACACCATTTGAAACAAATGTAAAATTTGGTCTTTCAAAGAGTTGAAGGGAATTCTATCTGTTGGAATTCATTCGTATTCGTGCATTTAGGGTTACTGTATTGGCGACTGTATACAGAGCGAGATTATTATAAAAAAATTGTATGAAAAAATTTTATAGGGGTCAGAAAAGTGAAGACTTTTTTTTAACCTAAAATTTCTATAAATAGATTTTCATTTATTTAGAAATTACAATTAAATTGTGCTTAAATATAGGATTCATTTTTGTTACATTTTAAATCAAGAATTTTATAGATATTACTCTTTTCCTCTCACGAGATCTTCCTCTCTTTTGTTTGGAGGAAGATATTCAGATTATCCAGAAATCATTTCTACATATTTGTCAATAATGTAATTTACAGCAAGAATTTTATGGGTATATCCATTTTTCTTTCAGATTACGCGGGGTGTATGAAAAGAATGCTTCAGGTCCGTAAACTCCTCAGATTACGAATTTAGGAAAATGCTTCCTAATCTAGCATCTGGGTCATTTTCAAAATGGGGTGCCATTTGGAAATAAGAAGTAAGAATGAAATTTCAAGTAGTCTTTTCCATAATATAAAATTTACCGTGTTTCTGCACATTATTTGAAATATTATTCATGCATTTCTTTTTAACTTTCACAGATTTTATATCAGACTTGATGAAATTTGTCATGTCTGTTACCGGACATTTTCTTTGAAATTTATACACCTATGTTCAGCACAAAATAATGCAAAGTGATGTTTCAGATAGAGTCCTTGTGTCCATATAATGTTGTCTTTTCCACTTAAACATATGTTTTATATTTTTGTATTTTTTTGTCATGTCTGTTACTTATTATAGTAACAGACATGACATTTCAAGGAACAAAAATTCATCTGTCTAAATAATTCCACAAGAACATGAAAATAGACATTAATTTAGACTATAAATCTAATGATCTAAATTGATCACTTTAAGTAACAAATAAATAAACATATTTTCTACAACTAAGGTAAGTATTTTTATTGGATGCCATGTCTCTTATCACAAACAGGTTTTTGCTTTTTTAGTCAAATGCCAAAAACTCAAGATGTCTGCTTATATTTCTATTTTGATCATACTCTAATTGTAAACAGTTCTTGCTGTTCTCAGATTTCAATTTTGTTGTCTAAAAAGTTGAAAATAATGTTTGGTAACAGACATGACATCAATGTCTGGACAGCTATATTTAGCTATCAAAAATCTTATGTATTTTCTTATAACCTTATAAAAACATTTTCATTCATGTAATTTGAACTGTATTCCACAATTTTAAAGCATGTTAGGTCAGAAAGTTTAGATTTGGGGCAGTAATTCTGCATAACACTCTATATGCTTTATGATTCCAACAGCTATATTTCTTTACCTTCTCTACTCAGTTCATAAAAAATATTAAATAGTACGGTTTGTAATCTTGTTTCAGTGTCCGCGTGTAAAAAAACATTTTACACGTGGACAACAAATGCCACGAAAATGACCCCTCTATGTTAAAAACTCACGTACATGATACATTTCGTATTATGAGCTTCAATAATTCTGGCGAGGTGTAATACTAACATTCGGGCAAACTATATTACTTGGTGGTTCACTAATATTTCTTCTCTCAGATGAGAAACAGTAATTTTTTTAATAGATATGTATGATAAGATATAGATATGCATAGTAAGTTAATAAAATAATTAAATGCATCAGACATTTTTAATTAGACATACGTTTAAGATATTTTTCTGCCGTTAATGTTTCAGTAATTATGTACAGTAAATTTTGTCTTTAGTTCTACTTTAAGTGTAAATGATTTTACTATGCATTTATGCTGATTCCCAACTTACTGAATCTAGAACAATTCCGGTTCAACTACTCCAAGGTAAAACTTACCACCATTAATCTAAAAAAATTAAAAAGGTAAGCAAAAAAAAAAATCTACCCCGTTTGCACGATTCGCTTGAAAATTTTCATAATTCTACATAAAAATAAAGAAAATAATCTGCACTACTCTAAAGATCTGAAAAATACCCCTGTTCCCTAATTTTCAAGCGATTTTTCGCTATATTCAGCTTTACTTTATTTCCGAGAGTAAAAAAAAAATTAATCATTTGATTTACAAAATTAGGTGTCGCTGGTAATAAAGACGTCATACTGAAATCACGAATATCAGGCTTTGAAGAGAATCGCGATTTCAATTCGTTTAAAATAATTTTTTAAGATTACCCAGTTTAACTTTTTTTCACAAATAAGATGATTTCCTCTGCTTGAAAGACTGATAAAATAGGGGATGTTAACAGCGAAACGAAATATTTCGAATGCGAAAAGTTTTCGGACGTTTTTAGAAGAAAATGCAATTCTGAATTCGGTATACAATAAAAATATAATATGAAGTTGTTTATTTTAAGTGGGCAAAGATTAAATATATTGAGTGTAGATTTTTTCTGTGAAAGTTTTTTTAAGCGACCGTTGTAATTACCTCCATAGCGGGCTTCATCTTCTAGTTCCTAAATATCAAAAGTTCATTAAATGAAGTTAAAATGTAAATTTTCATAGTTTTTCGGAGCAGCATCGTCAATAAAGTGCAAAGAAATTCACTTGGAATGTAGTAAGAAATAAAGAAGAGGTTTTTAGTTTTCCGTAATTACAAAAACTGTTTTATTTTAGATCATGGAATAAGCCTTAACGTGTGAACGCATTTTCATTAGTTACATAAAAAAGTATTAATTCAAAATGACTACACATTTTTTTGCACAAGAGATGCAATTTTCTATTTCTCTAAGGAAACTACGTACTAAGCAAATGCATTATAATATGACATTTGCAGCATTTACGAGTTTTCCTCAGGTGAAGACTGATCGAGTGGAAACTGCTATCAAAATTTTCCCCAGTTATTTGATTATAACCGAAAGCTCAAGATATGAGCCCTCTAGACGTTGTGACATAGTTAATTACATTGTGTTCCAGAACATGTTTAAAGGGGTAAAGACGACTTGCAGGCCTTAGAAATGTCTAATCCCGCGAGAGAAGGAAGCGGTATTGGATCATATGTTTGTAATTGTTTCGTAATAGAACATTAATGTGCTTAGAAAACGCGAAAAATTGCTGGCTATGGGATATTTAGGCTATACTGATAGGATAACGGTTAAGTTAAATTGTAAAGGATGCAGGCATATTTTGTTTTAATATAAATCTGAGGGAAAGTACATTAAAAGCAATCGTACAATTGGAGGAAGGAGAATAAAATATGAAGAAATTTTTTAAAATCTAAAATGCCAACAAAATATATTTTTAACAATTTTTTAATTAGAACAAGTTGTGCCTAAACATAGGATTAATTTTTGTTATTTTTTAAAGCAAGAATATTATAGATATTACTTGTTTTTTCTCTCACGAAATATAGCCACCTTCCTTTTCTTTTGCTCAGAGGACGATAATCAAAACATGTTTAAACTCATTTTTACGTATTCGTGAATGATATCGGGTGTTCCAAAAATGACCGGTATATTTGAAAAATCGATAAAAACTAAACGGGCAGCGATAGAAATAAACCGTTTGTTGCAATATGGTTGGAACAACAGTAAATTTTCAGGCAGACATACACAAAATTAGTTGAAATTTTCAACAACAGATGACGATGCAGGCGATTTGAAAGATGCAGAAGAAAACGTAGTCTGTGAGTTCGCCATTCTGTGAGTTCCGCCATTTCACAGCAAGCTTCCAATCAACGAACAGCACACGCTTACAGCAGAAAGACGACTTACAATCGATTTACTCGATTTTTCAAATATACCGGTCATTTTTGGAACACCCGGTATATTTTACAGCAAGAATTTTATAGATAGATCTTGTTTTCTTTCAGACCACACAGGATATGCAAAAAAAAAAATTAGCCCCCTATCTCGCCATTTACATTTTTTTCAAAATACTGTTTAATCTAGGGCCAATGTTAAAAATTCACGGACATGATAGATTTCGTATTATAGTTTCAATAATTTTGGCTAAGCGGAATTCTGACAAACGGTAAAACTACATTACTTTGTGGTAACTCAATACTTCCTCTATCAGATGCGCCAAAAAATTCTGTCACAGTATAAAAATCCTGTTATGTGCAGCACGTTAAAAATAAATAAGAAAATGCACGAGACATTTTTAGGTTTAAATGAACAGAATAAAGGCATTTTACTGCAATTAATGTTTCAAATATTCTGTACAATATATTTTATCTTAAGCTCTATTTTAAATGTAAATGATTCCTAAATATCAAAAGTTCAATAAATAAAGATATAATAAATTTTCATAATTTTTCAATGAATCGTCAATAAAATGCGCCGTTTTACTAACTTACTTTAAACATATCTCTGAACTTCTATATGATGAAAGGCTGAAGTCTTGTACATCTCCTAAATAAATGTATGCGGCACATTTTACAAACTGGAGATTTTTGGTGCCGGGACCCCGTAAAAATATAATATTTTGGTTGTATTTAATCTGAATATTTTAACCGATACTATAAAATCCTTTACCTTTTCATGCGTAACTCTCCATTTAATGTTAATGTCTATGATCCAAACTTAAGAATAAAAATCTGCTTCAATGTTTGTGGAATACCATTATACGTATCTAGGAACATTTTCTCCGTTTGATAAGATGAAAATATCGTTTACAGTTAGATCTGGTTATTTATTTATCACTTTTATTCAGTTTATTTTTATTGGTGGAGTGAGAGAGTAACAAAAACCGTCCCCCCGACTTATGGTTTGCATCTGGGAAATGTAAAAATGCACATGATTGACATTTTATTTTTCGGTAATTATAAAAATTTATCTGTTTTAGGTCATGGAAAAGGCCTTAACATATTAACACAATTTAATTAGTTACGTAAATAGCATTAACTCAAAATCACTACTTATTTTTTTTTTCTTTAAGGGATGCAATTTTCTATTTCTCTGAGGAATCCATGCACTAAGGAAATGTTTTCTAATACGAAATTTGCAACATTTACGAGTTTTCCTCAGGTGAAGATTGATCGAGTGGAAACTGCCATCAAAATTCTTCTCCTCAGTTATTTTATTATAACCCAAAGCGCAAAATATGAGCTCTCTCGACGTTGGGGCTCAGTTAATTCTATTATGTCCCGGAACATGTTTCCAGGTGGAAAGACGAATTGCAGGTCTTGAAAATGTGTAATCTCGTGAGAGAAGATAACGGAATTTGATCGTATGTTTGTAATTGCTTTAATAGAACACTAACATAATATTAATGTGGTTAGGAAATGAAACGGAAAAAATTGCTTTTTAATATTTTTTTTAATGATTTTACATTCTAAATTACCTTTCTATTGAATGTTCTTGTTGGAACAGATCCCGATATTTCGCCACATTCATTAGTTTTACTTCAATGAAGTGCTCACTTACATTTTTTTAAAATTAAAACAAAAGGTCTGATGTTTTTTATAATGTCGCATGCAATACATCATCGAAAACGTGTTTAAAACTGACACGTTATTGATAAATTCCATCTTCTAAAAAAATGAAACTAAGCCAGCAAATGTCGAGTTTGCATATATGCGCATATCCAAATCAATGTGCATATTGCAACCATTTCATAGGAACGCAATGCAAACTGAAAGTTTGATTATTTTGTTTTTAGTTAGACGAAACATTTTTATTCCATTTTGAAAGCAATCATATAACAATGATATACTATGAGCTATCAATTAATATAGCTTATATAGAACAAACTCGAACTTCACCTTCAAGATGCCTTAAAAGAATATTTCAATTTCATGCGATGTATTGCCAAACATTTTGTCAAGAGTAAAAAGGGTATCCTCATATTCACAGCTACATTGCAGTTTAAAAAGTGTTAAATTGACGCTGATAATGGGAAGGTAGTATGATACGTTAACTGTGCAGAGATTTGGAAGGGAAAGAGTTGTTCAATAAATAAGATAGAAGGGATACGGATATACATCTAAAGTTAACAAACCGCAAAGGTATTTGCTTTTAAATCGCAAAAATAATACTTAAAAATTTCACCCAAAATTGTATGAAAAACACCAAGGAAATAAATATTGGAGAATGCTTACAAAAGTTATAAAAAACAGATCAATATCATTTCCTATGACACAAAAAGCACCATGAAAATTATAATTAATTACTAACCGTAAGTTTACAGTTTTCCCATCTGAAACAAAATCGAAAAAAAAAGCTTTACACCATATAAAAAGACTTTGGAAACTCTCCTCTATATATCACTTTACTTTTCATGTCATTCTAACATTTTTATTCACCAAACTTCAAAGTAATTACATTTTTCTTTTAATTGTAAGCTATTGTGACAAGCTCTTCAAAATTTGAAAGAATATAATCAATGAACGTTTTGGTTGGATTAATTTTCTAGACTTTTATCGCTTTTTCTCTAAATCACAGATATCTACGAAGTGACAGTCCTTTAATTTTAAAGACAAATTGTATTTTGAAATATGACTTATGAACTATTTTTAAATATTCAATTTAAATTATTACTTTTTCAAAGTTAGAAATTAAGTGCTTGAAAACTTGACTGATTCCTTGAGGAGAGGGCGACGCTGAGGTTACTTGAATAACTGGGGTGCTTGAGCAATCCCATTTTTTTCTTCAATAAGTTCTTTTTCTTTCTTAAACTGTCAACATCTAAACTTATTATAGTTTCAGTTGTATGAAAAAATAGATAGATACTTCTCTGTCACTTTGAAAGTGTGATTAACAACAAGCAAATCCCGTGTGGCCTAGTCACTAAACTCCACTCCCGTAAAAACAAGGAATGTGAAGATGAGTGTAGGTGCATGTAAAATTCTTTCCTGGCTCCAATGTCCTCCATGTCCAAACAATACCTCTGGGGGTGCCAAATTCAGGAGCTAGGTCTCTCATCTGGAATTGGTTCAAAATTAGGAGACTCCGAGATAAGTCGGCGTGCGTTTCACTGGGGCTCATTTAACAGGAAGCTGCTTCCTTTCGTCCATCGGCATCCTATATGAAGGATTTGTCACAGCTCCGCGGTTACCAGAAGGCATGAGTAACAACAACAAAAACAACAACGGGACCACCGCAACAAGTAAATACACTGTCAGAAATAAATATTACGGCGAGTGATTAAAAAAAAATATTTTTTATTTCTTATTCCAATTTTGTTTACAAGCTGTGTAATCTTATCTATAATTGCTAAAATTGTAGTTTCCCGGTACATTTTAATGCAGCTTAAATATCTACATGATTTGTTTTCCACAACTCGGGGACCAAAAATGGCAGTAGCGAGGATACTTGCGAAACAAATTGTGGATACATGAGTCATGGCTCATCTTATCCAAAACCTTCCTATAAATGGATTTAGAAAATGAGCCAAATCAGCTTTCGGAATTCCACGTCAAATTTAATTAAAAACTTATACGTATTTTTAATTAAAATTAAAATGATGTTTGTTGGTGATTAAAATTATGTTTAGAGGATGTTTTAATTGATTGAAGATGATGTTTAGAGGATTGATTAAAATGATGTTTAGAGGATGTTTTAATTTAAAATTAAAACATCCTCTTTATGTCTACATGTACAACATAATCAGTTGGCAATTTAATTTTGTCATAAATAATACATTTGGCACTAGAAAAGTTCTTGAAAAAAATAAAATTTTTTAATGTTGTTGATTTAATATATTATAATTTAAATACTAAGTTTTCCCTGATAACTTAATGTAAGGCTTACAGTAAGATAACGTAAGTAACGTGATATCAGTTTTTTATTAGAAACATTAATCTAAACTTGAACGATGCTAGTTTGATTATGCATAAAAATTAATTTGTGCTAACAAAGATATTAAATATCACCGCAGTACGATAGCAAGCATTGAAATGACAAAGGATTTAACAGGAAACTTCCTAAAGAATTAGAGAAAATTTCGAGTAGGGCTTTCATGGGAAAAAATGCAGGTCTATAAATCTGGTCTTAAGTAGAAAAAGAAACAACGATTCAGATGGCGTTGCTGACAAATCGTTGATTTAAGCCTATCTAGTCTTTCAAAGACTAGAAACATGACTTACTGACAAATAAAACTTTTTAAGAGACCACCAAACTCCTTTTTCAAAAAAAAAAAATTAGAAGTGTATATCTTTTTGAATTATCCAAAAATAATGCACTAACTGTATGATGTATTTTGTTTAAATATTAATAAAAGTTTTGAATGGGATATCAGTATGTTTTATAATTAGCAAGTAGACGCACTTCATGTATTTTTAAAATTCAGTCATTTTATATGTTCGTCTACAAACCAATTAAAAGTATTTTGAAGCAATAAAAGCAGATCTTTATTAACTTAAGAACTAAAGTTCTTATTGACTCAGAGTTTCATCGTGACTGTGTCAGCTAAAACATTTTGTGATAAAAAATTCATCAAAGAAAGTAAAGAATGTTTCTATTCAAAACATTTTATAGCGCAACAATTAATAAGCTATCCTATCCCCTTCGTGAATTCAATGAATTTCTCCCAGGTGGTAACTTACGCTGCAAGAAACATACACTTCACAGAACAGGTTAAGTGAAATTCGGCACGTCTGAGCAGTTAAGACGTGAGTTAAAATACAAACCACACAGTCCACATTTATTTCTGCAACGTATACTTTCTGTAGTACGATACATTCTCATAAAAGTCAGAGAAAAAAAAATTGATGTGAAGTAGGACACAAGAAATAAGTCGGAATATAATTTATCGCGTGTACATATTTTAAACGAAACTTGCTTTCAGGCTACGAAAATGCATGCAGCTTAATACAAAGTCTTTCAAAGAATTGAAGGTAATTCTATTTCTTGGAATGAGTTTGCTGTTTTGCATTTAGTATTTGTGCAACGTTGACTTTGGCAATACGATGCAAGATTATTATAAAAATTGAATTAAGAAATATTTTTACCTATATCGGATAAAAGTAGACTCTGTTGTACGTTATTAAAAACGTATATACACGACACGGTATGAAATAATAAAGTGCGAGCTACAATTTTAGTTTTAAATGAAGAAAATAAAAGGATTTTATTTCGGTTAATATGCTCAATTTTTCTGTAAAGTAAATTTTGTCTTTGGCACTACTTTAAAAGTAAATAACACATAAACATGAAAAAATCGATGTAAAAAAAGGAGGTAAATGCAAGTTTGCGGTTATTTAGGAAGGCAGATATCATGATAATATCAGAATAAATTAAAAATTTTAATCAAGACGAATATTTAGATGAAAAAAAGATTTCGATTCTATTGAATAGATACTATCTACTTCAGATAATATCTATGAATGTATATTTCTAAATACTATGTGGGATAGCCTATACACCTTTCCTTTCAATATTAAGAAAATGGTTTCTAATATGAAAATTGCAACATTCATGAGTTTCCCGCAGGTGAAGACTGATCGAGTGGAAACTGCCATCAAAATTCTTCTCCCCAGTTATTTGATTATTACCCAAAGCTCAAGATATGAGCTGTCTCGACGCTGAGGCACAGTTAATTCTGTTATGTTCCAGAATATGTTTTCCGGTGGAAAGACGCCTGGAGGCTTTAAAAATTTGCAATCCCGTGAGAGAAGAAAACGGAATTTATGATCATGTGGTTGTTAACCGCTTCATAATAAAACACATATTTAATATTAATGTGGTTAGAAAATGTAAAGTAGGAAAATGGCTTGGTACGGCATATTATAGCTATATAATGATAGAGTAATGGTTAACTTAAATTTGCAGAGGATGCATGTACATTTTGTTTTCCCTGAAAGCTGAGGGGAAAATACATTAAATTTAATCGTATACTTGAAGGTGGGAGAATGGAAAATTGAATGCTGTTAAATATGAGTCTGTAACTTTCAATTGCACTTTCACTTCAATTGCACTTGTGAACTTTCTAATTTAAAAAAACACTTTTGTTTTTGTATTTTCCTTATTACATTCTTTTTCAAATTATAAAATGCAGTTAACACCGCTATTTTTTTCTGTTCCAGGCTTTCTGCTGTTGCGGATGCTTGACTTTTTTTCCCCAAAGTGATTAATGCGCGGACATTTTTGATCGCGTCCGAAATGATCATTTTGATGATAAGTACCTTTTGCTGATAAGTTTGTGGGTGTTATTTTCAAAGTGTAATGACACAGATAGACCAGTAAAGGATCATTTCATGCATATTATAACCAGTTTATAGAAACATAATGCAAATTGAGAGTTTGATAACATTGTTTTTAGTTAGTCGAAACTTTTTAATCGATTTTTAAACAAATCTTATAATAACAATGATATATAGATCAGATATTTAATTATTATAGCTTATATAGGATAAACTATATCGCTAAAACAAATAACTTATCCAGTTAATGGCCACAGAGATGAAATGAACCTAGCAACATATTTTTTCGCATACAACATTCGAGATGCCTTAAAAGAGTTTCACAAGAAACTGTTCATTTTTCCATTACACGCGATGTACAGCCACCCAGACGCATTTTGTCACGAGCAAAAAGTGTATCCTTATAGGCACAACTACATCCCAGTTTAAGAAGCGTACTTCGTTACTTTGACTCTGACAGCGGTCAGTTGGTATGACATGTTAAGGGATACTGCTCTACATCTAAAAGTAACAAAACATTCCATGAGAAACACTAAAGAATCAAATATTGCAGCTTGCTTACAAAGTTATATAACAGAGCTCAAAATCATTTGCTAGGACACAACAAGCACCATAAAAACTAATTTCCAACGGTAATTTTACACAGATTTCCCATCCAAAACAAAATTGGGGGGGGGGGATCTTAAATAGAAAAAGAAAGGGAATGAAAAATGTAGAATATAAGAGTATACAGAAAAAGCTTTAGGAAAGTTTAATCAATATACCATTTTACTTTTCACGTCATTCCAACTTTTTTTTTCTTTCTACAAACTTCGAAGTACCTACATTTTTCTTTTAATCGTAAGAGTTATTGCGGCAAGTACTTGAAACGTTAAAAAAATATGATCAATATAACGTTATTCAACGTTATATTGATCGTCGATTAACGTTAACGTTTTCAAAATTCAGTTCTTATTTGTTAGACTACAAACCAATTAAAAGTGTTTTGAAGCAAAAAAGCAAATCTTTATTAACTTAATGACTAAATTTCTTGTTAACTCAACTTAATAGTTCTTATAAGTTTTACAGTGACTGTGCCAGCTAAAATACTTTTGGAATAAATAATTCATCTTGGAAAAGTAAAGACTGTTTCGATTAAAACATTTTATAGCGCAACAATTAATAAGCTTTACTGTCGTGAATGCAGTGAATATGTCCCAGGCGGTGCCTAATTCTACAAGAAACATGCACTTCATAGAGCAGGTTAAGTGAAATTCAGCAAGTCTGAGCAGTTGAAACTTGAGTTCAGATATAAGTTGCACATTTATTTGTGCAGCGTGTACTTTCAGAAGTAAGATGCATTCTCATAAAATGTCCGAGAGAAAAAAAAATTAAAGTGAAGAAGAGCTCAAGAAAGAAGCTGGGATAAAATTTTATACAAGCGTGTACGTTTTCAGTTAAAGACATTGTTTTCCAGTTAGAGAGAATTTACACCGCTTGATACAAATGTTAAATTTGGTATTTGAAAGAGGTGAAGGAAATTTTATTTGTGGGAATTGTCTGGTTTTGCATTTAGGGTTCTTCAAACGTCGACTTTAAATACAATGCAAGATCATAGTAAAAATTAAATTGAGAAATTTTACTTTTTGTATCAGATAAAGACCGTGAATTCTCTTACAGGTTGTTAAATATACATAAATGTCCAAAAGTAATAAACTTCATGCGACAATCTTAGTTTTGAATGAAGAGAATAAAGAGATTTTACTTGGGTTAATGTGCTGATTTTTTCCGTACAGAAATTCGTATTTGGCTTTATTTTAAATGTAAATGACTCCTCAAAAGTTCAATGAAAAAAAAAGAAAATGTTATTTGTGGTTAGGTGGACAGGCAGATGTGACTGTAGTAGCAGGAAAATAAAAATTAAGTGAAATTAAAAATTTTACATAACACTAATATTTGCATTAGAAAAAGACTTCTATTGAATGTACGCTATCTACTTCAGACAAAATTTATTAATGTATTTTGCTGAAAACTTGTGTTAACCTATACACGTCTCCTTTCACTACTAAGAAAGCAGTTCCTAATATCCCTCTGGTGAAGACTGATAGAGTGGAAATTTCCATCAAAATTCCTCTCCCCAGTTATTTGATTATAACCCTAAGCTCAAGATATGAGCTTTCTCGGCGTTATGGCAGAGTTAATTCTGTTATGTTCCGGAACATTATTTAAAGGTGGAAAGACGACTAGCAGGCCTCAGAAATGTGCAATCCCATGAGAGAAGGAAGCGGAATTTGATCACATGGTTGTAATTGCTTCGTAATAGAACGTTTATTTGATATTAATGTGGTTAGAAAATGGAAACGAGTAAAATGTCTTGGTACGCAATGTTCAGACTATATTCATACAGTAATGGTTATGTTAAAATTGCAGAGGAAATGTGTACACTTTTTTTTCGTAAAAGAGAAGAGAAAATGCCTTAGACATAACAGCACATATAAAAAAAAGGAGCGAAATATGAGAAATAGATAATTAAATACTATCAAATGTGTAGATGCTGGTTTATTTTCTGCATTTTCCTAGTAACACTATTTTTGAAGTTCTGAAATACACATATCGATTCTGATCAAATTGTAACTTGCCTCAAGTGCGTTAGTTTTACTTAATGATGTATTAACTTATGAAATTTTTTAAAAGTAAAAAAGTCTAACAAATTTATTTAAAATTGACATTGTCATAAAGGTCATGTTTTCAAAAATTAAAATGAATCCAACGAATACGATTCCGTTTATCAGAGTTTCTAACTGTCTCGGAATATAATTAACCACTTTTTTATAAATATTAATTTATTAACATATTTTTTCGAATGTAAATCAGCTCACAGGTTTAACGTCGAAATTTTGCAATAATTGAAGTCTAAATATTTTTTTTTAAAAGTGGTTAGTTATATTCTTGAGCAGTTGGCTACTCTGCGTTTATACATACCCGAACCCCCCCCCCTAAAGGGGGGGGAGGAATCCAAAACTGAACCCTTATCCTAAGACTGATTGAAGATCAGTCACATGTCCATTGTAACTAGGTTATAAGAGCACGATAAAATTTAAGACCTCATATAGTGTTATTTACTATAACCATTGACATTCAATTTTGAAATCGAAACTGTCAGCTAATTATAAACACAATGTACAATAATTAATGTGTTAAATAATGTTTCTTGAAAACTTTAGTTCAAAAGTTGTCCACTAGGTGACACTTTGCTTGACGAAGTATGCTAACAAAAATTAACCAAGTTAGTTAATAAATGCTGAAAACATTTGTTTTTAGTGAGGTTTTTGCTAAGGCAAATGAAACCCGATTATACCTCTTTTTAATCCAAAAGGGACAAACACAATATAAAAATATCGGGATTTTTACCACAAGTGGTTGTCTTAGTTATTCCGGTACCCTAAAAAGGTACAGAGTAATAAGAAAAGGAAGGAAGACCAAAGAGAAATATTGAAAAGAGTGAGAATGAAACAAAAACTAATCAATTTAAGTATAACTAAAAGAAAAGGAGAGGAGAAAGGAAAGTCACCTGCTAACATCGCATCCAGCGCAAGCATCAATGTTGAAAAACTGAGTAAATGTTGCAATCGTACACTTCTAATTACCCGTTTCCATATAATTCAGATACAGCGTATATATGCCCAATTTGGTTAAAATACGTTAATCAGTTTTAGCTTTAGAATCCTGTTTACACTGGACGTTTATAACCACGCTGTAGCTTGCATTCGACAAGCCATTGTTGAAAGAAACAAATAACCAACCAATGATCACAAAAAGACAAAGCGAACGAACAGACTTTAGTATAAGAAAAGATACAACCTTCGGGATGCCTTTAAAGATGTTTCACGAGGGATTGTTTCATATTTACACTACATACAATTTTTGTTAAATGTGAAAAGTAGGTTCTCATCACAGGGATATCCCAGTTTAAGAAGCATACTTCGTTAAAATTGACTGGCAATGGGGGTTACTCTGAGATGTTAACAGTGCAGAGTTTTGAAAAGGAAAGAAGTGTTTGACAAATAAGATGAAACACTTATCCACACACACACACAAAAAAAAAAAAAAAATATACGAGCGCACCTTTTCTAAGTCGCAAAAACTTATTAAGATATCAAAATACTGGAAATTCCATTCAACACATTTTCCTTAGTGTTCCTTATACAAATATTCGTGATCTTTACACAATAAAAAAATACGCTAAAAATCATTCGCTATGACATACTAAGCAATATAAAGTCTGCAATTAATTATTTACGGTAAGTTTACACAGTTTTTCATCTTAAAAACTGAAAGAGAACTTTTACTGTAAGAAAAAAGGCCAAAGAAAAGTTTAATCTATATATCATTTTACTCTATGTCATCCTAACTTTTTTTACTACAAACTTCAAAGTATCTATATTTTTCTTTTTAATCGGATGAGTTATTGTGACAAGAGCTTGAAATGTTGAAAGAATAGGATTGATATGACCTCTAATGCTTTGCTTGGATTAATTTTCTAGACTTTTATCGCTGTTTTTCTAGATCTGTTGTCAATCTACCAAGTAATGGTTTGTCTGAAACTTTAGAAACAATCTTATTAGGACACATGGAGGTTCTGAAAAGTAGTAATACGCATGACTTGTATTTCGAAATGATATTCAAACTTTTTTAGATATTCACTTAAAATTTTACATTTTGTTAAGTGTTTCAAAATTATCGATTTTTGGTGAGTGGGTAAGAATACTGTTAACTTGTTACATTTACTTTTTCCCTAGTGCCTTCCACGAAATGTACAATTCATAACCAATATGTTTGTCACTGAAACTAATAGTTTTGTGGTTACCAATTTGACCCACTTCTCGGTTGTTGCACAAATCATTTAAAAGTAATCTGGATTGGATTCCATTGCACTAAGTCTTTACAGATATTAATACTTCTCTTTGCAGACAAATTTGAGGATGCTATGCAAAGTTCATTTCACGAAGCCATGAATTTTCTTTACACTAAATATAAATAATTAGAAGTACTGAATTTTTTTTTTCAAATAAGAGAATATAAAGTAATTGATAATATCTGCATCAAATTTTCAGCTATTGTAAATGATTTCATAACAATATTGAAATCTCGGCAGAATTTACCAAATACTCATTTGCAAGTGTATCCAACAATCTGCAGAATAGTTCCCAACGTACAAGGTGTGCGGTGGTTTAAAAACCACCCCACTTTGCCGATATGAATCTATTGCCGTTCAGTTAAGCGGACGGAGAGGAGATTTCAGATAGTTAAGAGGACTCTGCGCACAGCAGCAAAGTGCCACTTAAAATTACGGGTAAGGAAAATAAATTTTGCATGACAGCAGCCACTTTATCCATCGCAAAATGCTCAGTGCATGCCAAATTCTTAAAGAACGTTGGAATGATACGCGTTTCGTTCAAGCGCAAAAGAGTTAAGCACGCACAAACAGCTAAATTTTCGCTTCTAGAGTCTGCATCGACACGCAAGAGCTCTCAAAGGCACAAAGCATAGAGATAAGGAGATGGCGTTAGCTATCTTCAGCAATGAATGAAATCAAGTAACTGCGTTGGTATAAGTATAGCGGAACAGTTTGTTTCTTTTTAAATAATGTGAATGATGCACGATTTTAAGGATTAGAAAGTAAAGGTGCATAATTATGGGTTACAATAGTTCTAAATGCGAAATCTCGGCATTCTACAGTTCAAAGTTTTACAGTTATTCCAAATACGCAATCAATCTTGGCGCCAACTCTGGGGACATTACTCCTTTAAAACTGGAACTGTCACCGTAGAATAACAGTCATATTGCGATGTGGTCTAAGCAATATGGCGGTTACAGTTTCACTATTAGATAGCTAATGCAATTTCCTTGCATTCATATGCCTATGGCACGAATTTTCACCCCGATTTATTAAATTTTACGCTGAATATCTGGCTAACGGCATTCTGCGATCGGCGTCTTGCGAGTATCATACGCAGTTTCCTCCGTGGGCCCCACTCGTGGGTTTGACGGATATTCAGAGCCAATTTTTGAGCGTACTATTCCAACACTATTGAGGTTTTACGTATGCGCCGAGCATTTTGGAAAACAAAAATGGACGTCGCCATTCGAAAATTTTGATTTAACTGAAAGCGACACTTTGCTGAAGCTCATTGAATTCAGATATCTTACCTCTGAAATCTTTTCTGTATCGTTTGAACGGATCCTCTGCTCGGAAATCTATCTACTATCTATTGTTTTTTAAATAATTACCCTGTATATCACCATCTTTATATAAACATTTCACTCTACTCATCTTGTAGAGGAATGCAAGGCATTATGGATATTTCGTACCAAAATTTGTTACGATTGTATTTTCAGTTTTCTGAAAACTGAAAGCGTAAATACAAGGGAACTGAATCGTAGCATTTTCTTGAAGTTAAGATTTTTAATATTTCATCCAACGACAAGACAAAATCTTTTCAAGGTATGCTTCCGCAGTTGAGGATGCAATTTAAAAGAAATTTAGAGTAAATACTAATTTAAAAGTTGTAGACGGTTGAGAAAGAGAAATTTTACATAAATTTAAGACGGGTTTTTTAAAAAGCAATTTAATTTCTCTCGAATAATGTACAGTTTTTACAAAGATGAATCGGGTCTGAAAAGATTAAAAATTTCCATATATTAAAGTTGCATGTTCGGAAAACCATACTATTTTGCTTGCTAATGATATATTCATTTTTTAAACCTTAATACAGGTCGTTATTCATATTCGGTGAACTACAAAATATTTGAAAACTGTTTTGCGAAATCTAAGAATGTTTGAGATAAATTCCTTCCGCCAACAGAAGAAGCATGCAGTAAATGAAGTCCGTTCTAAATTTGGAATGACAGAGGCTCCATTAGCAGATCATGTACGTTGACGTGAGGTGGGGACGACAGGACGTAAATTACTGCGTTGTCAACATCTTTGTTCTACACTACTTTGTAATATTTGAAGAACGCTTCTGGAGTGTTTTTGTCAGTACTTCCAGCAAGTAAATCAGTTTCAACAGCTCTAGGGCTTATTGTCTGCAATAAAGAAAACAACCGCTTTAGGCAAAGCACGAACAATTCTGGGCTGTAATATATCTGCTTTCATTAACTTTGAAAATTCTAAATTTTTGATTAACAAAGCCCATTAATAGTACTAATGCAAACACTTAAAATCTTAATTATCAACTTTACGATTTTTGAATTGTATCTGCACAGTTTAATGAAATGCTAACAAAACCCCAGATTTTTTCCTACATTCCAAAATGTAGTGCTGATGAAATAGGAGTATTATACAACAGTCCCACTCCATCCTCGATTGGACTTCAGTTTTCTTTAAGTATGTCAACACCTGTACACAACACCTGGTGACACCTGTGAACACCTGGTTGGATTCAGATATACTTGTGAGCCAAAATATTTCTTTTTTCCCATTTAAAACTAGTTGACTGCAATTTGTTTGCCAGCAAATTCATGACAGCCTAATACTACAATTACAGCCTAATACTACAATTACAATGCAGAAAAACTATTTAACTCAACGATTGGAAGCAGTAATCAGACAGCACGCATAGGTTCTCTGAACGTCTACTAACGTTAGAAATTCAGCTTTACAAATTTTAGCTTTGCTCAAGAGCACTCAATTTTTCTCTTATATTACAGCTATAAAATAAAGCAGAAAGTAATACTTTATATTTGTAAAAAGGATTTATTTACCTACCTATATGAATTATGTGACCATCGTTTATTCCAACTTCTTTCATCAGTTTGATGCTTTCTTTAGAGTTTATGCAGACGCCAAGCTAGAACATTAGCAAAGTATTTTAAATTGCATCATGTGTACGAGATTTTACTAGAAAGCACAATCAATATTTAATTATAACAGACTTCAGATTCTTCTTTAAAACCTTTACAACCATAAATTTGTGGTTCATAAAGTAAATTCTAATCTTGGGGATAAGGACGAATTCTTTGACAAATCCGACTGATAAAACGTCAGAACATTTACTGAAAAATAATAATTTGTAGGAATAATTAAGAACATCTTGCAAGCGTTTATCTTAAGACTTTTGGCACTCCAAATTATATTTGGATTTCAGTAGCAGCAACTCTCTAAGTCATTTGAAATTTACTTTTGTCAAAAATGACAATTTAAAATTAACTAAAGGAAGTCCAAATGTGACATTCTTTCCTTGATAAACCGATAAATGTCGTTTACACGTTAACTATAAAAATGTCAAGCGAGGCACAACAAAGAGGGATTGGATAAACTGAAAGCTCTATAGTCACGATTGGTCCAACACATCTGCTGGAGCGTAATTCCCAGGCGTAAAAACTAAATTTCAGTTTTAAGAATATTTTCCAAATATCGCGTACTTTTGAAAAAACTAAAATTTTATTAATCGCACGAGTTATTAAAATCTATCGATACTGATAAAGAAATTTGGCTTGTACTTCTATACTTTTTTATCTGCAGTGAGCATGTTCAGATATTAAGAGAGTGGACTTTCCAATTAGGAACACTAGTAAAAGAGTCAAAACTTTCCCCAGCAGCACCCTTACGTTCCAAGTACGAACTGTGAACGTTCAGTTTAAACGTTCACGGTACGTAAACGAAGAAACGCTCTACTAACATCTATGTGTCCGGGCAGCCGACGTGTTTAAAACGTAGAAAACCGGTTCAAATAATGTACTTCCCGAACTCATCCAGAGCCATTAAATGTTTCGGTAGGACGTTCACACTGTGTTGAAGTTATGTTTTCTCGTCCAGACAGCACAGCAAATTTGCATCAGTCTTGCAGTAAGCTTGATTTATCAAATCAATAAACTTGCATTAAGCTTGATTATTTCAAGCGTGCAAGCTTAATGCAAGCTTAAATCAAGTGTTCAAGTTTACACTTGCCCAACTTGCATTAAGCTTGACATAGCAAGCTTGATTTAAATTTACTACACTCTAAAAAAATTTCCTTAAAAAAAAAAATTCCTAAACACTTGGGGTGCCGAACTCGCCTCATATATTTCTTTTTTCCACGTTTCCACGCATCTTCCTCTCTACGCTGATACCTCAAGTTATTTTAATCAGTTTCCGTCTAGGATCGACCCCGGGACGTAAGGTGGGCGAAGCAAGCGTCCTAACCACAATGCAAATCCGACTTGAGGAGGAATGACTAAAGTTTGAAGTGACTGTTATGGTTGCCACGCCGTTGTTTGGTGAGATTGATCAGTATTGCCCATGCCGAACTACATCTTTTATTTTTCCATAGGATGAATCAAAATTAAAATAATGTTATATGTGATTTATAGACTCTGTACTACTAGGGAAATAAGCATAATATAAACTTAAAAGCAGCACATGTTTTAAAACTTTCAGTATCGCAACACTCATGTTGGGAAATAATGGCCAAAATCGAGACAAACGACTGATTTTGAAATCAATTTTCTAGTATATTTGTATTTTATTTTGAAGAATTTCAATATTTGGAAGTATAGAATTTTTTTTTTTTTAATTCTATGGTCAAGTACATTTATGACTGATAATGAATTATTTGTTATGTGACTTTCCAAATCAAGCAATAATTAAGTTGTATTCAAGCTTGACAGTTCAAATGACTTAAATTCGGCGGGAAAATATTTGCTGACTCATTTTTTTGTAATCTCCAAGCTTGCTGCAAGCTCAAAATGAATTGAACTGTCGGGCTTGCATTAATACGTCAAATTGAAAGAAATGTCAAGCTTGATTTAAGCTTATGTGCTGTCTGGAAGTAACACAAGTTCTAAATTATGAAAAAAAAAAATCCGACCAACATCAATATCACGTGGAATGCAAAATGATTTTGCCCCTTGCTTGCCCCTTGCGCAACTCAACACCAGGATGTTGACAAACAGGTGTCTGTAAAACTTTATTAGACGCCAAGTGAACGACTCATTCCGACGTTTCAGTAATAACAAATTCAACACGTCTAGTAGAACGTGTTGTTAAACATTGCTTTTAAACTAAGTATTACCAGTATTTTTGTTATGCGTTGAGTATGACGATTTATGCGCACTGCTTTTGAACGGTTTCACCAGCACTTCTGATGAACGTCAAGTAGGACGGATTATCAGGCATAACTTTTGAACGGTATCAACAACACTTCTGTTATACGTCAAACAATACGTGTTATTAGGCATAGCTTTTGAACGGTAATACCAGCACTTCCGCTGCACGTCGAATAGAACGAGTTATTAGGCATTACTTTAGAACGGCATAAAAAAATCCCTGTTGCACGTCCAATAAGACGTTATTTATTCACAGTTTCTGGGAAAAGATAGCTTAGTACAATTTTAGAACGTTATACAGAAGGTACAAACTTCACCTGAACGCTTTTCTTACTATTCTGAACGACACTAGACATTCATAGAACATTCTTGTGCTGCCTGATTTAATGTTAGTTCACTATTGCTTGAAGCGTATAAGAATTCCAAGCGTCAATTTAGTTTCTGAAAACTTTCGTAATGTTCCGTTATTTAATGATGGAAAGAGCAATTTTATAATTATGAATTAGTACTGAGCTTATGTTCAGGATCATAAAGTACTTTCGTTGGTTTCCTCGTTAATAGGTGCAAAAATAATTTTACAATACGCAATTGAAAGTTTAAGTTCTATTAAGGCAGTTTTTATTTGAAAAATTTACGAGAAATAAGCTGAATTTTACTTACGTCCAGTTGGTACTTCCAGTCACTGGCCACCTTCCGTTAGAGAACTGTTCTTCAGCGACAATGCAGTATTGATGCACACATCAATTCTACTGATATTTTTCTTTATTTCCTGAAAATTAAGTTTACAACATAGCTTAGCTACTGATAGTTAAACGCAGATGGTTAAAAGCACCTAAAGATCCATTCTGAAAATGGAATACTTGTTTAAATATCTAACTGTGGCAGTGGATTGTATTAGAGAACTCCAGTAAGTAGCCAGAAAGACCGGGAGGAGGGCAAAACTTGTCAAATTTTCAAAATGTCTTGAAAAACAAAAGTAATAGGGATTGAAACTTGTTGAAAGAGGTGTAGCGTTTATTATTAAGAAGACCGCCGATTACTTATATGCATACTTACATGCAAGTAATCTACTTTATACAGGGTGATCAGCGAATAAGCCCCTGATTTCAAAATTAAATATTTCTACAACAAATATCGATAGATTTATGCGGTAAATTGTACGTTTATCAGCAAAACTATAAATGGTGCACAGAAGTTTAGAAAATTTAGTTACGGAAATCGTCAACAGATGGTGCTCTGATCGCAATGACCTATCAATAGCCTTTAAAATGTGCTTCGAAGTCTAAAGCGATCAGTACGACTCTTGGATAGTGAAAAGAGGCTAGCGTAGAAAGTGAAATAATGTATTCCATTGAAGAACGTGTGTTTTTGGTACTGGAATTTCACCGATTACAACACAGTCCTACGGCAACACGTCGCAGTTTTCAAAACCGATTCAATGTTCCAGTTGGACCCGATGCGAAAAACATTCCCACGCTCTTCGCGAAATTTGAACGGACTCGCAAAGTTATGATGATCGAAAGGGAAATGTTGGGCCTAGGCAAACTGTAGTCACTCTTGAAAATGCAGCCAAAGTTTCTGGAATTGGTCAGCAAAATCCTAGGAAAAGCATTCGACGGATTGCATCAGAGGCAAGTTTGAAGTACACGAGCACGCAAAAACTTTTTTAAAAATAGCCTTCGGCTTTTTCCATACAAAATCCAAACACAACAGGCCATACCCATGAAAGCTGTGCAACAAAGGGTTGATTTTGGGAATCAGATTCTAACTATGATCGACACCGACGGATTTGATGTAGGCTGCATCTGGTTCACAGATGAGGCACATTTTCATTTGAATGGAATCGTTAATAAACAAATCTGGAGTTCCGAAAATCCTCATTTGTGTGAAGATAAAGCACTGTATTCGCCTAAAGTTACTGCATGCGCTGCGCTATGCGCCAGAGGCATTATTGGGCCCTTTTTCGTGCAAAAAACGGGAACTACTGAACGTTACGTTAAAATTTTGGAACAATTTGCGAGCACTCAACCACCGTTGGAGGATCGACCAGGTATCGACCGGTTCATGCAAGATGCGGCTCAATCACATCGAACAGATGAAGTTTTTTGCTTTCTTTATGAATATTTTGGGAGTAGAATAATTGCGTTAGATTATCCGCAATTTACTGACACAGGAATAGCTTGGCCTACATATTCTCCCAATCTTACTCCTTGTGACTTCATTCTGTGAGGCGCATTGAAAGACATTGTCTATCAAAAGAATCCCGCTACTCTAGATGAGCTTGAATCGTTGATTGGGGTTGCATAACTAAGCATTTCATTTCAACATAACCCGATTCGATTTCCGTTGAGACATTGCAAGACGTGACGTCAAGTTTCATTCTTCGTTTACGCCACCTCATTCTTCCGAACGCGTTGAACACTTTGAAAAAAATTGTATTCTGATTGCAAAAACTGCTTCACTTTATTTATTTATTTATTTTTTTTTGTTTTATTATTTTTTTTTTCAATTTTTAGACTCCTTTCAGAGAAAGTTTTCAGCGCAGAGCGCCATCTGTTGACGATTTTCGTAACTAAATTTTCTAAACTTTTGTGCACCATTTTTACAGTTTTGCTGATAAACGTACAGTTTACTGCATAATTCTATCGATCTTTGTTGTCAAGATATTTAATTTTGAAATCAGGGCTTATTCGCTGATCACCCTACCATTACAAATATATGCAGTCTCATATGCATGCATTTAAAGTTGACATTAAAATATTAAATCATTACGTTTCTCTTAACTGTATTTTAAGTATACGGTATCGTAATGCAAACTTCAGTTTCAAAAGACAAAACTTTAACGACAATTGACTGATAGTTTAAAGTTTGAGAATAGCATAAAACTTCAGAGATATTTGAAGCTTTAGTGAATATTTAGTTCCTCATGAAAGCTTAAGACCCAGTATTTCCAGCGTCCGACGTAATGATTTGATAATTTCGGAAAGATTGAAACCTGAAATGAGTATCTTTTAGTTTCTATCCTTAGCCAAGGACTGATCAATTAAAATTTCCGATACTATATAAAGACAAGAACCGCATCGCATAGTAGTTAATGTTTTTGTTTGAAACAGACCAAACGGGTGCTCTACGTTTAGATCGATTTCAGGATAATCTAGTAATATTAGTTTCCAATTTGAACAGCTCTAGCTTTTAGATTTTTACGGAGATTCTTAACATCTAATTAAATGCTGAAATTGAGTGAGAACTAAAGTAGTATGGTATCAGTAAAAACCTACGTAATGTGATTACAAATATAAGTCGGTACGCTCAAGTCATTCCATTAACATTTATACAGCAATATTATTACCGTTTTAAAGTAAGCTGCTTGTTTTTCGAATTACATAAGAACTCCTTGGAAAGACTATTGATTCAAATTAGGACGCAAGCCTACATGGCAGTTTTATTAACCCAGATTTTTTAGACACTTACTTCATTGCGTGCAATTTCCCAGAGTATTTGGACACCTCATCCTCCTCAGCTATAGCTTTGATTTTCTCTACATTCCTGGAACACCCGATGACAGTCATCCCGTGCTTGAGGATCTCCCGGCAGACTGCAGCTCCGATTCCAGAGGACGCACCAGTAATAAGAGCGACACGGCCGACCCAGCGGTTCATTCTGCAGACAGATTAAAAAAGGTGAAAAGACTGATGATGAAGATTTATTTGTAAATCGGTTCAATCATCAGTGATGATTGAACCAATTTACAAATAAAGATATTAAATTCCATTAAATTTACAAATAAAGATATTAAATTCCATATTAAATTCCATAAAGATATTAAATTCCGCATTGTAAGGAATAATCCGTAAAATAATTCACTCGTTCGAAAAGGAACTAACGAGAGGGTGTTTAAAGAACTTCATTTCCTTTCATATTAAGATTTTTTTTATGGGGGAGGAGCTGTGGAAGCAGTCCGAATTCTGCTGCTAAAATTCATCATCCCACACGTGCAAATAAAATGAGTGTTCAATTAAATATTAATAGATTTAAAATCTATAGGATTCAAGATAAGGAACTCTTTAAAGATTCCTATTAATGGCATTAGATTGTTACTTTCGCGTTTCTGGAAGTGTGTTGCGAATAGGGTAAAGGAATACCGACAACTTATTTTTTCGTTCTCGGAAGTGTGTTGCTAATAGAGTAAAGGAATGTTTAATAACAAGTAGAGGATTTAAACATTCCTATTCAATTCCGTATGCCTCAGGACTAGCGAACGCAGGACAAGTTATTGATTATTTTTATAACGAGATCCAATAAACTAAGTTTCATTGCAGTGCAACAATAGATCATCACTTTTGAAAGAACAATTAATGGGCATAATCCTCATAGGAGTAAAAAGTCGACAAAAACCAATACATACTTGCACATTAGTTGCAAGAGTTTCTAATCTACCAGAGTTCTGTTTCTCTAAGTTTCACATTAACAATGATAGATACGAAATGCCAAGACTTGACTAGTCGGGTAACTTGTATAAGGCGGTTTTGTTGGCGCAGACAAAGGGGGGAAATTTAATCGTCAAGAATCGTTAAGTCATGGCATCCCTTGTGTGTGACAAGGCGAATGCAGTTTTCCCCAATTCTAACATTAGAATTCGTAGTTAACGCAAGGGTTTAATCTTTGGGAAATACAATTTTAACTCTTTAGCTCCCAGCTCAAAATAATCTCATAGCTGTTGATTCCAAGAGAAATAAACCGAAAAATTCCTTTCCCCTATGTAACGAAAGCGAGCTCTTTTTTTTAGATTCTTGACAATTTAGAACCTCCCTTCTTGAGTTGCATAGGCGAGAGAGGCTTCCTAATATGATAATCCGAAGAAGGTTTGTTGTAACTGCTTTTGACAATACATTGCACACTGGGCAATGACAAAATTTTAAAGTAGATTTACGTTTTTCTCCCGCTCGACCGGAAATTCCTCCAGCACTTAAACCCAATTCATCAAAAATATTCCCGCCTCATTCTTACAGTTGTTAACCGGACACTCCTGTAAGGGAGGAGTTAATTCCTAGTCGGTTATTCTCGGCTATTACGGGAATGAAGGCAACCTGATGATTTCGGATTTTACAGGATCCAAGAAGTTAAATAATTTGGGCAATTCAGGTTTAAGATCATATCAGTAACTGCATTTAGCAACCACATGCTTTTATATTCACAACCCTGTAGAAGGTATTATATTGTAAATTAAGTATCAATCAAAATTAAGCATCAGAAAATAAGTAAGAATTAAGTAATCAAAATTAAGTAAGAATTAAGTATCAAAATTAAGTATCAGTTATCTTGATGTTTCATCAAGTAACTGCACATAATTTCAAAATCGCAGCCCTAGAATCTATGTTACAAATTTCTGTTGCAAATGAAAAAAATTGAAACCAATTTTAAAATAAGTCCCAAGCAGGCATTTCAATCCTCAGACGTCTGTAGTATTACAATGCTCAATTCGTATAGCTCAGCTATCTAACTTACTTATAGAACTAACAAAGGAAAGCAAGAAAGTGAAGAATAGTTACGAAGTACACGTTTTATAGCAGATGTTAACGCACAGATACCTTTAGAAACCAGTGAAATATATTCAAATGAGTAGCTCCAGCAAAATCACAGGGGTAAGAACAGATCGATGATGTTTTTCAAATGATTCCAGAAAAACATTCTCAAAACCATAAAAAAACATTCTCTCAACTAAAGTATACGAGCGTAAATCAAATTTTCTATGTCAATTTCATATGTAAAATACTGTACACCCTCCAAAAAAAGTATTCGCGTAAGAGATAAATTTCCTACGATGGCTAGGTATATTAAAAATTATTTATCATAGAATATGAATTAGGCTATGTATAAATAAGCCTTTCCATATTTCTGTCAAGTTGTACGTTTTTCAAAAATTCAATTATTATTCACAAATCTAAAATAGGAAATTTATCTCTTACTCGAATATCTTTTTTGGAGAGTGTACCATTTTCTCCGTATTAGTGAAGAACATGAAAATTCCTCGTCCATACATGAATTTCTGCAATAGCATTAACTGACAAACGACAGAGCAAACATACAAACTAAAGGTATAAACTATCTTGTCGGAACGTGTCAGGAAAATTATACAAGTTTAATTAAACATACTTAAAACTTTTTTTTCATTCACTGCAATGCACTCGGTTTCTTTTGAGAGTTCCTGTACAAAACTATGTATCTGCATACTGCATTCCTGTAGAACATTTTTGATATCTCATCTCTAACAATGCATTAACATACTTTACAAGAGCAATAACTGTAATCTACGTGTGTACGAAATGGAAGCCGCATAACTTTGACAAAAATAAGCGTATTTGCTGCTGTAATATGAGGGCAAATTTTTCAAATCTCGTTACAACCGGCAAAGTAATTTATGGAGTGTGGAATGAACATTCCGCATCCTTCTAAAACTTAAATTTACGTTACAACAAACATGTTTACTTAGTTCTAAAAGCCACATTAAAATCTACTAGGGGCTTGAAATATAACAAGCTTCAAGATTAAGCTGATGTACTCTGATTAAGATTACTTTCAACAAGATGTGAAACAGAAATGCACATTTTAATGTCTCACGAGTCACTTTTAAATATTCGTAGTAGTTATAAAATTTAATTGCACGATTTAAAATAAGCATTAAAATCAATTTTTTATATAAAAATTCTACTTAATAGTGAATCATTAAAAAATACCTCATTTATAGTGGAAAGAAATATATAATGTAGCACGGTAAACTATCATTTAAAGTAATTTATTTGTTGATTTTGCTTTAAGTTAAAGAATAATTATTAGAAGAAAGCTGTGGAACATGCATATTAATTTTCTGAAATCCGATTAAATAAAAGAAATAAACACATTCATTCTCGTTAAAATCTTTTGACAGAAAAATTTTAACTCCTTATAGCGGAACACAATTCCCGAATATAAAAACTACCAAATAGTGTTAATATGCAAATTTCCAATTCTGTCGAATTTTAAAGCTTTAAGAAAGAATTATTATGTCTCGAGTAAAAATTTCGAGTCATAGATAAGAAGAAAGTTTTAGAGATACTGGAAAATCCAAACAAACTACAAAAAGAAAAAAGTAAATAAATAAAATAAATAAATGTATATAATTTACATAAAATGTTTTTACAGCTGAAAGGATCGAGCATGAAAATTTGGTTCTTTGCTTTTATCGGGAATTCGTTTAATTTCAATTATTTTTTCAGTTATTGGAAGCTTAAGAAAATGCTTTTCTTTTCAAAATATAAAAACGAAATTGAAGAACTTTATATTGCTTTGTCATTTAAACTATTTTAAATTTATTTATTTTTACTAGGAATCATTGTTAATGAAACTAGATATGTTTTTTCTAGCGTTAAAAGGCGTGTTTTCTAATTTAAAATGCAAATAAAGAACAGAGCAACCTTTTAAAACTTCATTGTAAGAGAATTTTAAAAACTATTTTTTACTTATATTGAATGTGAGATAATTGGATTGTTTAGTGAAACTGAAAATTTTATCATTATTCTATAATAATATATTTCAAACAAAAGTGATATTAAGAAATGAATTTGCTCACAAATGATTCAGATGAAAGAACTTACGAATCATGATTTCAATGAATTTTGAGATTTTGGGACATTTCATCTAAAAATAAATTTTCATGCACTTCATGGAAAACAAAATATTACGACAATCTCTTTTAAAATTATATATTGTTAACCCTTTGAGGCGCAACCCTTTTCCAATACTGAAAAAAGGGCAGCCGTTGCCATCGCTCGACTGAACGATCCGCAAGAAGGCGGACGATCGAAACGTTCATCGCGCACCACAGATCGAGGGACCCTCTTTTGACGACAGCTGGCTGTGCCCGGCACAGCCAGCTGCGTCAAAAAAAGGTCTCTCGATCTGTGGCACGCGATCAACACAGCCAGCTGTCGTCCAAAAAGGGTCTCTCGGTCTGTGGCACGCGATGAACGTTTCGATCGTCCTCCCTCTTGCGGGTCGTTGAGTCGAGCGATGGCAACGGCTGACCTTTTTTTTCAGCATGAGGCCATCTGTTCAGCTGTTCTTCGCATTCTTCCATTTTTCGGAAGATGTCAGTGCTGTTCAAAAGAATCGTGACCACTTTTTTGACGGGAAAGAACGTGCTAAAAAGTAAGGGATTCTCATGGAGCTATGTCACCCGCAACTATTTTTATAAAAATCCAGTCAAAACGTCAGAGTTTGGTGTTCCCAGAGCGGGATCACTGCGCCTTAAAGGGTTAAAGAAGTCAAAACTATAAGTGTTTAAAAAAGAAATACACTCATGTCCATAAATTAAGGATAATTCAGAATCACACAGAAATTGATCTCTAAAATAAAAATTTCACCTGTGGAATGATCACACACATCTTGAAGAAGAATATGCAAATTACAGGAAAC